>JARGCV010000223.1:1956000-2608000 GCA_034064705.1 Bothrops alternatus
ATAAGAACCCAGTTATATCTCTTCTCAGACATTGTAATGTATTGAGTTGAAGTACTTGGAATTGTTGAAAAAACGGTCATAAGACTCTGTCAAAGACTCTGTCAGTTAAACAGTTAAGAGCCAGACTTGCTGTCTACATGCTAATTATCTTGTGTTAAAGCGGGAACTAATATTTGAATCCTATTGGCTGCCATCTAGTTGTTGAGTGTATAAATAGGGGTGGACCTGCAGTTATCCAGGTTTCTGTTTAAACCTTTAATAGAGAGTTGCTTGTTCACCTGCTGCCTCATCGATGCCTCACCGATGCCTCACCAAGCACCAAACATAACAGACATAATCCTAGTTACCAAGCACAGGACTGTAATTTGAGAATCAAACTACATGAGAATATTAGCAAATTCTGGAAGCTATTACTTCACAGTAACTAAACAAAAATCCTTTACACTTTTTTTTTGCTTGAGAATTACAGTTTTGTATTTTGTATTTTTAAAGATGTAGCCACATCTATACCTCTGAAAAAGCATATTTGTAAACTAAAGAAATATCTTACAGGATTTTGTCATTTGTATCATAAGAGAAATTGAACATATTTTTATTCACCTTGGCTATATCTAGAAATCCTATTGAGTAACTGCAGCTGAGAGTTCACAATCACTGCTACAAGACACTTGGATTCATCATTCTTGCATTTTAGTATACTAATTCTTAGTCATATATCAATAATGTATTAACATGCATTCAATAGTGTATTCTTTCTGATTCTTTGCAATTACAATGTAAAACTATTTCTGCAATTATTATCATATATATATATATATATATATATATATATATATATATATATATATATATATATATATATATATATATATATATATATATATATATATATATATATATATATATATATATTGAATGCAATTTTCCAATATTTTCATGATAAAATCTGCTTTTTAAAATTATTCATCCATTTCTGCTGACAGGCCATCTTGATTAAAGATGAATTTCTCTCAACATCTTTACTGATTTGGAGCACTTTACAATCCAACCAATGTAATTTTAAATTTTTTTAAAACCCCAATGTTGTACACTTTTTATTTTCTTTATTATCTTTCCCATCCTAGAAAGGAACTAAAATCATTGTAAAGCTACAATGTCAAATACAGTTAATATACTGAGAACTTACTAAGTTGTTGAAGATGAGATAACAGTGGACTCATGGACTTGGGCATCTACTCAAACTCTTTGCTTAGGGCAGGAATCCAAAATAAAGTATCCCAGAAAGACACTGGTTTAGCTTCTGCTTAAACATATCCCTTGAGGAGTAGGTTAAAGCCTCTCTGGATCATTAGTTCTTTTGTCAAACTATTCTTAACCTTATGGTTGGTCCAAATTGCTGAGCTCCTCTCCCAAAGCTGCCAAAAGAAACAGCTGGACTCTGTCCTGTAGAATGACCATGTAGCAAGTAGTATAACTAGATCTAAGAATAATAATGCACATCTAAATCTGTGTGTGAGAGATGTCATTTAAGGATGCAGATTCTCTTTTTTTCCCCCACGGATAGTATACACATAACAATATGTTTTTAAATCTATAGAAGAGAATAGCTGTAAGTTGAACTGTGGAGTTTGTGGTGCTCCCTGAGCTTTTACAACTATTTCTATTTCTAAACTAACATGGATACTGCTGGAAATCTTTTTCCAAGCTGCATCTTTTCTTCCGCTTTTGGAAACCTACACCATGTCTAGTCATGGTATCCAAAGAGCAATAACCATCAATGGCTACATGATGAGACATGAGGTTGATCAAAAAATGCTATCATCAATGGATAATCAATTGTCAGATACAGGAGAATGAAAGGTCATGTGTGCTTTCAACTGTGTACAAAGTACAGTGTACTTTTCTAAACTTCAATTTCCCTTATTGCTTTGTGATAAATTGCCCGAATCCACTTTTACTGTTTGATCAAAGCTTTATTCTCCTTTAAATATCACTTCTCTTTGTGCTTATTATTCAAACTTGGCCAACGCTATCTTCTTTTCCTTGCCTTTTTATTTATTGATAAGGTTGGCTATAGAGTAGAATATCTTTTACCTGACCTGTGATAAAACCTGGGGGTCTAAAGGGAGACAGAAGAGTGTATGAGATGGAAGGGAAGCAGAGATTAGGTACAGAAAACTGCTATATGAATAACAGCAAAGAGAACCGATCCTTTGTTCATTTAAATATCTGTTCAGAAGGGAAATTTAATTCACAAATGAACTTAGATAATGTTTGTTGTGATGCCGAGACTAAATCAATTCCAGCCCTTGTGGGCTTATGCTGTCTAGTTTCAAAATATGAAGATTTTTTTTCTACCTTTGTTCCTGCGTTCAAACTGTCACTCTCCAAGAGAGTCAAATTTCTGTGGGACTTGCAAAAAACCTTGCTTTCGTAGATGAGCAGAAATACCCAACAATATAAATTCTTACATAAGGGACTGGCTTTGTGATAGCGTCTGAACAACAGAGAGACTAGAAGGAGAGATCATTGTCCAGAGAGTTGCCTGAATGCAGTAATCATTTATTTGGCTTAATTGTAATTTAATTAAGAGTACACAAATATATTGAAACTACTATCCATCCAGTCAACTTGTGCCTCTCCATAATTCTACACAATGGTACTCCTGAAATGAATCTCAGTAGGTCACAAGAATAATCCTTCCCTCCAACTGAGATTCCCAAACTGTACAGGTAATAATAATAATAATAATCATCATCATCATCATCATCATCTCACAATTTTAGCTTGTGCAAAACAGACGATTTGGGTAGTGGTAGTATGGGATGGTAGTGATTAGTGTTTAATTTTACCAAGTACAGATCAATATAATTATGTGTAATTATTCACCATTTGATTGCACTGCAATTACTATGTAGTTACAGGGTAACTCTGTGTAGTTAGTTGTGCTGTAAAATTAAAGTGTTACCCTGAGATCCACAAATTACATAATAATCCTCTTCAATTAGTAATTGCCACATAATCCATAGTCCACATAATGAACAGGCACAAATATCTGTTGTGGATAATTAGGTTGAGTAATAACCTAATTAAAGAATACCACACCCCAATATTTTACCCACATTGCACTGCAGAATTGAAAAGGATTAGGTGGGGGGGGGGAAGAAACACTTAAAACCAGAAAAGGCATAGCAAGCCCCTCATGAATCAAATGAAGTATTCAAGCATAAAAGAGTTCCTAACCCTTTAGGGTTGAGATTGTTCTGTTTAACTTAGCAAAAAGTAAGTTAAAATTGACTGACATTAATGTTTCTCCAAACCTTCTCCAATGTTCTGGAAGAAAATGCTAAGATGATTTACTTTTCTAATCCCTATAGGTTTAACTAAGATTAAATTAAACTGCTATACAGTGTACACATACTGATGATCACCCACCTGCTCACAACTAAAGAAAAATACATTTTAGTAGAATTTCCCAGCTGAATCAATGAGACAATAAATCTAAAAAGCTCAGTCATTCATCCTAACAATGGGATGCTAGGAAAGGAAGGATGTTTCTAAACAAGATGGCTGGTATATGATAGGCCAAAACCTATTAAGTCCAGATTCTTTGCCTACTACAGTCAATCAGGTGGAAAACTGTCTATAGCCATAAAAAAGTCTATAGCCATGAAATGTGAAGTCTTACATGCAATGTTAATATTTCAAGGAATATCAACAGGGTGATAAGCTAAATGAAAAGCATTGAAAAAAAGTTTCTTTACTACCAGCAGACTAAACTAGACCTTTGAATTTTCATAACTGAAACAACAAAACAAAACAAAAAACAACAAAAAAAGATCTGGTTACTATGCAAGTTAAATGGTATGTTGACAACTCTGTAAAGAATTGTGATTTCTCTAATGTATTTTGTAAGAACAGGAATAGCAATGCACAATTCCAGAAATTTTATCCTCTGGTAGCCTGTTGTAGTTATGGTAATAATTTTAGTAGAGCCATTGCCAAACTATAGTTCAACTTGCCACTACTTGAGGTAGGAAGCACAAAGGCAATAATGCCCAAAATATTTTTGTCTATTTTAAAAAAGAGCTCGTTGAAAAGAACTCTAACTTTGCTGGAGAATCCTGACCTCATTCTAGCTTAACCTCCTTGGTGAAGGCTGCTCTGCTTGTTACAGCCATCCATCCCCATAGAGTTCAGAGATACAGATGGTATTCTGAAGGGCTATAAAGGACTGGCTGTTCTCCTAGGCCTAGAGCAGGCATGTCAAACTCTCAATGTCATGTGACATCATGCAACGTATCACAACTTTTTCCCCATTACCAGGAATGGGGTGGGCACAGTTTCGGTGTGACGCATCCAGCCCACAGGCTGGCAGTTTGACATGCCTGGTCTAGAGAGATTGGTGTCTCCTTAGATGGATATTAGATTAAGAGGGTTTACTAACCACTGGAATTCATAATTTCTAAGATTTTATTAAACATTCAGACTAAGTGTTAAAAATGAAATAAGCATCAGAGCAAGTTTCTATTTTTTAAATGCAAATTAATAATTAAGTAGTTAAATGAAATGCATGTCTGTAAGAGAAAAAATTTTAGTCCCTAAATCCTGTAGCACAAACATCTCTGTTAAAAAGAGAAATATTGATAATGGTATTGTGGGAAGAATCCAGAGAAAGAAATATTTTGGGAAATATTAAAAAGGCAAAATATATTTCCTCAAAGGAATAATGGAGAAGATCTTTAAAAAGGCAGGAACCCCCCCCCCAGTCTGTCTGCCCCAAACAGAAACCAGGTCTGCAGAAATACAGATGTGATAATCTTGTCAGAAAGATTGGAGCCAGGAAGCTTGCATTTGAAAGAAAGATCCCTAGAATCAACAATCCCTCACACCAAATAATCAAACAGTCATTAGCCACAGCCCAGGGAAGCAGGATATGACCTTTGGGACATAATAGGATTAACCCACCACCATCAGAATAAAAGAAAGGCACACTCAGACTCAGGTCAAAGTTCATGCCACAGGTACAACTCAAAACAAAAACCCAAGAAGGTATAAAAACCCACTCCCTACTACACGTGGTCAGTGTAAGGACCCACCCCACTTTGCATCTTAAGAAGGCAGAACTCTTGGAATATTTCTTCCAACAGGCATCTTTATTAAGAGAAAATGGTTGCAGGCATTCTAGACAGGACTTGGGCGCCAAGCCCTATGGTTCAAGGTTTTAAGGGGTTCCCAGCAACCCCACCCCACCCCACCATCCTTCCAGTGACAATCCCAGGCGTTACATTTCCACCCCCCTTTTCCTCACTGCTGGTGGAAGGGAGACTTCAGAGAGGAGCAGATGAAAGCTGATGGCCCCATTGTTATGGTTAGTCCTTTTGGTGGTATCCACATTCAGTCACTTTTGAAGTTGTACCGAAGGAAGTGAGGGCCATAAAACCCCTTTGTTCACCCCCCCTTCCCCTTCATCATATGACAGAATCCAGAGAGGGCAGAAATGGGGTTTTCCATAGTCGATAACTAGAGATGAAATATAATTGGATTCTGACAGTCAGTTTTTTCCAGAGCCATCTTTCTGTCTGGCTCTCCTCTTCAATAAACTACAACCTTCTTTCTAAAGCAGTCGCCATGTTGTTTATTCCCCGCTTGGACTGAACCCCAATGAATATTTTTCTTTCTACAGTATGGTACTAAAAAAGGAAATTTCTACAGTGCTGAGATTTTATGAAATATATTGTGTTTACATTGTTAAAGATTGCAATTTGCACAAGAAGTTGATTTTGAAATGGAATAAAAAAAATATACATGGAAATAAATATCACTATTGTTCAATTGTTTCCTGCCAAATTCAAGCAATGTGAACTTGAAGGGGTCTGGTACCCACAAGAGAGATTTAATTCATAAAGCACACTCTTGCTTTACGTACCTATGATCTTTGTGAAGTAACCTCATGGAGAACAAATAGTATTTGGCCTTACAGGATGATCATTTACCATAATAAAGGATTTTGATTTGACTTGACTTGACTACTTCTTCAAAGTCTGAAGGCTAAGAAACAATACAACTCAAGCTCTGCCTACATTTTCTCCTAGTTTTCACCCAGTCCCTTCAGACTCTTCCATGTAAGAACATGGATAATATGTGAATTCTTCAGCCAATCATTTCTGATACAAATTGGTTTATTACACAATCTGTTGAGAGATTATACCCCAATAAACCTGAGATTTAGCAGAAATGATGAGGATGATGAAGGTAAAAGCGATATCATTCTTCCTTCCAGAGCAATACATCATTTTGCATGCTCTTCCCTAAAAGAAAATGTCAAGGTATTATAAAAGTGATTAAAATAGGCAGAACAAATTGACTGGCAACTGGATAATACAGTTAATACAGTGAAAAGCAGAAAATAAAGTCAACCTGGACTGATTGACAGTATTGCTGCAAACTAATTTTGCTCTGTTTTAAACACAACCCCATAAATATTAACTACATATTAATAATTAAAATGAAATATATTATTCATTTTGAACACTCTAAAAACTAACTTCAATATTGCAGATCTGGATTTTTTGTAAATATTATTTTAAATCAGTTTGATTTTTTTTTTGCATTATTTATTTTAAAACATAAGGGACAAACAAATGATTTCATTAAAAAGTGCTTAGTGACTGGAAAATTAAATACCAATGAATAAACAGAAAATCTACACTTATTCTAAAATTTAAACATTATTTCATTGATTAAATAATTGAATATATAAAATTACTATATTGTCTGAAATAATTGAAAATCACCATGCTACATTATACACTATACTACTCTAATACTAATCAGAGTAGTATACAAATGCTAATACAATATGTTAAACTTGTATGCTGTTTAATTCTCAGTGATTCAAGGAGGCTCATAATAATCAAATAAATATATATATGTAGGTCTTTAGTTATTCAGGTTTTCTCCCGCATAAAATTGAAAGTGTCTTGGTGACGTTTCGACGAAGTCCCATTCATCATCTTCAGGCTGGTGTTTTTGGCTTCGTGCTTCACAAAAACCCGAATAACCAAAGACCTACATATAAAAACCCGCAACTGCCTGGAAAAATACCAACATATCATTGATGAACAAAAAAACCACATGCCTCAACTCCATCAGACAAGACCTGACAGACACCATAGAATGCATAATCCACAGAATGCCAACAAAATACAAACCCACAAATGCAGCTCACTACAAGAGAAACTCAATACCATCACCCCAAAATCACAAGATGACAACTCAGAACCATGAATCAGAAATCTATCCAGCAGACCTCTATCTGATGACAAAAAGACAATCCTCACACATGGCATTAATTTCAACCACAAAGAAGCTTACCCCATTAAATTCCTTGCCAATCTCGAATCCATTCTATAAATATACCACCTGGACTAAGAAACACAAGAAGACATCAGACAAAGAATCATTCCCAACATGCAATGCAACAGACAAAACAAAACACTCATGGCAAAAGGAAAAGAGAGCACTAAAGACACTGAAATAAGATGAAGGCATCGTCATCCTACCGGCACACAAAGACTAATGGTAGTAATGGCCAAAAATGATTACATCAGCAACCCTCTCAATGACACCAACACCTACCAAATAATCCACAATGATCTGACAAAACAGCTAGAGAACAAAATAAAATACACCCTAAGAAAAATGGAAAAAGAAAAACAGCTAACACCATTATAAAGAAATCACATGCAACTATAAGACTCCTCCAGACCCAGATTCTACGGACTCCCCAAAATACACAAGAACGTGATCCCCTTACACCCAATTGTATCTCTATCTGAAACACCAATGTACAAACTAGCAAAAACCCTGCAGAGGAAACTCAGACACCTGGTCAATGACTCAACCCACTCAATAAACTCCCCAGAACAATTTCTTCAATGCATTAAACACACCAAGATCAACAAGGAAGAAATTATGGTCTCTTTTGATGTCACCACTCTCTTTGTCTCAATTGAGATCGACCTACCTAAACAAACCACAAATCATCTACTCACTAAACACCATACACACAAAGATGATGCCACTACAGAACACTCCATGTCCACAGAAACTGTTATGAAACTCCTGGATCTATGCTTTATCTCATACTTCAAGTTCAATGGAAAAATTGTACAAGCAAGTACAAGGTACCTTGAAGGGACTACCCATATCAGGCCTAATAGCAGAAGAAGTCATGCAGTGACTCGAATCCATAGCTCTACCTACCATCTAACTAAAATTCTGGACACGCTACATCAATGACACCTTCGTCATCAGCAAATTCTCCCAATTGAAGAAACATACCACCTACTCAATAACATATTCCCTGGGATCAGGTTCACATGAGGAAACAAGACAACAGACTCCCATTCCTCAAAATTGACATAAGGAGACTAAACAACGGAGAACTGGAAACCTGTGTCTACTGCAAACATATGAACACAGACCAGATCCTCAGCTTCGCAAGCAACCACCCGATTGCACATAAAAGAAGCTGTGTCCAAACCCTCTTCAGAAGGGCCAGGACACACTGCAGCACCACAACACTAAGAAAAGCAGAAGAGAAACAGCTGCTTGATGTCTTTCTCCATAACGGCTATGCAAAAAACTTTGTATTCCAACACACAGCACCCAAACCACAACACACCACACAGCCAAATATCATACAAAAACTAACCCTACCATACACAAAAGGGGTGTTGAAAATCACAGCCAGAATTCTTCAACCTTTAGGAATAGCGATAGTTCACAAACCCACAGCCAACTCCACCAAGAATTATCCAGAACCAAAGACAAGCTACAGAAGGATGAAAGAAACAATGTAATCTACCAAATCAACTGTAACCATTGCATTCTATGTGGGACAAATATCACATCAATTAAAAACCAGCATCCAACACTGGCTGGCAGTCAAACACCACAATCCCAAATCCTTAATCTCTACCCACACTGACACAAACAGCACCAGTTCACTTGGAGTAACACAAAAATCATCAGCCACGCTACTACCTGCCACGCTCATGAGTTCATCAAAGCCTGGCACTCCACAAGCAATTCCATCAACAGACATATTGACCTACAACCAGCCTACGAACCCTTCAGAATCCAGGTCAATCATATAGAAAACCAGAAATAGCACCAACCCTCAACCAATCCACACAAGAACCCCACACAAGAACCCCCCAAGTTCATCTCCCAATGACCTTGACTTAATCTACCCATCACAAGACCCATTACAAGACTCACTGATTCACATGTTGACCCATCAGAAGACCCATCACAAGACCTTCACTGAACACACCCACACCTGAAGTCCTTATAAACAGAAGAACACTGACATTGACATCCCCTAAATTCCACTGAAGATGTTACTAGCCTGGTAACTAAATGTTTGGAAACCAACCTACAAGCTCGGGGAATGAACCTTCACCCTCATTATACTTTTATATTTATATCCTACAAATATTAATTTTTGTGTTTATATCAATGGACTCCGAGAAGACTGAGAAGAACTCATTTATTACACCCAGAGGGAACAATTCTACAACAGATTATTCCAATAATATATTTTCTCTCAGCTTCTTTGGGGGAAGGGTTACAAACTACTACTTCATAGCAATATAATGGAGAACATTTTCCATGGTGGCATCTATCTTATAAAATAATTTCTCCTTTTCAATACCCATCATGGGTATATTTTACAAAATCCACCTCTTAAAATTGCTTTTCCATAGCCATTAACTCCCTTTAATAGTTGTTTTCAATGTACTGCTTTTTATTCAGATTGTTATTAGATCTGTAATCACTTTGGGAATTTTCATAAATAATGAGTTTTGAAATATACATAGAGAGGATCAGTCTATCAATTGCTTCTCTTTTTTGCCTTTGAATTTTATTCTCTGAAATTTCAATGGGATTTCTCTGTTGGGCATGTTTGGGAATGTAATTTGTACATACTTGTACACTTATTATATTTTTGAGACATCTAAAGGGTTTTGTTATTGTACTATTAGTTTTATTGTATCTTGATCTGCTCTGGAATCTCGCTAAGATATATCCTTCTGTTCTACTTTTAACCTTGTGAATCAAGCAGAAAGTGAGAAAAGTGAGTGACAAGCTTCATTGTACAGCTAGCAGAAACCTGGATCCAAATAGTCTTTAACAGTCTAGCTCCTAGATTACACAGGTTCATAGATAGCATGGCTCAAATAGTTTTGGTTTATCACATGTGTGAACCCAATAGATTATGGCTTATTCAATAAATTATGTTAAAACAACTAGGACTTGTATGATGCATCCCATTAGTTAAGCTTGCTGAATGTAACTTTGGGTTACCTTTAAGCAGTTTCCAATTATTCTTGGCAAAGCATTTCAGTCAATTGTAAGGCTTAGAGAACATTTTGCTCTAGCACAGAGGTGTCAAACTGCCGGTCCACGGGTCAGATACATCATAGTGAAACCGCACCCACCCCATTGCTGGCAATGGCAAAAAAATTGCGATATGTTGCGACATGTCACATGATGTTGCAAGTTTGACACCCCTGCTCTAGCAAGTCAGAAGTGCACAAATTTTCCAGTCCTTTTTCAATAAATGTTGTTGCTTTAATATACTGAGATGTGCCAATGTCCTTATGATTTAACTAGGAAAGCATTTATGTGAATGTGAAGCATTTGAATGGATGTGTTACTGCACACATGCACACACTGTACTGAATGTGACCCATTTAGAGCACTGTTATGTTAAAGCAAACCTTGTGACTAAACATTCCTGCATATATTAAAGAGATGTCAAGGTATGTACAAACTGATTGGTGGCAAGGGCCATGGGACATGAATTTACTCACTCCAAAAGGTCCTTGAAGCTAGTCAGCTGCTCCTGGTAAATGATGGTGAAGGTCAATGAATCTAATTTGGCAATAATGAGCCTATGCAACAACGTCTGTCCCACTGACCTCTGCTCCCCTTATATATATTCAGGTCATAAGAGACTAGCTACTCAATGAAATGATACAATGAAAAGCTCACGAGGACCCAATAAACTTTCAAGGAAGTGGGCTCACTGGTTTTGCCCTTCGTCATAATTAAAAAGACACAGCGCCTGAGTGCGTTCACATGGAATTTGTTATAGCAAAAACAGGGGTAATAGAAAGGGTTTAATTAATAACAATTATCCAAATCATCACTGTGATTTGGGCAGTGTCCCGAAGCATGAAGGAGAAGCTTGACATTTCACTTCCATGTGCAAATGAAAGAAATTTTGCAGGCAAAGTTAATAGAAAATGAGCGGATGAGTGCCACCATGATTCAAATGTACTATAAAATTATTGAAATGATGCCAATATCAAAGGAATGCACTTGGAACGACTTTTATGAATATTAGCCACTGCTACGAGTGAATACTGTTGGCCAAATCTCCTTAAAGCATACATTTCTTACAAATGGCTCTTTCCTTTCCTCATTATATGATAATAAATGTATATATACAGTATGCATATGCATGTGTGTATGAGAGAGAAACAGAGGCAGATACAGAGAGAGATCACACTCCAGAGGTGGGAGGGAGATGCAAGGATTGCTCCCCGGAATAATATAATGGCCGATCAGGGCTGTGTAACCCAAACCTAAGAAGCCTATTTCAAATCCCTGCTGATCTTTACAAAGTGATGTTCTGATTGTCATGTGGAAATTTGGATTTAACATAATTGTGCCACTTTCTCTTCTCAACATTTGGTTCAGACAGGAGGAAGAGAAAAAGAGTTTCATGAAATTCCAGTTGTCTAAAATGGTAGAAACTCCCGTCAATCACAAGGGGTTTATTGGCTGAAGCCACCAGCAGGGGGGTCTCTGCATGAACCTCTCTACTATAATTAGTGTCATTGCAGTCAAATGCAATTTGTCTTTTTAAAATATAGGTAGCAGGCATACTAACAGTGCCCACTGACACTTCACAAATAAATTATCAAAAAGGATATTCAAGCTTTTTGGCTACAAGGAAGAGGAAAAATACAATGCTGTAGCTTTTAACAGATTTTACCTTTCAAGGACCTTAGATGCTTGTTTTTCTTGCAAGAATATTTCCTTCCAGATCTGTAGGCCAAATGTTACATGTCTTCCTTGTTAAATGCTGAATTTGCACACATTCCAACATATGACACTAAATGTAAGTAGTGCTTTGAAAAGAGGAAGGAGGTCAAAGAGGATGGCTTGTTTCAAAACCAGTCAAAGACAAAGCCCCAGATAGTCCATGGAGCCCATTCTAACACTCTGGTCGTACTCCTCCTATTCATGCAAACTCATCGAAATTTCTCCTAAATGGGCCTTCATTGGGAATTGCTTTCATGGTTCTAGGACAGGGGTAGGCAACCTTGGCTCTTTTATGACTTGTGGAGTTCAACTCCCAGAATTCCTGAGCCAGCCGACTCAGGAATTCTGGGAGTTGAAGTCCACGAGTCATAAAAGAGCCAAAGTTGCCTACTCTTGTCCTAGGACATTGCAAAGGCAGACTGTTCTCATTGTCTCCATTCAGAAGTTTCAGCAGTCATTCAAGGATTCAAGTTCAGAAATGAATAGGAAAAGTGTGGGGAACACTCAGAACACTTGGGGTTCCACATGCCCTTCCTGTAACCACTCTGTTTTCCTAATAACCTATGTTAGATGGGTTTAATTTTCAGCTTTAACTGCCTGGAGGTAAACTGAATTGAAACCTGCACCCCCTTCTATTTCCTGAGTACAACCAAATGCTAAAAGTAATTTGTGCATGTATAACACTGCATAATGGAATCTCTAGCAAGTCACAATAAGAATTCCGTGGGATTTTTGTAAGAGAGATTTACAGTGATAAAGTCTATTACTTCCTTGTCGATACTGTTCATGTGATTACAGAGTTACTCAGTAGTTAGCTTATGTAATTTTGTTTTAGACAACCATTCAGGTTATAGAACCAGAGGCAGAGGACAAGAAATGGTCAACTCATAGACATAATTCAGAACTTGTGAGTTTTCATAATGCAAAAGCCTTTCCATTCCCATACTAATGGCCTTCTTCCCTCATTTTTTCTCCTTGCTGTTTTGTTTGTTTGTTTGTTTGGTTAGACTTTTTTTATTCTGTCTTTATCATTTTATATGAAGAACCTTGGCTGTATTTTTGTAGCCTGTGAGACCATTTCTTACCAAATTGTGCTCCCTGCTTCTGTGCACAGCTTCAGTATTTTATTTCAGTCTAAAACTAATACATACAGCATCTACAACTGTAATCAATCAACTTCCTTTCCCCACCATCCACCCAGTTATTTTGCATCTTGTTTATATAACTAGCCTGTCCTGGTGTTTATATATGAACTTTAACAGCTGTTTCTCATTTCCTCCCCATCATCACTCAGGTCCTCTGTTCCAAATTTAGTACCAGGCTTATCATAGCGGCAGCCATTAGGCAAACTTTTGAATGTGGCTTTATGGCTCTATCATCACTGAGCTATTACATCCAGGGTCTTTTGTTTGTTTGTTTTTTTCACCGCCATACAGATGCAAATTAATGTATGAGTGGGAGTAGCACTAGCAAATTATTTCTCTTCTCTGGAGAGATGTTTGATAGATCTTGAGATCTTGGAGTCCTAGTGGACAATCACTTAAATGAGTCCCAGCAGTGGGCGGCAGCCACCAAAAAAGGCAATGCAATCCTAGGCTGCATTAACAAAGCAATAGAATCAAGATCACATGAAGTATTAATATCACTTTATAATGCCTTGGTAAGACCACACTTGGAATACTGCATCCAACTTTGGTTGCCCCAGTATGAAAAAAAGATGCTGAGATTCAAGAAAGTGTGCAGAGAAGAGCGACAAAGATGTTGGGGGGACTGAAGGCTAAAAGATATGAAGAATGGTTGTCTAGTCTAGTGAAAGGAAGGACTAGCAGTGATGTGATAGCAGTGTTCCAATATTTAAGGAGCTACCACAAAGGGGGGGGGAATCAACCTGTTCTCCAAAGCATCTGAAGGCAGGACAAAAGGCAAGGATGAAGACTAATCAAGAAGAGAACCAACTAGAACTAAGGAGAAATTTCCTGACAGTTAAAATAATTAATCAGTGGAACAACTTAAGGGACCTTGGAAGTCATCTAGTCCAACCCCCTGCTCAGGCAGGAAACCCTAAATCATTTCAGACAAATGACTGTCCAGCCTCTTTTTACCGGTAAAAACTTCCAGTGTTGGAGTATTCACAGCTTCTGGAGGCAGGTTGTTCCACTGATTAATTGTTCTGACTGTCAGAAAATTTCTCCTTAATTCTAGGTTGCTTCTCTCTTTGGTTAGTTTCCATCCATTGCTTTTTGTCCTACCTTCAGGTGCTTTGGAGAATAGCTTGACTCCCTCTTTTTTGTGGCAGTCCCTGAGATATTGGAACACTGCTATCATGTCCCCCCTCGTCCTCCTCTTCATTAAACTAGACATACCCAATTCCAGTAGCCGTGCCTTATATGTTTTAGCCTCCAGTCCCCTGATCATCTTTGTTGCTCTTCTCTGTACTCTTTCTAGAGTCTCAACATCTTTTGTACATCGTGGTGACCAAAACTGGATGCAGTATTGCAAGTGTGGCCTTACCAAGGCATTGTAAAGTGGTATTAACATTTCATGTGATCTTGATTCTATCCCTCTGTTAATGCAGCCTAGCACTGTGTTGGCTTTTTTGGCAGCTGCAGCACACTGCTGGCTCATATTTAAATGATTGTCTACTAGGACTCCGAGATCCCTCTCACAGTTGCTAGTATTGAGCAAGGTACCACTTATACTATACCTGTACATTTGGTTTTTCTTGCCTAAATGTAGAACCTTACTTTTTTCACCATTGAATTTCATTTTGTTAGATAGCACCCAATGTTCAAGTCTGTCAAGATCCTTCTGTATCTTAAGCCTATCTTCTGGAGTGTTGGCTATTCCTGCCAGCTTGATGTCATCTGCAAATTTGATGAATTCCCCATCTATCCCCTCATCCAGATCATTGATGAAGATGTTGAAGAGCATTGGGCCCAGAACAGAGCCTTGGGGCACCCCACTACATACTTCCCTCTATGTATATGCGGTTCCATTGAGGATCACATGCTGAGAACGGCTGGTCAGCCAGCTACAGATCCATCTGGTGGTGATGATGTCTAACACACATTTTTCTATCTTATCAAGTAGTAGGTTGTGGTCTACTTTATCAAATGCCTTACTGAAGTTCAAGTAAATTACATCCACAGCATTCATCTGGTCCACTAATTTTGTCACCTGGTCAAAGAATGCAATAAGATTTGTCTGGCATGATCTGTTTTTGACAAACCCATGTTGGCTTTTGGTAATGACTTTGTTTGCCTCACTGATTCATTGCTTGATTATCTTTTCCAAGATCTTCCCAGGTATTGAGGTCAGGCTGATAGGTCTATAGTTTCCTGGATCCATTTTTTCCCCTTTTTTGAAGATGGGAAATACTTCAGCTCTTTTCCAGTCCTCTGGTAGTTCCCCAGTGCTCCAGGGTCTTTGAAATATATAGTTCAGTGGTTCTGAGATCACATCTACCAGTTCCTTCAAAACCTTGGGGTGTAATCCATCTGGTCCTGGTGATTTGAACTCATCTAGGCTGGACAGATGCTCATTTACCGTTTTCTTGCCTTTCTTAACTTCAGTACTCTTTTTTATAGGTTGGACTGTTTTTTCCCTTTATGTAAATACAGATGCAAAAAACAATTTGAGTAGTTCTGCTTTCTTCCTGTTGCTTGAATCCTTCTTGCCACTTTCACCCACTAATGGATCAATCATTTCGTTAACCTTTTTCTTGTTTTTTACATGTTGAAAGCTTTTTTTTGTTATTTTTGACTTTTGTTGCAAGCCTTAGTTCATTTTGAGCCTTAGCTTTCCTCACTTCATCTTTGCAGGCTCAGGCTATTTGCTGATATTCTGCCTTAGTTATGTGCCTCTCTTTCCACTTTTTATGCCTGTCCTTTTTGTCTTTCAATTTATCAGAGAGTTCTTTATGCAGCCATGCTGGTTTCTTTTGAGAGCTGTTATTTTTCTTCTTTTGTGCTAGACTGAGCCTTTATTATCTCACTTTTCAAAATTTCCCAAGCTTCTTGTTATTTTCCCCTTGAGGATTCTCATCCATGGAATCATTCCCAAGCTCTCTCTAAATTTGTTGAAATTAGCTCTCTTAAAGTCCAAGACTCTAGTTCAGTGGTTCTCAACCTTTCTGAGGTTGAGACCCCACTTTCCCTGCCCATGCGCGCCGCGACCCCGACCAGGGGGTGCGCGCGTGTGCGCGTGCGCGCAAAAAAAATTTTTTAAATTTTTTTTAAAAAATCAAAAAAACAAAAAAACAAAATGGCGGCCGTGATGGGCGGATCTGTGCATGCGCGGATCGGCCCGTCGCACGTGCCATGCATGCGCGCATCCGCCCGTCGCAGGCCGCCATTTTGTTTTTTTTATTTTTTTTTTAAAAAATTAAAAAAAAAAAAACAAAACAAAACAAAATGGCGGCCTGCGACGGGCGGATCTGCACATGCACGGATCGGCCCATCGCACGCGCCACGCATGCGCACATCCGCCCGTCGCGGGCCGCCATTTTGTTTTTTTTTATTTTTTTTTTTAAAAATTAAAAAAATAAAAAAAAACAAAACAAAATGGCAGCCTGCGACGGGCGGATCTGCGCATGCGTGGATCGGACCGTCGCACGCACCACGCATGCGCACATCCGCCCGTCGCGGGCCGCCATTTTGTTTTTTTTATTTAAAAAAATTTTAAAATTTTTTTTAAAAAAAACAAAATGGCGGCCGCGACAGGCGGATGCGAGCATGCATGGCGCGTGCGATGGGCCAATCTGCGCATGCACAGATCCGCCCGTCACGGCCGCCATTTTGTTTTTTTTATTTTTTTATTTTTTTTATTTTTTTTTTCCGGCGCGACGGGCGGATCTGAGCATGCGCCAAAAAAAATAAAAAAAAATAAAAAAAATTTTTAAAAAATTAAAAAAAAATAAAAATAAAAAAAAATTAAAAAAATGGCGGCCGGCAGTGCCCGGCGACCCCCGTGAAATGGTCTCGCGACCCCAAATGGGGTCGCGACCCCAAGGTTGAGAACCACTGCTCTAGTTTGACTGTGTTCTATTGCTTGTGCTTGCATAATGTTGAATTCCAATATTGCATGTTCCTGTGGCTTCAACACCTTTTATCATTTCATCTCTGTTAGTGAGAATTAAGTCCAATATGGCTGATTCCCCTAGTTCCCTTCTCTACTTCTTGGGAGACAAAGTTGTCTACTAGATTTGTCAGGAATCTGTTTGATCTGCCACTTGGTGCAGAGTTTGTCTCCTAGTTGATGTCAGGGTAATTAAAGTCCCCCATTACTATTGTGATATGCTTCCTACATATCTTAGTTAACTGACTAGCAATGAATTTTAATTGGCTTATATTATAGTACTTTATTTTAATTTGTCATGAGCTTGTCTTCTGGCAGTTGTCAGCGTATGAGTATATATGCATGTGTGCATGCACACATGTGTTTGCATATGTATATGCAATTAATCTTTCTTCTGACCCTATCTTGAGTGTTCTGACATATAAATACACTGACATTTAAGAAACCTTCCAAAAAGTATAATTCTAAATAGATTAAAGTTTCTATCTCAGAAAATTGGCCAATGAAAAACCACAGGGGAGATCCTCACTGTATTATACTTCAAAAATTATTTCATGAAATCTACACTCCATTCCTGTGTTAAATTGCAAGTTTGTTACTTTCAGCAATTAATTCTGATATTTTTATTTTCTATCTCAATTCGTTCATTCCCCTTCATACATGAAATTACTAGTAAAGAAATATGAAGCTTCCTGCATTTTTCAGCATTTCATAGGAATCTATTTTCTATTTTTTAAAGATGTACCATAATATATCACCAAATTTAGTTCCACTGTGATGCGTAAAGTATTGTTGATTTCTACAACAAATTTAGGTACTTGTTGGGTCAACAGACTGCAGGAAAATGTGAACTCAAGAGAAAGCAGATTGAATTTTAAAAAGAAAGAGTAGAATGGAGTTTCAAGCAATCCTCATTGCAAAAGGTCATAAACTAGCAAACATTGTGTGAGATATTAACTTTGGAGCTTCCAGCTGGATTGATTATTTCAGAAGAAGATGGTGCTAGATCAGCGGTTCTCAACCTTGGGGTCGCACGACCATTTCGCGGGGGTCGCCGGACACCGCCGGCCGCCATTTTGTTTTTTTTAATTTTTTTTTTTAATTTTTTTTTTATTTTTTGGCGCGCGCGACGGGCAGATCCGTGCATGCGCAGCGCGTGTGACGGGCCGATCCACGTATGCACGGATCCGCCCATCGCGGCCGCCATTTTGTTTTTTTTATTTTTTATTTATTTTTAAAAAAATAAAAAAAACAAAATGGCGGCCCGCGACGGGCGGATGCACGGATGTGCGGCGCGCGCAATGGGCCGATCCGCGCATGCGTGGATCCACCCGTCGCGGCCGCCATTTTGTTTTTTTGTTTTAATTTTTTTTTATTTTTTTTTCCGGCGCGCGCGCGCGTGCCCGGGTCAAGGTCTCGGCGCGCATGGGCGGGCCAAGTGGGGTCTCAACCTGAGAAAGGTTGAGAACCACTGTGCTAGATGATAGAAGGAACATTGAAGCATAAATACAGGGTAAAAGTAGAAGACCTACAAGGAGAGAAAGTCTGTGTGAAAAAAGTATTCAGAGAATAACCTCCCAACAGAATGAATAAAAAGTGGGGATTTGAAAAAAAGAATGTGGAAGTGGATTGGAATTGAATGAAACAAATTATGTAATAAAATGCCACAGAAATATATGAAGTTACAGTAATGGGAAATATAAAAAAGAATGCTTGGTTGAATTATGAAATGAAAGAGGCTGTGAATGACAAAAAAGTAAACATAAGAGAATGATTGCAACAAAAATAAAAAGATATGGTGTAATGCATATATAGAGGAAAAAGTTGCAAAGAATGTATGTTAGAAAAAAACAGAAGCCTAAAAGAGGGAGAGAGCGTTCTTAATAGGGAAAAAAATGGATGAAGGACTAAATAAGAAGTCACCAGAAGAGTTAGTGAAATTAAAATTAAGCATGATGAAATAATTAGGAAGGAAAAGTTTCATTTTTACTATCAGGATACCCTCATTATTGCTATTAAGCCTCACAATGATTACACTTACACATTAAACAGTAGTTCATTATAACAATGGATTGCTCACTAAATCAAAATTTGTGTCAAAGGACAATAAAAAACTGTTTATTCAGATATGTTCAAAGCAAAAATAAAAGAAACATTATTAGTTTGTTTGAGTATGCTGGCAACCAGGCAACATAATCATATAACAAGGAAAAGGCAGCAATATTGTAATTTTGTTTTGGCTCAGATGAGAATACATTTTTCAGACACAGTTGTGAAGAATCATATGAAAAAGCAAGATTTCTACCAAAGAGATGGTTGGAAGAAATATAGCCAATAGAAAATTAGCTAGATCTTGAATGAGCTAAAATGGACTGCATTCTAGGTGCTGTATGAGCTGTCTGATGGCCTGGCCAAATCCTGCAGAATGGGTGCAGTATCAAATGACTGGAGGAAAGCAAGTAAAAAACAAAACAAAAAAGGATGCAGGGAATTAAGACCAACTGGATCCTAGCATAGGCTGGATGGTAACAACTAAATGGAAATACATCTGACTCGAAACATACGTTCAAATGTAATTAACAGCTGCTCATAAAACGATTGAGACATCAAATGAAGCTCCACTGTGTTTGGTCCTGGGCCCAGCATTCTTCAACATTTTCCTTATTGACCTAGATAAAGAGGGGTATGCTGCTGGTCAGATTTGCAGATGACACAATATTGGGTTGGAAAGCTAATACTTTAGAAGACAGTAATATTCACAATTATCTTGATCAGAAAAATAGAATGCAGATATCAGAATGAAATTACAATAGATACAATGTAAATTGGTAGGCTTGGCGAGAAAATATGTGACAGTGCAAAAGTAAATGAGAAAAGTAACTTGGAACCATACTTCACCCCATAAAGCTATGCTGAGGCTGCTCAAAAGATAAATATAACTTTAAATTTCAGCAATGAAACTATTGTTTCTAAATTATGTGAAATGTAACTTCATTCTGTTCAGCATTGGTCTGCACCAACTTGAATTCTGGGTTCAGTTTTATAAACCACATTTGGAAAAGGAATAAAGTAATATTGATGAAAAGAAGGAAAACAACCATAATCAGAGGGCTGAAAATGACTTACAAAGAGAGATTGAGAGAACCATGCCTTTTCAGTACTGATGACACTACTGAAGTATGAAACTATGATGGTACTTTTCAAATATGTAAAGAGCATCACATAACCAAAAGGCTTTAATCTACAGTTTCATGCAAACATTTAGGCACCCCTGTTCATATTGTATGTTTAGTGAAACCCTAAGTAAACAGAAGTTCATACAATACATTACAATACTTTGCAAATTTGAGTACACATTATATTTGTATTTATGTACAATTCTGTAGAATTGTTTACAGATTCAAAATAAATAGACAATGGATATGGCAGGTACAGAAATTTGGAATTCTTCCAGGTCTGTATTTTGTAATATCACCTTTGATAAAAAGAACTGCTTCTACATTTCCTGTAATCAGCTAACCCTTTCTAGCTCAGAAATATTCCTGGGTCTCCTTGCATACAGTGCGTTTGACAACTCTTCCCAAATCAATAATATTCAAGACTGGGGACTATGAAGGCCTTTCTGAAACTTTTTCATTTCAGTATTTCATGCTTGATTTGCAGATACATTTGAACCATGGTCCTCCTGAAATATTCAATCTCATTCAAGAAAAATACAAGATTCTTGCTATGCTGTTGTAAGCTGTAGTCTGTGGCACAGGAGCTCAAACATAAGTAAAGGTTTCAGAGTTTGGATGTGGAGGGAGGGATAAAAAAAACAGGTCATTATAGGGCCCCTGTATCCAGCATCAAAGTACAGAATGAAGAAGCTATGGCCCCATAGATGTTATTCTTTATTCAATACAGTAGAGGACTTCAAGCAGCATCAAATATTTCTGCAGAATACAGTATACGTAGCAACTCTTAAAACTATGCACATGATGCCCAAGGACACTAGGCATTCAATTTTTGTGAGAAAATAATGCACCATTACAGCTAAACTGCCTAAACATATTGGCTATCATTCTGTTATTTGCTATGTAAAGGGTTTTAATTTTTCTTTATGAAAACTGTTATTTGTTAGCTTTACTGGTGTATGTTAATTATGGGCTTTGACACCCTGTTTTCCTCTTTGGGTTGGAACTGTGTGTTAACAAATTTACTTTAAATAAGGTATAGGAAAAACTGTATTATGGGGTGGGTTTGTTAAAACTATTAGAAGATAAGGTTCACACAGCACGTGTAAATGCAAATTATTGTGGTGCAGTGCCAACAACGTCCTTCCAGAACCATTCAGGAAAGGAAAACAGTAAGGCACAGACCTGGCTCAAATCCCTTTCCAGGTCAGCCAGAGATATAAGGGGACAACTAAAAAGTCTGCAGTCTGTACAGCGAAGGTTAAATATGGGCTCCCATTGCCATTATTTATCCTCTGAAACAGCTGGGAAACTTCTGAAGTAGTTAATATATCACCAGAATAGAGGAAGCGAGACTGACTGTATAAACAGACCTCAGGGCTTGCTACTGTTCCCATTAACTGCCTGTCTCAGGAAAGTCCTACTATTAGATAGACTCCTGCTATATTCATACTGATTGAACACTGCAGGTAGGACAAAGAATTAAACTGAAACATGTCTGGAAAGCTGGCTCCGGAGAGATTTTGTGGGAGGGAAACAGCAATTTTGTTCAGAACCACAGAAGGTTATAGCAGATCGCATGTCCCACAGTGAATGTCAGCAACTGCACTGCTAAACTATTCTGTCACTTCCTTTGTTCAGGTAGACACAAGGGTCATATGAGATTCCTAGATATGTATATTACACTGAAATGTGCAAGAATATCTCTCTGCCTGCTTCAGGTTGAACCCGTAGAGGTCAACATAATACTGTGCACATCAATTCTGAAGAAGTATTTTGCTTCTAAAAAAGCAGCATCTGACGCCCAGCAAAATCTCCCAGAAGTAGAAACATGACAGCAAAGAGAATGAAAAGCCATCATACAGTTTTGCAACTACTTGGACAGATTCCCTGCAGCCTGAATAAGGTGGCAGCTTTAAAGCCCTTTGGGCACACTGCCAAGGAATGTGTTGAATGGCAAAGATCCCTCATCATCTGAAATTACAGAACTGCCTGTTTCATAATTTTATGACCTAATATTTATTCATTTGTAAACATTAAAAAATAATACAAGCCTCCCTAACACTGAAGCAGTGCAGATTAACATATTGAGAAAGCTATTTGTCGCCTCTTCTGCCTACATGCTAAACAACTATTAGATCAGCCAGAAGGCAGTGCAAAAGGCATGTGACTCCTGTGATGCTATGCAACATTACCATTTCCCAAGCCAGTTTAATCAAGGTTGCTCAGGACCAGTCTTGTAAAGACTTCTAAAAATCCATTTCAGCTGTTTTACCAAAGACAGAAAGAACACCAGGTTAAGTCTCCTGATGTCCTGCAAATCATAGTAGGAAAGGGCAAATGCATGAATGGTCATCTAATATGTGTCAATATAACATGGCATACTGTATCGCACAGGATGTTAAGCTACAGTTTATTTTAATTGCATTGTGTTAAATGATGTCACAGATTCCATGCCAAGGCATAACATAAAAAATGATTTACAAACCACTATAATTGGGTTCAATATTCTAATCTCGAACCATACAACACTCATATATATAAATGAGAACAAAAGAAAATATGCTTATGAAACAAATCCAATAGGTCAAGCAATTCAGTCAGCAAAGGTTCACATTTAAAATGACATGGCTTCTTCTGTATTCATTTGCACTATTCATTTTATTGGAATCAAATAATATGAATTTTTGCCCTTCCTTTTCTTTAAAAAAGGCTGTGTGGTTTTTTTTTAAGTGTGATAACTGGTAAATAAATGTGTCAACTTTGGGTACCATAGGATTCCTTGTTGTTCCTTTTCTGCAGTAATTCTTAATTTAGGCATTCTATTCAGTTCACTCAGGAGAGCCAGCCAATTCCTTTACTTAATTATCTTTTTTTGAGAACTGACAACATAAATGATTAGCATTTGCTCTGATGAAATGGTTTTTAGACCTATATACCCCAGATACGTTACAGTTCTAGGAAATTTTCCAAAGAGAATAGAATAGAATAGAATAGAATAGAATAGAATAGAATAGAATAGAATAGAATAGAATAGAATAGAATAGAATAGAACTGGAAGGGACCTTGGAGGTCTTCTAGTCCCCTGCTCAAGCAGGAGTATCTATACCATCTGAGACAGGTGATTGTCTAGTCTCTTTTTAAAAATCTCCAGTGATGGAATGCCCACAATTTCTGGAGGGAAGCTGTTCCACTGGTTAATTGTCCTCACTGTCAAGAAGTTTCTCCTTAATTCCAGGTTGATTCTCTCTTTGATCAGTTTCCAACCATTGTTTCTTGTCCTTCCCTCTGGTGCTTTGGTGAACAAAATGACCCACTCTTCCTTGTAGCAGCCCCTCAGATACTGGAATACTGCTATCATGTCTCTCCTATTTCTTCTTTTCTTTAGACTAGCCAAACCCAAGTCCCACAGCCGTTCTTCATATGTTTTAGTCTCCAGGTCTTTGATCATCTTAGTTGTTCTTCTCTGAATTTTTTCCAAACTCTCAACATCTTTTTTCTGATATGGTGATCAAAATTGGCTGCAGTATCCCAGGTGTGTTCTTACTAGGGTTTTATAAAGTGGTACTAATACTTTGTGTGATCTTGATTCTATGCCTCTGTTTATACAACCCAGGATTGTATTAGCATTTTTGGTTGCTGCTGCACAGTGCTGTCTCATAGTCAAATGATTGTCTACTAGGACTCCAAGGTCCTTCTCACAGTTACTGTTTTTAAGCCAGATCTTGCCCAATCTGTACTTGTACCTTTGATTTTTCCTACCTAGATGTAAAACTGTGCTTTTTTCCACATTGAAACTCATTTTGTTGGATAGGGCCCATTGTTCAAGTTTGTCAAGACTTTTTTGGATCCTGAGTTTGTCTTCTGAGGTGTTGGATACTCCTGCCAGTTTGATGTCAACTGCAAATTTGATGAGTTCCCCTTCAATTCCCTCATCTAAGTCATTGATGAAGATATTGAAGAGTACAGAGCCTAAGACAGAACCTTGTGGTACCTCACTGCTTACTTCTCTCCATGTGGATGTAGTGGCATTGAGGACTACTCATTGAGTACGGTTTGTCAGCCAGCTACAGATCCATCTGGTGGTGATGTTGTCTATTCACCTTTTTCTAATTTACCAAGGAGTATGTTGTGGTCTGCTTTATCAAATGCCCTACTGAAATCTAAGTGTACTATGTCATTAGGAACTGGGAAACATTTTGGGACAAGCCACACCTGTACAGAAGGGACGGGTTACATTTGAACCATAATAGAACCAGACTGTTGGCGATTAATATTAAAAAGGTTTCAGAGCAGCTTTTAAACTGATTCATAGGGGCAAGTCGACAGGAGCTGGGCAGCTTCCGGTTCGAGAAGGCGCACTGCCTAATATGGAGGGAGGAAGTTATGCACACATTGGTGAGTCAACAGGAAAACTAAATTGTAATAGTCAAGCAGAAGGACATGGTAGACCATCTACAAATTCTACAACCAAATTCTACAGTCAAAATCCACAGTCAAAGTTGAAAGTGCACCAGAAAATTACATATAAAGGTCTGTACACAAATGCTAGAAGCATTCGAGCAAAAATAGGGGAATTGGAATGCTTGGTGAAGGAAAATAATATTGATATTATCGGCATAACAGAAACCTGGTGGACGGATGAAAACCAATGGGACACAAGGATTCCAGGTTACAAATTGTATAGGATGGACAGGAGAGGGAGAAATGGTGGTGGCGTGGCCTTGTACATAAATGAGGAGTTAGAATCTCATGAACTCGAAATTCAAGAAAATTCAAACTCACCCACAGAAACATTGTGGATAAAAATCCCAGGACAGGAAACTAATCTGACGTTAGGGATCTGCTATCGCCCTCCCAACCAAACTCCAGAGGCAGATTGCTATTTGGAAAAAGAATTTAAGGAGGCCTCAAAAAGAAATAGGGTAGTCATAATGGGGGACTTCAACTATCCCCAAATAGATTGGGTAAATTCTTGTTCTACACATGAAAGAGAGACAAGGTTCCTCGACATGTTAGCCGATTATTCCCTTGAGGAATAATCATGGAACCTACCAGGGGAAAGGGGATCCTGGACTTGGTTCTAACTAATGCACGGGATTTGGTTCATAATGTCCTTGTAACTGAGCCCATAGGAACCAGCGATCACAACACAATAACCTTCAACTTAACCATGGATAGCAAATTGTCAGTGAAAACTAACACAGAGACCTTAAACTTTCACAGAGAAAATTTTGACAAAATGAGGAAAATAGTAAAGAAGAAACTAAAAGGAACAGTAAAAAAAAGTCAAATCCCTCCAAAATGCTTGGAAACTGTTTAAAAATACGTTACAGCAGGCTCAAATAAAATGCATTCCTAAAAGAAGAAAGAGGATTGGAAAGTCCAAGAGGATACCAGTATGGCTTACGAATGAGGTAAAGGAGGTTATTGGAAAGAAGAAAAACTCATTTAAGAAATGGAAGGCTCTTCCTACCGAGGAGAACAGGAGGGATCACAAACTCTGGCAGACCAAATGCAAGGCGATAGTCATGAAAGCCAAGAGAGACTTTGAGGAGCATATAGCCAAGAATATTAAAAATAATAACAAAACCTTTTTTAAGTACATCAGAAGCAGGAACCCAACCAGAAAATCAGTTGGGCCACTTGATAACAATGGTCAGAAGGGGATAATCAGAGAAGACAAGGAGATTGCTGAGAGGCTAAATGACTTCTTTGCCTCCGTTTTCACCGAGGAGGATAGAGAACATCTGCCTGCCACTGAATTAGTTTTCCCAGGGAGGGAAATAGAAGAATTAAACCTGATAGAGATAAACAAGGAAGATGTTCTTGCATGCCTTTCTAAACTAAACGTCAACAAATCGCCGGGTCCAGATGGCATCCACCCTAGAATTCTCAAGGAACTCAAGTGTGAAATTGCTGAACTTCTAGCTAAAATATACAATCTTTCTCTAAGATCAGGCACTGTACCGGAGGATTGGAGGGAAGCAAATATAACCCCGATCTTCAAGAAAGGATCCAGAGGTGATCCAGGAAACTATAGACCAGTCAGTCTAACCTCAGTTCCAGGCAAACTGATGGAAACCATTATTAAAGATAAAATTACAGGGCACATAGAAAAACAGGCATTGCTGAAAAAAAATCAACATGGTTTCTGCAAAGGCAAATCATGTCTTACTAACTTTTTAGAATTCTTTGAGGGTGTAAATAAATACATAGATAAAGGGGCCCCAGTTGATATTGTATATCTTGACTTTCAAAAGGCTTTTGACAAAGTTCCTCACCAAAGGCTCCTAAAAAAGCTCTCCAGCCACGGAATTAGAGGACAGGTCTTGTCTTGGATTGGTAACTGGCTAAATTGTAGGAAGCAAAGGGTGGCAATAAATGGACAATTCTCCGGATGGAAAGAAGTGAGAAGTGGTGTACCCCAAGGTTCAGTTTTGGGACCTTTACTTTTTAATTTATTCATCAATGATCTGGATGTAGAAGTTAATAGTGAGGTAGCCAAGTTTGCTGATGACACTAAATTGTTCCGGGTTGTGAAAAGTGAAACTGATTGTCGGGAGCTCCAGAAGGATCTCTCGAAATTGTGTGAGTGGGCAACAAAGTGGCAAATGCATTTTAACCTAAACAAGTGCAAAGTTATGCACATCGGGGCAAAGAACCCCAATTATACTTACCAACTGATGGGGACCAAACTTTCTGAGACAACCCAGGAAAGGGATCTTGGGGTTTTGGTGGACAGCTCAATGAAGATGTCAACCCAATGCGCAGCAGCAGTAAAAAAAGCAAATTCCATGCTTGGCATGATTAGGAAGGGAATCGAAAATAAGTCAGCAAGTGTTGTATTGCCTCTGTACAAATCGATGGTGAGACCACACTTGGAGTACTGTGTACAGTTCTGGTCACCGCACCTCAAGAAGGATATAATGGAACTGGAAAAGGTGCAAAAAAGGGCAACAA
The DNA here is from genome assembly GCA_034064705.1 of Bothrops alternatus. Classification (NCBI taxonomy): domain Eukaryota; kingdom Metazoa; phylum Chordata; class Lepidosauria; order Squamata; family Viperidae; genus Bothrops; species Bothrops alternatus. The sequence goes on from JARGCV010000223.1 coordinate 1,983,342, forward strand.
GAATGATCAAGGAAATGGAGCGCCTCCCTTATGAAACCAGATTGCAACGCCTTGGTCTCTTCAGCCTTGAAAGACGGCGTTTAAGGGGTGACTTGATCGAAGTGTATAAAATCATGCATGGGATAGAAAAGGTGGATAGAGAAAAATTCTTTTCTCTATCACACAATACCAGGACAAGGGGGCACTCCCTAAAGCTCATAGCTAAGAAAGTGAGGACAAATAAAGGGAAATATTTCTTCACCCAGAGGATCGTTGATTTATGGAATTCACTTCCAGAAGGGGTCGTGACAGCTGTCAGCCTTGACAGCTTCAAGGCAGGGCTAGATAGATTCATGGATGCAAAGTGTATCGGTGGTTATTAAAACGGATGTCCATGTGCTGCCTCTATGTTGGTTGAGGCAGGCAGGATTCCCTTGGGTACCATTTGTTGGGGGTCAAGGGAAAGGGAGGGTTTTGCCTTCTCTTTCTGCTCAAGATCCCCATGTACAATTGGTGGGCCACTGTGTGACACAGAATGATGGACTCGATGGGCTTTGGCCTGATTCAGCATGGCTCTTCTTATGTTCTTATGTTCTTATGTCCACAGCATTTCGCTGGTCTACTAGTTTAGTTACTTTATCATTGGTATATGATATGATATGCAATTGATATTTATACAATTGTTTGCATCGATATACTACTCTGGTGTTGCAGGTATGTGGAGTTGTTGAAATAGAAATATTACCTCTTCCAGAAAAAAACATTATTAGTAATGCTGAGCCTGATGCAGAAGCGTAAAGCAAATGTTGGCAACATTATTAGTGCAGCATGCTGTAGTCTAACTGAAATTCAATTCAGATTTCTTGACTTCAAAATTTAGATCAGATATCCATTAGTTGTATGTTTTTCTTGCCTATTTTTTTTTATTTTCACAAACAAATCTGAAACAAAATTACTTCTGCAGGTGAAATATAGCAACATAGAACATAGGCTAATAGAGTTGGAAGGTCTTCTAGTCCAGAAGTGCCCAACCTTTTGGGCACCAGGGACTGGTTCCATGGAGAGAGGTTTTTCCATGGACCGGACCATGCTGACTGCATCTTTCGGATGGGGCTTTGCTTGTTTGTTCAAACTGATTGTGGGCATGCTGTGCCTTGGTAGTGGTCCACGGACCAGGGGCTGTGGACTCCTGTTCTACTTCAACCCCCTATTCAAGCAGGAGACTATCATTTCAGACAAATGGTTGTGCAGTCTCTTTTTGAAAACTTCCAATGATGGAGTACCCACAACCTCTGAAGGCAAGCTATTCCACTGGTTGATTGCTCTCACCATTAGGAAATTTCTCCTTAGTTTTAGGTTGCTTCTCCTCTTGGTTAGTTTCCATCCATTGTTTCTTGTCTTGCCTTTTGGTGCTTTGGAAAATAGTTTGACCTCTTCGTCTTTGTAGGTGCCCCTCAAATATTGGAACACTATCATCCATGTTTTTATCCAAGACTACACAAGGCTGTTTCAATTTTATATAGTTGCTCTTTTTTAAACAATGTATCCAATTGCAAGGATGTTTTTAACTCTCTTTTCCAGATAAAACTATTAAATTTCTTTGGTTGCTTGTAAAAAGTATTATATATCTGAAAAAATTAAATCTATTTCTCGTGTAGGCTACTATTTTTCTATATATTTTTCACTGCACATAAAAGCACTAAAATTTATCACATATTTCTACATACACAGACATCATATATATGTAGGAAACACAGGCTGCCTGTGTTTCCTATATATATATGAGATGTGATAACTTTGACTTTGACTTTATTTAGATTTCTATGCTGCCCTTCTCCTAGGACCCAGGGCAGCTTACAACAACAATACAATAAAAAATTAAATTACAATAACAATCAACCATACCATCTAAGCACATTCATTCAATTCAAACACATTCATACAGCATACAAACACAATCAGTACACAATCACTGATGGAGGCACCTTCCTAGGCCCAGGGGCAGAGTATAGTTCATACGTCCCAAGCCTGTCGGCATTAATGTGTCTTCAATAATTTCCGGAAGATTAGGAGGGAGGAAGCAGTGCGAACCTCTCTGGGAAGCTGGTTCCAGAGAGCTGGGGTAGCAACAGAGAAGGCCCTTGCCCTAGGCCCCGCCAGATGACATTGCCTAATGGACGGGACCCGTAGGAGGCCAACCCTATGTGCCCTAACCGGTCGCTGGGATTCATGAGGCAGAAGACGGTCCCGCAAAGGGCTTTATAGGTCATAACCAACACTTTGAATTGTGTTCGGAGACCAATTGGTAGCCAGTGCAGCTCACGGAGAGCTGGAGTGATATGAGCATGTCTTGGGAGACCCAAGACGGCTCGCGCAGCCGCATTCTGGACTATCTGCAGTCTCCGGACATTCTTCAAAGGTTGCCCCATGTAGAGAGCATTACAGTAGTCGAATCTCGAGATGACAAGGGCATGGGTGACTGTGAGGAGTGACTCTCGGTCCAAATAGGGCCGCAACTGGCGCACCAGGCGAACCTGGGCGAATGCCCCCCTCGCCACAGCCGAAAAATGATGTTCTAGACTTAGCTGTGGATTGAGGAGGACACCCAAGTTGCGAACCCTCTCCAAGGGGGACAAAACTTCTCCCCTCCCAGGGTAATGGACGGACAGTTGGAATTGTCCTTGGGAGGCAGAGCCCATAGCCACTCCATCTTGTCGGGATTGAGTCTGAGCCTGTTGGCACCCATCCAGACCTCAACAGCCTCCAGGCACCGGTTCATCACTTCCACTGCTTCGCTGTAATGACACGGGGTAGAGATATAAAGCTGAGTATCATCAGCATATTGATGATAACTCACCCCGTGTTGACGGATGATCTCACCCAACGGCTTCATGTAGATGTTAAAAAGCAGAGGTGAGAGAACAGACCCCTGAGGGACTCCACATGGAAGAGACCTTGGAGCCGATCTCTGACCTCATGGAAACACCGACTGCGACCGGCCGGAGAGGTAGGAGGTGAACCACCGTAAAACGGTGCCCCGCACTCCAAGCCCCTCCAACCGGCGCAGAAGGATACCATGGTCGATGGTATTGAATGCCGCTGAGAGGTCAAGAAGCACCAGGATAGTGGAATAGCCTCTATCCCGGGCCCGCCAGAGATCATCGGTCAGTGCGACCAAAGCAGTTTCCGTGCTGTAACTGGACCTGAACCCAGACTGCTGAGGGCCCAGATAATCAGCTTCATTCAAGGACCATTGGAGTTGGAGTGCCACCACCTTCTTGACAACCTTCCCCAAAAAGGGAAGGTTGGAGACTGGGCGATAGTTATTCAAAACTGCCGGGTCCAGGGAAGGCTTCTTGAGGAGGGGGCGCACAAGTGCCTCCTTTAAGGGAGCCAGGAAGGACCCCTCCCTCAATGAAGCATTAGCAACAGCCTGGACCCAGCTCCGTGTCACTTCCCTGCTAGCCGAAATCAGCCAGGAGGGGCACGGTCCAATAAACAGGTGGCAGAACTCACAGCTCCAATGGCCTTCTCCACATCATCAGGAGTTGCCAGGTCAAACTCATCCCATTCAACAGGACTAAGACGGGCCTCTGTCATCTCGACTGACTCATTGTCAGCCGACACTGCATTCCAATTGGAGTCCAAGTCAGCCCGGATCTGAGTGACCTTGTCTGCGAAAAAGATGTTAAATTCTTCGGCATTGCCCTGCAAAGATTCCTCCCTCTTCCCTGTATCAAGGAGAGAACGAGTCACCTTAAACAGGGCAGCCGGATGAGATTCCACAGACGCGATCAATGCGGAAAGATACTGAGATCTTGCCGTAGTGATCGCTTCCAAATAGATCTTAATATAAGCTCTCAATTTGGTTCAATCAGATTCGGATCTGCTTTCCCTCCATTGCTTCTCTAAACGTCTCTTCTGGCGCTTCATCCCCCTGAGTTCCTCAGTAAACCAAGGTGATCTCCTGGGTCTGCTACCACAGAGAGGTCGCAATGGTGCAATCCAGTCTAGAGCCCCCGTAGTGGCCATATTCTAGGCCATCACTAGGGACTCTGCTGAACTGTGTACGAGCGAATCCGGCAATTCCCCAAGCGCCCTTTGAAAGCCCATAGGGTCCATCAGGCATCTGGGGCGGAACCATTTAATCGGTTCCGGCTCCCTGCGAGAGAGGATTGGTGTCGTAAACTCAAGCCGCAGCAGAAAATGATCTGTCCATGACATAGGCAACATTTCTAAGTCCCTTAACTTCAGATCATGCATGAACTGCTCCGAGAGGAAGACCAGGTCAGGTGTGTGTCCCCCTTCGTGGGTTGGGCCCTCGATTACTTGTATCAGGTCCATGGTTGCCATGGAGGCCATGAACTCCCGCACCAACACAGAGGACTCACCGAGTGATGGCACATTGAAGTCCCCCAAGACTATAAGCCTGGGGAACTCGACCGCCAACCCGGCTACCTCCTCGAGTAGCGTGGGCAGGGCTGTTGAAACGCAGCTGGGAGGCAGGTACGTAAGCAACAGGCCCACCTGTACACCTAGGTCCAACCTCATAAGAAGGGACTCACAACCTGAGATCTCAGTAGCAGCGAGTCTGTGCAGCCCGAGTGACTCCTTAGCTATAATCGCCACTCCTCCCCCCCTTCCCTGTGGTCGCGGCTGATGCCATACCTGAAACCCAGCTGGGCACATTTCAGAGAGGGGAACTCCTCCCTCTGGGGTCAGCCAGGTCTCAGTCACACATGCCAGGTCGGCTTCCTCATCCAGAATTAGGTCCCGGATGAGGAGAGCTTTATTTACCACCGACCTGGCATTAAGCAGCAGCAGCCTGAGTCCAGGGTCCAGACTTCGCTCATTACCAGTACCCCGGGAGAGGTTCAAGGGGCCGGAACAAGAGATCGCTTTCAGGCAGCGAGGCCTTGTTCCCTGAGAGCGGCCTACCCCAGGCCTCCTGTCGTATCTGCCTCGTCCTCATAAGACCGATATAGACTGGCCCTCTGATCCCTCAGAGCAAGGCTCCTCCACTTCTCTAGCTTCCGTAGGTGCAGACAGGCCGGCCCTTCCATTTGTCACAGGTCCACAATCCATCCAATCCACACAACCATCCATCCATTCAACCCAATTCACTCCACAATCAATCCTACTTACATCATCCATAACATCAATAAAAATTAAAAATTAAAAACGGTATCAAAACATTTAAATTAATTAAAATTTAAATAGAAAAAGATTAAAAATTTAAAACAAACATGTAGGCAAGCATATAGATGATATTCTCTGGAATTGTGGGATATAAGAGTAGGACAAAAATAGCAGCGATGCACAAATATTTAAATGTCGTTGCAGGCAGCGACTCAACTTCTTGCTTTGTAAGTCAATTATCTTTATGGCTCCAAAATCATCTGCAGCAACCAAGAAGCTGTTCGTTCCATTTACTGAAAGACAATTGATCTCTTCCTCATTTACATGGAAACATTCAACTGGCTCCTTGAGACACCTGATATCCAGAATGCTAATAATTTCCCCATGAGAAGCATAGAGTCTTCTAGAACGAGTGGGAGAAAATATAACGCTAGTGACATCATCTGTTTTTTGAAGCCATACACATTCCGAAGGATTTCTCTCAGCATTCCAAATTGTGAGCTCCCCTCCTTCTGTTCCTAAAGCCAATAGACTGTCTTTGCTCATATTTAGGCTTAGTACTGAAGGAAAATGTCCATTAGTCCACTTCTTTGCCATCATATCTCAAGACAGACTCAAAGCAAAGAACCAAGTTCTCCCTATACCAAACTCTCTTCCGGCAAAGAAAACTGCTGGGTCTGTTTAACACTCCCACTTCATTCTCAGCTTATCTCTCTCACCATCAATCAGTCCTTTTCAAATTCAAATTCCAAACTTCATTCCTCTCACTCACCATCAGTCAATCCTTTTCAGTCAGTCCTTTTTAGCTCCGTTTCCTGTCACTTTTCCCCCAAACATCTCTCTGTTCCTTAGCACTCGGCAGTTTAGTCTCACACTGTGAGTTCTAGTCCTGCCTTAGTTATGAAAACTGGTTAGCTGATCTTGGGCCACTTTCTCTCAGCGCTACTTAACATGAGAGGGTTGCTGTTGTGGAGAAAATAGGACAATGAAGGAATATTAAATATGTTTGCTGCCTTGAGTTATTTATAAATAATAAATATAGAATTAAAAAATAAAGAAATGTGTTTTTAACATTTTATCCATCTCACAAGAGCTCAACGCAACTAACAAGTAAATTAAAATACAACTTAAATAGCTTATGCAATACTATTGCAACCAAGTGAGAATACTTGTTGATTAGTACTTATTAGTGATAATTTTATTATGGAAGAACAGCTCATTTTACATTTATAAATCTAAACAATGTGTCAAAACAGAAATTTCTAAAAATTCTTGAGCATAGCATATCTTTGGAACAAACCAACTGGCAAGCAGCAAAGTAAATGTAAACAATATGGTCAGAACCAAAAGATTCATTACTATGTTGAAACATTAAGGTATACTAAATACGAATATATTTTGCACTTAGGAAATGTTAAACAGATACCTTTGAAATGAAGAGAGTGATGATTAAACAGTATAATAAAACAGGGGGAGGTGCTGTTTAGAGATCCTCTCTCCTAGAAGAAGAAATGCAACATCTGCAACTGAAATTATGTACCAGTGATTGGATGTATCCTCTTGAGGACCATAAGATAGCTTTATGTATTCCCAGACAACTGTGGCGATAAACAAACTTCAGTAAGAGAGGTCCTTACGGAATTCCATCTACTTACAAAACAGATTTCTGTGAGTTTTATATCACTGAAAATGGCTACAGTTCCCTTAAATGGCCTCTGAAAATATTCAAAATATAATCTATTTGTAAGAACAATTCACAATGCCAAAAGGCATTTAATATACATAATTTAAGTTAATGTAGTCTTTTCCCACTTGTGGTCTTCTGAGTATGTTAGAATTTCTGGAACATGTAGCCCAATGAACCTGGAGGGTGACAAATTGGAAAACATGGACTAGCAAATAAACAACTTTAAAATCATCACTAAAAAGATGCTTCATGAAGGAAATGAGAGGCATAATTGGTGGGGGCAGCTGACAGCAACAGCAAGGTACAAGAAAAGGAATTATAAGCTTTCTCTCACCCAAATCATAATTCTTCCCTATACCTCTTCAAAGCTTATTCCCAGTCTGAAAAATCAGTCTGCATCTAATAATTACCTTTTAATACTGAAGATGACTCTTCATCCAATATAACACTAATGGTAATAACATGATAATTCTCCATACAAAATAATTTTGAGACTACTACCATAGTATTGAAAAAAAATGGCTGTCAGGAAGATCTTCAGACTAGGTTTTATTTTTTTTCCCCTGGCATCTAGAAGGAAAGAATTGGAATCAAGGTTGATGTGCATGCTGTTACTTGCCAATATCCACAGCCAAGCACAAACTTGTTATTTTCAAATTCTAACGAAAGACAAAAGACAGTGTTTTAGGGATATAATATTCATTCACCTCACATGTGAATATTAACCTTATCAAATGCGGTACATTTGAATCAATATATGAATTGAAATTCAGTTATTCCTTGAATTTCATATTTCTCTGAATTTTCTAATGTAGATAAAAAGCATACAAAATATGTATTTTAGGAAGAGGTATTATCAAATTAGCACTAATTCTGATGGTAATTTATTATGATAGCTCTTCAAAATGAGAAATATTTAAGTTGTTCATAATTGGGATATACCAACAAACTGTATAATGACATCGAATAAATTGCATTTGGCTGAGTTCACAGAAATACCAAGGTTCATTTGTGTGAACTGAAATCAAATAACTTCTATCTATGTAAATCCTAGTGGCATAGATTGGTATTTTCTTGCACACACCGAGAACATTCAGAGCGCTCTGTAAACTATTATATAATCCATCTAGGACTGATTTTTTTCACACCTAAAGATTATCCAATAAGTGATATTATCTTCTCAGAGGTTGGCATGCTTTTCAATAATTAATACTGACTCTTAAATGAACAGTGTTAGCAGTAATACATATTTCCAGGTTTTGATCATATTCTGCTTTGGGCACGAAAGATACTGTTAACAATTGCAGAGAGGCAAGTTCTTTTCAAGTTGCATGTCACTTCAACATCCATTTTAAAACATATAAATGTTTGGTTTTGTGAAGTTTATTTCTAGTTAATCCTTAATATTTTGATACCAAATGTAATATATGAACAGTCTTTTATCACAAACCTAGGTGGTGAGCCTAGCGTGCTATCAACAGAGAGAAAAATCTACTTGAAAAGCATTAATTCAGCATCAGCATAATTAGTAAATCATAATTAAAGTGTAGAGATGAAGACAAGTGAAAGGCAAATCTACTGAAGTCTTTACCTTTTATTGGAATTGCAACCTTGTTTCAAATTTCTAGGATTCCTTTGCATATCCTGACATTAATTAACTGTATTTTCATATATAATTTTGTACAGATGGGAAAAAATGCAAGGAATGAGTCTTAAATGTGCCATCTGATTTCTAAAATGATCAAATCATTATTAGACTTATATTCCTTGGTGTTGCTCTGCCTGCTTTACAATAAATAGGTGAAATTTCCATGTCACTTTCTTGGGTATGAAAGAAAAGATTCACACTTGTTTCAAATCTCAAATGGAAGCTTCAAATTTCTGTTGAGATAGCAATGTCAGAGAATCTATTACAGAATAAACTAAGGGTCAATTTCCATTCACTATAATAACAATGGTCACCCAGGGTGTAGAACCTATTACAAGCTCTGGTTATAAGTTGCTTAGGAACTGAAAAAAACCAAGAAAGGCCTATCCTATTCTGTGCTCTCTGTAGATTGCTACTGCATGTTATTCTCAACCTTTCCTGTTCTGCCAAGGACATAGGTAGGATTTTTATCTCCTATTCCTTCAGTTCACTTGCCAAGCAAGGAAATTACCAGTTTATTAACTTATTAGATGGTCCTTGTTTATTAAGCTCTTCTGCTTCTTTCCTTCCTTCAACTATAAAAAAAGATGGCAGTGTGTCTGATACTAGTTTGGAAATGCACATATTTTCTCAGTCTGAGCACATTTGAACATTGAGTGACATGCCATTCAAAATGCAGGCAGGATCAAATTAAAATTAGATTTGATTTAATTCTAGTCCCATTTAGATTTAATTTAATTAAAAAGCTAATATGTTTTTTTTTCTATACACACACACAAACACAAAAATTTTACTCTGCTGTCATATTGAAAATTGCAATTTGTTAATAACTTTTTGGAGACTGAACACACAATATTTGAAAATTTGGACTAGATGACCTCCAAAGTCCCTTCCAACTTTATCATTATTATTATTATAAAATCCCTTGTGCTCCTGAAGCTTCAGGATATAAACGCCTATCCTAAAACTTACTCTAGTATAACCCAATGGTCTGCTAAAGTCAGATCATACTGGCTTGTAAAAACTGGTTGTTAAATTTTCTATAATTTTCCAAACAAACCTGAACCTTTATGCCAAGTGCACTGATCAGCACTTTGAGGGTAGTAGCAGCAATGGCCCAGCCTGTTCTTAAATATTTACCAGCACATCACAGCTATGACCTTTCTGTGTTCATTTTTTTTGCCTCTGCTTGATTTGCTGTGCATCGTAGTAAAAGGAACTCAGTTTTCAAGGTTTCTTTCTTGCTTACCATTCACTCTCTTATGTTTTCAACTATTATGAGACATTTAAACAGTTCTTGCTTATTTGAGACAAATCAGTTTCCAATAGGAATACTTCTTTTATGAGGATTTTTTAAATTTTATTATAATATATCAGTTCAGAAGCAAGTACAGGCACAACTTATAAAGAGAGGAAAATAAAGGTAAGACAAGAAAGGATCTAGATAGGATTTCATAGAATCTGATGTTTGCTTCCTAATAAAAGGGCTAGTTAAGTGACATAACCTTAGACAACATAGTTTTAGGACTATGAAAACAGATCATGTCATACTGATGCAGAAATACTGAATAATAATAATAACAATAATAACAATAACAACAACAAAACAACAGCAGCAATATTAATAATAATAATAATAATAATAATAACAACAATAACAATAACAATAACAATAATAATAATAATAATAATAATAATAATAATAATAATAATAATAATAATAATAATAATAATAATAAAGTTGGAAGGTACCTTGGAGGTCATCTAGTCCAACCCCGTGCTCAGGCAGGTAACCCTATACTGTTTCGGACAAATGGCTGTCCAGTTTCTTCTTAAAATCTTCCATTGTTGGAGCATTCACCACTTCTGGAGGCAGGTTGTTCCACTGATTAATTGTTCTAACTGTCAGGAAGTTTCTCCTTAGTTCTAGGTTGCTTCTCTCTTTGGTTAGTTTCCACCCGTTGCTTCTTGTCCTGCCTTCAGGCGCTTTGGAAAATAGCCTGACTCCCTCTTCTTTGTGGCAGCTCCTGAGATATTGGAACACTGCGATCATGTCACCCCTCGTCCTTCTCTTCGTTAAACTAGACATACCCAATTCCAACAACTCCTTATATGTTTTAGCCTCCAGTCCCCTAATCATCTTTGTTGCTCTTCTCTGTACTCTTTCTAGAGTCTCAACATCTTTTTTACATCGTGGTGACCAAAACTGGATGCAGTATTCCAAGTGTGGCCTTACCAAGTAATTGTAAAGTGGTATTAATACTTCACGTGATCTTGATTTTATCCCTCTGTTAATGCAGCCTAGCACTGTGTTGGCTTTTTTTGGCAGCTGCAGCACACTGCTGGTTTATATTTAAATGATTGTCCACTAGGACTCCGAGATCCCTATCACAGTTACTACTATTGAGCAAGGTACCCCCTATACTATACCTGTACATTTGGTTTTTCTTGCCTAAATGTAGAACCTTACTTTTTTCACCATTGAATTTCATTTTGTTAGATAGCGCCCAGTGTTGAAGTCTGTCCAGATCCTCCTGGATCCAAAGCCTGTCTTCTGGACTGTTGGCTATTCCTGCCAGTTTGGTGTCGTCTGCAAATTTGATGAGTTCCCCATCTATCCCCTCATCCAGATCATTGATGAAGATGTTAAAGAGCACTGGGCCCAGAACAGAGCCCTGGGGCACCCCACTACACACTTCCCTCCATGTAGATGTGGTTCCATTGAGGACCACATGCTGAGTACGGCTGGTCAGCCAGCTACGGATCCATCTGGTGGTGATGCTATCTAACATGAATTTCTCTATCTTATCAAGTAGTAGGTTGTGATCTACTTTGTCAAATGCCTTACTGAAGTCCAAGTAAATTATATCCACAGCATTCCTCTGGTCCACTAATTTTGTCACTTGGTCAAAGAATGCAATAAGATTTATCTGGCATGATCTGTTTTTGACAAACCCGTGTTGGCTTTTAGTAATGACTTTGTTTGCCTGTAGGTGTTCACTGATTCATTGTTTGATTATCTTTTCCAGAATCTTCCCAGGTATTGAGGTCAGGCTGATAGGTCTGTAATTTCCTGGGTCCTTTTCCCCCCCTTTTTTGAAGAAGGGAACTACATCAGCTCTTTTCCAGTCCTCTGGTAGTTCCCCTGTGTTCCAGGATCTTTGAAATATATAGCTCAGTGGTTCTGAGATCACATCTGCCAGTTCCTTGAGAACCTTGGGGTGTAATCCATCTGGTCCTGATGATTTGAACTCGTCTAGGCTGGACAGGTGCTCACTTACCATTTTCTTGCCTATCTTAACTTGTATTTCTATTTTGTTTTTTATGGCACGATTTTTGATAGGTTGGTCTGTTTTTTTCCCTTTGTGTAAAGACAGATGCAAAAAACGAGTTAAATAGTTCTGCTTTCTCCCTGTTGCTTGTCACCTTCTTGCCACTTTCACCCACTAATGGACCAATTGTTTCCTTCACTTTTTTCTTGTTTTTTACATGTTGAAAGAAGCTTTTTTTGTTATTTTTTTACTTTGGTCGCAAGCCTTAGTTTTTTTGAGCCTTAGCTTTCCTCACTTCATCTTTGCAGGCTCGGGCTCTTTGCTGATATTCTGACTTAGTTATGTGTCCCTCTTTCCACTTTCTATACTTGTCCTTTTTATCTTTCAATTGATCAGAGAGTTCTTTATGCAGCCATGCTGGTTTCTTTTGAAAGCTGTTATTTTTCCTCTTTGTTGGTATTGTGCTAGATTGGGCCTTTATTATCTCACTTTTCAAAATTTCCCAAGCCTCTTGAGTTGTTTTCCCCTGGAGGATTCTCATCCATGGAATCCTTCCCAAACCCTCTCTAAGTTTATTGAAATTAGTTCTCTTGACTGTGTTCTATTGCTTGTGCTTCCATAATGTTGAATTCCAATATTGCATGATCACTTCCTCCCAAGGTTCCTATGGCTTCACCACCTTCTATCATTTCATCTCTGTTAGTGAGGATTAGATCCAATATGGCTAATCCCCTAGTTTCCTTCTCTACTTTTTGGGAGACAAAGTTGTCTGCTAGGTTTGTCAGGAATCTGTTTGATCTTCCACTTGGTGCAGAGTTTGTCTCCCAGTTGATGTCAGGGTAGTTAAAGTCCCCCATTACTATTGTGATGTGCTTCCTACATACCTTAGTTAGCTGACTAGCAAAAAGTTTATCTATTTCCTGTGTTTGGTTGGGTAGCCTATAGTATACACCTATCGCAATGTCGTTTTCCCCCCACTTTTATATTGACCCATATGCATTCAGGATAGTTTTCATCATTGTTGTGCTCTATTTCTGTAGAGATGTAGTTATTTCTTATATACAGAGCAACTCCACCTCCTCTTTTATTTGGTCTGTTTCTTTTAAATAATTTAAAGCCTTCTAGCTGTGTGTTCCATTTGTGGGTTTCATCCCACCATGTTTCTGTAATGGCAACAATATCATATCTGCCCTCATTAACCTGAATTTCTAGTTCACCCTGTTTGCTGTTCATACTCTGTGCATTTGTGTATAGACATTTGAGTCCTTTATGACCGACCCTGTGTTTACTTCCTACATAACCTGTGTGGTGCCTGAGTTCCCCTAATGTCTTACCACCTATTTGGTTAGTGCACTTTGTGTGGCACTCGCTATTAAGAGCTTGATTTTGCTTGACAGCAAGGTTGGTATTTTTGTCCACACACATATCTATGTTACATGCACTGATAGCCCTATTGTTTTTAGATTGCCAGGGACAGGGATGTTCTGTATCAGTTAGCTCACTGTCCCCGCTGTTTAGTTTAAATATTCCTCCAGAAAATCTGTGAATTTATAGCCAAGTAACTCAGTCCCTTTTTTGATGGATGCAAACCATCTCTTTTGTACATTTTTTCATTGGACCAGCTGCTGACATCGTGACTAATATATCCAAAGCCTTCCCCTTTACTTTACTCCTTTAGCCACATATTGAATTGCGCTATACGCTGGCCTTTTCCATTTTGGTCCTTATACACTGGTAAGACCTCTGAAAAAATAAGCCTACAGCCTATTCTGTTAAGTTCCTGCCCCAGGCTCTGGAAATCATTCTGCACAGTGAGTACATCTTTTTGGGACAGATCATTAGTGTCAAGATGTACAATAGCCTCCACATCACAGTCCTTCAAAGGAGTTCATAACTTTTAAACACATACACTATAGCTTTCATTACATAAGGAAATCAAATCTGGGCAAAGCCCTTGAAAGACATTCATATAACTTTTACTCCCCTTCTACTTGGAAACAATTAATTAAATCTTTAAAATATTTTAATCAATACTAATTAAGATAAGAAAGAATTCCAAAAGTAACATTCTAAATTATGTAAGTTTCTGAATAAAAATAAAATTGGAGTTTTTAATCTATATTTTGGTTTATTGGCAATTGTTTAAATATTTGGTTTATTTCCCTGAGCTTGAATTGGGGTTTTCAATTAAAAAAAATCATTTGCTATCAACTGGATAATTAATGTCATGTCACTGTTCGTTATTTTGTTTTACTATTTTTTTTTGTCAGAGCAGCTTTGGACATGAGATGAATAGAATGGAATGGAAGCAATAAACAGCAAATGAAGTTAAATTAATATTCCCAACCTCTGCGTTTTTATAGCCATCTTCATCATCATTTTTTGATTTAGCAATAGCAGAACTCAAACCACTCACAGCTCAAATACATGATTAAAAAGCTAGAATCAATACTAGACAATGACACTGTACTTTCTTAGGCACTGAATTGGCAGGCCCATAATTGCAAATAGGCATGGAGACTGGGTAAAAGAATCATATTGAGAAATTGGAAATGTGGTATTATTCCAGACATCAAGGAATAGTTGTCAGAAATTTTTTTTATCTAAAGAAAATTTTAAAAAAGTGAATAGATGAATCTTTATTATAGCCAAAGGCCAAAGATGCATTAGTAAATGATAATACAGTCAACCAACTTCAATCAGGTTTGGCAGCTGAATGCTGAGCCTGTTGAAATGTTTTCAAAAGCAGTTCTTTATATAGAAACTCTTGATTCTTCAGATCTCCCTATAGAGGACTTCAGATGAAAGAGGAGAATTTTTACTTTAATTTTACCTCCTTCAACAACTGACGTAATTTATGGTATTTAATAAATTTTTACATCATTTCTTTGATTTCATTATATACTGAAAAAGCATGTTAAAACAATTATACCAACAACATAAATTCAGAAACTCCCCTTTCCCTCAAATAATTAATTCAAGGTTTTACTATTCCCAAATGACTGTGTCCAAGACAATCTTTATGCCAACAAGCATTTGTAACAACCTTAAAAAGATCTTACACTGTTGCTATTTCTGAAGTTATTTTTAAACTGCTTTGTGATATGCATGCAGATATGTTATGAATTTATAATCTGGTTGATGGCTTACATTACTAGCACCTATCATATGTAAAGAGAAACAGGGAAGAAAAGTATTCTGCCTAGGTTCCAAATCTAAGCAAGCTGGTATGTTTCTAATATAGGAAGCTCCCTCAGCTCCATGTGAGTGCTTGAACCTGATACATTGTTTCAGTTATGCAATTTCAATTTGCAAGGTCAAAATAAATAGAAATTGTATTTGAAGGCAAGATAACCAACCTGAGCTGAATTCTAAAAAGGCTGTGGCAGGAAATTCACTATGCTAGATTTAGCCATTTGTGCAGACTTCTTTTGTGCCCACCCCAGATGACCACAGGCTTTCGGTTCTTGGTGTAGGCTTCTCTGAACTGCTCCACCCAATTTGTCTCATCTGAACCCTTCATTTGTAGTTCCATCTGGCTCCTGATCTATTGACCATTTATATTAGAAACTTCTTCACAGTGAAATTGAAGTTTGTCTTCATGAGAGGCAATAAAAAGCACCTCAGTCAAGAATCAATGCAATGTACTATTTTAGTCCTTTCGCCCAGTAAATAACAGTAAAAAAAACCCAAAGAAGTAAGTAAAAATCATGCTAGTAATAATGACAGTATCATTTCCATTGGTGGTGCAGAGGAGAAAACAGAGATGGGGATGACTTTGTACAGAAGAAGGAAAATGAATTAAGTAGGATCTTTTCCATTCCTCCCCCACCCTATTTTCTGTCCTTCCTAAGGATCTTTATACCCACATTATGTCACATATTTTTTACGCTCATTCCTCCTTGCAACATGCCTTGATGAGGCAAAGAATGCCGATTTCAATGTCACACTCAAAACTAAGCCACCATTTCTCTTTCAAGAACTCCGTCCATTGGAGCACAGCCTCCAGGCCATGAGCCACTTACACATCTTATGAGATATTTTAGCATTGGATCACTAATATTGATTGATTCTGAAAACAGTTAGAAATGAACTCCAAAACAAAGGAGCTTTTTCCATCATCCATCAATCACAATTCAACCATGTTATTTCGGGTCAACAGCATATGATAGCAAAGAAAAAATGCAATGATTTGTTTCCCTGTTATTCCCTGTACTTTTCCCCACCTAGGTTTAAAGAAAATAACAGTGGGCACAAAAATGTTACCCTTTTCAAATGTTTAAATATATAGGGTCTCCTGCTTGAGCAGAGCAATGGACTAGAAGACTTCCAAGGTCTCTTCCAACTCTGTTATTCTGTATAACCAAACTGTATAAGAAGCTTCTGATGGGACTGACTGTTTTGCCCCTTTTTCTCTGCCTTCTTCTTGGTAACTTTTACCACCGGTCAGATTTGCAGCATTTATGTTTTGCGACTGACAATTATCTCATAATGAAAAACAAGTCACAATTAATAAAGCTCAAAACTAATACCTGCTAAATTCATTTACTGATTTAATGAACTAGGGAAGAGTATTATGGAAAATATATTTTTTTTAAAAAAGAAAGGGATTCAATTTCCAATTGAAACTTAAAATCATTATTAAACCTTGTTCGAGGCTCCAAAACTTGTGTTCATTTTTAAAAACTCTTTCCTTACATTTACAAAACAATAAATAGTCTAACTTACATGGAGGTGGAAAAACTCAGTCTGGAGCTATACAAGAAGCTATACACTTCAGTCTTCAACTGGAGATAGATAGACAAGATGCATGCTCTCCCAGAAAGGAAAACATCCTAGAAACCCATAAGAAAGCCAGGCTACTTAACTGCCAACAGTCCCAGCTGGGATTGTCACCATTTTGGGCAGAAGAACACACTGAAACTCCCACAGCAAAATAACATTTCCCTCAACAGTTTCAGGAGTTTCTTCTCTACCAAGATTGTGGCCTCCCTTTCCACACATTCTATCTGTGCCAGCCTGATATTTGCCATACATGTGACAAATCAGAATAATCAGTCTTGGGACTGACCTATGAGAGGACGTATTACAAAGCTGCTGACCCCAAGGTATACAATGTGGTTTGAAGATAGTTTAAACAGAGTGAAGCTATAGCCTTTTCTACTTAAAACATATGAACCCAATTAAGCAGTTCTAATTAAGGATCTCTTGGAAAATCTTTAAGACCTACTCTCTTGAAAATCTGTCTTCCAGTCCCACAAGGGCATACAAGACATTACTTTTTCCTATTGTAGGACTATACTTCTTAAAGAAATTTAAGCTTTGGATTTATTTTTTATTGAAAACATTTTCTAAATAATAATATGATTTTTCCCCTCAGGGACAGGAACAATCAGATGGCATTAAATAGTCACATTTATATTCTCCCTGCTAAATAGACCACTTATGCTTTATAAATGCCCAGTGATTTCTGATTTTCAGAGAAAAACAGAAAGAAATATATTATTTGGCATCCCTGGAGTACCTGAAGATGTGCAGTTTAATACTTTCAACTCACAAAAATCAAAGCAAGGAAGTTAACCCTCATCTGCTGTTTCTTGGATAGTCATTTAAGAGGCCTCTAGCTCAAGAGGCCTTGGGTTAGAGCATTTAGCTTGCAAGAAAAATCTCATTTATGTGAAGAAAATGTTCAGCTATTTGTATAAATAAAATGTTAAGGTATCAGATTCCATTTCACTGCTTAAGGCATCTACCTACAGGGCAGGAGACAAATTCCATCTGCTTCCAAATAATGATAGATTATCTAAGAAGTGGACCTCAGATATCTCAAATCTTGATGTACCACTTTCCATGCTGAGTTCCTTGAGCCTATTTTAATACTTATGGTTACTTCACATAGAACATAGGCTGGTGCTACTGGTTGAATCTCATTATCAGCGCAATTGAACTAAGAGTATATCCTGAATAACATCCAATATTACATAGTGGCTAAAAATTAAGGGGAAAAGACAGAACATTAACATGTTTTTCAAGTTTCTTTTTAAATAAGTTGCTCCACTATTATAAAGATATTTATGGAACTCTTATTCACTGAGACAATGGATTGCTGACCAGAAAATATCTTATACAGGTAAAAAGAATAATGTGGGTTCAAGGTGAAAAACTATATATTGTGGTCCAGTAAATGATGTTTCTGATTCTTGGCCTTCATAGACTAGCATGGCTCTCCTCTTACAGAACTAAATTGAAAAATGAATATGTGCAATGTTAGGCTATATCCACAGATCTGAAATCTTTTATCCTGCACTGTTTGGTTACCACCTAGGATTATTTTATCTAGTTCTCACCGCCACACTTGAACTCAGATACATTAAAACAGATTCCCAGAAGAACAGATACTTAGTAGAACAAAAAACATCCTACCGGTATGAGGAGATATTTTACAATTGGGAATGTTTAACTTAGAGAAGAAAATGGGAGTATGACAGCAAATTTTAAGTATCTGAAAGGATGCCCAAGAGAGTACCAAGATTTTCTCTCCATCATTCTAGAGTATGGGACACAAAATAATGGATTTCAACTACAAAGAGGCAAATTCCGATTTTTTCCAATGTAAAAAAAAAGCCTTAATAGTCGAAATAGCTCAATAATGGATCCTATTATCTAGAGCAGAGAGCTCCCCTGTACTGGATGTGTTAAATAGAGGCCAGGCAGTCAACTGACTGGGGTGCTTTAATTTGGAACCTACAATGAACAGAGTATTGGAATTGATGGACTAAAATAGCCTCTTCCAATTTAATGATCCAATTAAAGATTTTCCCACAGACTCCAAAATCTCTTTGTTAAAAATAAAATGCCAGCTGAAATACATTACCAGATGCAGAAGAAACCAGAGTAATGTTTCTTCATATACCGCAGGGGTGTCAAACTGCTGGCCCACAGGCCGGATGCATCACGCGGAAGCCGCGCCCACCCCATTGCCAGCAATGGCAAAACAGTCCCAATATGTTGCGCGACGTCACATGACGTCGTGAGTTTAACATGCCTGATATACAGAAACTCTGCCTATTTTAAATGTTGAAGGACTATAGTTACTATGGTTGTTACTATATAGTTACTATAGCTGTTTTACTATAGTTGTTTTTTAAAACAACTTACAATAGTTCTTTTTTTTTAAAAAAAAAAGCACTTGTGTTTTCAGTCATCCTGGTGAATCAGGAGGTTTGTATATGTATGCAAGTGCCCGTCTATCCAAAAAGAGAGAGCGGAAAGTGCAAACAGAACAAATTGTCCTATTCCAGGCCAAATGCATCTGCACTGCACACACATGAGTTTCGTTACAAAAGACTTAACTTTGGTTTGAGCATTTGCAAGGAGCAGTAGGCAGAGCTTGTATGCAATCACATACACAATTAGAAGTGTCATCAGGGCACAATCCAAAGGTCTCAGGGTCATGGGTAGGGTGTCAGATGGTCTAAGTTTGAAGGTACAGAGTTTCCTCAGGCAGGAATTCAGGGTGCAAATGGACAGAGTTCATCTGTGGGAACACCCTGCTCCCAGGGAACTACACAGACCTCCTCTGCTCTCCCCTCTGCTCATTCCTGCAGGCCTCATGGCTGGGAGGAAGCTCTGGATCAGACCTCCCTCCTCTGCAGCTCCATACACACTCTGCAGCCAAATCATTCCCCAAGTGTCCCCTATTGCAGCTTCCATTGCAAAGGATCATCTGAAGCAGCTTCCTCAGAGTTGGAGCTAGCCCTGATACAAATGTATCTGCCCAAATAAAATAATTTCAGAGTATTCTCCTTTATTTTATATTTTTTAAAAACCCTTCCCATAATCAAATTCATACACCCATAAAACAAGCGTAGGTCTCCCTGTCAATAATAATACTTTCTTATTTTCAAGTGAAACATTGAATCTGCCTAGACCTAGATTTAGCAAAGCTAAATAACAACAATAACAATAATAACAACAATAAAAACACTGAATAAGATTACTTGACTTTCCATCCATCTTATTCCAACATATTTCATTTCATGGAGGCAAGCATCACAAATGAATCTATTTGATCCAGTAAACAGACTTGGAGCCAAAGACTAATTCCCTGTATGACTGTATCAATCTGGTACGGAAAGAGATCTGACCATCCCTGCACAGAGCATTTTGTTATTGACAGAACAGAATAATGAAATCCCTATACACTATATTTCAAAAGTATATGGAGCTGTTGTGATAGTGAGACATAGCCTTATTTCTATTTCAGCTGGAGAAAGTAGCCACTGATTAACTAGACGAAGAAAGCTGCTTCATCTTATTACATTCCTATTAACGCAGTCAGTATTTCTAAGGTAAAAGTATAATCATTGGGATTAGCAGATAAAGTCCTGCCATTAAAAATGACAAAGCATTTCTCCAATGTACCCTTTCCACTTTTATTTAATTGAAACCATGAAATTGGGAAGCATCTGCAATTATATATTCTGAATGATGTGACAGTCACTTTTGGAACTAACAGTACAGAAAAATAACAAATGTCTAAAGAAGCAACATACTGTATATAGATGAAATTTTAGAGAGTAGCTGCTGCATCAGTAGTAAAGAACTAACATGAGTCCTACTTTAGATGCAAACTTCATTTATTAAAAAGAAATTTTTAACAAGGTAAAATGCAAAAAAACCCAATATCTTTGAACACTTTCCCTCAGCAAGAAATTTTTAACAAGGTAAAATGCAAAAAAAACCAATATCTTTGAACACTTTCCCTCAGCAAGAAATACATTCATGATACAAAGTCAAATCCTCACTAAGAAATGCATTTATCAGAAAACTTGGAAGAAGCTGACAGTTTTGTCTTTGATATTTTAAGGGAAATCAAATGTGTTTGCATAAAACTACATTTCCTTGGCAGGCGTGGACACCGGCCATTAAGTGAACATATTTCTTGGGTCAATTCCTGTTATGTCAGGAAATAGTTCAGAAAGCTCTTCTAATGTGTGAATGATGGACAAATCTAAAGTCTAAAATTAAAATTGAAAACATGAAGTTATGTTTCATTGCTATGACATCTATTCATCAGCAAAATTTAACTCACAGTATATTTACATATTTTCAATAGCAAATAAGCATTTTTGACAAATACCTGACTGGAAGTTTCAGGCCCTTTTTAAAAAGACAATTGAGACACAGTCCCAACATTGCTGACATCAAATCAATGTGAAAATTTGCACATCCTATTTCAGAAACAAGCATCCTGAAAATGCAGTGGAGTGTTCTGAAAGATAAAATGTCCATGGAAATATATATTGTTTATGATGTCATTATGATATAAGCACTATATTGAACAGTTTTGTGATGTGAATGTGATGATATTGTTTCTGACTATGCAATACAACTCCAAGTGCTAAACCTTTAAACAAGGAGAAAAATATAGCAAGGTATCTTTAACGTAAGTAACAGTAGTACTTCCAACCATTGTTGAGATCTTGATGTTTGCTAAATTAGGTTTTCTTTTTGCAAATGTTTCATTGCCAGACTAATTAATATCATCACTGCTTTGCCACAAGGGCGTGAGGGTTTGCCTGGCAGTTTATCCCACCTCTCTAGATCAGGATTATTGTAGTTAATGTGCCCGCTTCTAATCGGCCTGTCTGGTTTTGTTGGCTACATTGTTTTATCACAAATCGTTTCTGTCTATTGTATTGTGTTGGACCACCCTTATCTTTGTGGAAATTGCTGGATGTGTGATTAGAGAGGATGTGTCCAGGCGCTTTGCTTCTTCCTTGGGTTCTTGCTTTTTGAATACTCTATACCACAGGTGTCAAACTTGCTGCATCACATGATGTGTCATGATGTATTGTGGCTTTTTTGTATTGCTGAAGCTGGGGTGGGCGTGGCCTATGTATGATGCAACCGTCCCATGGGCCGGCAGTTTGACACCCTTGCTCTATACAGTACACCAGGTTTATCTCTTTAGATAGTAGCTGATCTGTCAGAATGCCAGGCTTTTAAAATTCTCTCACATTCTTTACTTTAGTTTGATTTCCCAGTTGAATTTGTGGCTACATTTGTCAATTTGCCACGAAACTAAAGCATTTCATACTGTCTTCTCATTGCATGTTCCTTTCCCTCTTTTCCTACATAATGATTTTTTAAATCTTTGCATTGCATATTGTAAATAGTTCCTGTTCTGCCTCCTCTCACTGTTGGAACTCTGAGTTTGACTCAAAATGCTTTGAAAAGATTTGGTTGATTTGTGGGCTAATGTGGTGCCTACGCATTGAATCTGTTGATCTGTTGATAGTTACTGAGCCATTTTGATGATGGGAGAATGATTCTTTTCATGGCTTCTGATGGTTGCATTCTGATTGGTTGTATTGAAAGGCACTTTTTAATGAAGTTGAGTGGTTGTTGATCAGGAATCTGATGAGTTTGATGATTGTTTAAAAGATACATATGTCGAGATGGCAGAACTAAAGTTCAGGTCTCAGCAGGCTTTCGAAGCGGTGGAAAGTTCCACAAGAAATAACAAGCCTATGAGTTAAGCATGTGACCAAAACCACAGAAAGTGTACTTGAGTATTTTATAACTTCTATACTTTATCTGTTATGTGCAAGCTTCCTTTTATGTAACTAAGTAAAATTAAAAAATCTATATCTGCCTTAAACTGTGTTTGGGGTTCTTCCAATCTAAGGGAGGACCCGCCTTTGTTCAGCTGAATAAACATATTTGGCTTATCAAGAGACATTGGGACTCCATCTTTTATTTCTACCAAGTCACACCTGAAATTCTGCATAATATGGGTACCCATTGCATTGAATGGTGCCATAAAGGTAATGTTTCACCTTTTGAATTCTATGTCATTGCAGTGAGTTTTTGCTCATCTTATATAGGTTTTCTCATGGGCAGATGGATTGTTGTGCTGATAAGTGCAACACCTAGTTTGTCTGTATTGTTTTTCTGTGTATATGAGTTTGAAATGTGTCGCTTTTTTCTCAGCTGATGAGAATATGAAGGAACAATAGTCTGTTATTTTCTTCTTTTCTTGTGAATTTAATTCCATTAAAGATGTATTATGTTGTGTGTATCCTCTAATTCCCATTTTCTCTTATTACAAAGGTGTTGTCCATATGATAAATTCATATTTTGGTTGTATGTGTGAGAGGGCTATTGCTTCATATTTTGTATGACTATCCCTGCTGTAAATACTGAGATTAACAATGTCATTGATTCCTCTGATTTGTTTGCATATCTATCCATCAAACTGAAAGTAAATGGTAAGGCAAAGACCTATAATTTCTATGATTCTGGGTATTACCATTTTTGTATGCTTGACTAAGTTTGATGGCTTGTATAGTAGTATTTCAGTGGATTCTGGAGTCTCATAAAGGAGCTACTTCACCTGTAATTAATGCAAGGCAATTGAGGGAGCAAGTCCCAGATGGCAAAAAAAAAAAAGTATTCTACACTAAGCAATCTAACACTATGTTCTCTTCCATTTGGCTCCTCCTACTATATGAGGTGATGGGACCAGACCCCTTCTAAATGCATGTCAGAATCAAAATCATAACTTGAGTTATAAGGCTCCCTGAAATCAATTGTTTATTATTCAACATATATTCAAGAATAGAATAGAGTATGGTCAGCTTGGCAAAATGTGCATTGGACATGGCAGCTCCCTATAATGATAGTCTGGTTGCAGTGTTCAAACAAAGATAAAGGAAAATCCAACATTTTAACTGATTACTACTAGTATATTGCCAAATAGAAATAAGAATTACCACCTGAGTTAAAATGGTGGCCATATTGAATTGTGGCTGCAGAAAATGGTGGCCACTTCCCAGCAATGAAGCACTTTGCTAGGTTTCCCTAATACAAGCTCAGCAGCATTCTGTAGCCTTTTGCAGCATTCCACAGTACTGCAGTGGAACATAGGTTAGGAAAACATAGTAAGGCCATGTTGAATTGTGGTCACCTAGAAAATGGCGGCTAGTGAGGTTATACCTGTTTATGGTACGAGAGTGACTTCTATACTCTACAAACTGGTGTACATCACATCTATTACTTAATATGTGTATAGGGAAGTAATTTTAGTAAAGTGTCCTCAGTTCTACCCTATCTGAATGGCAATACTCAGGGTTGTTATTTTTCCTTCTTGCTCTCTAGATTTTTAATTTGTGTATGCTATAAAAATAGAGAGAGAAAGCTCACAAAGCTCATCCAGATAAGAGACAAGGTTGTTCAACAAATGGCTTGAACAGTGGGTACAGCATTCCATGGACAACTTCATATGCAGATTCACTAGTCATCTTCATTGCCATAGTATTAGTACCTCCTGTCCTCTACCCAGGAGGGCAGGCATGTGTTTCTATTGCTTTATTTTGCACGTAGCATGAGTTTGGCAGCAGGTTTGTGCAATACAATAGATTTCAAGCATTTTAAATACAGATAATTGTAATTTTCCAAGGCATTCTATCAGCAAGAAAGCACAAAGAACACGTTTATGCAGCCTATAATTAGTCTTATGAATCAATATCATTTAAGAAATAGAAAACAACTTTAGTTGTTTAAAGACAGGAAGTACCAGGAGGTCTTCCCTTCTTTTGTTGACAGCAAATCCCAGTATTGAATTGCTTGCAGTGTAACTGTGCAAAATTTGCAGAAAGCAGGTGAACCTGCTGGGAATATAAATGGAGCCTCACTAGCAGCTGGGTCTATGTATAGTTTTTTCAAACCACATGGAGAAAGTAGATGATATCCCAGTTAAATGATACTTTTATCTCAAATAAAAAATATAAAGAACTCAGACCAACTAGAGTAAATTCTTTTTAAAAAAAACTTTTCTGTAATTTCCCCTCTTGTTTTCAGCAGAATCCCTGGACGAATGACAATTCCTGTATTTCTCTGTGCTCCTGCTCATGGCCTTTGCTGCCTCTGCTGTGCACTGATGCTCAGAGTAAGAGAAGCTGGGAAATGCCTAATAAAGAGCTGAGTCCCATGGCTGAAATACTGCAATTGAATGAGGAGTTGTATTCTGCATAAACATTACCTCAAAAGTGGAGTCTCAGACCTCCGTTAATATTTAAAAAATTGGGGGGTTGGGGTGAGCAGTGCTGGAAAAGGAATAGGATAGAATACAGATATAAACAATCAAAAGATATTAGCAGATGACTCAGTTGACAGCTTATCCTATAAATGGCAACTTAGCCCAAGAGCCAAGAAATATGGGAAGAAGCATTTCAAAGTATTCAAAGTTAATCAACTCACAATAAATGAGGTTGGGAAACACCTACTACCGGTATTTCCAAAATTCTGTACTTGTCCTATACTAGTATTGAAATATCTTCCTGAAATCTCTGCTTTTGGATTTTGTTGTTCTTGCGCAGCTGCATAAGGGCTGAAATTTTGATACCTAGCTGAGTGCCCACTGCAATGTTAAGCCTGGAGGCAAGACTCCCCAGCATGGAAGACTGGATCTGGCAACTGATTTACATGGCTAAAAAATTAACCAGCCTCCAAATGGGATGATTTCTCTAATTACAAAAGTCTGTTTTCAGTCTTGTTGATAGATGCATATATTAAGAAAGATGCATCAATTTGTTGGTCTCCAGAGTTCCAGTTAATGTTGAGTTTGGATAAAACTAAGGAAATACTTAGGCAACAGACTGGAGACATAGATCTCCTGATGGCTGAGGGAAATCCAGATTCATGCCTGTAAAATATTTTTATTCTCTTACACCAATTATAAGTTTGCCTTTTCTGTAGTTCCCATCAATGTTCTCCCTTTAGCCAAAACTTCCAGTACAGAAAAAGCAATGCCTACAAACCCATGGAGCATGGTTTTTTAGGTTGTATCATTTATTCCAATTTGAGGTAATGGCTACTTGATACATTATTTTAAAACTCCTTCCCAGTCACACTGAAGATATTTAGGTAATCTACCTTATATCTGATGGAAATCTTAAAGTCACCTGTTCTATGTGAAACTTTTTGCTACTTACCAAAAATGGATATGCTACAAGAAGGTAACTATCACAGAATAAAAATGTTCATCTGCAGCGTAGCTTTTCTTAATATGAAAATTATTGAGTGTTTTATCAGCTTTTATTTATTAACACTTGATTTTCAGACAATGATCATAATAAATTTTAATGTGGTAACAGATCAGTTTAGAAAGTATTTCTAAGAGAAACAATAATTTGATTGTGGAGCTATTACCCAGCAGTAAGAGGTAATATTCTCCCCTTCACTGGGCATATTCAAGCTGAGGCTTTTATCTGGATTTTTGCATTTTGAGTAGGACTTATGCGACCTAAATGGTGCCTTCCAACTATATAATTCAATAAGTTATACATAACTTTATAGTGATAATCTGAATAGGGAATACAATTACAGATTGCATGTCTGCATGTCGTTTGGATTATTCTAACAAGAGTGCCAACCCCTCTTCCAATATTAAACATGCAGGTAGGAAAGAGGAAGCAGGAATACCTGTAGAAAAGTTTCAAAGCTCATGGTGGCAGGGGACTCTGTGAAGGGATTCTGTGAAGAAATATTTGGCAACATTTCTTGAATAGGCCATGTAGAAAATTGCATTGTCTATTGTTACTATATTTTATACTTTGTTGAAACAAAACACACACACACACACACATGTATGTATGTATGTTAACAAATAAAAGAAAAAACGAACACTAGGATATAATAAACCAGCCTGTTTAATATAAACAAGCCTGTGGTTAAGAAGAGTCACTAAGCTTTCGCCGGCATCAACAGAGTTAGAGTAGGAAGAGATCGGGAAGGCAGCTCATATAGCCTCCTGCCTCTGTGCCCGGCTCCTCGAGCGCGTCATCAGCCCATTGATTGTATTAATCTGTGTCGTGCAGAGTTGTTCCGCATCAGGCAAACTGTCCTTGGCTCCACTGGTTGTTTTACGATCCTCAAGTGCTCTTTTAGAGCATGTGCAAGCACTTGGAGGGAGGCTGTCAATCCGTCCCTGTGCCCAGTACCCCTCCCTCCCAGGGCCATTATCCTCTCCCACCCCCAAGGCCATTGTCGTAATTCCTCCGCTCCAGTCCTGCAACAGGCAGCTGTTCTGGCATTCCTGCTCTCTGTCTTCCCCCTCCCTCCCCCTCCTTCCCGATCACCTCAGCGCTTCCAGCCCTGGCTTAGGGCCATTTGATCCATCATCTCGGTCCATGGGAGTCGTGGGCATCCCACCTATAGAGCCATCATCCCAATTATGCAAAACGCTGTCATCATCTTCCTTAGAGATTGTGCCTGTCTCATCCATCGTTCTACCATTCCAATCCTGCCAAGGAAGAGTTAAATGTCTTCTCAGCAGGCCATGGTGCTGTTTTTCCATCTCCTAAGAGTCTGGTAAGCCAGCAAAAGATCTATATGCCGGTTGATGGAATTTTCATTAGAAAGCCAGGCTTCCTTGAGTAGGCAGCCACTCTTGGTAGTCTCACGAGCTATAACCTCTGTGTTAGCTAGATCGAACGTGTGGCCAGAGCTGGACATATGGGCCCACACTTGTGAGTGTTGCTCCTGCCTTCTAATAGCCAGTTTGTGTTCATGAACCCTGGTCCTCAGCCTTTTAGTAGTTTCCCCAACATAATTGCTCGCACAGTCTTTGCAATTAATTCTGTAAACCACAGATGATCTTTGACCATTGGGGAGCGGTTCTTTTGGATGCATGGCCTTGGACCTAAGGGTGTGCTCGGGCCTATAGGCAACACTCACATTGTAGGGGGCCAACAGCCGTGCCGTGGCCTCAGGGACACCATGGATGTAAGGGAGGGTTGTTCATGTGGCCGGTATTGCTGTCACATTGGAGCGTGAGTCTTTATGATTTTGATGTGGTCTACTATGCTGTCTCACAAACCCCATGGGATAGCCATTGCACATGAAGATGTGATGAAGATGTTTTTTCTCTTTGGCTTTAGCTCTGCCCATGCTACAATGGGAATTAACCCATTTAAATAGCGTCCGGATACAGCTGATTTTGTGTGCTATCAGGTGGTTGCTATTATTCTGTCTGTATGGATGGGTTTATGGTATACAGACGTGCACAATGTGCCATTGGGGCATCAGCTGATCAGTACATCCATAAAGGCATCTCTTCTTCTCCGGTGAAGCAGATGTCTGGATATACTGAGTTCAGTTCCTCCAAGAATTTGGCGCTATCCCATCTTTTGACAATTGCAAAAGTATCATCTACATAATGCGCCCAAAATTTTGGGTGGTACCTAGACATTACTATTGACTCTAGCCGCTGAAGAACCACTTCAGCAATAATGCCTGAGATGGGGGGGTCCCATTGGCACCCCTTTTATTTGTTCATATACCACGCCCCGAAAGGTGAAGTATGTCTTCAGGCATAAGGTTAGCAACTGTATTAAATCATTGGTATGGAGAGAGTCCTTATGTTGTTCAGGCCCCTCTTGTAGGAGGTCCCTTATTGCCGTGACCGCCAGATCTTGCGGGATAGAGGTACAGAGTGAGGTAACATCAAATGATATCATTACCTCATCTTTCTCTATCCTTAGGGGCTTTACTCTCTCCAGAAACTCCTCAGCCGATTTCACAGTGGTCTCATTGTTATCGACCAAGTGGCTGATGCGACCGCTAAGCCATTTGGCTAGTCCCGAAGTGGGTGTGCCCCTGAAGGACACAATTGGTCATAGGGGGACCCCCCTTTGTGTACTTTCAGGAGGCTATAGAACCTAGCCATGCCCCGTTGCTGGGATGTATCCTCCTCAATGTGTCATCGTTGATTTTACACCGACGTTTGAGGTTGCTAAGTACCTTACTGATGTGGTTTGTGTGCGTTGTCATCGGATCTTTAGTAATGACTCTGTAGGCCGTAGTGTCATTAAGTAATGCCTAGGCTTTGTCAAAATACGCTGATCTGTCCATAACCACAGTTGCCCTGCCCTTGTCAGCTGGGAGTATGACAATAGGGTTGTCCTTTTTTAGATGTTCCAGGGCCTCTTCCTCCTCTCTAGGGAGCACCTGACGCCATTTATGGTTAATCAGCAGGCCGGTAACCCGGTGTCTGATTGTGTTTCTGACCTCGTCATTGGCCTCGATGTGTTGGATGGTAGGCTCTAGGGATGCCATGAAGTCAATTGCTTGTGCGTCCATCAGGTTGTGGCCTGCATCCCGTTCTAAGAGGGAAATCTGTTCCTGGGTCAGGGGTTTGGAGGACAGATTGTGGACTAGCTTAATAGTGTGCCCACCATTATCTGGCGCCCGTAAGATGTCCATTTTACATTGGAGTGCCATTGCTTTTTGCTGACTTGCTCCTACCGTGGCCTAGTGGACCTGTTGGTGGAGTGCCTGATAGTGTTGATGTGTCAGTGTGGCATGGCAGCATTCACAATGTTCTTGGATTCCTACCTTCCACCTTCCTATGCACCTATGATGTTTGTTGATTAAAGCGCGCATGGTACGATGCTGGAATTGACGGGTAATCCTCTGGCACTCTGCCGAGTCTATGAGGCGTTTTCTTCGTAATGACTTGGGAAGTAGATCTCCTTGGAGGCAATCATGAAAAAAGCCAGTTTACGGTAGCCAATGGATGAGATGGGCACAATCTCTAAGGAAGACGATGACAGCGTTTTGCATAATTGGGACAATGGCTCTATAGGTGGGATGACCACAACTCCCATGGACCGAGATGATGGATCAAACGGCCCTAAGCCAGGGCCGGAAGCGCTGAGGCGATCGGGAAGGAGGGGGAGGGAGAGCAGGAATGCGGAACAGCTGCTTGTTGCAGGACTGGAGCGGAGTAATTACAACAATGGTCTTGGGAGTGGGAGAGGATAATGGCCCTGGGAGGGAGGGGGACTGGGCGCAGGGATGTGTCTCCAAAGGAAGATGCCTGCTGAAGGAGGCCTGGCTCTCCAACATGGATTCAATCAATCAATGCATAGAATTGCCCCCGGCATACCAGACATTAAAAATACATGAGGAGCAAGACAGGATGCGGATGGCGCTTACCAGAGGCAGAATCAGAACCGGGGAAGGCAGTCATTGCATGGTTAGGCAAAGAAAGGATTTGGAGGGAATAGGGACAATAGGGATGGATGGTGAAATATTGGAACCACAGATGGATGGATGGGGTGAAAAGGAGGGAGGAAGTAAGCATGGTGAATGATCGATGCTACTGAGTCCAGATGCGCGGTTTAGGGTGACAACTGCGGGAGAGGGAGGACGAGTGAGGGGCAAACCTCCAACAGCAACCTTAGGAAGGATAGGGGCAACAAGGAGGAGAAGGGATGAATCTGGGGGTGGATTAGTGAGCAGACCAGCTGACCACGAACACACAGTATGGGGTGTTAGGATGTGTCAGGGGGAATTGGAAGCAACAGGGTTTGTAAGAACGGAGTGTGTAAAGCTGGAGGTGCGTTCAGATCAGTGTCAGCAGGGGGGAGGTGACAATGAGGGGACATTAGGAATGCCAGACCTGACCGTATGACCCAAAACATGTAGGACAGGGATACCAAATAAGATAGGATTAGCCAAGAGGGGGAAGGAGGAGGAAAGGGATAAAAAGGGGGGGAGATTGGACTTGGAGAGGAGCCGGCGGATAGTCCAACTGACCATAGGCAGATGGGGCAGAGAGATGGGACACGATCGTGCGCACGCACAGCCAGGTGTGAAAGAAAATTGGGGGAGATAAGGCTAACAAGGATGAGAGGGGCTGAGCTTAAGAGCAAGCCTATAGGCATCCCCACCGGCTGTGGGCAGACGGAGCAGAAGGATGAGGCATGATGGAGCGTGTGCACACCCAGGGGGTGGAGGGAAATCAGAGAAAAAAAGGCTGACAGGAATGGATGACGGAAGGCAGGAACAGCGTGTAGACCAGCGGTTCTCAACCTTTTCCGGGGCTCGACCCCGGCCCACATCGCGCATGCGGAGTGCGATGGGGCGCATCGCGCATGCGCAGCGTGACGGCCCGCATTGCGATAGGGAAAAAATGGCCGACCAAAAAAAATGGCCGACCAAAATAAAAAAAATGGCGGGCCCGCACCGCGCATGCGTGGCACGACGGGGTGCATCGCGCATGCACGCGTGATGGCCCGCATCGCGATAGGGAAAAAAATGGCCGACCCCAAAAAAATGGCGGACTGCGGTGCTTGGCGACCCCTGTGAAATGGTAGTTCGACCCCAAATGGGGTCGCGACCCACAGGTTGAGAACCGCTGGTGTAGACCAACGGGTTAGAAAGGAAGGGAGCGCTGATGGCAAGCCTTTTGGAACACTGGGTCTGAATGTGCAGCCTGGAATGAGCAGGAGGGAGTGGTTAGAGAGCACACCGGCAGCAACGGTGCTGGGAGGGAGGAGATTGACAAGGATGAGAGAGGGGAAAAGTGTGGAATTGGAATGCAAAAAAGGGAAGGCGGGACAACCAAGGCAATTACAGTTAATCAGGAAGGATGGCCCTATCACACGGGCAATGAGTAAGCAGTTAGACCAGCAAGGTGTATAAAAAGAATCTCCCCACCCCCTGAGCCTCACTCTGAGTACGCTGGCAGGGGACCAGCGAAAGCTAAGTTGTTTCTTTTAACATTGTAAATAGTTGTTTTTATTGTTTTTAAATATCTTTTTAGCAATAAACAACTGGTTTATACCTCTCCCGGAGATCGAAGGTTGTGTTATTGAACAATACATACATACATACATACATACATACATACATGCATGCATGCATGCATACATACATACATACATACTTATATATAAAACAATGAAAATGACAATGTGTTATAGAAACTGAAATGAAAAATAACCTGGAAATTTGTATCACATTCAGAAGAACTATACAATATTTGTCCCGAGTAAGGACTAATTCAAATGTTAATAAACAATATGTATCAGCAGTCCACTGCTGCAAATCAAATATAGATTTATACTCCCTAAGTTATATAATAACCTCTTTAGCCAATCTTAGCTCTCTATGTGCAAAGAGTTCACAATTCTTATTACACTCATAAATTCCATGTACTGGGGATGTTAGGTAGTGTTATATCAGACATAATGTTAATTAAATATTACTGATAATGCTTTGTTCCTTTCACTTCTCAAGTACTGTTAGATTTACCTAACCTTTATCAGTCCACTTCCCTGAGACAGTTTGAACTTAATTTTTCCTTCAGTAAGAATTAAACCTTAGTGATTCTCAGATGAGAGGGTAAGACTACAGGCTAAAGGTCAGGCAACATGACAGTAATCGATGTTTAGATCACATCTTCTAAAGTGGCATCTGAGACACTTTTAACACTATGAACAAACATCAGAGCTGTTTCAATGCTATCTGAATCCTGACAAATATATTAAGGATGTGTTTATCATCCACAGGTACCAAAGGATATTTAAACTACATTTACTACCTACATTTACTAACTATCATGGAATATGAGCATAAGACATAAAGTTTAACAGGCTGGTGAAGAATGAAATGCTCTCAGATGCCACACATTGCTCCTTAGCATTATAAAATTCCTTTCACAAAGACTGAAATTGCTTGCCAATCTCCTAAGTCTTCTAGACATCAGTATGGCTAAGAAGACAGCCATGGCTAAGACAATGTCCAGCCTAGTGCTTCCAGTGATGATCAACTTGAGGTACTAGAGAAACTTAACTTCTTAAAAGTAATTGAATAAATAAAATCTGATGATTGCATGGGAAAAACACCTGCTGAATAATATTAAATTCAATGAATAAAGGAACTCACAAGCAGGGAAGGAAGGCATTGCTGTCCCAGATCAGAAAGTCACAGTCCTGGATAGAACATGGTGAAACAGTCTGGCTCCAGATTGGCAAAGGAGTAAAACAAGGTAGTATACTCTCCCTGATTTATTCGACCCAGCATGGTATATATTGAGACTGAATTGGAAGATCATGAGCATAGTTTAAAATTATAGGTAGAAACATAAACAACCTTCACTATGCTGATGACACTATTCTGGTAGTTGAAAATGCAAATTATCTGTAAGCTCCAATAATAAAAATCAAGGGACACAGTGGGTAAAAAGGAAGTAAAACTGGAGGGGAAAAAAAGAAAAATCTAATGATACAAGGTACTGCCTTATAAAACCAACAATGAAGACATTAAACTGATGGGTGGCTTTTGTCTTTTAGGATTGACTATCAACAGCAAGGCAGACAGTTCAATGTAATGATTAAGGCACCAGGCTTGCCATAGGAACAAAACGAGCTAGAACTTGGGCCAGTCACTTTTTCTCAACCCTATGAAGGATGGCAATGGCAAATCACATCTGAAAATCCTTGCCAAGAAAACTGCAGGAACTGTCCAAGCTGACTCTGATAATGTTTGATAATTGAACATGATTGAACAAAAGAAGAAAAAACAGTAAAGGAACCAATAGAACAGGGGTGTCAAGCTGCCAGCCCATGGCCCCGATGCATCATACTGAAACTGCACCCACCCCATTGCCGGCAATGGAAAAAAAAGTTGTGATACGTCACGACACGTCACGTGACTTGCGAGTTTGACACCCCTGCAATAGAATAACAGAAATCAGGAAAGTCAGGAAATAAACCACAGACTACTTGGGAGAATAGCTATGAAGACTTTGGAAATTCAGGTGTCAGGATGATCAGATTCATGTAGGCAAAGTATATCTTACAATAGACCCCAGTGTATATAGCTATTCCCTTTCTACCTGTAACTTTCACAGCAATCCTGTGGAACTTATGACACTGAAAAATAATGATTGACCTTGGGCTAAGGAGAGCCATGCAAACGTCTATGAAGATTCTCAGACATCCAGATCATAGTTATCCCAAAGGTGCTTTTTCACGAGGCAACTGGACTTTCTTGTTTTTCTTTGAAGACGTTTCGCTTCTCATCCAAGAAGCTTCTTCAGCTAAAGCTTCTTGGATGAGAAACAAAAGATCTTCAAAGAAAATCAAGAAAGTCCAGTTGCCTCGTGAAAAAGCACCTTTGGGAGAGCTATGCAAGAATCTGGCTATAGCACTCTATCATTTAATGTGAACATTCTTAGAAAACAGAATAAGATTACATTTCAAAACCTTATGAAAAGATAAAGCATAACAAACTGAGTAGAAATTGGTGCTGGGGGCTTGAATGACACAGTATTTTGAGCATAGCACCCATTTGTTCCTCCTATGCTGTTCTCAACACTCCCAATTCTCTGTTGACATCAAAATTTAACATACACATGGACACCCCACTCCTGTCTCCAGTCTTCCTTGTGGCTTGCTACTAGCACATACTGATATCAGAAATTGGTATCATGCCAAAATAGGATATAGTGCAAATAATAAAGCAAAGATAAAAGACAGAAAACATACATTTTACTGTTTTACACATGGAAAAAAAGTTGACTCAGGAATTATTTGCAGGAACAATAAGTAAACTTGGGAAGAGAACTAAGAAAAAACTAGTACAATATGAAAAGTTGTCTTTAAGCAAAAGGGGATTTTGGAATGTAATGTACCTAATGTGAAAAATGGGAAAAAAGAGTGAAAACAGGATGAAGTACCTGTAGGATGAACTAAGAGTGAGTTAAGTTAAGTGATAATGAGGACAAAGCTGTTCACTGAACGAAATATAGTTACCCACAGAACCACTTTAAAAAACACTAAGAAGCAACAACACATGATTGTTGGGGAGGCACACAAGAAATGCTCTACAGATTGGAGGCATTCCACAAGAGAGGTTGGGGAGGTTGTGTAGGGGTGCAGTGCAGTCTGGGAGGACTAGCGAGTACTGTAGGAGCTGGTATGTGAGAGATGCCAGACAGGTTTGGGAGATTGCAACTCCCATCTCCTAAATGCAACTCTTATCTGACATATTAAGGTCCAGAGAAAGAACTGGCTCCCAGTGATATTTTAGTACTGATAAAGTTCCCATGGCTCCCAAGAAGCCAGGTGCTGGGCAAAGCAAATCCATCAGGACCCATCAGGCAAGAGAAAATAGGATAAGGAAAGCAGTCCAGTAGGCAGGCACCAAGGGACATCATCTTGGATAGTGTAGCTCTGCTGTTTCTTATATTGGAGAGAAATAACTAATGACATATAAACTGAAATCCTGGCTTAACTTCCTAGAAGCCACTAGAGCTTTGCCAATTATTTTCTAAAAAAGAAAGGAACAGATTTAGAAAAGAAGTGCAATTGCTCACTATTGAGTTGATTATTGAATTGCTAACATTTAAGTGTTCTGATTCCAATTTTGTCAGACAAAAGCTCTAGCAGTGATTTGATATTTACTGATCTGTACTTCAGATTAAAGATTGCTGGTAACTGTAGGTTATTACATATTTAGTTGTGTTTTCTGTTCATTAATATCTGCATTCAGGGAATGAGAAAAGAAAGACAATATTTTGCAGAAATAGAAAAAAACTAATCGAGAAAATGAAGCGCTGATATTTACATTCACACATTATAGAAAATGTACTTCATTTTTCAATAAGCACTCACTGCACTGATTGATCAAATCATACTCATAAAAACAGATTTCAGGGTGCATTAAAGTTGTATCTGGAATTATTTTTGTATTGGCTGGATAAATGCTAATATATTATAAATCTATTAATTTTATAGCCTTATCAAGTGTTCAAGATTTGTAAAAAAAAATTTAAAAAATGAAAAAAAGGATGTTAGTGTAATCTATATAAGCATATTTCTTCTTGTGATTTTTCAAATGACTTTCACTAGGAACAACAAATAATTTACTGACTCTTCTCCGTTATTTTTCTGAAAGTCTTTGCTATTGTGCTTTTAAAACTTTAGGACTTTAGGACATCTTGAGTTCTTTTCCTATTGGCTTCTCCAACCACAGGCTCATAGTTATGCTTTCTTTGAATTGATTCGAATCTGCTTTCTTGAAGCCCAAAAGTCAGTTTTAGTTTTGCTTAAAACCATGAACTCCAGAACTATATGATCTGCATGATCCTACTATGGATAGTCCTCACTTACTGGCCTCAGTTGGGAATTAATGACTCTCACTAAGTGGCACAGTCATTAAAAATGATATCATATGTTGCACCAATTTATGAGTCAGTTCATGTTGCAGATGTTAAGTGAATCACTGTGGGTTGTTAGCTGTGATGTCATATGACCATGAGTTACAACAACCTTCTGGCTTCCCCATGACATTGCTTGTCACAAGCCAGCTGTGAAGGTCACTGCAACCATTGTAAATGTGCACCAGTTGCCAAGCACCTTAATTGTGATCATGTGATCACAACAGTGATCATTTATTTATTTATTTATTTATTTGTTTGTTTAGACTTATATGCCGCCCTTCTCCCAAGACTCAGGGCGGCTCACAACGAGAATACAAGTGAAAACATAACATAAAATCAATTAAAATTACCAATTACTATATAAAAAACTAGGTAATTTACCACACTCATACAACACACATTCACAGACAAAGGCCCAGGGGCAGAGTACAGCTGACACGCCCCAAACCTGTCTGCATAAATGTGTCTTCAACAGTTTTCGGAAAGCTAGGAGGGAGGAAGCAGTACGAACCTCTGAGGGAAGCTGATTCCAGAGGGCTCGGGCAGCAACGGAGAAGGCCCTAGCCCTAGGCCTCGCCAGATGACATTGTCTAACAGATGGGACACGTAGGAGGCCAACCCTATGTGCCCTAACCGGTCGCTGGGATTCATGAGGCAGAAGACGGTCCCGCAAGTATCCTGGCCCATTGCCATAAAGGGCTTTATAGGTCATAACCAACACTTTGAATTGTGTTTGGAGACCAATTGGCAGCCAGTGCAGCTCACGGAGGGCTGGAGTGATATGAGCATGTCTTGGGAGACCCAAGACAGCTCGTGCGGCCGCATTCTGGACTACTTGCAGTCTCCGGACATTCTTCAAAGGTTGCCCCATGTAGAGAGCATTACAGTAGTCGAATCTCGAGGTGACAAGGGCATGGGTGACTGTGAGGAGTGACTCCTGGTCCAAATAGGGCCGCAACTGACGCACCAGGTGAACCTGGGCGAATGCCCCCCTCGCCACAGCCGAAAGATGGTGTTCTAAACTTAGCTGTGGATCGAGGAGGACACCCAAGTTGCGAACCCTCTCCGAGGGGGACAAAACTTCTCCCCCCAGGGTGATGGACGGACAGTTGGAATTATCCTTGGGAGGCAGAACCCATAGCCACTCCGTCTTGTCGGGATTGAATCTGAGCCTGTTGGCACCCATCCAGACCTCAACAGCCTCCAGGCACCGGTTCATCACTTCCACTGCTTCGCTGTAATGACGCGGGGTAGCGATATAAAGTTGAGTATCATAAGCATATTGACGATAACTCACCCCGTGTCGACGGATGATCTCACCCAACGGCTTCATGTAGATGTTAAAAAGCAGAGGTGAGAGAACAGACCCCTGAGGGACTCCACATGGAAGAGGCCTCGGAGCCGATCTCTGACCTCTTGCAAACACCAACTGCGACTGGCCAGAGAGGTAGGAAGTCAACCACCGAGTTCAGTGTCAGCCGACACTGTATTCCAATTGGAGTCCAAGTCAGCCCGGAACTGAGCAACCTTGTCTGCGAAAAAGGTGTTAAATTCTTCGGCATTGCCCTGCAAAGGTTCCTCCCTCCTCCCCGTATCAAGGAGAGAGCGAGTCACCCTAAACAGGGCAGCCGGACGAGATTCTGCAGACGTGATCAATGCAGAAAGATACTGAGATCTTGCCGTAGTGATCGCTTCCAAATAGGTCTTAATATAAGCTCTCAATTTGGTTCGATCAGATTCGGATCTGCTTTCCCTCCATTACTTCTCTAAACATCTCTTCTGGTGCTTCATCCCCCTGAGTTCCTCGGTAAACCAAGGAGATCTCCTGGATCTGCTACCACAGAAAGGTCGCAACAATGCAATCCAGTCTAGAGCCCCCGTAGTGGCCGTATTCCAGGCCGTCACTAGGGACTCCGCCGAACTGTGTAGGAGCGAATCCGGCAATTCCCCAAGCGCCCTTTGAAAGCCAATAGGGTCCATCAGGCGTCTGGGGCGGAACCACTTAATCAGTTCCGGCTCCCTGCAAGAGAGGATTGGTCATAAACTCAAGCCGCAGCAGAAAATGGTCTGTCCATGACATGGGCAACACTTCTAAGCCCCTTAATTTCAGATCATACCTCAACTGTTCCGAGAGAAAAATCAGGTCAGGTGTGTGTCCCCCCTCATGGGTTGGGCCCTCGATTACTTGTGTCAGGTCCATGGTTGCCATGGAGACCATGAACTCCCGCGCCAACCCAGAAGACTCACCGAGTGACGGCACATTGAAGTCCCCCAAGACAATAAGTCTGGGGAACTCAACCGCCAACCTGGCTACCTCCTCGAGTAGCGTGGGCAGGGCTGTAGAAACGCAGCTGGGAGGCAGGTACGTAAGCAACAGACCCACCTGTACACCTAGGTCCAACCTCATAAGGAGGGACTCACAACCTGATATCTCAGTAGCAGCGAGTCTGCGCAGCCCGAGTGTCTCCTTAGCTATAATCGCCACTCCTCCCCCCCTTCCCTGTGGTCATGGCTGATGCCATACCTGAAACCCAGCTGGGCACATCTCAGAGAGGGGAACTCCTCCCTCTGGGGTCAGCCAGGTCTCAGTCACACATGCCAGGTCGGCCTCCTCCTCTGGAATCAAGTCCTGGATGAGGAGAGCCTTATTTACCACCGACCTGGCATTGAGCAGCAGCAGCCTGAGTCCAGGGTCCGGATTTCTCTCATTACCAGTACCCCGGGAGAGGCTCAAGGGGCCGGAACAAGAGATCGCTTTCAGGCAGCGAGGCCTTGTTCCCCGAGAGCGGCCTACCCCAGGCCTCCCATATCTGCCTCTTCCCCATAAGACCGGTATAGACTGGCCCTCTGATCCCTCAGAGCAAGGCTCCTCCACTTCTCTAGCTTCCGCAAATGCAGACAGGTCGGCCCTTCCATTTATCATAAATCTACAATCCCTCCAATCCACATAACCACCCAACCATTCAACCCGATTCACTCCACAATCAATCAATCCCCCCCACATCATTCATGACATCAAAAGAAATAAAATTAAAACAGTATTAAACACATTGAATTATTTAAAATTTAAACAGATTTTAAAAAAAAAGGCAGACCTTATCTTCCAGCAGTTGTTGCATAGGGATGATGTGTTTGATGACTGCAACTGTGAGGGACTGGTCATAGGTTTTGTTTTTCAGCACCATTGTAACTTCAAATGGTCACTGAGCAAATAGTCATTAAGTGAGGATTTCCTGACCTACATGTCCAGAGTAACTGTTTTCCCTGAGTCTTCCTCCTTTCTCTGAAGAAGAAAGCTGTCAGCAAAAGAAATCCTGGATTTTCTAGAAGGATACACTTGGCAGACCTTATCTTCCAGCAGTTGTTGCAGAAATGAAACCTCCCCCTCACAGTGGGTTCAGGCCTCTTCAAGAGGTCTGCAGCTGAAATTTGGAAGGCCTTATCTATGTAGTATTAAGGTGACCAACTTTTTTGCAATGAAAAGGAGGACACAAATAAATTGAAGAAAAAATATTGTAAATAAGAGAAACATTTTATTCATTGCAACAATAATACAGACAACTTGCATGTGCAAAGTTTGCTGGCCGGGTGTTTTGGCGTGCTCAGCAGCAATTCCTATTGGCTTTCGAAAGCCAATAGGGGGAATAGCACAGCTCATGCAAAAGTTGAAAACAAGACCCATCAAAAAAAGGTGCCGGAACGCCGTTCTGAGCGTTCTATGAGGGGGGGGGAAAGCCCTGCAGATTAGTCTTCAAATATCGAAAAGGAGGACATGAAGGAGGACACTTTTCGAGGGAGGACAGGACTTACAAAAGGAGGACTGTCCTCCCTAAAGGAGGACGGTTGGTCACCTTAGTAGTATTGGACACAAACAATAATTTTGCTATTATTTGTTCTTCTACTTCTTTTAACCTAATAAGCTCAGGATTGTTGCTTTCTTCTGCTTTTATTGTAATTGAGTGTATTTCTGACATGCACCCCTATGACTCATTCTGAGTTAGCAATCTTATAAATAAATATAAATAAATAAATCCTGTGCCAACAACTATCATCTAGAAAACTCAGCCCACAATTTCGAAGCATTTTTTGTTATTCTATAACACCTATTGTGAACTTTCATTTTTTGTGAATATAAGCCAAGCAGGAATATTATATTGCAAGAAGTCATAACTGCGGACTCCTGAATTCAGTTTTGCTTTCTAGATTTGATCATTTCTCAGATTACCAAGCAGAAATTTTGTCTTGGGGAAAAATTGTTATAGAGTCCCCCTTAAACTCTCCTATCAATGTCTATTAAGGAAACTCTAATTAGCTCCTCCTGTTTGCTGATACATGATGCCAGTCTGTGACTACATGTATTTAAATCTGTGGGAACACTTCAATTTAATTTAGGATTGCTTTGTTACTTGCTTGCTTATTTATTTTATAGTTTCAGTTTCAAAATATTAAAAGTTGCTCAGGCTTTGCCTACAAGTCAGTAATAAAAGTAATGACATTTACTATATCTGTATTCACCTGCTATAATGTCAGATGTTTAATTCTAGGGCACATTTTTTAGTTCTGCATAATTTTTCCCTCAGCTAAGAGTTTTAAAATTTGATTTATTATTATTATATATACAAACATGTGAAATCACAGCTGCCAATTCTTTAGCAGATACACATCAAGTTCTTATTTATTATTATTATTACTGCATATCAATCTTACTAACTTACGGAAACAAAACTGATAAATAACCTATATTATATGAAAACAGGGACTGGCCAAAATCAAAAAGGTGTCTGCATATCTAAGAACCTGGAGAAACAGTACAGCTTTTACCAGCCAGGCAAGAAAATCAACATAAACTTCTACAACTGAAAAAAATACTATGTCCAGAAGGCTGTATCTCAACCCCAACCAACGTCAACTCTCTGGCGAGCAGATCTCAAAGCAGAGGAGACCATCTCAGTTATAAAGTTGGACTCCATTTGCATTCAAGGAACCTATACATAAATGAAGTTGCACTTGTTTCTCCAAATATTCTCTTTTTCCTTTATTGTTATTATTTTAATTTAATTATGTGCTATTTTAAAAAATCTCTTTATGCCTATAGCCTGTTTCTAGCTTTGATAATATGTACAGTATTAGGACAGTATGTATTTTTCTAGCTATATGAACTTTTCCTTAGAAAACACAATTAAAATAAATTGGAAGAAAAAATAGAATGGATAGGACATATGATTTCCCTTACCACAATAGTAAACATTTGTCCCTCAATTTTAACAGATACCCAACAAAGTCAATGTGTGAGGGGCCTTCCTCTCTTCACTAGGTTGAATACTTATTCTAAGTCCATTTTGTAATCTTAACCTTTTCTCTGCTTCTATAGATAAAAAACAAAACTAATGTAATTAAAACTACAGCTTGATATCTGGAAGCATTCAAAAGCCTACAATAGAAAAGAAAAATTCATTGCATAGGTGAATGTTAATACTAGTTTCATCAATAATAGCACAATATATGCAGCTGTTGGTGTCAATTGTTATCCATGAAGGCCTAAGCAACAATAAAGGTTGTAGTTACAAGATAAATACTACTATTTTTGCAATCAATCCACTTTAAAAAGAAAAGTCAAATTTAATATATTTAAGCAGAATTTTCCAGATGTTGTATCTATCAACTAATTGGCCAAGTGGATAAATAATTTAATAATAATGATAATAATAATAATAATTCACAGTTACTATAAATAATTGTTAAGTTTCCTATGTGGACAAAGCTAATTGCTCTCAGCAATAGGCAGTCTCAATTTCTATAATATTCCCCCAAAAGTGTACTGATTATTAAGTTCATGATTTTATTCCACAGTTGCAGCATAACTGAAATAATAACATTACTTAATTGAAAGCACAATACAAAGAAGAAAGTAACTTTATAAAACAGTCTTCATTTGTCATAATAGTTAATTATGACAAACCTGTTGACTAAAAAAAGACATTAGTGAAAATGCAGCTTTTCTCATATTCTATAAAAATCAATAAGGTATGGGAGGGGAGTATTTCCCTCAGTAGAATATTTAGGCACAACTTCCTTGGCCTGCCAGACAGCAAAAAGAAACTATATCAACAGTTAAAAACCAGGCAGGATTGGT
The DNA here is from genome assembly GCA_034064705.1 of Bothrops alternatus. NCBI lineage: Eukaryota > Metazoa > Chordata > Lepidosauria > Squamata > Viperidae > Bothrops > Bothrops alternatus. Next base: position 2,025,222 of record JARGCV010000223.1, read on the forward strand.
GGACTGTGCATAAGGTAAATGAAGCCAAATGTACAGTAAGACTTATGGGTATAGAATACACAGAATAACAGAGTTGGGAGGGACTTTGGAGGTCTTCTAGTCCAGAGGTCTATGGGCTGCAGGCCACTACTGGGCCATGGCCTCTTGGCCACCAGGACGTGTGAGTGGCTGGCCAGTGCACGTGCGCATGTGTGCACGCTCACTCCCCACCCTTGCGCTGGTGCTAGCCGAGCCGCGAATCTTGCACCAGTGCTAAGAAAGCTGCAAATCTTGCACCGGTGCTAGGCAAGCCACGAGCCTCTCGCCGGCGCCAGATGAGCCGTATACTGTACGCTGGCACTAGCAGCCCCATTTGCAGAGCACGCATGCTCATGGCCCCGTGCATGCGCATACAGCCACATTTGCATGTGTACGCATGTATGCATAAAGGTGACTGTCCCTCCCTTTCCCACCAGGCCGCCAAGCCAGAAAGGTTGGTGACCCCTGTTCTAGTCCAAACCCCTGCTTGAGCAGGAGAACCTATATGATTTCAGACAAGTGGCTGTCCAAATTCTTCTTAAAAGCCTCCAGTGATAGGGCACCCACAACTTCTGAAGGCAAGATGTTCCACAGATTAATTTTCTCACTGTGAGAAATTTTTTTCCTTAATTCTAGGTTGGATCTCTCCTTGGTTAATTTCTGTTATGTCTGGCCTCTCGCAGCTCATTAAAATCCACGTAAATATGTATTTAAGAGGTTTATTTAATACATTTCAAAAGGATTCATTTCAAAGCAAGCTGCTGGCATTATGTTGGCCTGAACGGCCAAATCAGATCTATTTACATTTAGATAAACAGGCTCTCCTCCTCCTACATCCCAATTAACTTACTCTTTCTTCATCACATTGTCCAAGATCTCATTATTCTTCGATAGGTTTTCAAAACACCAGAAAACTGAGTTCCAAAACACTGCCAAAGTTTTCAGCCCACTCCTTGATTAACGTTGCTCGTGACAAAAGCGTAGTCTTTCTTTCCCCTTCTAATATAGTGTCCGATACGTCACTTCCCCAATTACTTCCTTTTTCCAGTTAACTGACACCTTCGCTTATCAAACCTTCGGAACCTCGGATTAATCCATTTATCTTCTTGTTCTAAATCTGACTCATCATTTTGAGAATCTGATTCAGAATGCATACAAAGCTCTTCATTGTCTATCTCAGCTGCCGGGAGGGGAAACCACCCAGAGGGGCCTGGCTGCTGATCCTCGGCTGCCGGGAGGGGAAAACACCCAGAGGGGCCTGGCTGCTGATCCTCGGCTGCCGGGAGGGAAAAACACCCAGAGGGACCTGGCTGCTGATCCTCATCCTCTGATACTTCCCAAGCTGGTTCAGGGACACTCACAACAATTTCCATCCATTGTTTCTTGTCTTGCCTTCTGGTTGTTTGGAAAATAGTTTGACCCCGCCATCTTTGTAGCAGCTCCACAAATATTGGAACATTGCTATCATGTCTCCCCTGGTCCTTATTTTCACTAAACTAGACATACCCAATTCCTACAATAGTTCTTCACATTCTTTTAGCCTCCAGCCCCCAGTCATCCTTGTTGCTCTTATCTGCACTCTTTCTATAGTCTCAACATCTTTTTTATATTGTAATGACCAGAACTAGATGCAGTAGTCCAGGTCTGAGCTTAGTAAGGCTTTTAAAGTGATACTAGAACTTCATGTGATCTTGATTCTATCCCTCTATTAATGCAATTTAGGATTGCATTGGCCTTTTTGGCTGCCGACACACACTGTTAGTTCATATTTAAATGATTGCCCACTAGGACTCCAAGATCCTCTCACAGTTACTGGCATTTAGCCAAGTTTCATCTAGTTTGTACCTATACAGTTGGTTTTTCTTGCCTAAATGTAAAATCTTATTTTTATCTATTAACAATAACAGTTAGCACATCTTAACTGTATGTTTAGTTGGCAACTAACTTTGAACTGCAGTCCACCTCTGACCTTCTTCCTATTTATATTTTATTTTGTTCCAAATATATTTATTCAAAGTTTATATTTTATTACTCCTATATTCATTAATATATTGCCCAGCGGGATGTGTTTTTTTTTGTTTTCATGAATCACTCTGCATCATTATTTTAAAAAATGGTATTAAACTCCAGAGTAAAATTTCAATCACTCACAAATAATCCCACTGAAAGGCAATTTTTTTTCAAAATGGTTTTTGGAAGTGTGTGTGTGTGTGTGTGATGTACGATTCTCTCTCTCTCTCTCTCTCTCTCTCTCTCTCTCTCTCTCTCTCTCTCTCTCTCTCTCTCTCTCTCTCTCTCTCTCTCTGTGTGTGTGTGTGTGTGTATGTGATTGTGTATAAAGATGTTTATATTTGACAATGATCTACAGAATATATACTTTACAGCACATCATTCACATCGCAAAACCGTAAAAACATTATAATCCTAGTTTTAAACTGTGTGCATATATATTTGGGTATTATGGTCCATTTACCTTATGCTAAGTTCTGAATTTTAATTAATTTAAAAGGACAAATGGGAGAACATTGCCACAGGAGGAATTATTGACAGCAACTGCCATTAAAATGAAGTGGAATATAGCAAAGTTCACTTCAATGAGCTTTTATAAGATATGTATACCCCATATCCATGTTGTGAGCCACCCTGAGTTCCTGGAATAGGGCGGCATAGAAATCCAAATAAATAAATAAATAAATAAATAAATAAATAAATAAATAAATAAATAAATAAATAGGAATCTTGCTGAAAATCAAAACTCAAATCTTCCAACTTTTATTATTCCAGTTAACAGATAAAAGTAACAAAAACAGATGTTTAAACCTTTAAAATGCTACATTGTGATTTATTGCCTGTTTTCAGATCAATTAGTAACATCTATAGGTTAAAAACTCTCACAACTGAGGTTGAAGGATTAACTGACAATAAATGCCATGAGAATCTCTCAGACTTAATATGTTTTCATGAGACAGTTGAGTAACATCCTAATGACAGAAAGATTCATCTCCCATTCCCTTCTTTTTTTAACCTTCTGCTTTAGCCAATGCACTAAAAAGATCATAAAAGTTTCTAACAGTTATGTTAAACATTCCAGATAGTTAACCTATTTAATGAAATCAAAAATAAATGCAAGAGTCAACAATTATTACCAGAGACAAAATTCTTGATCAAGATGACTAGAGTAATTTATTTATTCAGTGATACATGCCAAAGAAAGAAAGAAAGAAAAGAAAGAAAGAAAGAAAATGGAAGAATGTGTACATTTCCAGATTGCAGATAATATGTATGTTTTACCCTGAAAGTAATGCCCCTCTGAATCACCCCTTAAGCATCTAATATATACACTTCTGGAAACGCAGTGAAATAACAAAACAAAATAATAAAATATGATAATGGACCAATGAATCTTGGAACACTGAATCTTGTAAATTCACAACAATTAAATATATTCCTATTGTTTAAACTGAAAATCGGCAGAGGAAAATGGATATTTAAATATTTATTTGATTTATATGGTCACACAGTGATTCTGAGTAGTTAACATAGAATTAAAAACATAAAATAAAATAAACAATAAGCAAAAATCACCAGCCAACCCATTATAACACAGTCAAGACCAAACTGCAAACACATTCAACATCTGCAATTGAATATAGGATTTGCTTTGGGAAACAGACCTGTTGATGAGTCTGTTAACTTTTGTAGCACATCCTAGCAGTTATAAGTCATTGTGTGTCAACTATTATGCCAAACCTTTATTTGGTTCATTAGGGTTCTGGTATAGAGTGTTGTACAAAACCAGCTTACTGTAATTTTCTTTCACAAACAGTAGTTAAAGAATTCATGGTATAGTGGTATCAGGTGACTATCTCTAAAATTAACCTATTCCCACAAACAAGTGTCCAACACAATGGGACCTTCTGCTTCCAAAATGTATAAGATCTATTTGAGAGCACACATCATAATGTTAGTTTTTATTTTGGCTCTTTTTATTCAATGTGTCTTCTTTTGTTTTCAACTCCCTATTCTCATCTTCCAAATTTGTTCTTGCTATATTTATTATACTACCAGTACATCACAGTTGCCACTAACATATGACTGAATGAAAATGCATTAGCCATTAAAAGCTAGAAGAAGGTTTAGCTTACATTACATTATAGAATTGCACAACAGTTAAAATCCACAAATGAAATTTGTTATCCCTTGGCAATCTATCCCTTTCCTCCCTCCCCTTCTTTAAATTGATTTATTAATGTCCAGTATTGCTTTGCAGTTTTATCCTTTTAGCAATAATGGATGTAATATATCACAAAAACAAATTTTTAAGAGTACATCATTAGGGTGATGTAGCACTGGTAATAAACCCCCTTCACACTTGGATGAACTTAAATCAGTTTCTCTTTATTGATTTTTGGTCATAACATAATTTTTAAAGTTCAACTCAGTTAATAAAAAGGCTTGCTCTAATGTTGTGTGTTGTGATGTTTTTGTGTTACCTTTTCAGAAAAAAGGCTGTTATAATATTTTATATGGATTTAGAGTTACATTTTTTGATACACGCCCATGATGAATTCTCATTAAGTAATATATCTTTTTCTTGGTCTCTGTGTCTTGGTCAATCTTTATTATCACTGAGCTTGGCAACAATAGATTTATATGACTGACTTTCTATTCTGGTAGAGTAATAATTCTCTTTAGGAAAAGTGTCATCCTGTTGAGCAACACTCCTTCTTATAAATGTACTGTTAACCCTGGGTAGGTATCTCAATATAAGCAGTCTACAAGTACCAATCTTGAGTGGACATTGGATACTTGGACATATTAGGGATTCTTCTGATGTTTTTCTCCTTCATCTGCCAGTTTGTCTCCCTTATAGAAATAGTTCCAGGTTTGATGCTGAGGATGATCAATGTCGAGGGCCACAATAGGACTATCCCACCATGTCATCACAGTGGCTAGCCATAAAGTATCCCAAATATATTTTCTCAATTGATCATACAGATTCTAATGTACAAAAGTAGGTTTTTTAATAGCTGTTATTTATATCTTTAGATTATTTCTTCCCAAGGGTTAGCATTTTAGCAGCATAGCAGGAGCTATTTGAAATATCTCCACCTAAAAGGAAATGAATTTTGGTGGGTTCCAGAAGGTTCTAGGATATTTCCCTCCTTCAATACAGTACTCATCTTGTGGTATCAATAGATTTGCTTATGCTTCTTTCCCAGAAGAGTCAACCTCTTGATATATATCAGAGCTGAGGACAACAACACAAATGAATCACTAAGAACAGTGCACGTACACAACAAATATCATATAAAACAGTTCACATTCCATTATGAAGCCTCTTCAGTGGCACTGAGAGGAAGAGAGCAAATTCTATCTGTCATCTGTGTAGCATCACCACAATACCTATTAAAGATCTACTTTTGAATATTCTCTGATCCAAAAGCTCTTTAAAAGATGTAGAGGTCAGGCCTTCTTAATAAAAACCTAAGCAGAAGCCAGACAATGATGCTTCCTGTAGTTCAAGGACTAATATCATTTCTAGGCAAGCTGTAGAAGAAGAAGGCACAGCTCTCATCAAGCTCACCTTTGAGCAACATCATCATCATCATCATCATTATTATTATTATTATTTATTAAATTTCTATGCCGCCCTATTCCGGGAACTCATGTTGGGCCTGCACTGCACAAACTGGTAGGTCAACTTTAAAATAGATTAAAATTAAACAGGAATGAAGATCAATTATTGAAAGAACCTTCATTATTTTATATTTATTATTTCACTATTAATTTTAACATACCATAAAGTACCACAAATTTCAACTGCCTATCAGATTAAAAGTAAAGAAATATGTGAGCAAAACCTTTAAAAAAATAATTATAGACCCACAGAGAGAGAAGACTCTATAACAGTGGTGGCGAACCTATGGCATGGGTGTCAGAGGTGGCACTCAGAGCCCTCTCTTTGGGCACGCACGCCGTCACTCCAGTCCTAGGCCTTCAGCTGGGTTTTATAAAACCTTTTTGCTTTAGGCCTCTGCCGCCGTGTGCAAAAAAAAAAAAAGGTTCAATCAATCAGTCAATTTCAACTTCTTGCAGGAAAAAATAATCTTGCAATGTTGGATTGATTGAACCTTTTTAGTCCCACCCAATGGGCATGCTGCAGCCAAGTCCAGCCAATGGGCACGCCCAGCCAATGGGCCACACCCACCCGGCACCCAACCATGCATAAGTGCTTTTGGGTTGCAGTTTGGGCACTTGGTCTCTAAAAGGTTCACCATCACTGCTCTATAATATACACAAGCTAGATGGATGAGACTGCAAAGATGAAGTGAGGAAAGCCAAGGCTCAAAATGAACTAAGGCTTGCGACCAAAGTCAAAAATAACAAAAAAAAGCTTCTTTCAACATGTAAAAAACAAGAAAAAAGTGAAGGAAACGATTGGTCCATTAGTGGGTGAAAGTGGTAAGAAGGTGACTAGCAATAGGGAGAAAGCAGAACTATTTAACTCATTTTTTGCATCTGTCTTTACACAAAGGGAAAAAACAGACCAACCTATCAAAAATGGTGTCATAAAAAACAAGATAGGCAAGAAAATGGTAAGTGAGCACCTGTCCAGCCTAGATGAGTTCAAATCACCAGGACTAGATAGATTACAGCCCAAGGTTCTCAAGGATCTGGCAGATGTAATCTCAGAACCACTGAACTATATTTTTCAAAGATCTTGGAGCAGTGGGGAACTACCAGAGGACTGGAAAAGAGCTGATGTAGTTCCCATCTTCAAAAAAGGAAAAAAAATGGATCTAGGAAATTACAGACCTATCAGCCTGACCTCAATACCTGGGAAGATTCTGGAAAAAATAATCAAACAACGAATCAGCGAACACCTAGAGGCAACCAAAGTCATTACTAAAAGCCAACATGGGTTTGTCAAAAACAGATTATGCCAGACAAATCTTATTGCATTTTTTGACCAAGTGACAAAATTAGTGGATCAGGGGAATGCTGTGGATATAATTTACCTGGACTTCAGTAAGGCATTTGATAAAATAGATCACAATGTACTACTCGATAAGATAGAAAATTGTGGGTTAGACAGCATCACCACCAGATGGATTCATAACTGGCTGACTGGCCATACTCAACGTGTGGTCCTCAATGGAACCACATCTACATGGAGGGAAGTGTGTAGTGGGGTGCCCCAGGGCTCTGTTCTAGGCCCAGTGCTCTTCAACATCTTCATCAATGATTTGGGCGAGGGGATAGATGGGGAACTCATCAAATTTGCAGATGACACCAGGCTGGCAGGAATAGCCAACACTCCAGAAGATAGGCTTAAGATACAGAAGGATCTTGACAGACTTGAACATTGGGTGCTATCTAACAAAATGAAATTCAATGGTGAAAAAAGTAAGGTTCTACATTTAGGCAAGAAAAACCAAATGTACAGGTATAGTATAGGGCAGTGGTTCTCAACCTTTCTCAGGTTGAGAACCCACTTGGCCCGCCCATGCGCGCCGCAACCCCAACCCGGGTGTACGCGCGTGCGTGCGCGCCGAAAAAAAATGAAAAAAAAAATTAAATTTTTTTTTAAAAAAAACAAAACAAAATGGCGGCCATGATGGGCGGATCCACGCATGCGCGGATCGGCCCGTCGCGCGCGCCGCACATGCGTGCATCCGCCCGTCGCGGGCCGCCATTTTTTATTTTATTTTTTAAAAAAATTTAAAAAATGGCGGCCGCGACGGGCGGATCCGCGCATGCGCAGATCGGCCCGTCGCACGTGCCACGCATGCGCGGATCCGCCCGTCGCAATCTGCCATTTTGTTTTGTTTTTTTTTATTTTGTTTTTTTTTTAAATTTTTTTTATTTTTTTTCCGGCGCGATGGGCGGATCTGCGCGTGCATGGCGCACGCGCGCCAAAAAAAAAAATTTTAAAAATTAAAAAAATGTAAAAAAAAATAAAAATTAAAAAACAAAAACAAAATGGCGGCCCCCCGCGAAATGGTCGTGCGACCGCAAATGGGGTCGCGACCCCAAGGTTGAGAACCGCTGGTATAGGGGGTACCTTGCTCAATAGTAGTAACTGCGAGAGGGATCTCGGAGTCCTAGTAGACAATCACTTAAATATGAGCCAGCAGTGTGCTGCAGCTGCCAAAAAAGCCAACACAGTGCTGGGCTGCATTAACAGAGGGATAGAATCAAAATCACGTGAAGTATTAATACCACTTTACAATGCCTTGCTAAGGCCACACTTGGAATACTGCATCCAGTTTTGGTCACCACGATGTAAAAAAGATGCTGAGACTCTAGAAAGAGTACAGAGAAGACCAACAAAGATGATTAGGGGACTGGAGGCTAAAACATATAAGGAATGCTTGCTGGATTTGGGTATGTCTAGTTTAACGAAGAGAAGGACGAGGGGGAAACATGATAGCAGTGTTCCAATATCTCAGGGGCTGCCACAAAGAAGAGGAAGTCAAGCTATTCTCCAAGGCGGATGATCAAGGAGAGAAGCAACTTAGAACTAAGGAGAAACTTCCTGACAGTTAGAACAATTAACCAATGGAACAACCTGCCTCCAGAAGCGGTGAATGCTCCAACACTGGAAGTTTTTAAGAGATTGGACCGCCATTTGTCTGAAATGGTGTAGGGTTCCTGCCTGAGCAGGGGGTTGGACTCGATGACCTCCAAGGTCCCTTCCAACTTTATTATTATTATTATTATTATTATTATTATTATTATTATTATTATTATTATTATTATTATTACTACTACTACTACTATTACTACTATTACTATTACTACTACTACTACTACTACTATTATTATTATTATTATTATTATTATTATTATTATTATTATAGTGGGAGGGTTTTTGCTGAAGCAGTTGCACCTGGTTCTCTGAGAAATAACTGCCAACCACTTCCAGACACTTTTGGTTAAAACTTTTTTCCTGGATCCATTTCAATCTGTTGATTCATTTCAATTTGGGATTTTTCCCCTTGGACTCAACATATGATCTTTACCAAGAGAGGGGCAGGAATCTTACATCATGCAGCAGTTTAAAGGCAGACTCTAAGATAGTACTATTCCCATGTAAATGGCTGTTATGGAATGTTATTTCTTGGACAGTAAGTCTGGAGTATGGAGTTCCAGGGAATCCTCCTGCATTCCTCCCTGTTTTTCAACCTCTGCAGAAGTCACTGCTGTCACAATGCTGCCTTCTCTCTCAAATCACACTGACTTTCTTTATGCAAGCACATAACAAAAGAATGGTAGAGAGCACACACATTACCAACAAAACCTCCCAGCTGAATTCCTCAGCACTTAAAGGGATCCCAGCTGTCAAAACACATCCTTTTTTCAACCCGAAGGCCTGCAGCTCTTTGGAGCTTAGCTGATTCCAGAACAGAAGGACCGCTGTGCATTCTGTTGACTTGTTTATACATAACATGCCTGGATTTTTATTTTAAAATGCCAAGCCAGCCATATTCTATGATTTTCAAATGGGAGAGCATTTATTTTTCAGTGACAGGTGTGTGTGGGTTCATCTTTTAAATACACATGTAACAATAATCTTCTGTGTGCTTGCTCTACTTGTTCAAGTAGGATGGTTGATAAAGTCAAGATTGTAATTGCATTCCAAAGAATGTCCTTACAGTCCTACAACAGCCCTTTCTTATCTACACAGAAAGGTTGAAGATAGGGTGGACAGCAGGCCTGGAATATACTTCTTCATCCACTCTCCTTTTTGACAGATTTATTTCATTTTTATTGATAAGGCCACTTGAATCCATAGCAATTCTGTGCAACTTACAAAATTAAAAAATATAGAAACCATAAATGAGGCATGAAAAAAGACAAAAGCTTCCTGGAAAAGCTAACCATCTAACTCAACAGAGAAAATGCTATGAGAAGTTCATCACCCACCCTAATTCAAGTCCTGAGGGGAAAGCCAGGTTCTTAATGATCTCTTCACAGAAGGCAGGGTAGAAGTCCTATAGATCTCTGGTGCAATATTGTTCCAGAGGACAGGCATCACAGTACATAAGGCCCACTTCCAAGATCCCATCAGATGTCACTGTTTGATCAATAGGACCCACACCATTTTAGATCAGTTGATGCTTCTGAGTACCCCAAGTAGTGCATGTTGTAAAAATCTATATGCAGATGCAACTGGCATACAAGATAAGCCTGTGTGAAGGCCTTCTTCCCACAACTGTCACCTGCTCTTTGAGTAGGAATTGCAAGTCCAGGAAAAAAATCAGATTGCACATCAATCCCAAATGGAGAAGTGCTTCCCACCCCCATCCAGAACTAAATGGAAATTCTTTGGGATCAGGTATCCTAAGTGCCCAAAGCTATGTGATCTTGGTAGGATTAGAGCTAAGGAGCTGCTGTCACCTGTGTCAATGCTTTATAAAGAGAGCAGTTTGGTGTAGCAGTGAAGATATTGACCTAGAAATCAGGAGAAATTGCCCTCTGTTTTAAAAGCAGTATGTCATGGATGTCTAAACTGACCCCTTTGATCAGAGAAAAGACAATATCTACATTTATAGCTGACTAGAAATGTCTTACAGACTTTTTGTATGAAACAGAAAAAAGGAACATGATTTATGCTTTTGATGATTGGATAGGGTAGATTATAGAAAAAACAGAGTTATGTTGTAACCATAGAGTGAGAGATAAATTTATAATTGTACTTATAACTGCTGTGATGAAAATCATAAGCTACTTCTTTATATCTTTTGTTTTTCTTTTTTCTTTTCTTTCTTTCACTTTTAGCTTTTTCTTTGATTTCTTTATTTTTCTTTCTTTATATTACTTTTTATTACTTTTTGTATGTACTGCACCTCTGAGGATACCTCTGTTAAAGTACTGAAGTTTGCAGATGATACAACAGTCATTGGTCACATTTGAGACGGTGATGAGTCTGCATATAGATGAGAGATTGAACAACTGACCCTGTGGTGGAGTCAGAACAATCTGGAGCTGAACATGCTTAAAACTGTAGAGATGAAAGTGGATTTTAGGAGGAGCCCTCCTGCTGTCCCACCTCTTACTATATTTGATAGCACAGTATCAGCAGTAGAGTCCTTCAAGTTTTGAGTTCTATAATCTCTCAGGAATTGAAATGGACACCTACCATTAAAACCATCATTAAAAAGGTGCAACAAAGAATGTTCTTCCTGCATCAATTTAGAAAGTTCAGACTGACACAGGAACTGTTGATAGAGTTCTACAAAGGAATTATTGTATCATTTGTACTTCTATAACTGTCTCGTTTGGTACAGCAACCAAACAGGACAGATACGAACTCCAGTGAATAGTTAGAACTGCAGAAAAAACAATTGCAACCAGCCTGCCTTCCATTGAGGACCTGTATGTTGCATGGGTCAGAAAGAGGACTGAGAAAATATCTACAGAACCCTTGTGTCCTGGACATAAACTGTTTCAACTCCTCTCCTCAAGATAGTGCTATAGAGCATTGAATTCCAAAACAACTAGACATGGGCACAGTTTTTTCCTTAGTGCCATCACTCTGAACACCTAATCCTCACAGTACTGTCTTATGTCTTGTGTTGTATGGCTGTAGGATTATTATTATCCTTCTCACCTTGTCTACTACCCCTCTTATTGGTATCATTATTATGATTATTATTACTTAGTTGCTTTGTATGTACACTAGAGCTGCACCAAAAACAAATTTCTTGTGTGTCCAATAATGTTTGGACAAATAAATAGAGTATTCTATTAGTTTTATCTTTTTAAAAAATATTTAATAGAAGTTACCGTATTTTCCGGCGTATAAGACGACTTTCTAAAGCATGCAAATCAGTTCCGAAGTCGGGGGTCGTCTTATACGCCGAGTTGTCTTATACTCTGGAAATTACAGTAGTTTCCGGCGTATAAGATGACTTTCTAGGCATGCAAATCGGCTCCGAAGTTGGGAGTCGTCTTATACGCCACGTCTAATATGCCAGAAAATACGGTATATTTAAAACAATAGATCCAGGGACAAAAATTTACCTGTAGATGGCAGCTAGAACCAAAAACACATTTATTTTAAAAATGGATCAATGTAATAATGGAGTAATAAGTCTTGACCATTCTGGGCCATGATTTTGACTCTCTAAAGATTTTTGCCCTTGCCCTGGTCTTTGGCATAGTTCAAATTTCCCTGCTTCCATTCCTGGCAGATATGCATAACAAATTCCCTCCTCCTTCAATTGCTTCTTGTAATGCTTGACTAATGAGCAAGATTAACATCTATCAATGTTTACTCAGGATCCATCTTAACCACTTTATCTCATCCTTTCCCTGTTTTTGCAGACTAAAACAATAAACCCAGAGTAAAAGGAAAAAAAGTGGAGGGGGGTTCTACTCCTTGTGGGGGTGAGGACTAAAAATAAGAACTGCTTCCACATGATATAATTACTTGTGCTTTTCAGTAAAATAAAAGAAACAAAAAAGCAGTGTGTCATGGGGCACAGAGGGCAGTGGTTTACTATTCAATCAAAAGAAAAGCTCATGGTGTTGAAGGGATCTTACCTAGCAGGGATTTTAAAGATTATAGCTTGGTAACATTGTAGGCTCATTTGATGCCTTGTCTTCAGTCAGAGAATTCACATACGATAAACACATACCGTAAGTATAAACAGGAAAAAGTTACATTTAAATCTGCAGTTTGTATAAACTTTGGGATAAGGATACACTTCTAAAATTGGACTCATTTCTCAACATATCTTTAATTCTTAATACAATCAGAAGACTGTAAAAAGAAAATTAGTACATTTTGCAGAGAAATGTTTATTTCTAATTTTAGTTTAAGCCATATAGAGATATATGCCATCATTTTTTTAAAAAAAAATATGTTAGGGCAGTGTTTCTCAACCTTGACAATTTTAAGGCATGTGGACTTCAACTCCCAGAATTGAAGTTGAAGTCCACATGCCTTAAAATTGTCAAGGTTGAGAAACACTGTGTTAGGGGCACATGGGGGAAAAGTACAGATTTCAGAATTTTCTTCTCATACCAAAATAATAAGATTACAAAATTACAAAAATTACAAAATAATTGTAAGATCACACTTAAAATACCTCATCCAGTTTTGGTCATATTATAAAAAAGATGTTGAGACTCTGGAAAGAGTGCAGAGAAGAGCAACAAAGATGATTAAGGGGCTGGAGGCTAAAAACATATGAAGAACAGATGCAGGTACTGGGTATGTCTAGTCTAGTAAAAAGAAGGACCAGGGGAGACATGACAGCAGTGTTCCAATATTTGAGGGGCTGCCACAGAGAGGAGGGTAATTAAGAAGAGAAACAATTTAGAACTAAGGAGAAATTTCCTAACGGTAAGGACAATTAACCAATGGAACAGCTTGCCTTCAGAAGTTGTGAGTGCTTGATTACTGGAGGATTTTATGAAGAGACTGGACAGTCATTTGCCTGGAATGATACCGTATTGGGTTTCCAGCCTGAGCAGGGAGCTGGACTAGAAGACACTCAAGTCCCTTCCAACTCTGTTATTCTGTTATTAATATTCTTCTGTTACTGAAAGAAGCTAATTTTATTATATCATTTCAATATATTAAATTCTATTCATTTGGTGATACTCTTTAAATATAGTCAAATGAGGAATAGGGAAGGAGGAGAAGGCTACAAGAACAGGAGGATAAATTTCAGAGAGCCTCAATGAACAATATGCATCTCTCTTTAGCATTGAGGAAATACAGCAGATGCACATGAAACTCATTCTCTCAGAGAGAATTTTGAAGTAAATAGTGGGTAACTACACTAGTATATACACAGATGATGATGACGATGACGATGATAACAAAAATAAATAAATTACTGAGTCCAGATGTTATCCACACCAAGAATACTAAAAAAAACTCAAATGAAATGACTGATCTTCTACAAAATCAGCATCTACAAAATACCCAATGTATATCTAGTTCATGGGTGTCAAACTCGATCGCATCACGTGAGGTATTGTGACATATCGTGATGTTTTTTGCCTTTGCGGAGCCGCGGTGGGCCATGATGCATCCGGCCCACGGGCCGCATATTTGGCATCCCTGATCTAGTTTTTAAAGAGGACCAAGGAAGATGGTTCTGGGTAAATTGAAAAGCAGTATCTAAAGATAAATTCATGAAGTATATGAAACAAAAGTAAATCATATAGTTACTCTATATGTATATGGGTGTGAGAAAGAGAGACACAGATATATTGCCCCACCACCTTACCTCCCCTCCCAATCAAGCTTAAACTTTATATTCAAAGTTCCCAATTGCTTCCATATTTCCCAATGTGTTCAACAGGTTAAAAATGCAGCCTCTGTAAACATAAATACTGCTTCATGAAGTTTCTAGACTTTTTTGAATATACATAGTTAAAAGAACTGTGAAGACTTAGTTCTTCATGTTGGTCTTTGAAACAGAAGAATGAGACCCTTTTTTATTTTTATTGATTTGATTACAATTTCTTTTATTGTTGTGAACTGCCTAGACTTATTGAGAGTTGGGCAGCATATGCATTTAATAAATTATTAGTATAGTAATATTGATCTAACATATAACAATTATTAATACTTTGGTAAGACTCGCATATTTGGTAAACATGGACATAATTTAACTTAGCAATTGCTTCATTTAACAACCAGCTTGCAGATCGCTATTGTGTTTAGTACCTGAGGACTACCTAATATGATTAGGGAAGCAAAACCATCTCCCAGAGGAATCAAAATTAGAGTGGCTGGGTCCTTTCAACTCAGAAAGAAGGTGGTTAAGAGGGACATGACAGAGAGGTATAAAATTTGCAAGACATAGATGATATGGGTAGAGAAATTATTTTCTCTTCTCTATATAGCACCATATTAAACTATTAAATTCATTGTTGTGCTGCTACCAATTTAGTCAAATTCACAGAGGATAAGCCTTGACAACAGCCTGGCTAAAATTACAGCTGCTGGAGAGTAACAGTGGAAAAGGGCTAGCAACTTTTTACTCATATTTATGACCTTCTAAAAGTCACTGTGTGTAAATATTTGCATTTAGATTGATTATGACCATTTCACAGATGAAATGGGGATACAGAAATACTGAATTCTTCTGTAGATCCTCAAAACAGTCAGACTAATGGAAATATCAGATATGGCAATTGAAAACTTGTTACTATTCCTTTTAAACATATAATTGGTATTTTGGAAAGTTGTTTAAACCAGCACATGTTGTTCTGTTTACTGTAAAGAATAAGAGTGTAAACAACTAAAAATATCCTGTGCTAAAAATACAGTCTGGGCCATTTTACAATTTATTTTCTTCATCTTATCCCATATGCCACCTAGTTAATGCTGATCTACTTTAATATCTAGAAAGGTTGGGAAAAAATGTCACTCTTGACAGAAAAGTACTTTTAAAATATTCATATAAATTTTTTAGCAGCCTGTTTCAAACTAATCAGGGCTATAAAATGGTGACTCTAAGAGCTTTCAGGTTTCCCAGGCATTACAATAATGTCTCCTTTGGCTGTCATTTATTGGTGACAAAGCAGAGAAGTATACTCAGCACTGGATAACTTAAATCTAAATCTTATAAGGGTCAAGAGACTATCTGACTCTCAATGACTAGCATACGTTACTAGCAGTAAAAACAATAAACCTAGTAAAAATGAAAATTAGTATGAATTGTTCAGGCTACAAAAAACCACAGAAAACAAGATGGGGGAAAGATTTAAAATGTTTGTGTGTTTATGTGTGTATGAATATGTATACACACAGAAAGAGACAAATACGTTCCATTAAATCACGATGCACTGCTTGGGTATTGGTGATTGGTTGTAAGGGGAAAATTAAATCCCAATGGCTTTGGGAATGAAAAACGGCCTCTGTGGGAGGAAAACAGCTGTTAACGAAGTGTAATGAACAGTGACATTAATGAAATGCTGAGCTGCTGATTGCTTCAACCAGATACAAAGATATAGCCTTTCCTTCCCCCACACACAGAGGATGGTGCTTGTGGGATAGGAGGACCAGTGACTGCATTCAGCCAGGATCCCATTTACAACTTGGAATTATTCTTTTTTCATAGTTAAATATTTGTAGAAAAATAGATGAACCGGGGAAAAATAGATATTATGCAGTAATTCCAAGTGTCACATTCCAGGGTGCTTGCTGAATGAAATAATTAAATGTTGAAGGCATCATCTACACAGCCCCTGGAAATGTACCTTGTATTTTTATATTTTTCAAGCTACTCTGTGATAGAAGAGGCAGAACCTTGATCCTACAATGGATCTTGCATCTTGAAGAACTAGAAATAGTAGTAAGATTCTATTGAGTCTTTGTCCAAAAAACTGGTCTGAGTAGATATCAACTTTATCTCAGATTATTTGCTACTTCAATTTGAAATCAGAGCGCAGGAGCATTATTGCTGGCTACTTTGCTGTGTATAGCTTGGTTAAATTACATAAACAAATGGTGACAGATTTCAGAGAATAAGACTGAAGGTCGTAAGAGGAGATTGGATTGCCAGCTGGCTGGGAAGCTCCTCTTCTTGAACTGGATTTCTGCAAAATGTAGCTATCTGTGTGGTTTTTTTCTTTGTTACTTTTGCATACAATATTTGGTTGTTTAATATTTAGAATTTAGAATATTTTTATAATCCATAAATAAAAACATGGATTATATACACACATCCTTCACATTCTATTCACCATTGCACTGCCCCTAATATTGCACTTCAATGTTGCACTATACAGTAGTATTTAATATGGTTACAGCTCTGGGATAAAAACTATTTTTAGCTTATTTGTCTTTGTTTTTATTATCCTGTACTGTCTGCCAGATAGTAATAGTTCAAAAAAAGAATATCCGGGATGAGATGAGTCTTTAACAATGTTTTGAGCTTTCTTAAGACAGAGGGAACTGTACAGATTGTCTGGGGGCGGGGAAGTACAGCCAATAATCTTCTGGGCAATGGTAATGACCCTCTGGAGCGTTTTCCTATCTGCTACTGTGCTGTTGGCAAACCACGCACAAATGCAGTAGGTTAGAATGCTCTCTATGGAGCAATGGCAGAAGGTCACCAACAGTTTTTCATTTAGTTGTTGTTTCCTGAGAAGTCTCAAGAAATATAATCTTTGCTGGGCCTTCTTAACCAATGCATGAACACTCCATAACATCAGCACTCCAGGTCAGGTCCTCCTTTATGGTAACACTCAGAAACCTAAAACTGGCCACCCGCTCCACACATTCTCCACTGATGATCAGGGGCTGAATGTCTGATCTATTCCCTCTGTGATCTACTATAAGCTCCTTGGTCTTAGCAGTATTGAGAACCAAATTATTGTCTCTGCACAACAAAAGCAATCGCTCCACCTCATCCCGGTAGGCAGATTCATCCCCCTTGGAGATAAGCCCCAACACTGTTGTATCATCTGCAAATTTAATAATAATATTGCTAGGATGAGTCATAAGTGTAAAGGGTGTAAAGTAGGGGGCAAGCTAACGAGGTTATTTTTACTTTACTAACTTGCCTATTTGGGAGGCTACCCCCAAGAAGTTGTGTAGATAATCTTCACAAAATGCCTTGCTTTAGTTCTGAAGAAGGATCCTGCACTTTTCTCAGGAAGGGAAGTGAGAGAACCCCAGCCATTTCCAGATGAATCAAGGTAAATGGCCAAAGGACCATCCATTTCTTTGTCACATTCCTGTATCCCGCACTTTATTTCTTGCAGGTGCAGCAGTAACACAATTCATGCTTTAGCATCAGTTCCATCATATATCTGCTTTTACAGTTGAACAGAAGCAATTTTAATCCCCACAATAGATAATTTCTGTTCAGTTGTCAGACTGAAGCCCTGTAAGATATTGTAGAGGTCCAAAAGATTAAGCTTTCTAACGTTCAGTTGACCTGCCTCTTTGAAAAATAGTAACAAAGAAGTATATGTGCTACTGAAGACTGCAGAATCCCTTACATTTAAAATTGAAGATGTGCTGATGATTGGATTATAATGTAATGGAGAACTCTGAGGTATTGACAAAAAACTATATTACTTTGTAAATGTGTGGTCATTTTGGTATATTAGGTACTAATTTTTCAATAGGGATATTTTTTTGTAATGAGTAAGAAAAAATAATCCCGTGGCACATGCCTCAGCTTTAATACTTCTGTCTGACAGCTATATCTGTATGCTACTAAGCCTGACATTCTGTGAGGTATTACAATTTCTAATGTATTCTTGGTGGATATTACACATTATTTTGTCTCATTCAGAATAGAAAAAGGAAAAAAAAATCCCTGCTATACTTTATATAGTAAGTCCAAAATGAAAACTGCCTGTGCTACTCGAGGAGGTTGCTGGGCTGGCGGTGGAGTTCCCCAGGCTTATGGTCTTGGGGGACTTTAATCTGCCGTCGCTTGGTGAGTCCTCGGGGTTGGCACAGGAGTTCATGGTCTCCATGACAACCATGGACCTGACCCAAGTAGTGCAGGGTCCGACGCATGAGGGTGGGCACGCCCCGGATATGATTTTCCTTTTGGAGCAGTTGGGTAATGATCTGGTTTTAAGGGGCTTAGATATTTTGCCTTTGTCATGCACTGATCATTTTCTGCTTCGACTGAATTTTATGGCCCCAATCCTTCCCTGCAGGGAGGCGGAACCGATTAGGTGGTTCCGCCCCAGACGCCTGATGGACCCTATTGGTTTTCAGACGGCGCTTGGGGAATTACCGAGCTCGTTCATTCACAATTCGGCGGAGTCCCTGGTAGCGGCATGGAATACGGCCGTGAAGGGGGCTATTGACCGGATTGCGCCTTTGCGACCTCTCCGTGGTGCTAGCCCCAGGAGGTCTCCTTGGTTCACCGAGGAGCTCAGGGGGATGAAGCGTCATAAGAGACGTCTAGAGAAGTGATGGAGACGAAGTAGGTACGGATCTGATCGAACCAGATTGAGCTCATTTATTAGAGCCTATTTGAAGGCGATTAAAGCGGCAAGATCGTTGTATCTCTCTGCTTTGATCGCGTCTGCGGAATCTCGCCCGGCTGCCCTGTTTAGGGTGACCCGGTCCCTCCTTAACCCGAGGGGTCCGGGGCCTCCCTTGCAGGGTAGTGCCGAGGACTTTAACAACTGTTTCGCAGACAAAGTAGCTCAGATCCAGGCTGACCTAGACTCCAATTGTGAAGCAGAGTCGACTGATAATGATTCAGTCAAGGGGACAGGGCCATGTTCTTGTCCGATCATCTGGGGTGAGTTTGAGGCTGTTACGCCAGATGAAGTGGACAGGGCCATTGGAGCTGTGAGTTCCGCCACCTGTTTGTTGGACCTGTGTCCCTCCTGGCTGGTTTCTGCCAGTAGGCTGGTGACACGTACCTGGATCCAGGAGATTGTCAACGCTTCTTTGAGGGAGGGGTCCTTTTCGGCTCCCTTAAAGGAGGCACTTGTGCGCCCCCTCCTCAAAAAGCCTTCCCTGGATCCAGCAATTTTGACCAACTATCGTCCGGTCTCCAACCTCCCCTTTGTGGGGAAGGTTGTTGAGAAGATGGTGGCACTCCAGCTCCAGCGGTCTCTGGAGGAAGCCAATTATCTGGGCCCTCTGCAGTCTGGGTTCAGGCCCGGCTACTGCACCCAAACTGCTTTGGTCGCTCTGATGGATGATCTCTGGTGGGCCCGGGATAGAGGCCAGTCCACTTTCCTGGTGCTTCTTGACCTCTCAGCAGCATTCGATACCATCGACCATGGTATCCTTCTGCTCCAGTTGGAGGGATTGGGAGTGGGGGGCACTGTGTTACGGTGGTGCTCCTATCTCTCTGGTCGGTCGCAGTCGGTGTTTGTGGGGGGTCAGAGGTCAACCTCTAGGTTACTCCCGTGTGAGGTGCCTCAGGGGTCGGTTCTCTCCCCCCTACTTTTTAACATTTACATGAATCCACTGGGTGAGATCATCCACCGGCACAGAGTGAGATACCATCAGTACGCTGATGATACTCAGCTGTACATCTCCACTCCTGGCCAAATCAGTGAAGCGGTTGAGGTGATGTGCCGGTGTCTGGAGGCTGTGAGGGTCTGGATGGGCGTTAACAGATTAAGGCTCAACCCCGACAAGACAGAGTGGCTGTGGGTGATGCCTCCCAAGGACACTTCAATTTGTCCTTCCATTACTCTGGGGGGTGAATCCATAAACCCCTCGGAGAAGGTCCGCAACTTGGGTGTCCTCCTCGACCCACAGCTGACATTGGAACATCATTTATCGGCTGTGGCGAGGGGGGCATTTGCCCAGGTTCGCCTGGTGCACCAGTTGCGCCCTTATTTGAATCGGGAGTCTCTCCTCACAGTCACACATGCCCTTGTCACCTCGAGGATCGACTACTGCAATGCTCTCTACATGGGACTTCAGAGAACACTCTGAAGAGTGTTCAGAGACTACAATTAGTGCAAAATGCAGCTGTGTGAGCAATTGTGGGCCTTCCACATTGTGCCCACATTTCGCCAACTCTCCGCATGCTGCATTGGTTGCCTATCGGTCTCCGAACGCAATTCAAAGTGTTGGTCATTACCTATAAAGCCCTTTATGGCATTGGACCTGGATACTTACGGGACCGTCTTCTGCCACATACTTCCCTATGACCGGTGAGAGCGCACAGGGTCGGCCTCCTCCGGGTCCCGTCAGCGAAACAATGTCGTCCGGCTGGCCCTAGGGAAAGGGCTTTCTCTGTTGTGGCGTCCGCCCTCTGGGACCAACTGCCTCCTGAAGTCCGCATTTCTCCCACTCTCCCAGCCTTCTGAAAGAATCTTAAAACCTACCTCTGCCGGCAGGCCTGGGGATGATTGTTGATTGTTGTGTGTCTGATGAATATGTGTGGGGTTTTATTTTTAATGTTCTTGCTTGGACTTAGATTTTAATTGTTGTTTTATATATATGTTGTGAGCCGCTCCGAGTCTTCGGAGAGGAGCGGCATATAAGTCCAAACAAACAAACAAACAAATAAATAAAACTCTCCCCTGTGAAATTAAAGTGTTAGCAATCAGAGCAACAATGAAATTAAGGGCAAAATTCATTATTGAAATGAATAACAACATCATAAGTGCACTTCATCTTTGCCAATCATTTATGTAAAGGCAAACCTATTTCTAAATATGTAGATGTGGACATAGTAAAACAACAGGATATAGTATTTGATAGTGAAGAGAACTGTATTCATAATGAGGTAAGGACTGAAAGAAGATCTTTCTTTTTCACAATCCTCTAAAATAAACCCTAGATGCCTTTTGTGGGTATTCACCCATTTTGAAATCAAAGCAATAATCCTGAACATAGAGAAATCATATTTCAATGCACAAATGTATAACTGTGTATGTTGAGTTATTCACAGGAACTGAAATTTGTTTTTCTTTTAATATGTCCTCTCCTTTGAATTTTCCAATGCAATCCTTAATATATGTTTTGGAAATGTCTGCAAATATGCATACTGTATATTGTGCAAATTTTACAGTTACAGAGCAGTTTGTAAACGTTCATTGTTCATAATTAATGCACAGTTGTGCATAATGCACAATTACAAACAAAAATACAAAATGGTAACATGAACAGATACTTTCCCAGAATTATTAGAGAGAAAACAGAAATTAATAAACATACTAATAATTTAACCTAAACAACCCATGAACCAGCTTCCCCACTGATTTCCTTATGGCAAACTGAAGACAGCAACAGAAATCCTTCCTTCCTTCCCCTTCCCCCTTCCCCTCCCCTTTCCTCCCTTCCCTTCCCCTCCCTCCCCAGAATTTCTGCCAGCTTCCTCCATTCACTTTGCTTGTGGAAAGCTTGCAGTGAAGTGGCACTGAAGCAGCAGCAGCAGCACAGCAGTGGGGAAGTGCTCAAAACTTTCCCAATTTTCATTCACCCAGGAGGAAAGGTTCCCGGCATTGTATAGGTTAGCCCATTGTGTAGGTATTTTGTTCAATAACTGTTGCCCTATGTCACACTGTTTTGCCCAATTGAAGAATACAAACAGACATGAGAGTGTTAGTGCTATATATAAAGATAGGGAGGAAAGTATCAAACGAGGACACTGTATGTTAAATAATAAAGGTATATAAAATAACAAATTGGAGGAGGGGTACAATAGCAAGGGAGGGTTAATAAAGAGCTTGAATGACACAATATTATACAACATCACTTGTAATTGACACAGGACCATGCCATAGCACTAGCTTCTTAAGTGATGTACACAGGTAGAGGAGGATCTGCTAAAAGTCTCCACAACTTCCAACCCAGAAAGCCTACTCAGAAAGGGACCATTGTCAATGATATCAAACCAAAGTCCAAAAATCCAATAGGCACCTTCTTTGCCCCTCTGCTGGCACAGGTTACTTACACAATAACTATAATGTATGGTTCCAAAACTAGATCTGAATCCAAATTGAAATAGAAGTGCAGTCCCAGTGTGCCAGGAACTCAAATAACATGCCCCCAAGAAGGTTAAGAACCAGCATGTAGCTGTGTAGGTTATATTCCTTCAGAATCATGACTTGATCACTAACTCTTTTGAAGAGGCTGGCGTTGCTCCTTGTCTTAAGGAGATCTGGTCCAGTATATCTTTTCAAAAGACAAGTATTGCTATCCAAGATTATCCAAGAGATTTCTAGGAGCCTATACTGAATTTACTATTTCAATACAATTAGTAAATGAAGATTCTTCTGTAAGGCTTCTAAACCTGTGCTGCAAAAATCCATTGCAATACTAGAGAGCTTCTTAGGAGTGCTAATTTGCCTCCTGATAAATCAGCATTTCTTTGACCAGTCATTTCCATGGGAGCCATTTTGCAAATGTTCCTATTCACTCTTTCAGTTCAAATAATACCTTTTTCTATACTGTAGTACTGTAGTGAGATTGGATAGAAAAAATGTCATTTATTTCCTCCTTTAACTAATGGCAATATTCCTCAAAAAAGATTTTGGAGAATTTCCTGTGAATATTATACAAAACAAAAACTGGCATAAGGTGCTTTGCAGGTGGTACATAATATTGGTACTGATTGGTAAAATGAACAATTTACTCTAAAATTTGTTATAAATGTTATGACATGATTGAAGGAAGTTTTCATTTTTTAAGATAATGTGAAACTCAACGGTTATGGAAAATTATTCCAGATTTGCATCCGATTGGCTAACACCATCTTTGACAATATGATATCTCAAGAAATTCTTCAGGCCAACAAAACTCAAAATACAGAAATCTAAGGATAAGATAATACAAAAAAGGTAAAAAGAAATCCCTCTGATCTGTTTAAATATATGAAGCAAAACATTCTGCTTCACCCGATGATTTTCTAATTTTATTAATCCTTAAATGGAAATATGATACTTTAAAATCAGATAGTGATAATCAAACCTGCCTGCTATTTGGTTATCCAAAAGAAGTTAGCTAGAGCCAGTAGAGAAATACTTTTTAAACAAAAAAAACAAAAAAAAAACCATGACACTGATTTACATAGAAGAAATTCTTGAGTACCACAAGAACAGACTCTGTTATGATATAGGAATACTGAACAGCACCTGGTAAACATCTGCCTTTCTGTGGTGAAAACTCTGCACAAAATTCTAACATATTTGTTTGCAACAAATGGAGTTGAATAATGTAAAAGTCTTACATAATATGTATATTGCATTATTGCATTACTAATTTGCTTTTATTGTGTTTTTCATTTAATTTCATTTAGTTTCCTTGAACTAAACTATTTTGCCACAATATGGAAATAAGTAAAACAATAATAAGATAAAATTAATAATATTATTATGATGAATACTTATAATCAGAAACTAGCAACTTGGTTCAAGAGGACTTTATTTCCCATATATGATATTTGAAGACCATCCTTGCCTTCTTCTACATGCACCACTACCTCAATATTGCTTTTGCTTTCTGGTTCACCCACTACTCAATTAATGCAGAACAGTGAACTCCACCCCCACCCCCGGTTGTCTATTTAAACCAGGCTATAAGCAAAGACATTTGTATGTGCTATGCAGAGTCTGGCAGGCAGGACACAATGGAAAGAAGAAACCTATTAATGAAACTCAACAACTATAAATCCCTGTGATGGAAACAATGAACAATATGCAGAAAAGATAAAAACCATAGATTTGCCAAAAGATTTTTGCAAGGCTGAAACAACAGGCAGAAAGGGACATCATCACTCAGAATCGACAATAAGTAGACTTTTAATCAAGATATACATAGATGGTTATTTATATTTTATTTAATTATGAATTATTCTTTGCCCTGAAAATGTTTGAAAGGTAAGATTTCATAGTGTAAGTTGAAAATCCTACGCATGTTTAAAGCCATTCTATTTCATGACATTCAGAACATAGATAACCAAGTTGGAAGGGACCTTAGAGGTTTTCTAGTCCAAACGCCTGCTCGAGAAAACCATTTCAGACAAATAGCATCCAGTCTCTTTCTTCTTAAAAGTTATTGTTTGTAGAATTGTATTTTAATTAATCAAGGAAAAACAACCCTCTCCATCTGAATGAATGGATTCATTTTTAATGAAATAACTATTCTGCCATTTGAATAGCAATATATATCATTAGCTACCATGGTAAGGTCACTTTTGTCTGCATGTCTGAATACTCTCTTATTAACATATTAATTACAATTAAATGTCCACTCAACTATGTGTGATAGAGTGAAACATTCCAAACAGCTTAAAATACACTCCTGTGATTTATTTCAGGTGGCTCATTCAAGTAAAATAGATTTCTTCTCCTTCCACAAAGGCCATTTAAAGATTAATTTTAAAAAGTATGCATAGCCATCTCACTAAAAATGAAAACTTTTTAGCTTTAAAGTCATGGGATAGAAATTATTCACTGATATAGTTAATAAAGAAACTGGTAATCTATACAGCATCAACTATTTTACTGATTTCTGAAAAATGGCATTCATCCTAAACAAAGAGACAGTGGAAAGTCCATTACTGTCAGACCTCTTTCATAAGAAGAGATTGTTCGGCTATTAATCATACATTTGTACAATTATAAATGTTGCAATGGCAGTTTTCTGCAATGAGCAGGAAGTAGATAATCTTCAGGGTCCCTTCCAGATTCTATAAATTTGAGCTTGCCTGAGTCTGAAAGTTAAGTAATGTTAATCCTGGTTAGTACTTGGATGGCAGACTATCAGGCTGTAAACTAGAAGGATACTTCAAAAACATCATGGAAGAAACCAATGGCAAACTGGTCCATAGGGTTGCCAAGAAAACAGCAGGGTTGTAATGATATGAATGAAATCACTGGCATTCAAGACTGACTCAATGGAGACTTTATATATATATTAAGCTCCTTCTGAATGAAACATGGACTACATTTTAAGGTGGGTGACGGTCTGTTTGCTGCAGTAAACTGCTGTTAGAAAGGAGAATATACACCAGTGTGTAATTCAGTACTATTACAGGTACAGGTTACTGTGCTAAGTGCAGTATTTACTTGCAATATGGCAGGCTTTAATTTCATTAATCTCAAACAGATATCACAGCATTTGCTTCTTTATTTTCCCATTAGAAACAATACTGAAATACAAGTGAAGACCATATCAAATAAGTTACTGGGAACTTTATATCAACTGCCTCCAAACTGAAGTCTTCCAGAATCACAGCCATTGGGGGTCACAAACAGTTGTCACTCTGCTGTCTAAAGAATGATGTTATTTTTTAGTTCAGCACTTCTGCAAGGTTGACAACAACTGATGTAAAATCATAATTTGCTTGCCATATCACATAATTAATATTCTGATCCCAGTGAGAAGTACTCACTGTACATATTTCAATATGAAACTAAATCATTTCCTCATCATAAAGGAAGCTTCATTTAAGTTGCGGATTTAGGATTTTTTTTCCTTTTGAAGTTACATAATAGTTAAGACAAGAGTCACACTGAAACTATCAAACAATCCATAGTGATAGAATAACTCTATTTATTCTATTATTATAATGTATAATTACATTATAATAACTGACTTTATTAGTTTTCCTTCAACTCCAAAAATTTATAAACTGGGAAGAGATAAAACACAAGACCTTCTTTAGCACAAGTCAAATCTTGAGCCATAAAAAAATAATAATCAATCTTTATTACAGTCACAGACCAACAAAATAATAAAATGAAATGAAATAAAAGGTAGTCTGGAAGAATTTCACATCCCATGTCTAACTCTGAACTCGGGTATATTAGCCCCCATTACTATATTCTCTAAGGCTCTTTTTGTCCTTCATCTTCACAGTGTAGGACAGGAGCTGCTGCAAGAGGGTTCCAGTGTGTATTGGGAAGGTAACCTTAGAAGCAATAAACTGTGTGGGAAGAAACATTACATTCAAACTGGGTACAAAAGAAGATTAATAACCCACTCTTGAAAACAAGGTTCAATTTATACAATTCAGATATTGGCAAATGCTGGGAGAATTCTCTCGTTCATCAAGCTGTATGCTTCCAGTTTGTTTTGAAGGACCATATTCATTTCACTTGAAGGGGTGGGATATGTTCATGCTACCTCTAGAGCTCCCTCTCCATCTGTGCCCTGATGGCGCAGGGGTTAGAATGCAGTACTGCAGGCTAACTCTGTTTACTGCCAGGCGTTTGATCCTGATAGGACTCAAGATTGACTCAGCCTTCCATCCTTCTGCAGTTGATAAAATGAGGAACCAGATTGTTGGGGGGCAATATGCTGACTCTGTAAACTGCTAAGAGAGGCCAATATATAAGCTATTGCTATTGCTCTCTGGATCCTGGGCTTCACTAGCTGAGCTCTGCTCCGGCCTTTGGCTCATAACTGTCTAGGCATCATATGGGGGATCTGGTGGGAGAACAGGGCTAGCGCTGCATTCTGTGTGTTCTAAATCTCCTTTTCTTGATTTTGTTATTCTTTCAAACCCCGTAAGATCTTGGAAAGGGGCTTAAGATGCAGAACTAATTCACCAAAGGGTAGAACAGAAGGGGACCAAGTTTCATGGGAGCAGAAGGCTTCGAAGAAAATATCAAGTTTAGAAAAGGTCAATTCAGATTGGGGGCTACAGAGAAAAACATTTTAAAAAAAAATATAACTCCAGTACATTTCTATGTGACATGTAGTTGGGCACTCTAAGTCCTTCTACTTCCTGATCAAGAGCACAGTGTATTCAGCGCACCATGTATTTCTTAATGTTCACATAAACACACATGCGGGCAGAGCAGAATGAAACAGAAAAAAATATATACACACTCATCAAAACACACACACAGAGAGAGGGGGGGAGGGAGGGAGAATGTAACAAATTACATTGCTACAGAAAAGAAAATAGACATGTCCTATGGCTATTCTTGTGAGACTGCTCCAGCATCACGTTGCCTTTATCTAGCACAGTGGCAGAGTGACCAAACATCCAGCTCATGTAAACAGAGGGGATTCTATCTGCAGAATAATAATAAATAACAAGAAAGGTCAGTGGAAGGATGAAAAAGACAAGCAAACCCCTTAACTACTGGCAGAGAGAATTCAAGGCTCCTATCATAGTCAGAGCATTGGAAAGTGGCTTCATTTGGAAGAGCTCCCTCTAGCATACTGTCAGACTGAGTTACAAAGGCTTGATAGGATCCACTTTGTTAGCATCGCTAACTGCCTGAAGGAAGAGTTCAGTCAGTATTGATAATTACCTAGTAAGATGTACAAATCTGCTTATCTTCAGGCATACTACGTATTGAATGTTATTTTCCCCAGAAATTTCCTTTCAGCTCAGAAATTAAAAACAAGATTCAGTAAATTTCTGTGCAATCAGTCTTCAGCCAATCAAGCTTTGCAAAGCAGTTGTTTTGCAGGTACAAGTGCAGAATTGTTGAATGATAACCTCGTACCTCACTAAAAGTAGATGATTGCTGCAACATTACATGAATTTGCAAAGCAAATGCATATTATATGAGTGCATATAATCTGCATTTGTCACAGTTTCAACTGTGCACATATGCTGTGATTCTAAACATGAACAATTCTTAGAATTTCATGTTTCAGTTTCTTGTTTCTCTAAAAAGCAGCTTTTCAGAAAAACTTTCTTTACAAAGAAGTAGCGCAAGGAACTCTCTTACATGAACCATTCATGCCACTGACATCGATTTCTTGGGTTTTCCCATGAAAGTCTTTCCTTGCTGGAGAAACAGGTTTGAATAGGAAATCACTGACATGTAACATAAAACACTCCTTTTGTTCAGTAGCTGGGAGGGGAGGCCAATGTTTAATTGTACATGCAAAAGAAATAGCTGTGTTTGCAGGCTTTTAGTTATCTCTACATGTTTGTCTGTAAGCACTTATTATAATAAATGCTTCAACTTACTATAATAATGAGGTCATCATTTTGACTGCATTTTATAGTTCGTTTAGAAGAAAGGTTTTATACATGTAAATGGGACATTTTCACCAGCCACTTGTATAGCTAGCATACAGAATAAATTCATTAGAGTAAAATTAAATTTATCTGGCATAATGATCAGTAGGACTTTATTTTTGTCTGGGAGGCATTGGAGAATTGCAGTAACTTATCCACAACTGCAGATAAAAGAATTATTTGATATGAGGAGAACTCAGAATATAATTCCAAGTGTTCCATGGGATTATTGAATGCCATTGTCCATACTTCCTAATGATATAAACTCACTGAGGCTCTCTGACTGAAAACTACTGCCACACTGAAAAGAAATCTGTGCATACATAGCATAACACAAAATTGTTTTCCTTAAAATTCCAAAATCAAGGTGACAGAAATGAATTAAATATGCTGAGAGATGTTACAAAATTAAAGTCTAATTTATATAATCTACAGCTTCTTGTGATTTCCAAGAAAATCTACCAAGATCTTACCTGACCTCTCTAAATAATTTTCAGTTTTCAGGATACTTATTTTAAAACCAGACCACATCTACCAGCTCTAGTTTAATATTTACCACATCTAAGCAAATATTATGCAAATAATGTTAATCAAATACAATTAAAATATTAAAATTAGCTAGCAACAGCATTTTAGCATGTCATCTGTTTCCTTGGTGACCCTGAGCAAGATGCAAACACTTGTAACCAAAGTTGTGCCCACATGTCTGTTACTACATGGAAAATAAGCCCACTGAAGTCCTACAGCTTGCTGCCATGGGATAAATCTGGACTTGGAAAGATATAAAAACATTCCATACTACAATCAGACTGTGTTAGAGTAGCAGATATTTAGACAAGGAAAATGATACCCTGAACACATCAAACTAACAGTTCTGATCATTGATACCTGAGTGCCCTCCTCATCATCTTTCTTCTCATCTGAAACTCTCTTCCCCTCTCCTTGAATTCCCTTCTGCTTCCTCCCACAGGTTCCTTAAAAGCTTAGACCTGATTTTCCACAGTATTTTTATCTCTTCTTCTTTGTCTCATTGATCAGTGCTAACGATCCTGTCACAAGGTTTGTTCTTTTTTGCTCAAATATTTATTATTGAACACTTGTACGTAGTACTAAATTATACTTTTGTTACAGCAGCTTAATATAAACCTGCTTAGGTCTTTTTACACTTATAGTAACATACACCCACCCACACACACACACACAAATACATACACACATATAAGAAAAGATGTGATTCAATTTTTTCACATATTTTGAAATAAAAAAATTATTGATTGATTACATAGATATCAGAACTTATTTAGAACCAAAAGAAAGAATTAAAACTTTGTCTGCATTATAATTACTAACCTAAATAACATATTTCTAAATACAGGTTCGTAACTGTACCCAACTTGCCAGAGCTGATTCTAGATATTAAGGCGCTATAGGCAAATCATATTCTGGTGCCCCCTATGGTTTGGCTCACCTGTTGATTTTGTTAGGGATTTCAGAAACATGCCCTTTTTTCCCTTAATTATATTTAACTGTTACCTTATGGAATGTACCATTACTGTTCTTTGCTTTTTAATTGTATTTTTGGGAAGTATTTCCCCATTTTTGTATCCTCCATGTCATAGAATCCCCCCTAGATCAGAGCCTACCTAGCCTAGATAGAACCAACCTTTTCCTTCAGAACTATATAAACCTAGCTAGAATACTAGTGCTGAACTAAGAAACACTCTCAGAGCACATTCCTATGTACTAAAAGTTGACCATTACCCATTTGGCTCTTGGTTCAGGCAATAATCAAACAAATATGTTTTAATGAAGCCATGGTCCCACTCTTATAACTAGTATGAGTTCTTCTGAAGCAGTTATTTCCTTCATCTGTTGCCTTGCTGTCTCTTTCCTCTAGAAGCTGATTATAGCAGGGAAGGCTCTCGTTATTCCATATTTTTAATACTCTCCTCTTGTGAACTTAGAGAGAGTATATCCACACTGTACCCTTAAGCTGTTCCTGTCCTGTATTCAAACTAATTCAGTTCTAAAGAAAATCTAGTCTAGACTGAGATTCTTGGACAACATTTTGCAAGTTATTTGTCTAGTCAGGCTATCATGTCCACCCTTTGGTCAGTTCTTGGTACTGTTTCCTCCACTGCCTGTTCCAGGAAAGCAGTGGAAGATTTAAATGGACATATACATTTTTATGTATGTATGTACAAATTTAAATTTAATTTATATATACAAAGTTAAAACATCAAAATGTAGGCACAGCACCCAGCTTTAAAATAAACATTATATTCATACTGTCCTATTGATCGTCCAGAATTACTTAGAAATGGTAGCTCCAACATAAGAGTGTTTTTAAGCCCATCACCCTCAAGTGATTGAAAAAGGATGAAAAGATTTACCATTGGCTTTAGTTTACAACAAAAGAAGTCCAGGGGGAAAGAGTTAGCTCAAGCAAAAAAAGACAGCATTTTTTTTAAAAAAAAGCTCACATTTCTGCCAAAATTTGAACTAGTGACCTTCTATTTTTAATTACAATGTAATTACCATTACAATTCAGGTATGGTTTTTATTACGGCATTCTTGGTAAAAGTAGCTGTAGAAGACATTAGATACCATGGTAGCCATTGATTCGGTTAAGGAGGGCATTCTTGTCTGTATGAAGTAGCCAATGTATTTCTGAAGTTGGCCTGTAAATGAAGTGCATCAGGCAAAAAAGACAGGAGCATTCAGGTCAAAACTTTTAAAAAAGAAATTTTAAAACTGCAGCAGGAAAATTTGCCAGAGAGCGTACTTGCAGCAGGAGGGGTATGAATACAGAGCGATGCCATATGTTCCCACCCTTCAAAAATGGTAGCTGGTCCATTCTAGTGACAAGGTCAGGCAACTGGACAACCCCACAATGACAAGCCCAAATTTAAATGGTGACCCAAGCCTGCTCTCCAGTTGACTCGAACACCTTAAAATACTTGAAAACATGGTCACAGTCAAATTTTTAATATACTCTGGTTTCTTTTCAGACCATATTGGATTGTATTCACTAAATTTCATGAAAGTTTGTTAACAAAATAACAATTTTAACTGAATGCAATTATATTTTAATTCATTCTAGAGAATGAAATTTTAAAATGTTAAAGATAAACTGATACCCAATTCTCTAACTAAAATTAGCAGGGAACATCTCACTGATTTTTCTCTAAGGAAGGTTGAAAAAGAACATCTTTGGTAAAGTTATCAGAACAGACTTTTTAAAATAATTGTTGGCTTAGTTATAGTGACTGAAGCAACTGCAGCAAAAAAAACTTTTAAAAAATAGCTGTGAAATGAATTATTTTATAGTTAAAGGGTTTCAGAGGATGGAAGATGACCACAGAAATAATTACCCATGGGGTGAATAGGAACCTGAGAACCATTAAGTTGACCAAGTTGGAAGAACAAAATTTGAGCCAGCATTCTTTAAAAAATTATATTGATCGTTATCAAAACACACAAGCTGTAACCTAATTAATTTATTAAAGAAACATGACAACTCAGGTAAAAAAGACAAGGATTTCTCTGAATTTTAGAGAGTAACATCAATCAAGATAAACAGTACAGGTAAGCCTCACTTAACAACCCCAACTGGAACCTGTAATTCCATCAGTAAGCAAAGAGAAACACCATTTGACCATTCTACTTAGCATTGGCAGTTCTGATTGTAGCCATTGAGTGAATCACCCATGCTTGTTAAGTAAAACATCCATTGACTTTGCTTGTTGGAAGCAGCTGGTTAGGTAGCAAATGACAATCACATGACTGCAGGACACTGCAACTGTCATAAATGTGTGACAGTTGCCAAGTGGCTCAATCATGGTCATGTGACTGCAGGGACACTGCAACCGTCATAAATGTTAGTACCGGTAAATCTCTCTTTTCATCAATGTTGTAACCTTGAACAGTTGAAAAACAAATCGAATAGGGATTTCAGATTTAGATACCATACCTCAGAGGTCCCCAACCTGTGGGCCAGGCCCAGTAGAGGGCCGTGGCCTGCTGGCTACTGGACCGTGGGACAGGGTGGCCAGTACACACACGTGTGCATGTATGCACACACCCCTACTTGTGGTAGCACTGTGGCTGTAGGGTGCAAAAACGGCCACTGCCATGCCTCAGGATACAAAAATGGGCCACCGCTGTGCTGCAGGTCAGAAAAACAGGACACTGCCATCCCTCAGGGGGAAATGGGCTGCTGCCGTGCTGTGGGTGCAAAAACGGTCAGCGCTATGCTGTGCAAGTGCTAGCCCCGCCCTGATTCAAATCTGAATTACAAATATTATCTTCTATTGATTGCCAGTCTCTTTCCGCCCAACTCAACTCACAGTTATAGGACAAATAGGAGGAAGGAATATTAGGTATTTTGCCATCTTGAATTATTTATAAAAATAATAAAAGAGGAATAAAAATCTAAAAAAGAAATAAAGAAACTTGGATTAAAATTACATTATAGTTTGGATTGCTAGTTATTTCATGGATTCTGGTCTCAGTAGGCTCAGTTATTGACAGGTTTGCTCCAGAAGCTTTACCTCAAATTATTTTGCTGGTCAAACTATCCAAAATGAACTGGGCCATCCCTCCATTGATAACAAGATATCTACAGCCATCTTCCTCATCAAAACAAGAATATTGATTATCCCTAGAAGCAATAAAGTGAATCATAGCTTTTCCAGAATCTAATTTCTCAGGAAAGATACGACTAACAGCAGCCCCAGACTAAGCACATTCCAAATATCTGTGCACAGTGGTGAGATCACAGCTATCTTTGTCAGAGCAAGCTCCAATCTGTCATTTCTTTATTTAAGGTTCTGACAGCCTCTCTCAAGGGGGCTTTACCTGAAATGTTTCTGCTTAATATAACATGACTTAGGCCTAATGAATAAGCACCTCTTCTGCAGTCTATTTTCTCCGAGCCTTGAGCCTGAAAGGAACAGATTCATGGGCATGTTGGAAGAATTCAAGACCCACACAGAAATCTGTCACTTGCACAATAAGTGCACATGTAGCTCTGAGATAGGACTATTTGAGAAGAGAAAGGAATAGTATTTTTATTGTACAGATATCATGATTTTGTTATGATTATTTTGCTTGGTGGGCTTCTGGATTCATCTTCCCTTATTTTGTAATTGTTGTGAAGGTTCTACATGAATTCCTGTGCTGCATGAAAATAAAAAATGCTATTACTAAACATACTTTTTTTGTCAATTCCAAGACGGATAAGAAAAAGTCCTGTGCTGCTGCAGAGCCCTATTGGATCATGGACTTGGTGACACTATGGATTCACTTCTGAGCTTATTGATTTAGTTACAAAACTACCAGCTTCTTTATTTACGAGAGCCATTTATTTTCTAATCAACCTATGATATAAACACAGATAGAATGGATCCATTGAAATTGAACTGCACAGAGTAGGTTTATTGAAAAAGAAGTTAATATCAAAATAAAGGAGTAATTTATGTTAATAAGATCACAGTGGCAAAGAACAGAATCGGAAATTGCTTTTTTTATAAGAGATCCAATTAATTGGATTAATTCTTCATTTAAAAGCAGTTTGTGCACAGCTATAATGACTGACCCAGTCTTCTGCAAAAGATAAAATTGTTCCATCTCTAGACATAAGGCAGAGAAAGAACTGAGAGTGTCTTCCCCCTCTCATGTCTCTTGCTGTTCTGTCTATTATGTTATTTTTATTAGAATGGGATTTTGCACTGGAAACTTGCTTTGAAGCAATTTTATGAATATGGTAAACTGCTAGCTCTAGACCAGGGGTAGGCAACCTTGGCTCTTTTATGACTCGTGGACTCCAACTCCCAGAATTCCTGAGCCAGCATGGCTGGCTCAGGAAGTCTGGGAGTCATAAAAGAGTGCCTACCCCTGCTCTAGACCATAGGTGTCAAACTCACCATGTCATGTGACATGCCGCAATGTATCCTTATGTTTTTTGCATTGCCGGAGCTGCTCTAAACCAATGATGGTGAACTTATGGTACATGTCAAAGGTGACATGTCACAGTGTTTCGGCATTCATCAATACCCAAGATCTATTCTTGAAAGCATGACCCAGTCTCACGGGACTTTCAGAGGCCACATGAGAATGAGGTGTACGCTTGTGCAGCCCATGGGCCCTCTGTAAATCATGCAAGAATAGGGCATGCTTTCACGTGGCTTTTGCAGGCTGAAGAGGTTGTGGAAGAGCATTCTCTAAGCTGCTTGCACGGAAAGAGAAGCCCACCTGATGGTAAGCAATGAATGGCAGATCCTGGGAAGTGCTGAGCCATGGAGGCAATCACACTGTTCCTCAATACCTTGGGAAATGGTGTGAGCAGCCTTTCCAAGTGGCACCATTGATGTTAGGGCTACAGTCGAGTCGCCACTTCAGGCTCAGATTCTCATGATGACAAATTTCTCCTTCAGTGAGCAGAGGAAGGCACCAAAAGATCAATCATGTTGACTTAATGCTAATGTAGGAAATAACAAAATGTTGTTTTTGCATCAGACCAAGTTTAACAAATACTTGGAAAATAAACGTGGCCTAGACTAATAAGAAAAAGCAAAGGTTAGAAGAACAGGAACTGTCTGTGGTCTTAAAACAAGCTAGCTGACAGTTTAACCACAAGAGCTTGCACATAATAATGAAACTAACTGCTTATGCCTGTGCAGATCGGTTCCCAAAAAAAAACAGATGGGTTCCTAGAGAACAGGACCTGTTGGCTAGGCAAAACTGCACGCACACTGCTAATAGGGAAACAAACTTAGAAAGGGCAAAAGCAAATGGGGAGCATGGGCAGGACAGGGGTAGGGGATTCACACAGGACGAATTAGGTGTTCTGGATAAGGTGTAAACCTTGTGGTCCTTGTCACATGGGATTGCAAGGGAGGGACTTGCACTTTGGCCTAGGGCAGGGGTTCTGAACCTTGGCAACTTTAAGACTTGTGGACTTCAATTCCCAGAATTCCTCAGCCAGCATTCTGGGAATTGAAGTCCACAAGTCTTAAAGTTGCCAAGGTTCAGAACCCCTGGCCTAGGGAATAAAATGCTGATGAAATCTATCTAGCTACCCGCTCTTGCAGGAACATATTTTTCAGTAAGCTTGCTGCTTCACTTACTGACTCTGTCAAATTCTTGGAAGCTGAATGTGTTTCTCACACTAATCAGCCAGGAAGAGTTAATTGAGAAAGTGAAAGTAGCAGAACACTAGTGAGAATAACTATGTGATGCTTGGTTTCTTCATTTTAAGAGAAATTAAACTTGAGCATACAGTAATTAAGCATGCAACTTAGATTTCCGAATAGTGTGTTTTAATAATCTAAAAGCAATGCTAAGAAACATTCAATTGCAGGAGAAGGGGCGTTGTCTTACCTGAATACCTTTTCTCAGTACGGAGATGGAGAATCCACCAATGGGTTTTCTCTGTCTGCCTGCTGTTTGAGACCAAGTAGCCAAACTTGACACGCCCCCTCTGCTAGGAGATCCAGTCTTAACGAGGGCGAAGTGGCTAAAGATGAACTAGGTATTGGCTCTCAGACCCTCAAAAGGCCTAACTGCCCTAAAGGGTGGGTGTGGATTCTCCATCTCCGTATTGAGAAAAGGCGTTCAGGTAAGACAACGCCCCTTCTCCAGTACAGGAGATTGAGAATCCACCAATGGGACATACCAAAGCCTCACTGTCCCGTTGGGTGGGAAACAGATAAGGCCGGAATAGTGTCCCCGGAGACCACCTGCTGAAGGACCCTCCGACCAAAGGAGGCGTCCGCTGAAGCAAAGTGGTCAATCTTGTAATGGCGAACAAACGGGGAGGGCGAGGACCATGTCACAGCCCTGCAAATCTCCTCGATGGATGCCTGAGTGGCCCATGCCGCAGAGGTCGCAGCGC
This sequence comes from Bothrops alternatus, assembly GCA_034064705.1. Taxonomy (NCBI): domain Eukaryota; kingdom Metazoa; phylum Chordata; class Lepidosauria; order Squamata; family Viperidae; genus Bothrops; species Bothrops alternatus. The sequence continues at coordinate 2,061,555 of JARGCV010000223.1, forward strand.
TGCGAGTGGAGTGGGCCGTAAGATGACGTGGAGCCGGCAGGGAAGATGATTGATACGCCTCTGCAATACAGGCCCTGATCCACCTGCCAATAGTACCAGCAGAAGCCCTGTGTCCCATTGAAGCCGGGCGGAAGGAAACAAACAGAGCCTCTGACTTACGAAAAGGCTCCGTACGGTTTATATAACGCCGCAGTGCCCTGCAGACGTCCAACATGTGCCACTGCCACTCCAGGTCATGGGAAGGATTGGGACAAAAATTCAGTAAGATCACTTCCTGTGCTCTATGGAAGAGCGAATTCACTTTGGGTACAAAGGTAGGATCCAGGCGAAGAACCACCCTATCGCTGTGGAAAATACAAAGGTCGTTTCTGACCGATAAGGCGGCTAATTCAAAAATACGTCGAGCCGACGTAATGGCGATCAGGAACGCCACCTTAAGGGACAGATTCCGCAAAGGAATAGTTGCTATGGGTTCAAAGGGAGGTTTGGTCAGGGCACGAAGGACACATGGCAACTGCCATGTGGGGTACCTATGTACCACGGGGGGTCTGGTGTTGCACGCACCCTTGATAAAGGTGCGAATCCTGGGGTGGTGAGCTAAGGGAACGGAATCAACGCAAGTAAGTATTGTAGACAAGGCCGCTACCTGTCGGCGAATGGTCGCCGGGGCGAGGCCCTTGTCCAGGCCGTGCAAAAGGTACTCAACTATTTGAGGAATGGTCAATTTGGAAATATTTAGGTGTCTCGCACGACACCAATGGCAAAAATTGTTCCAAGTGGAATTATAAATACGATTGGTCGCCGGGCGACGAGAGGCCTGAATCATGTCAATGGCTCGAGGGGAAAACAGTTCTTGAGTCATTATAGAGCGCTCAAGTGCCAGACGGTCAACTGTAACCATTGAGGGTCCAGATGCTGTATGGTCCCTTGGTGCAGCGACATGCGCTGGGGAGGAATTCGCCAAGGGGGAGACTGGGAAAGATTCACCAGGTCGGCAAACCATGGTCTCTGTGGCCAATAAGGGGCCACGAAGAGTACTTCCGCCCGCTCCTGAAGGAGCTTGCAGATGGTCGCCGGTATGAGCGGGAGGGGAGGGAAGGCGTAGAGGAGGCCTGGTGGCCACTGATTCCGCAAGGCGTCCATCCCTTCCGCCCCTGGCAGGAAGTAATGGGAGAAGTACCTGGGAAGCTGTGCATTGGTTGCTGATGCGAACAGGTCTAGATCTCCCAAACTTGTGGGAGATCTCGGAGAAGAGGTCCGGATGCAATCCCCACTCGGAGGGATCGATCGTGGAGCGACTTAAAAAGTCCGCTTGCCGATTCATGACCCCCGAGATGTGTTCGGCCCTGATCGAGGCTAGGTTGGATTCCGCCCAAGAAACTAGGAGCCGTGCCTTGGACACGAGGGCCCTGGATCTGGTGCCTCCCTGGCGATTGACGTGCGTCTTGGAGGCCACGTTGTCCGTGAGGATCAGCACATGGCGGCCCCTGATCCAGTGTCTAAATAATGAAAAGGCACTGCCTAATATTGCTGATTTTAAGACTATTAGGGCCCAATGTCCTTGTTCCCGCCCTCCACGTGGCCCTAAAATGGCCTTCGCTACTACCAATAGGCTTCGTTGGGCCTACAGAGGCCCCACATGGGAATCCAGGGAACATCACCTATGTGCGCTAGGCGAGCGCAATCTTCGGTGGATCGGGCCCTGAGTGAGTTTCCACTACCCTACACCTGAAGGGGGAAACTCAGGAAACGCCTGGGAGTCCGTTCGCGGCTCCCCGATATGACCGGCAATTCCAAAATGGCGGCCGCAACTTTTTCTAATTGAAAATACACTTTCAGGAGTGCGAGGACTCCGAGCTGCTGCCTGGAAACAAGCTCCAGGCACCAAAAGAACAAAAGGAGGGGAAAGGAAGAACGGTCTGGGGAAAGTTCCACGCAGGCCCTGCCTGGAATCTTTTCCCCAGAGCCCTGGGGAAGGAATGCAGGAAAGCTGCAAGGCCTCCCCTCCTTCCACCCCCACACCTTAACAAAGGGAATTAACACTGAGCCCAGTGGAAATTTATTAGAATTTGTTAAGGGGAATGCCAATTATATTTTATCAAAGGTTTAAAGAGGAGAATCCACCAATGGATATTTTTCCTAACCTGCTATCTGCTGAGAGCCAAACCTGAGACGTCTTGCAAGAGCTGAGACCAAGTTAAGACTGGGTCTCCTAGCAGAGGGGCGTGTCAAGTTTGGCTACTTGGTCTCAAAGAGCAGGCAGACAGAGAAAACCCATTGGTGGATTCTCCATCTCCTGCACTGGAGAAGTTAATGGGAAAAGGAGCTCAGGACAAATGGGAGCTCTTAAAGAATAACACACTGCAGCAGAAGCACAAGTGCAAACAATTGCAAAGAAGACAGAACAGTAGAAGTCAATGAACCTACTGAAAAGGACTAATAAATAGTGTGTGTAGGAGAGAGAGAGGGGGGGGCAAACTCTACATATGAAATAAAAACAGAACAGAGCCAGGTCATGAAATAAAAATCTAGACTAGTTTCTTCAGAATGATGCAGCTGATGTTGGGAAAGTAAAAACTTAAAATAAGCTGAGGCTAACAAAGAATGCTAAGAATAATAAATACAGATTCTTTGTTAAATATGGTTAGAAATTACCTTTTTAAATTGGATGAATTGTATCCTAGGAATGGTGAAGGAATTAGCTAATATGACCAAACTCTTAATATTATTTTTGAGAAATCCTGGAGAACCAATTAAATAAATGACTAGGGCAGAGCCAATGTTTTCCCTATTCTCAAAAAAGAGAGAGAGAAAGATCCAAAATATTGCATAGTAGACAGCTGGCATCAATCTAAGGCAGATTACAGAAACACTGAATTTTAAACACCTTGAGAACAATGAGATAATTACTAGGGATCAGTTCGAAGTTACTTCCTTACATGATATATTTCAAGAATGCTATATGCAAGTGCTCTCTTGACTCATCACAACATTTGACAGTGGGCATGACTTACTAATTGGCATGCTAGTTAAATGTGGGTTGGATGGTATGACAATTAAGTGAATACAGGTAACCTGAAAATTTTACTCAAAGATGCATCAGTGGCTCATCAACAAACTGGAAAGCAGTTTTAAGTTGGATTATACAAAGTTTAAACTTGGCTCTTTTATCCTTCAATATTTTTGGTGACAATATGGATGAAATGGTGGAGGTAGTATCAGTAGCACAAAATTGGATTGGATGGCTAATATTCTAGAAGAAATAAATAAAATACAAAACAATCTCAGTACATTAGAAATATGGTCTGAAAGCCACATAAGGAAATTTAACAAAGGCAAGTGCAAAGTTTTCAGTTACAAATAAAAATCAATTCTGCATGTATGGAATGGGTGATGTTTGATTTAATAACGGTATTTGTGAAAATGATTTTGGAACAGTAGTTGTTTGTAAGCTGAATATGAACCAGCTCTGTGATATGGCTACAGAAATGACAAATGCAATTTTGAGCTACATCAAGAATAGTATATTTTCAAATCACAAATACTAATAATTCACTTCATCACCTCACCTTGCCATATTTCTCTGCACCATAGTTCCAAAATGATTCAGAGAAATCAAAACTGGTTCAGAGAAGGACAACAAAGATGTTTAGAGGCCTAGAAATAGGTCCTATGAAGAGAGATTGAAGGAGCTAACATCTTTAGCCTTAAGGAATGATAACTAAGGTTAAGTACTGTATGCTGGCAGTATCGATTAAATGAAAGGATGCCAGCCACACAACTGTTTTCTCTTATTCAGAGTGCAAGAGATGGAGTAATGGCTTTATGTTACAGGAACGTAGATTCTAACTAAATGTCAGAAGTTATTTTTAATAGTAAGAACATATCCCACTGAAAATTAGTAGATTTGCCTTCATTAAATATATTCAAGCAGTAGCTGTATAGTCATCTTTCTGAGATGCTTTAATTTGGATTCCTGCACTGAGCAAAGGTTTACACTCTGTAACCTAAATGGCTTCTTCCATCTCAGTGATTCTGTAATACTGTTCTCTTCCATTATTCTTGAAAGACTGAAATAATTTAAATAATTATTTTTACTGTATAATTATTTAGTAAAACCTGAGGAACGTGTGGCCTGTTTCATAGGGACCTCATGACTGTTTATACACAAAGTGATAGGTTTCATCTTAACTAGAGAGTATCAGAAGCTGATACTTAATATGAAAAAGGTGGCAGAGGAATTTTGAAATTGATTAGGTGGAAAGGCCACAGGATGTGAAGAGCATCCACTTCAAGAAAAAATATCTGCAGTAGATGAGACTGAAAAGTATTCTGACTATTCAAAACGGGATGGTGTGGAACTAGAACATAAATATAGTTGTTTCAGAAAACTGCAGAATCACAAGAGCAAAGGTATATGTCAAGTTAAAAAAACAAAACCAAGGAGACTTAATGTTTAAATTCAAATACTGGGCACCTCCCAGTCAAAATCAGAGTTGGAATGCTTGATCTTAGATTTAGCAAGCATTTCTGAAAGGAGGAGGAGGATTAACCTATGGGATACAATTACTCTGGAATCCAAGTTCTGCAAGAAAGGACAGGGAAGGCCATAACAGAAATGATAGTGCTCTCTATTTCAAATGGGGCATAATCCCTTCAATCAGAATCAACACCAAGGCAATTTTTTCCATAAAATCATTGTGGGTACTATGATGGGTAATTTAGTGCTGAGGTTACACTGTCTCATTCCTTTCCAACATAGTCAAGAATTTCAGCTGATGTGATGAAACCAAAGAGGCACCTGGAAAAGAAAACTAATATTGTATTGGATGAATTCAATTCCTCTCACATAAACTGAGAAAATACATGTTCTGAATATAACAAAAAGACCTTATTTCTAGCTACCTTAAATATTTTCCCCTTAGAGCATCTAACTAAGGGCAAACTGTAACCATGGATATAATTCTAAATAGTGCTCACGCCTTTGTCACTAATATAAATGTTTTGATAAGATGGATTGTACAGCTACTGCATTCAACATGCAAGTATGACAAGTAGAGGCAGCAACACAATGAATGTTCAACATGTTGTGAACGTTGTTATGGCAATTAGTTCTACTGCATCAAATATACTAGATCACAAATAAATATGGAAAGCTATTTAGTCTATAGTTTAAATGTACAAGTACCAGATACAATACATGCATTTAAATTCTGTGGAGTATATTTGATGATATGCCACAAGAAAAGGAAGGACAGTTCGCTTGTAATTCTGCTTCCTATCCTATTTCATCAAACTGGATGAAGCCACTCTGGGGCTGGCCATTTCTATTACGCTCCTGCCCATTGTAGTGTGTGGGGTATTTCTTCACATAACATATGATCTAATAAACATAAACTTTCAATTAAATTTTTATGACTTCTGGATAAACCACATGTGCTCATTTTGCAGATTTTACACTCCTGATAGAATTAAGAGCATTTGTTCAAATGCCTTGTTGACCGTTAATATTGCAAGACCTCATTTCTGAATGTTATGGTCTGTTACCCAATTTTAATAGTGGCCAGTGCCTGGTATGTAGTTTTGTTTGTTTATAACAGTAGATTATTGTTATGGTGCAAAGAGAAACAGAGAAGGGAGAATGGTTCACCTCTCTGCAGGAAGCAGGTTCTGTGGACAGTAATCACTCCCATGCTCAGCTTGGTATTGTTCAGATATGTTCATTGAAACCACTTTTGTAATTATACAACAAACACCAGATTGACTTTTATCATTAAGCGGCAGACAGGATATTTTTACTTACAGTTTAAAAATAGAATACTATATTGCCTGTGAGTCATATTATTGTCATTTGTTAACAAATGGCTTCTTTCTTGTTTCTTTTTAATTTGTGGACTAAAAGAGGGAGCAAATTGCCAGGATAGAACACTGCAAGAATTTGTCCAAGTAGTCTCTGAGGACAATTAGATGCAACTAAACAGAAAAGGATATGTGATATTGTATCACCTTATCAAACACCTCATTCTATGTTGATTTCCACTTTAATGATCTTAAAGTGGAAATCGACATAGAACAAGGTGCTCAACAAGGCAAAACAATATCCTTTTCTCAGCCTGCCTTGAAGAAGTATTTCGCAAATTAGACTGGGCAAAAGATGGAATAAAAGTCAATGGCACCTATTTAAATCACTTAAGATATGCAGATGTCATTCTCTTCTCACAAGACCCGGAAGAACTACAAAGACACATACAAGAGTTGCATGAAGCAAGAGAACCATTTGGCTTAAAAAAAAAACCCTGGAAAAGAGCCAGGTTATGTTTAATAAATTCACTAAAAAAAAGAAAATGTTTATATCTGGAGAAGAACTAGACGTAGTAGACCACTATATATACCTTGGCCAATAGATCTCAATGGAAGGTGATACAATAAAGGGAATTGAATGGTGCACTAAATGTGGTTGGCAGGCATTCAGCAAGCTAAGCATAATTTTCAAGAACAATCTCCCCCTATGCCTGAAGAGAAAAGTTTTTGATGTAACATATGCCGGTGAAACATGGACACTAACCTCACAATCGATACAAAAACTATGAGTAGCACAAACAGCCATGGAAAATACACACTCGGCATTACAAGACAAGATGGAAAGACCTGCACATGGATTAGAGAACAAACAAAAGTATATGATATCATCAAGAGAATAAAAGAATTGAAATGGAAATGGGCTGGTCACTATTTGAACTAACCTACAGTTTATGCCGTATAAGCAGTCTCTTTACTGGGTGGCACATGACATCAGGAATATAATTATATCTTCCCTACATTAATTTCCTGCATTGACTTCCAGTGCAATTCAGTGAACTAGCTTTAATCTATAATGTCCTGTGCAGTGTGGCACCTAGAACTGACTTCTTTACCAGAATTGACTTTCCAATTTGCTTATTGGCAATACTCCACTTCCATGAGATGTTGTCGGGGGGGGCGGGGCGGAGGGGAATAGGGATTGATGTGCAGAGGTGCTGCTTTTCAATTGTGGCATCTTTCCCATGAAACAGCCTCCCCAAGAAATTAGAGGGGTTTTTTTGGCAGCTACTAAAAACTGGCCTCCACCAGGGATTCTTTCCTATCTGTAACTGAGCACTGATTATTGGAATATTACTATTGTCTATGTTCTCATTCAGTGGATTTTTCATTGAATAATTTATTTGCTTACTAATTTATTTTCTTATCACGAATGATTTAAATGATATACACCCCCAGTGTAAACCACAGGAGGTCCAAGTAGTTTACAGAAATAAACAAATATAATTAATAATAACAATCAAAAAGACTAGTTGACAGTTACTCATTTTATGTTTGCCACTTAGCATTATTTGATCATCTTAAAAAATGAAAGGTGGATGTGATCTATTTCAAATAATTGATTTACAAATTGTTAGGAATTTGGAATGAATTTTATTATATAACAACATGTATTATTACTATTATTGAATGAAGTTCATATATTAAAGCTAAAACTAGTAGAAGAAATCCAAATTGTGGGAGAAGTTTGTAACTCTCTCTAGTTATAAATAGCATTCATAGCTCTTCTAACATCAACGCTGCAACTATCTTGGCTGAAGCTGTTTCCACTTCGTTTCTGGTTGCCACAGTAATGGGAGAGGGGATGAATGATTTTAAGATTAGAATAAACAATAAATTGTCCTGTGGGAACCAAGGTCATTGCTGCCTGGGTTTTAGCGGGCTGAGTCTTCCATTAGAAAGCCCACCAAAGTAGTTTATTCGGGAATGTGATTAATGACATAGTGCTGGGGTGAGAAATTCAACTTTGTAACATTGTAACCTTTGGAAGGGAACGCCAGTCTTGATTTCACTTTTGACCATGCCAATACTTTGTAGCCAATAAATATGTTTTTTAAGGAATCCTCTTGTCTTGGAGTTCTGTTTTTACTGGTCTTATCCATTGGAACTATGACATTAAACCAAGATTCCAAAAAAAAAATTAAACTTGGGATCCTGAGCCCCAGTCACCTACCTAACCTTTGGGAAGACGACAAAGACTCAGGGAAGACACCGAGATGGAGAAGAATATGTATCCCCTCCCTTTAATAAAAGATATGTTGGCCTATTTAGCAAAACAAAGTTTTTTTTTACCAGATTAGACCTAAGAGAGGCATACTATCGAGTGAGAATAAAAGAAGGAGATGAGTGGAAGATGGCTTTTAAGAGCCCCCTGGGAAGTTTCCAGTTCAAAGTTATGCCTTTTGGTCTTCAGGGGGCCCCTGCCGTATTCATGCAATTGATCAATCAAGTACTGCATGATCACCTGTATAAAGGGGTCCTAGTCTACCTTGATGACATCCTCATTTACACAGAGACCACGGCAGAGTATGTAAAATTAGTGCATGAAGTATTCAAAAAACTGCTAAACGCTAAGCTTTATGCTAAACTCTCAAAATGTGAGTTCCATCAAACGCATCTAGACTACTTCGGATATAGAATTTCCAGTGAAGGGGTGCAGATGGATCCAGCCAAAGTAAAAGCTGTAATAGAATGGCAACCCCCACAAACCCGCAAACAACTTCAAAGTTTTTTGGGATTCACAAATTTCTACCGGCTATCTCTTTTGTTGAGATAGCTTTGCCAATTATTAAACTATTAAAGACTGGGAAAAATAGGGGGAAGCCACGACCTTGTCAGCCCCTGCCATGGTCTATAGAATGCCAAACTGCTTTTGAGAACTTAAAAAGACTGTTGGTGGCTGAACGTGTTCTCAAACACCCCAACCCTGAGGAGCAATTCATCATCCAAGATGATGCTAGTGATATAGCTGTAGGGACAGTCCTTTTGCAAAGAAACCAAAAGGAAAACTTACAACCCTGTGCCTACACCTCCAAGAAATTAACAGATACTGAGTAAAAGTGGGCTGTTTGAGAGAAGGAAGCTTTCATGGTAAGGTGGGCCCTACTAAATTAGCATCGTTGCCTTGAGAGGGGCAAGGTGACTTTTGAAGTATGGACTGATCACAAAAATTTAGAGGCATTGAAAACCCCCTGTAAATTGTCTCCCAAACAAGTTCATTGGGTGCAATATTTTAACCATTTCAATTTTACACTAAAGTATATCCCAGGGGGAAAAAATTTCTTGGCTGACATCTTGTCCAGAATGCCCCAGTATAAAAGTCGCCATGAAGAGATTGTGAACTCCATCATTCCATAACCACAGTCAATCTCTCAGATAACCCCGGGAGAGCAATTGAGACAAAACCACCTGAACCTGACAGCCCATTAATGAAAAAAACTTAAGGAGGAATTAAAAAATGATATCTGGTTCCAGGAAGATAAAACCATATTGAATGATCGAGATGGGCTAGCCTGGAAGGGATCCAAACTGTATTTGCCAGAAACACTTAGAATTCAAGCACTTTGTCACAGTCACAATATTAAACAGGCTGGCCACTTAGGTTTCCTAAAACTTTACATTTGGTCCAGAGGCAATTTTGGTGGCCGGGTATGAAAAAGGATGTTGAAAATTATGTAAAAAGCTGTGCAAAAAACATCCCAGTAAGCCTCCTGGATTATTGCAACAAGTAGCAGACCCTTTCCAACCCTGGGAGGAGATTGCCATGGACTTTATTGTTAAATGACATGCAAAACTGGGTTCCTATTCCATACTTTTGTCCTCTCCATCTCCTCTGCTCTCCCTGATCAGAGAAATGGATATGGTGTTGCCTGTAAGAAATGTGCAGGTCTGTCTGTCTCAGTCAATGCCAGCTGGCCTTCATGATGGAATGTGTCTTGCTCAGTTGTGCATCCTGAAGGCAGAAGCTTGCCCATATAAACAATATTGCTGTGTTGCCCTAGCAAACCTGTTGAAATGTGTATCAGTTATTTACAAGTATTTAAAGAACAAAGCAAAACAGAAAAACCCTGCTGGGCTGGCATTAGAAAACCAGCAATGATTAGAAAATAGTAATAAAAAATTCATAAATAACCTTCTAGGCTAGAAGAACTGCTATTTATTGTATTTACTGAGTGGCTGCTTGGGAGCCTAGAGGCTGAAATTCACACTGAACCACTCCTAAAATAAACCAGAACTGCGCTGTACAGATTAACACACAAAGCACACGGCAACACAGACTGCCTGCACAGATCACAGCATAAAGAGAACCTGCTCAGCTCTCCATGTATGTTTCTTTAATGCAATTTCTTAAATGGAAATAAACTCTTTATTCTTTCTTGCTGTGCTGTTTACTTTCTCCCACCTGTTCTTCTCTGGCAAATTTTGCTGCTTCAATCTGTTCTTCTGAGGAATCAACAATTTGAGCTAAACCCTCAGGGTAGCAATATACCAGAGTAAACAGTGGTTTCTCAAAATGTCTTGTGACGCTGATTCTCGATAAAGTCACAATTTTCTTTATTTTTATGCACCTAATACACAATTGCCATTTCTCCCAAGTGATGCAGAATTTGCCAGAGGGTATGTGAAGATATGGGCAGCTGCAGAAAATGAATACATATAGTAACCTGCCAATCTCTTGGCAATTAGATCAATTTGAACTACTGGCTGGAGCAGGGAAGACACCAATACATATGTAACAATTCTTACAACCTGGATCTCTCCAGGGCCAGCCCAATACTTTAACCATTACATCAACTTACTTCTTTTGGGGGACTCATACTTTCATCTTCAAAGGAATCATAATTAGCCTGAATATGTGTAAGCTCAGAACTTGAATATTATAGGATATTTCCATTAAGCTACTACAATATTAGTCCAACCTGATATAATTCCTGAAATGATATACTGAGATAAATCTAAGAAAGTGAAAATATAGATAAAGCCTCAAGGAAACAGTTAATGAAAACAATTGTGGAAAGGACACAAATTTATTTATTTATTTATTATTTAAACTTCTATGCCGCCCTTCTCCTACGACCCAGGGCGGCTTACAATAACAATACAATAAAATTAATTACATTCATACAGCATACAATCACAGTCAACACACAGTCGCTGATGGAGGGACATACCTAGGCCCAGGGGCAGAGTGCAGTTCATACGCCCCAAGCCTGTCGGCATAAATGCGTCTTCAACAATTTCCAGAAAACTAGGAGGGAGGAAGCAGTACGAACCTCTGTGGGAAGCTGGTTCCAGAGGGCTGGGGCAGCAACGGAGAAGGCCCTTGCCCTAGACCCCACCAGATGACATTGCCTAACAGATGGGACTCGTAGGAGGCCAACCCTATGTGCCCTAACTGATCGCATAATAATCCTACCAGCAGACAAGGGCAACGCCACGGTGGTCATGAATACATCTGACTACCAAACCAAATTAACCAACCTATTCCAAGACTCCACATACAAACCCCTAAACACAGATCCCACCACCTACCTGGAAAAAACCACTAGATCCAAAATAAAAGCCTCCCCCATTAGCGAAGAGATCCAGCAAAGAATCATTCCCAGAGAGAAATCATCCAGATGCCCTAAGCTCTATGGTCTCCCCAAGATACACAAAGAAGGAACCCCACTTAGACCCATAGTCAGCTCCATAGGCTCACCTCTACAAAATCTATCCAAATTTCTCGCCAAACAACTACAGCCCTATGCAGAATCCATCACCTCACACGTAACAAACTCATTCCAGTTCATAGAGATCATAAAGAAACAAAACTTACAGCCCAGCGACCTACTCGTTAGCTTCGAGTCATGTCATATCCCTCTTCACCCAAGTGCCAATCAAAGAAGCCTTAACAGCTATCAAAAAAAATATAACCCCCCCAAACACATCCTAGATCTGACCAATCACTGTCTATCCAACACATACTTCATCTATAATGGACAAAAATACAAACAAATAGAAGGAGCACCCATGGGATCACCTCTCTCACCTGTCATTGCAAACCTCTACATGGAACACTTTGAAACCCAAGCTCTAGAAAAATCTGATCACAAACCCAAACTCTGGCTCAGATACGTAGATGACACCTTCGTAATCTGGCCACATGGGAAAGAAAACCAGGACAACTTCCTTACACACCTCAACAGGCTACACCCCAAAATACAGTTCACCATGGAAACAGAAGCTAATAACCAACTTCCCTTCCTGGATGTCTTAGTCTACAAGAAATCCAATGGCTCCCTAGGACACACCATCTACCAGAAGAAAACACACACAAACCGCTATCTGCACGCACTCTCACACCACCACCCAGCACAGATCAACTCCGTAGCCAAGACACTCGTCTCCAGAACCAAATGCCTAGCTGACGAACAACACCTAAAAACCGAACTACACACTCTCACTAATGTACTAACATCCAACGGATTCCCAAGAAATAAGATTTCCAACTTAATCCAAAAAGAAACTCCCACTAAAATCCAAGACAGAGAACATAAAAACGGCAAAGCCCTCCTCCCATACATAAAAGGCACCACAGACAAGATCAGCAAAATCCTACACAAACATAACATCAAGACAGCATTCTGCACAAACAGAAAAATATCCACCATCCTAAGAAACCCTAAAGACAAAATTGAGTTAGAAAATCAAGGAGTATATGAAATCCCATGTACTGCTTGCCCCGCTACATACATTGGACAAACCAACAGAAGAATAAGTGCACACATTGAAGAACACAAAAACTCAGTCAAAAAAGAGGAACCAACTTCTTCCCTGGTCCAACACCTTAAAGCCACAGGACATGAAATTGATTTCAAAAAGACCAGAACTATTGCCAAAACTGAACACTTTAATAACAGAATAATCAGAGAAGCCATCGAGATAGAAAAACGCCCTCACACCATGAACAAACGAGATGATACCTCCCGCCTACCAGCCATTTGGAAACCCGCCCTTATTGACAGGCGAATCCCTAACACAAAGAATGACACCAGAACCACACAGGATGCCAGCACCACACATCCATGCAAAAAGCAAACCCAAACCCACACCAATGATGAGGCACGACCACAGACCAGGAACCAGACCACAGCTGCATCATTGGCCACTTTGAACCCCTCCAGCACAACAAAGCCCCCACCCAAACAGAACACTCCCCCAGCCAATCAGAACACAGCCAACCCCCCATCCAATCAGAGCACAGCCAAGCCCCTAACCAATCAGAACACACCTCCACCCAATCAGAACATAGCCAAGCTCCCAGCCAATCAGTTCAAACCCCCACTGGCAGTTAAAAGGAAGAAACAGCTACGACCACACATTGCTCCTAGAAGCAGAAGCCAAAAGCACCAGCCTGAAGATGACGAATGAAAGCACGAAGCCGAAGGCACCAGCCTGGGGATGACGAGTGGGACTTCGTCGAGGCGTCGCCAGGACACTTCAAATTCTACGTGGGAGAAAACCCAAAGAACCAAAGAACACTGCTATCATGTCCCCCCTCATCCTTCTCTTCGTTAAACTAGAACATACCCAATTCCAGCAACCGTTCCTTATATGTTTTAGCCTCCAATCCCCTAATCATCTTTGTTGCTCTTCTCTGTACTCTTTCTAGAGTCTCAACATCTTTTTTACATCGTGGTGACCAAAACTGGATGCAGTATTCCAAGTGTGGCCTTACCAAGGCATTGTAAAGTAGTATTAATACTTCGTGTGATCTTAATTCTATCCCTCTGTTAATGCAGCCAAGCACTGTGTTAGCTTTTTTTGACAGCTACAGCACACTGCTGGCTCATATTTAAATAATTGTCCACTAGGACTCCGAGATCCCTCTCACAGTTACTACTGTTGAGCAAGGTACCACCTATACTATACCTGTATATTTGGTTTTTCTTGCCTAAATGTAGAACCTTACTTTTTCATCATTGAATTTCATTTTTTTAGATAGCACTCAGTGTTCAAGTCTGTCCATATCCTCCTGTATCCTAAGCCTGTCTTCTGGAGTGTTGGCTATTCCTGCCAGCTTGGTGTCGTCTGCAAATTTGATGAGTTCCCCATCTATCCCCTCATCCAGATCATTGATGAAGATGTTGAAGAGCACTGTGCCGAGAACAGAACCCTGGGGCGCCCCACTACACACTTCCCTCCATGTAGATGTGGTTCCATTGAGGACCACACGCTGAGTACGGCTGGTCAGCCAGCTATGAATCCATCTAGTGGTGATTCTGTATGACCCACATTTTTCTATCTTATCAAGTAGTAGGTTGTGATCTACTTTGTCAAATGCCTTACTGAAGTCCAAGTAAATTATATCCACAGCATTCCTCTGGTCCACTAATTTTGTCACTTGGTTAAAGAATGCAATAAGATTTGTCTGGCATGATCTGTTTCTGACAAACCCATGTTGGCTTTTAGTAATGACTTTGTTTGCCTGTAGGTGTTCGCTGATTCATTGTTTGATTATCTTTCCCAGAATGTTCCCAGGTATTGAGGTCAAGCTGATAGGTCTGTAATTTCCTGGGTCCTTTTTTTCTTCCTTTTTTGAAGATGGGAACTATATCAGCTCTTTTCCAGTCCTCTGATAGTTCCCCAGTGCTCCAGGATCTTTAAAAAATATAGTTCAGTGGTTCTGAGATTACATCTGCTAGTTCCTTGAGAATCTTGGAGTGTAACCCATCTGCTCCTGGTGATTTGAATTCATCTAGGCTGGACAGGTGCTCACTTACCATTTTCTTGCCTATCTTAATTTGTATTTCTATTTTGTTTTTTATGGCACTATTTTTGATAGGTTGGTCTGTTTTTTCCCTTTTTGTAAAGACAAATACGAAAAACAAGTTAAATAGTTCTGCTTTCTCCCTGTTACTTGTCACCTTCTTGCGACTTTCACCCACTAATGGACCAATCGTTTCCTTCACTTTTTTCTTGTTTTTTACATGTTGAAAGAAGCTTTTTTGGTTTTTTTTTTACTTTGGTCACAAGCCTTAGTTCATTTTGAGCCTTAGCTTGATGTTGGGAAAGTACTTTCAAATGTTGCAGAATATAGAACATCTTCAGGAATTTGGGCCAGGAATGCATTCCGGTATTCTGCAAAACCTATCCCTCCTGCAACCTGGTGGCAAGGGATCTGCATCACACAACCTCTGACGCCTCTTGCTTCTTGCTTACTGCAGATTCCTGCATCTTCTGCTGCATGTGAAAGAACCTGGTCTATATTTGGTAATATTCACACCAAATCAAGAAACAAACTGACCTGTGAAAGGGTAGAAAAGCTTGTTTCAATCCGTGCAAACCTAAAGTTTTTAGAGGTCCATGGGAAAAATGACAAAGAGAAAGAGTAAGAAGAAAAGGAAAATGATAGCAGTAGGTTCAGAAAATGAGATAGAATAAACTGCATGTATATGTTGTGTCTTCTTTTTCTTTTCTTTTTTAAAGCACCACTCAAAAGGTAAACCTTTTTTATTTTTTTGGGCTGTGGTTTGTTCTCCAAGCTTGTTTCAATATAATTTCTGAACATTTTGTTACCAAACTAGGTAACATCATCAGCAGGATTTTCTTGTCCTAGTCTCTTTAGCTCATAAATGTCTTGTGTGCCAGTATGGCCAGTTGGTCATGCAATTGGTTGTTTGTTTGGAGAGCTATATTTGAATTCTGAGCAGCTGATTGGTTCTTAACTTTATTTGCTATTGGTGCTAAGGGACATGTCTGATTGTTTTTATGTTGAAGGTTTCTTGCTTTTTTGTTGCTTTTGAGGGAATTGCAAGCATAATAACACTGCATTTCATGCAATTTGTAAAACTACTCCACACTGAACTTTTTTTTTCAATTTTTCCAAAATTTCTATTTTTTCAAGAAAAAACAGGGGAAATGTTTTTTTTCTCATGGCTTTAAAATTTCCAGAAGTTTTACATCTCTAGCCACAATATAATTTTAAATCTTAATAACACAACTTTGTTTTGCAATTTTGTCTCAGATCTAGAATCATAAAATCATACAACTGGAACAGGATCTTGGAAGTCTTCTAGTCCAGCCTTGGCCATGGCAGGAAACCTTATTCTATCCAGGACAAATGGTTGTGCAATCTTTTTTTTTTAAACATCCAGCAATGGAGCACCCACAATTGTGCGGGGCAAGCTGTTCCATTGGTTAATTGTTCTGTTAGGAAATTTCTTCTTAATTCCAGTTTGGATCTCTTTTTAACAAAGCAAGTTTTGTCCAAAATGTATTTCATTAACAGATACTAATCAGCCATCTGCAATTGTGCCTGAGATACTGACCCACTGCACTAATTCTAAGAGTTGAAGTCAAGGAGAATGAATTAGCACTGTCCATGGTTTAACCTGAAAAATAATGAAGTGCTTATTCTGTGATTGATAAATCACTGCAAATTATGAATATAAACTATTAATATTGCATTGATTTCCAGTTCAATTGGAAACACAGGAACTGATTAATTTCAGGATATGTTACATGGATCTATGTGTCCTGTTATAATTAAAGGTATTATGCTTGAGTCATACTCAAATACACTCATCTAAAAATCTAGTGTATGTTTTAACTGGAATGTAACAACTTTTTACTGTACTTACAAAACCACAATTCACAAACCACAGTGGCTTCACTCAAACCACTAAGCCACAGACTATATAACAATTTAATTTGAAAGAGAAAAAAAGAGCTCAACTGATTTAGGCACTATAGAATAATGAATTAAAATACAGATAGTTTAGTGAGAGCTGTTTTACTGTAATCTATGATCCAGAGACAGACTAATCAAAGGTAAAGTAAAGGAGAATTCTGATCACATTTCAAAGTGCTTGAATAAGAAGTTGTCAAAAATAAAATAATCATTTCTTTACATACAAACTTGAAAGCACATTTGCAGCCATCATACCCAAATAAATCGAAGCTGCTTACTTTCCTGGGCAACATTTAAAAGTTTATTGAGCAAGCTTTGCATAATCATTACAGTTCAAAGAATTTTTTTTTAAAAAAAAAACAGCTTTTCTCTGATCTCATATGGACAGAACAGAGCCAGAAATCAACTAATTCTGTTTCCCAAATTGATATCAGTCTGGAACAGATTCCGGTGCAAACCTCTTGTACATAAATGCTCTATATCTAATGGAAAGAATAAATTTCCAAACTGTTATACAATCATAGAACTGGAAATAATTGTTTAATTCATCTGTCACCCTCTGTCTTGCTGATATTGGTAAAAATACTAGGAACAGATATACATACTAGTAGTCCAGCAGTTTAAGAGTTTGCATTTCTACAACCTAGGGCAAGAAACTAAAGAAACTCTAGAGACATTGGAAATAGACACCCAATTCTCATTTTGCTAGCACGTGCTTTGGCCAAGAGAAGGAACTATTACAACTACAACATATAAGTTTTGGATTTTACATCTGACATCAAATCAAGAGGTAACTTTACTCCATCCAAACTCTTTCCACAACATCTGTATATGTGAAAATTTATACTGAGCTATCCTATAGGACTACTGTAATAAATACAATTGCATAATATATATGAAGTATTGTTTAACATAATAATTGCTGATTAATTAGAGGGCATTATTGGACTTTATCACAGAACTGGTTGTTAATACACTGAATTGAATAATAGTAGTTTTGCATTTAAATGCAAAGTGTGGCAGCATCAACTAAACTAACATTTCTTTTTTGCTTCCATCTTAAGGTAACAAATCACTGGAACATAGAAAGTCATGAGGCTAATCAGTTGTAGCAGACTTCTAGTGTGCTTTTGCTGCCATAGCAATTTTCATTTTTAAATGCAATCTTCACCTTTACAAACAGTAATCTCCTTCTGAAAACTCAGCTGCTGTTTTTTTCCCAATTTCCCATGATTTGCCTTTTAACTCCTAGGCTTCACGTTCCTTTCATTTTGAAAGAAAGAAGACACAGAGGTATAGGATTTAATAACAGGAGGTAGCTTTGATTCTTCTGCAACTTTCCTTTCACAAGTAGAAGTGGCAAAATATGCAGTGGAAGCCAAAGACGTCAACATTATATTACATACTGCCGAGTTGTAGAAGAGAGGCACTGGTTGAGAAATAAGCATACTTTCTTTTTAAAAATTAAATCTAGACATGGAAATAAATAAATAGCTATTGGAGCCACATCACTAGTTTATTTAGTTGCCATTCCAAAAATCATAGAAAAAAACAATTTAAACAGAAGCTAATTCATCCCCATTCCCAATTATAGTATTATGTGGGAAAGTATTACTATAATGGGTAGAAAGAATGACCTTGAGGAATAGGAGGAAGAGCCACTACCAAGACAATGATCAGATAAAATAAACTTCAGTCTGGAACAGAACTGCAATCTGAAAAAGCATCTTAGACAAGTCCCTAGTTCTCAAGGAAAAGGCATGGAGGGAAGAAGCACATTCAGACTTGCAACATTCTGTTATTGTAACCTTATAATAAAAGTAGTATTAGCCTGCATGACTTCATTTTTCTAGTCTAGACTCTAGACTACCTCCAAAGACTTACTATTGCATGAGAAACATACTGATGGAAACAAATTTGCACACTAGTTTAGTGCGTCTGTCTATAATGAATGTGAGCACATGCTACAATTATTCCAACCTCATCTTACATACTTTCTTGGCCTGGTTCCAAAATTTAACAGCAGCAAGGGGCTGCTTTAAAAGTGCAATTGGAATCAAACACAATTGGTCAGCGAGTAGATTTGATAGAATTCATCTGGGTCTGCAAAAAGATTAATGTCATCAAATCTGCATGTCATTGTATAGTGCAGATGCCTTTCTATATGCAGCCAACCTCCAGGGCTTGGATCTTCAGCCCCACAGCTCATATATTGGAACTGGACTTTCACTATTCAGGTTTCAGTTCTTGGCCCTTCCAATGACAGTCTACCTGTCTCCTGACTTACTTTAAATATATTGAATAATTTACAATAGTTTTCCCAGCAGCTAATACATCATAACCAAAACTAAAATCCAGAACACCTAAAAGATAGCAAAGCCGGTGTTATATTAAGGAAGAACATTAAATAACCCCAGCACTCGGTATGGAGAGTTTTGTCATTGGAGCCCCCTACTTAATTTCCCATGGAAGAAGCTCTTGCAGAGAATAGAATACAGTACTTCAGGCAAATTACTTTGTATACTGTAGGCTACAATAAAAAACCTCTTATAAAATTAGCAGTAGGAGAAGAAAAAACTTTTCTGATGCAATCTAACAGTTCACAATGGTGCATTTAGCAAAGTGTATAATCACCCAAAGTACCAAATTTTCAGAAAGACGGCTCTGAGTTCTAGCTGCTAAACTTAAATTACTTTAATGCTGTTTAATAATTCAAATACCTTTGATAATAAAAAATGACAAATACATTTTAAAACTGGCATTTTCAACAGGAAATACATATTGAGAATTTGGCAAAGTCATCCATTTTTTTATTATTATTTACATGCCACTTTATTGCCCATAGGCCACTCAAGGCAGGTAATAATAAAAATAACACTGAAATATAATAAAACAATTATTCATTATAAATAAAATCAAAATGAAAAGTCTAGGCTAAAAAGAGTGGGCTACTTTTCTAAAAGATTTGGGAGCAGCATAGAAGAAAGACTGCTGCCATTTGCTGATGGATTCCTAGATGCAAACACATTCATATGAGTGAAGCAGCCCCTCAGATCATAAGGACTGTAAATAGCACACAGAAAAATTATTGTCTGGCAACTCATTGTCAAACCTGACTCAATTCCATAGTTGCCTGTACCTACTTTCCCTCGCAGCTTTCTCAAACAGTGACAGGGGGAGAGTGGTGAATTCTTAAGGGTGGAAGGAGGCTATGGAATGCAAGTGAACCTTCTGTTGCCAAGGAGGTGTTATCTAACTAGGCCAAGTGATAAAGAATGTTTTGACCAAAGCAGAAAGCTTTTCCCAAAGCAAAAGAACTGAACTCAGTTGGTGAACTATGAACTATGGAGGAGAGAACTCTATTACTCTGTTTTATGCAGCCAAAGTATGAATATTAAAATCCTCCATGACAAATAGCCTAACAGTGAGGGTAAGAGGGAGAAGATAGGGGATAGAGGTTGGTGGAGGGGATGGGTAAGTAGAGAAAGGAGAAAGTAGGTAGCTAGATGGAAAGACGAGGGGGATAGTGCAGGTTTAGGAGGATGTGGTGGTGGGGGTACCGAGCACTAACTTTGATTGTTTGGTAAATGTTTTAAATGATTGTTTTCAGTTGAGTTTTTATTTTTTTTTATTTTTGTAAAAAATTTGTAAAAATTAATAAAAACATTCTTTAAAAAAAAAAGACAAATAGCCTAACAGTATTCCACTTCTAAGACAACTCTGGCTTGCTCAGAAAAGGATTTGGCTAGGCAGCATGATGGAAACCCTTTATTATCCTAGCCATCCCATCACAGAAGGCACTCCATGTCAAGAGACTGTTAGATGGACTCTTTTTGCTTAAGTCGAAAATGATCAACCCAATAACAGTAGTTATTATACTTTAAAAAGAAATGAAAATAAACTTTGCAGATATCCAGTAAAGTAAGTCATATCATGTTTAAAGACCGCAAAAGCTTTCCACATCTGTAAAGTCAATTCCTAACTTTACAATCAAATAGTCAAACTGAATATGTTTAATAGTCTTGACTCAAAGAACTGCATGACAACCTCTGCAAGATCAGTGAACTCTATATTTCTCAAATGCTTTAGATGAAACAATTTTGGAATAAAAAGAAGAAAGAAACAAACTATAAGGCTACACAAGAGTTGAAATCAGTGAGTTGACTGCAATTTGGTATGAATCAGATCGTGGGTATGACTAAAGTTGGACTTTTGAGGTCAATGGCTGTCTAGCTGGAGATGGGAGATTCTAATCCAATTCATTTTTGATTCATTAATGAAATACTAACTTCATAAAAGAATGTTATTAACTGAATGACTACACTTTATATAAAGTACTTCTACACTTATCAAAAGGCTCTCAAAACTACCAGCAAAATAATAAATTTATAAATATTTATCATTTATTACAATTGTATACAAAATAATAATAAATATAATTGACTAAACTCAGAACCATAGAAAATCATATTAATCATTACTACCAATCAAGAGAAAAGAGCAAATTTCCATGTTAACACAAACAACAGATTCAGGCAGATCGGTAGTGCAGTATGGGTAAAATAGACCCACTCTTATGTGGTTACAGAGAAGGAGAGTTCTGATGTTTTCTGCATTACTAGGGCAATCATACTTGGGCAGGTAGTTAGACCAGAAGATCTCCAATGTCCCTTCCAACTCTATTATTCGATGAATATTATCATCCATATTCTATCGTCCACTGTCAGGACATTTGTCTCTAGTTGCAAGTTGTCATTAGAGACACAGATAGGGACTTCAAGAGCTCATTATAAAAATCTGGGTTATACAAGGTTTAATGATGCAAAATTGGAAAAGAGGCCCGTCTGGGCAATACAGAGAATTTTTGCTATTGTCTCACCTTCAAATAGTTTGAGCATTGCAGATAAGTAGTGTCAACCACTTCTATTAAGATGTATTTAAGGATGGCACGTGAGATCCTCCATGCATTTTCAGCAACATGGTCCCTGTGGACTTTCTCATAATTCAGTTGCAGCTGGTGCTCAGTATTGTGCCAGTGCACTGGCTGCTTGTTGAAGGCCAGTAGGTGTTCTTAAAAGTATTACTGCATCCAGCAAGTTTGGGGGAGTGAAAATCCGTGTTGTGGAGATAGCCCACCATAGAATTTCCCAATTCCCAATATTAAAACATCATCACGTTTTTGACATAACCTTTCCTTAAAAATAAACAGATGTGTGGTTTTTTTTAAAGGCTCTTTGAGAAACAATAGCTAATTTTTCCCCAGAGCTTATCTGGACATGGCACCCAATTCAGCACAACTTCCTTTTATAAAAAGTGAAAAGAAAGTCATCTTTTTAAAACCACCATAAACTGGGGTGGGGCTTCTAAGAGAGCAGACAACAACTAAGTAACACTTGGCTGACCATGCAACATTGAAACAGGATACTTTTATGCTCTAAAATAAATAATTGCAAAATAGCTGCCCACTATGAGGAAAACTGTGCAGGTTAGAAAAAATGTAGAGCAGTCCTGCTACTCCCATTTCATTTTATTTAAATTTTAAACTTCCTTTAACTTGCATAGTTGAAAACAGCTCATAAGATGATTAGGCTGCAGGAAGATCTTACCATGCAGCTTTTTCAGCTTCTCCCTCTGTGGAATAAAATATGCGTTGCTTTTGTTGTTATTGTTGTTGTTGTTGTTGTTATTATTTTTATTATTATGGCATTAATACTGACTGTATTTGTATATGATTCTTCCTCTCTGGGGAGTTCAGAGCTATGCACACAATGATACAGTATAAGAAAATAAAAGATTTTAAAGAATTTCATATTATACTGCAAATGTGTGTAGCCAATGTGTGTATTAATATAATTAACACAATTTAATGCAATTAATTTGAAAGCAGTTTTATTCTGAGTTCAGCTCTTAAGATGTCATCTGAGATTAGACAACAGGGGGGAAAGGGCAGTCATATTTCCTCTATGATGTGGATCCAACACTGTAGTACTAAAAAAGCCCTCACAATGGTCAATGTGCTGAAATTGACACATCTGATGACAAGTACAAGGTTAGGGCATACTGAAAGAGGGGAGGTCTCCTAATTTTCTCCCAGAATCTCTATAGTTGCTCTGATTGGGAAAAGATAAAACTAACTATATGGGTAACTTGATGCAAGTTGAACATTTTGAAGAGTTCTCTAATGCTAAAATACTGCAAAAAAGGTATTTTTTTTTCTCTACATTAAGATGTATTCAAAAATTCATTCTGGAATTATACCATTAATGTCTTATTGTTTTTCTCCCTTTTCCCATTTGGCACACCAACATAAAGGAATTTCAGCTGGGATCCAAAATATAAGGATCTTGTGACAAATCAGCAGCTATCTGTCAAATACTAACAACAGTTCAATTATTCTGGTTACCTTTTCATCAGACTATTTGTCTTTGTTAGTGTCAGAATCAAATTATATTTCATCTCTAGTTATCAACTATGGAAAACCCCATTTCTGCCCTCTCTGGATTCTGTCATACAATGAAGGGAAGGGGGGTGAACAAAGGGGTTTTAGGGCCCTCACTTCCTTCAGTACAACTTCAAAGGGACTGAATGTGGATACCACCAAAAGGACTAAAGCATAACAATGGGGCCATCAGCTTTAATCTACTTCTCTCTGAAATCTCCCTTCCACCGGCAGTGAGGAAAAAAGGGGTGGAAATGTAACGCCTGGGATTGTCGCTGGAAAGATGGTGGGGTGGGGTGGGGCTGCTGGGGACCCCTTAAAACCTTGAACTGTAGGGCTAAGGCCCCAGGTCCTGTCTAGAACGCCTGCAACCATTTTCTCTTAGTAAAGGGTGCCTGTTGGAAGAAATATTCCAAGAGTTCTGTCTTCTTAAGATGCAAAGTGGGGTGGGTCCTTACATTAGAAAGGACTTGCAGAATTAGTCCGCCTGGAAGGGAGAACCTTGCCAGGGGACTTTGCAAAAATTACCATGTCAGGCGACGGAGCAGGGAAGGGAGGAAACTACCCAGAAAGGGAGTTGCTGCCCCAACTGAAACACTGCCAGATGTCAGGATCTGAGAGGTCAGATTCCTCAGGAGAAGAGGTGGTGGAGACACAGGACCACAAACCTCGGTGGTCAATGGGCATTGGAAAAAAAGGCGAATGGGAAAAGAAATCAAGAAAGGTGACCCTCAGACAGGGGGCCAACCAAACAGAATGGAAGCAGGAGGTGGAGAAATCCCTGCACGCAAAGCTATTGACCTGATGAAGAGAACTCTCAGCTCCCTAGGAGAGGAGAATTCTGAGCCCTAAAGCCACCCCAGCTCCTGGAGCCGCAAAGGGAGAGACACCAAGGGGGAAATGGAACCTGCAGCCCCAGGGACATCTGCTGATCCAGTAGTCCCCACTCCCCACCGACCCACAGATGGTGATCTGGATGGAAGACACTACCACCGACAACGAAGGCACCGGTCCATTCAAAGACTCCCGCCGCTGGATGTGAGATTCAAGGGGGAGCCAACACGCTTGGGATTTTTCCTAACCCAAGTCCTCAGCTCCATGGAGGAATATGGGGGGCACATCCCCAGTGACAAAGCCCGTATCCGGATCGTGCAATCTGCCCTGGACAGGCCCACCGCAGATTGGGTGGTGAACTTACATGACTCCAATGCTCCAGAGCTTAACGACTTCAACCGTTTCATGTCCTCTCTGAGAATGCAATTTGAGGACCCCCTGGCTGATTGCAAAGCCCGCGAAAGGATAAAAACAATGAGGCAAGGCAAACGCCCGGTAGCTGAATATACACAAGAATTCCGGGCCATTGCCAGCAAACTGAACTGGCCGGAAGACATCCTCCTTACCCATTTCAAAGATGGACTGAATTATGACCAATATGATGCTTGCCTGCCCGAGGGGACCCACACCAACTTGAGGAATGGTATGTCTTGGCAGAGGAAGCAGAAATCGACATACTGAAGAGGCACCGCCGAGGAAAACAATGGAGCCGCTCACTGCCTGAGTTGACACGTGAATCAGTGAAACCATCGGCTATGGCCAAGAAGCAAATGGGGTGTTTCAAGTGCGGGAGAAAAGGGCATCGGGCTGTAGAATGCTGCTCAAAAGCCCCCCAGCACAACCCAGACAGATCACCGGCCAGCAAATCCAGAAAGTCTCCAGATAAGCCAAAAGAACCTGCCAGAAGAATGATGGAGGCTGTGGAATCCCCCACCTCTGCTCATCGGAGGGAAAGAACTCCAGTCTACACCACAGAGTCGTTGGATGCCTCAGACGACAGCTCGGAAGGCGAACCCCTGGTAAGTGGACACATTGCACCCATCCTCAAGACAGTGACTATATTAATTCCCCCCATGCCTGAAGTCGTGAAGGTGAAAGCCTTAATAGACTCTGGCTGCACCCGCTGCCTCATTAGCCCAACACTAGTGGGGAATCTGGGCATTCCATCAAGGAGACTGGAACAACCAATCTCATTTGGCCAGTTAGATGGGTCCATATCAGGGGGGGTGCCAGCTACCCTAGCCACTTTACCAATACACCTCTCCCTGGGCAAACATGAGGAAGACATAACGTTTGTGGTGACTCCAGGCATGGAATGCCCAATGATCCTAGGGATGGAATGGTTAAAAAAATGGAACCCCTGGGTGAATTGGAGGATGGCAGAAATCAAATTCCCGAAGGGGGACCCTATGGACTTAAAATCCCAATGGGGGCTGCCAGAATCAAGAACAGAAAAAGCATCCATGGGAGAAGGGACTACCAGAAATACTAGAGGAATACAGCGACCTTGCTGAGGTTTTCAGTGAGGAGAGGCAGATGAGTTCCCATCCCCACCGACCCACAGACTGTGCCATTGAATTAAAGCCTGGGGCAAAACTCCCGAAGCCCAGATTATACTCCATGAGCCCAAAGGAGAAGGAGGAAATGGAAAGATTCATAAAGAAAAACCTAGAAAGGGGGTTCATTGAACCAGCCAAGCCTAAAGTGGCTGCCCCGGTCCTCTTTAGAGAGAAGAAGGACGGCTCTTTACACTTATGCGTGGATTATAGGGCCCTGAATACAATCAGTGAAAGCAACCTATACCCTCTGCCCCTCATGAAAGAAATGTTGTCACACCCCTCAAAAGGAATTTTTTTTCTAAACTAGACCTAAGGGAAGCTTACTATCGCGTGAGAATTAAAGAAGGGGATGAATGAAAGACCGCATTTAACTGCCCCATGGGATGCTACCAATTCAAAGTCTTGCCATTTGGATTACAAGGGGGGCCCTCAGTATTTATGCAATTAATCAATGACGTTCTAAGGGAGCACCTATTTAAGGGGGTCCTGGTTTACTTAGACGACATTCTTATCTTCACTGAATCAAAAGAGGAACATGTCAACCTAGTCAGAGCGGTCTTAAAGAAACTGCGAACCGCCCACCTATATGCCAAACTCTCAAAATGCGAATTCCACCAGGAAAGGATAGACTACCTTGGTTATCATATATGCCCACAGGACATTGAAATGGACCCAGAAAAGGTCAGAGCAGTATTAGAATGGGCACACCGCACAAGAAAGCAACTGCAAAGATTCCTGGGCTTCGCAAACTTTTACCGCCAATTCATCCCCACATTTGCCCAGATAGCCCTGCCCCTCACAAACTTACTAAAAACGAAGGGAGCATCATCAGTAAAACCTAGCCAGCCACTAACATGGACAATGGAGTGCCAAGCAGCGTTTGAGAGATTAAAGAGACTTTTTTCTGCCGAACAAGTACTGAGGCACCCAGACATGGATAAGCCCTTCGTAATACAGGCGGATGCAAGTGATGTGGCAATGGGGGCTGTACTATTACAAGAAAACGATGAAGGGGTATTGCAACCCTGTGCGTATACATCCAAGAAACTCACAGAAACAGAACAGCGCTGGCCTGTATGAGAGAAAGATGCATACGGGATACGTTGGACATTATACACGTGGCGCCAGTTCCTTGAAGATAACAAAATCCCCTTCCAGGTGTGGACAGACCACAAAAATTTGGAAGCCCTGAAAACACCCAGGAAGCTCAACCCCAAGGAAGCCCGCTGGTCCCAGCATTTTCACCAGTTCCAATTTACGCTCAAGCATTTGCCGGGGGGAAAGAACTTCCTGGCAGATGCACTATCTCGCATGCCCCAATATAACAGCACGCGAGCCACCGACTTTAAACTGATGATGGTAGAATCACAACTGGCAGCGCCAGTAACCACCAGAGCCCAAGCTAAATTAAAACCACAGCTGGGCAGCCAAACTGGAATTGAATTCCAGAAAGGTTTGGAAACAGATGAATGGTTCCAGAAAAACAAAAATGTGTGCACAATGAGATACGGGCTGCCTTGGGTGGGGGAAAAGGTATATATACCAACAACCCAAAGAGTCACATTCATGCAGCTTTGCCATGACACAAAATCAGCAGGGCATTTTGGATTTGTAAAAACATTACACTTAATTAAACAGCAATTTGGATGGCCATCTATAAAAAAGGACATAGAAAGTTACATAGCCAGCTGCCCAAAGTGTGCAACTGAAAAGAGGTTGCAAGGGAAATCGCCCAGACTGTTACAAACAATGGCAAATCCCTCAGTCCCCTGGAGGGAAATAGCCATGGATTTTATGTGGAATTACCAGAAAGCAATGGGAATACTGTTGTCAGGAGGGTCACGGACTTGTTTTCCAAACAGGTGCACTTTATCCCTTGCCAAAAGATTCCCACCACAAAAGCCTTAGCAAAACTTTTCGTCCAGCACATTTACAAATTGCATGGGGCACCCCAACACATCATCTCTGATAGTAAACAATTTACGTCTGCATTTTGGAAGGAATTTTTATCCCTCTTAGGGACCACTCAGGGACTGACATCTAGCCACCACCCTCAATCAGATGGACAAACGGAACGGTATCACTCAGTACTTGAGCAATATTTAAGATGCTTTATTAATTTTCAGCAAACAAATTGGACAGATTTACTCTCTTTCACAGAAGTTGCCTACAATAATGCAGTCCACTTCAGCACAGGTTACACTCCTTTTCAAATAGCCACCGGTCAAAGTTTCAACCCCATGCCAGAATTAACCCCAAATGAACTGGCGATCCCATCACTGAAAGAATGGATGGAACAATTACAAAACACCTGGCCAATAGTTAGAAAAGCACTAGATGAAGCTAGGCAGGCATACAAAGCACAAGCCGATAAAAAAGGGTTGAACCTACACCATTCATTATAGGAGAAATGGTGTACTTATCTACAAAATATGTAAAGTCCCTACAACCCTGTAAAAAACTTGGACCAAAATATATAGGGCCTTTTCCAATTAAAAGAATCATAAATCCAGTAACAGTAGAATTAGAATTACAAAAAAATCTCAGGCAAATACACCCAATTTTTCATTGCAGCTTGCTGAAAAGAGAGCATCAGTTATCATTATGGCCAAAAATCTCCCCACCACTACCTCCAATCATGGTGGAGGATGAACAACACTTCGAAATAAAGGAAATCCTCAATTCTAGGAGATATCATGAAGCAACTCAGTACCTAGTTGCATGGAAACACCTCCCTGCCTCACAAAATGAGTGGGTCCATAAACGTCATGTCAGAGTCCTGAAGCTATTAAAGAAGTTTCACACAGGGTTTCCTAAAAAGCCTGACTAAATTTTATACCTGTTTTTTCTTTCAGGTGGATCTATCTTATTTTTAAGGGGGCAGGATGTCAGAATCCAATTATATTTCATCTCTAGTTATTGACTATGGAAAACCCCATTTCTGCCCTCTCTGGATTCTGTCATATGATGAAGGGGAAGGGGGATGAACAAAGTGGTTTTATGGCCCTCACTTCTTTCGGTACAACTTCAAAAGACTGAATGTGGATACCACCAAAAGGACTAACCATAACAATGGTGCCATCAGCTTTCATCTACTCCCCTCTGAAGTCTCCCTTCCGTTGGCAGTGAGGAAAAAGGGGGTGGAAATGTAACGCCTGGGATTGTCACTGGAAGGATGGTGGGGTGGGGTGGGGTTGCTGGGAACCCCTTAAAACCTTGAACCATAGGGCTTGGCCCCCAAGTCCTGTCTAGAACGCCTGCAACCATTTTCTCTTAATAAAGATGCCTATTGGAAGAAATATTCCAAGAGTTCTGTCTTCTTAAGATGCAAAGTGGGGTAGGTCCTTAGAGTTAGCAAACTTTGAAAAGACTGAGACCTCTTGCATTTTTCAAGAGCATGGCTGTCTGGCAGGCAGTAGCTGCCATTCTGTCATCCTTCATGAAGCAACTCTAAACAGACTGAAGGGCTGAGAACGACAGCAGGATAATAGAAGTGTATTGTTGGCCCTTCTCATTTGGTCTATGGCAAAGCCAGTGGAAAGACTGATGTACTTTTCAAAGGTTTTCATATATGGTATGCTATCCCCGCCCTGAATAAATTTCTGTCCTTTCCCTATCGCTTAGTAATAATGTATTGGATTGCAGCTAGACTGCAGTTCTCCCACGGGAGTCTGGCCTGGCTAGACATTGTTGAGATGTAGAATTTGCCGCTCTATCAGATATCTTTGTACAAAATAAAGCCTAGCAGTATGACATGCCCTGCATGAAAGGGAGTAGTGATTATGATACAGAGGAATGGGTTATATGTGCAAATCTGCCAGCTGATACATTTTTCTGGTGACGTGATTAATTATTTGAAAACATAGTTCAAAACAAAATTTTTCTAACTACAATTAATCATTGCATGAGCAGAATTATAGTGAAATATGGTATCATATGCCCAACTTGTAAATCAGGGTTCTTAACTTGAGAAATCCACATCAGATATATGGTCAACTACAGGTATTTACAAAATATTTAGAAGGATAGTTTTAATTTCTTTCCATCCTTTTAGTTTATGTATCATGAAACTACCCACCCAAAACAAGACAAAACCAACCAGACAAGTCTCACTCATCCTCTTTTTCTAGTATGTTTTTAAGAACATCATCTGCCCATTTATTCATTTTAGGTTTAGTATCACTGCATCCATAGGGGTTCAACCACCTAAGCACATTCTTGTAAACATGGAGAATCTTTTTCTGAAACTTCACTTTGGGTTGAGCTCACTTCCCTATCAATGTTACATCTATCTTCTCTCTGTATATGATTTCTTAATTTGCCAGAGAGACATCAGAAGAAAGGATTGAAGGTGGTCAGTCAATTCTCAATGGAAAGAAACCAAAATTGATCTGTAATCATTATTTTATAACTTTTCAGAAAAACCTGGAAGCAATACTAGGAAATTTGCTGGAAAAAAACTATTATACCTTCAGGTGTTTTTCTATGGATCAAGCAAGATTCAAAATCTCATAAATTGCTGTATATCTCTCTTTTTTACCAGCCCCTATTTCATTTTGGGTTTTTTTCTATTTAATTTCTTAGAAAAGCTAGATCATAAGCTAGCTGATGACTTTGTAAATGCAAATGGCCAGTGTTGTGGAACCGACAATCTAATGACAGAGTGTTTAGTGTTCCCTAAAGCAAAAGACAGATGAAGAGAAACAGTGAACCGGCAACCTTAGCATAATTAAGACAAGCCTGAGCGCTTGCTGAGCTGCCATTACATTAATCTCATATCAGTGGCACCTGGCTCAAATTTATGAGATATGTAAAAAGACCATTTCTGACTGACCTTGATAAGACAGTGTTATCTATCACTTGGGGGGAAGGGGTGGCAGGAATGACATGGGGGGGACAAATGAAAAGTTATCCTTGATGTGGCTGAGGGGCCACAAAACCAAGTGTTTTGCTTACAAGATCAGAGATACAAAGATCTCTTTTACAAATTTCTTATCCATATGTATCTTTGCAGGAGTCATTTTCTGGGCACCCATTGAGGGTACTGTATGATGTTTTTCATGATATTTCTTAACATCATCTGCTTTTTAAAAAATATTTCCTGGGGGAATAAGTGCATTACATTATATATTAATGGCCTAGGACTTATAGAGTCCAATTAAAAGGGCTATCTAGAATCCCTTTTCTGTGAGATCAGCAACTATAGAAATATGATGAATGAATGAATGAATGAATGAATGAATGAATGAATGAATGAATGAATGGGAATGGATAAGTGCTAAAGAGGTACCTCCTTAACACTTGAGAGCCTGGAAAGCCAGAGTGGGCAGAATTGGACTAAACACACTAATGCTGCTACAAAGTCCAAAACAACTTTATATGCTGTAGTCATGTTTCCAGAACTCTATTCTATACTGTCTTCTGGAGAAATAAATCCAGATATTGAAACAATATAGTGAAATATGAGAAATCTCAATACCTGGAGATGTAGAGGCAGAGATATAAACAGCACATAACCCTTTGATAGACAATGTAAAATATAAGGAATTCTATGCTGCAATTTTATCAAATGATTTGCACTGTGGTATTAATTATGAGAGAGCCAGTTTGATGTAGTGGTTAAGATGTCAGGCTAGAAACTGGGAGACTGAATTCTAATTTTGCCTTAGGCACAAAGCCAGCTGGGTGATCTTGGGACAATCATTTTCTCAGACCTAAGAAGGAGACACTGGCAAACCACTTCTGAAAATCCTTGATAAGAAAACTGCATGGACTTGTCCAGTCTTCAAGAATTGAGCACAACTGAATGGAAGAAAAAAAATTATGAATTTGGCATCTAGTTGCAGTGCAACTAGATGAAACTATGCAAATCTGGATTCATATTTTTATCTATAAATAAAAATATATCTGTTGTTCTCAAGTTGTTCCTGTAGTCTTCTGTTAAATGCTTTCTCCCCTTTTAAATATGTTTTTCTTGTTTGAATGTTAAAGTAACACATTATTAATGGCTCTATTACATTTGATGAATGTTCCAAAGTGCTTTAGGGACTATAGTCAAACAGTAGGATTTTTTTTAAAAAAAATAATATTTCTATCAAAGTGACTTTCCATTACTTAAGTTAACTTGTTATATAATCAATGTTCTAAATCAGGAATGGCAACCTACCGACTAGGGCTTCATACGGCCCCTCAATTCCTCTTTCTGTACCCCTAAAAAGTCCTCTGGCAATGATAGCTGAAAACTCAGCCATTTTCCACCACGGTAGGGAATAGATGGAAAGTATAAGCGCAAAATAGTCATTAATATTTTAAACAATGAAAAAAATGATTCAATTTTCCTTCCAAATCTGTCATCCATCCGCAGCATGGCATCTACTTTCCAAATGTGTTAAATGTACTTTAAGAATCAGAACAGAGCTGGAAGGGATCTTGGAGGTCTTCTAGTCCAGCCCCCTGCTCAAGCAGGAGTCCCTATACCATCTCAGACAGGTGGATGTCCAGTCTCTTCTTAAAAACCTCCAGTGATGAAGCACCCACAACGTCTGAAGGCAAGCTGTTTTTGGCCACTAAAACTGAATTGAAGACGGAAAGTACAATTTTTTAAATATAATTTTGAAGTTAAAAAAGCAGGCTACTTTTGTGTTTGATCTTAAATTCTAAGATACAATTTTTATATCTTAATATAAAGTCCACAATTTAATTCAGTCTGGTCCTTATGCAGGAATGGTGAATTAATATAGATTTTAAGAATATTAAATATTAATAAAAATGAAAGTAAAACCTCTTCACTTTTTGAGTATCATAAGCAAATATCATAATCTCATTGATGTATTTTTTAAAACATCATTACAATCAAAAACAAGGGAGAAAATATTCTCTATACTCAGGTAAATAAAGCTAGTTATGTCCTCCTGTGGATAGCCAGATCTTTCTGATGAAATTATAAATGTTTTTTTCAAAAAAA
The DNA here is from genome assembly GCA_034064705.1 of Bothrops alternatus. Taxonomy (NCBI): domain Eukaryota; kingdom Metazoa; phylum Chordata; class Lepidosauria; order Squamata; family Viperidae; genus Bothrops; species Bothrops alternatus. The sequence goes on from JARGCV010000223.1 coordinate 2,093,885, forward strand.
AATATTTTATAGAAAGTGTATATTCTGAGATTCATGTGCTCAGTCTTTAAATGTTTTAACAGCAATATCTGCTGGTAAATGGTACAGCAGTATGTATCTTCAAATTATCACTGGAGGAAAAAGCCTGCTTAGTTATGCAAATTCATAATAGTCTGAAACTACCAACTAGAACAGGCATGTCAAACTCACGACGTCACATGACGTTGCACGACGTATCGGAGCTTTTTCGCCATTGCCGGCAATGGGGTGGGCGCGGTTCCAGTATGATGAAACCGGCCCGCGGGCCAGCAGTTTAACATCCCTGAACTAGAAGACTTTCTCAGATCTACGATTACTTCTCTGGTCACTATAAGTCTTTCTGGGGAATAAGAGCTCAAGTCATGTGCTTTATTTCTCAGTATCCCAAGAATTACACTGAGGAAGTCTTGTAATTTCCTTCTACCCAAGATCTGAGGAGGTATCCCATGTCTTTTTTTTAGTTTTAGTTTTAACCAGTACACAGTTATTATTTAGTTTATGTGACATACACTAGAGCAGTGCTTCTCAACCTTGGCAACTTGAAGAGGTATGTGCTGGCTGGGGAATTCTGGGAGTTGAAGTCCATACCTCTTCAAGTTGCCAAGGTTGAGAAGCACTGCACTAGAGACACCTGTTCCATTTTTATTCAACAAATATAAATAGCAGATTCAACTAAATACATTTAACTTCCAAAATGTACAGTACAATATGGAATATATTATTTCAACAGTTGGATTTTTAAAGAAAAGGGGAAATGTTTTCCTATTCCTTTAACTCTTGTGGGCTCATCTTACATCTGGAAGAAGTATACTGCACTCTGTAAAAGTCTTTGCTCACTGGACTTAGTTTTCTTATTCAGGCATTTGGCTAATATACAGAGTGCACATTGTTCCTCAAAATGGGAGAGTGTTTGCAAAAAATGGTCTCAGAACATTATCAATTAGAGAAGCAAGATGAAACAACACAAATTGCATGGAAACTGGTGCAGTAGGTTTTAAGCTATTTTCCATAACAATTTGGCCTCATACAAGGCCCATGAAGTTTTTGCTTTTTACTGGAAAGAGAATCAAATATATAAGAAAACAATGCAGAAATGAAATGATGTGCATTTTAAGTAAATCGGTATGAGTTTTTTGAGCTTCATCCATTAGGATATTTGATCATATTTTTTAAACAAACATGATTAAATTTGCAGCAAAAATGGCTCTTATCATAAGCAATGTTTGTGTTATTTCCAGATGGGGGATAATTTACAAAAGGCAGGGAAGATCAAAAGAAACACTATTTTTTCTTTCTGAATAGAGGGCAGCTACTTAATGGGCGTTGAAGGGATGAGTGCACAGAAACTAACAAATGTTATTTTTTATCATGGGGGGGGCATTTTTCAGGTTGGGCACATAACAGAATAACAGATTTGGAAGGGACCTTGGAGGTCTTCTAGTCCAATCCCCTGGGCAGGCAGGAAACCCTATACCATTTCAGATAAATGGTTGTCCAATTTCTTCTTAAAAACTTCCAGTGTTGGAGCATTCACAATTTCTAGAGGCAGGTTGTTCCACTGATTAATTGTTCTCATTGTCAGGAAAGTTCTCCTTATTTCTAGGTTGAATCTCTCCTTGATCAGTTTCCATCCATTATTCCTTGTCTGGCCTTCAGGTGCTTTGGAAAATAGGTTGATCCCCTCTTGTCTGTGACAACCCCTCAAATATTGGAACCCTGCTATTATGTGACCCCCTGATCCTTCTCTTCACTAGACTAGCCATGCTCAGTTCCTGCAACTGTTCTTCATATGTTTTAGTCCCCAGTCCTCTAATCATCTTTTTTGCTCTTCTCTGCACTTTTACTTGAGTCTCAACATCTTTTTTACATTGTGGTGACATATCATATATTAAAGAGGATTTCTAAAGCAAACATTATCAAGACCAAAAAGGGTTCTACCTACTTTGCACTATTTTTGTTGTTTGGAGATATGTCAGTCCTCCATTTTTCCCAATCCACAATTTTAATACACAATATTATTAGTGGATAATACAGGAACATTTTTTTCAGAATGTTAATCTGAAATGCCCTGCGATCTTCTTTCTGAGTCTGCTGCTGAAGTTTACATACTTTGCCAACCCACTGGTAGGTTGTGATAAAGTTTTCTACTACTATATTTTGCAAGACTTTTGTTTAGTTAATTTAGTTAATTCCCTTTGTGCATATGCTTACTTCATCTTCCATTTATTCATATGCCATGAATCACATTCTGGAGCCGAAGCTTTTGTTGAACTATATAACTTTGTTCAGCAAACAATGTGAATACTAAGATTTTTCCATAAAATTAGAAGCAAGCAATGATACTTTCAATATCCTGATAATGGAGTTGTTCATTTTCTGTTTCCAAGTACTCTTAAACATGCATATCATTTTGGCTTTCCTGATTAAAGTCAAGACTAGTGCTGACCTTTGGAATGCTTTTCCATTAAGCCTTTTTGAAATATGCAAGTTATACTTCTACATCTTCCTGAAACAGAATAATGTATTTGCATTCTGATAGTTAGTAAAATAGAGCAAAATCATTTTTAAGACTAAGATGAAATCAAAATTGAACTTAATTTCTCAACGGACAACCCCCTCCCCCCAATAAAGGAAACAGTCTTTTTATGGATTCAACAAATGATATGTCAGCATCTTCATAGTAACTTTTACTAATGCTTAATTGATGAACATAATAAATGCTGATTGATTTATAATGGTGGCCATTATTAGTAGCCTCTGTAAATTATAGTAATCCTAATAAACTATCATTTCCATTATTCCATTAAGAATTTTAGAAACTGATTAAATCACAAACATTTTAGCATGTCATGATTATCTTACTAATTACAAAGTTCTTTGCATTAAAAGTACTTCCTAGCTGTTGTCAGTTGAAAAGGAAAAGCAGAGATTTTTAAATCGTGGTTGAATTGCTTCTGACTCTTTGTGACCCAACAGACATAATTTCTCCCATATTGTTTTGTCAGTAGCTGCTTCTTTGATTCTTAGAAGCCCCTCCTTGTATCATCAGTGATAGTAACTAGTCACCTTGTCAGCCTCCTTTTGAATTACCTTCTATTTTTTCAAGCATTACAGTCTTCTCCAGAGACCTCTGCACTGTATGTAAAATATTTAAGCTTTGCTTTCAGTAATGATGCTTTCAGTGCTTTTAAATTAATTTAAACTAAATAAAGAGTAAAGAAGTTTATTTTTCATGTTGGGGTCTGGGGCACATAAATGGGGTCAAAATTCAGAATATGATACCAAATTATTAGTATTTATACATATTTATTATATAGCAAATAAATAGCCTTAGATATGCATCAAGGATCAACATGCCTGGATCACTATGTTCCTTTCATCAGTGCAAAGGAAGACATCAGTGCAAAGGAAGACATCAACATGTTTTTAAAATGAATGAAATAAGAAAAAAACCAAATTCATACTGCTTTCTGATAAACTGCATAAGATTACAAAACAAAAGGAGCAGAAACTAAATCAAAGATCTGACTATGAGACAATAAGATAAAAGACAGGACAGGACAACATGCAGGCATGAACTCAGTCTTAAACAGAGTCTATTCCATTTCAGCACTGAACCTACAACTTTCTCAAAGCATGCAAGAACATTTGTAAAGATCTTCTTGTGCATATTTTCTAATACATTTTATACTTTTTAATTTAATGTAGATATTTTGTAAATACATTTTCTTTCAGTAATATATTCAGCTTTGGGCCACCTTTTCTTGTTTTGTTTGTTTTATTATTGTTGTTTACGTTGATGTTCAAAGACTTGCACCAGAACATTCTGGGAAGAGCACACCAAAGAGTAACAATATTTTTCATAGAAATAAGATATGTGGAAAAATATTTTTAATATATTGACCAAACAAGTTTCCTAGCCACATGAAGGCAACTGAATCAGTTGGCGGATAACCATCTTCCAACATAAAAGACTTGTGGCAGATGTTACAGTACTTTTCTGTAATGATATTTAATCAATTCACACACATGTTGCTATGATCAGATAATCTGCAAGGAAAAAAGTGCAATCCAGAAGCATCTGTTCAGGAGTTTAGAAATCTCACAGAGAAGAATGGCAGTGCCCTGGCCTGACATATAAGCATTGCTCAAGAAATATGTTCAGATGAGAAGGCTGCAAGCACACCAATAGTGCTATCCCAATATGTCCTGGACCAGAAGTTGCATCCAAGAAGTTTGACTCCTTTCTAAAGGGGACATTACCACATCAATTCCTGCCCTGTATTTCATGGACTACTTTTCAGCTGCTGAATAATAACTCTCAGATTTGCAAAAAAATCTTTTGCAAAAAAATCTTTCTTTTTTAACTACGGTATTTAGATATGAAAATCTAGCTTTAGTACTGTACTATCTCTAAATCCAGATTTTGGGATTATATATGTTTTATGCTAAGAAATTTCCCAATCTCTGTAAAATTCCCTTTAAATGAACTACCCTGCAAAGAAAAGTTAAGAAGGAAATTACTCCTGACTAGTAAACTGCTATTTGCATTTAAAATAAGGTTTCAAAGTTGCCACTCAACTTATCTTAATCAACAGGTTCAGATAAGATTAGAAGACTCTCTCATGGGATAGGCCTATCAGATCTTCTAATTTAAATATCTATCTTCATAGCTTCTTTCCAGTAAGATGCCCTTCTTCTCTGTCTTGCTGGTTTTACCCACTTAACTCCCAGGCCTGCCTCACAACCCCCAGTCTAATTAGCTCTTGATAGATCTACTGCCCTGTTTCCACAAACATTTAATTCTGCCGTCAATCCTATTTACATTAGAGCATGTTGCATTGTCTTTTACCAAGCTAATCATATTTGAGAGAATGTAAATCACATTAAATAGAGACTATGTACCTATTAGATTGTGACATATAAACACAAACCCTCTTTAGTTACAGAAGTTAACATAAAAACCAAGTTCTAACAGTTACCTGGACCAATGCAGTTTGAAGGTTAGTGCAAAGTATAGAATAATTTCAATACAGAATGAGATGTTCAAGTCTAGTAAGCCTTCCAGATACTATATATGCTGCTTTATATATCTGTATTAATGCATAGTTCCAGTAAAAGAGTGTATCTTGTGCTACCATATTTATAGCAAATAATTATGTATTACTTTCTCAGTTTTTCTTAATTTGGCTTAGTAGCTTGTTATTACTTTAATTATTATTTCAATTTGAATGGCCACCCACTTGCCATATAATTCTGGTGACACTTTTTAAAAATTGGTTTGCCTTTCTGTGGCTAATAAAAAATTACTGGCCCCAAATCATCTAGTTGGCTTTCAGGCCAAGGCAAGCTAGAATTCAGTATTCCCCATTCCTAGTAAACTTAACAACTAGACCTAATTGCCTCTCACAAAAAATGTAAAAAAAATGCAACAGAAATAATAAAAATACATTGCACCAGAAAGAAGTCATATTCAACATATTAAAAAAGACAACCATTATTATTTAGACCAAACTGTGGGAACCCCTCTACTTGGCACTCCCTTATTGACAAAGATCATTTCTGGTAAACCAAGGCAACAGAAATGGCAAGCATTATGGAAAATGTGAAATGGCAAACACTGGCTCAGGAAAAGGTGGGCATTAAATGTTGAAAGAAGACTTTTATCCACATTCAGCTTTAAAATTTGAAGAAACTAAATGTGCTCTTATATGATACATAAATGACATCCTTCCAGAACATGTTCCATCAATACAATCCAGTTCCAGTCTCTGAGGTTTCCTTAACATTAAAAACTTCAGAATGGGAGAAAGGATGAAAAGCTATCTATACAGAACCACAGTAATGCATATCCAAAAATAAATCAACTTTAGACATTGCAGCATTTAACTATACCAGATTTCAGGTAAGGAAAAGACTGTGTGTGTGTGAGAGAGAATATGTGTCAGGGTGGAAGCATGCACATATGTTTGTCTATAGATTCTGTTGCATCACTGAAAAATTCCTATTTGCTTCTTGTTAGCATTCTTAGGCATTAATCCTTACCAATTCAAGCTTAAAACCACACACATTTTAAAGAGAAGTCCAATTTCACCAATAATTCTTAGCCTAGAACATCTCACAGCCAACAATTTACAAAATGCTCACCTAGTTAAATTACAGTTGCCAAGTAAATTATAACTTGAGAGAAATATGAATGCTGTATGTGATCTTTCTTTGTAATAATGATAAAAACCACATCATGTGTCCTCTCAACTCCTAAAGACTATGATTTTAAAACTGTGAAGCATAAAACATATGTTTCAAATTTTCTTTTCTATTGATTTTTTAGAAATTAAATCAGAGATCTGGCAAAAGAAAGATAAAATTATAGCCTTGCAGACATATGAGTAATACAGAACAGCTATTTTATTTTAATTAGGCTCATTCTTTGACTGCTCTATTTAAGACATGAAAAATATGAATTGGCAAATGTAGTTTCTTTTTCCACCTTAGGTGATGTATATGCTCTAAAGAGTTGTAAAAGAACACTTATTTGCAGGAGAGGTCTGCCATGAAACTCTTCACTATTTATTATAAATTGCTTACAAATTGCAAAGTGAAAGAGAAAATGAAATTATTTTGAAAGAGGGAGATTCTATATTAATGGATAATGTGACCACTAAAAACCAATCTATCAATATTATTCTATTTTGTGTAAGAGCCATGATATTCTTTAGGAGAAAATAGATGAATATCTTAGAAAATAAAATTTACTGAGTATAAGAACAAAGAGAAGTTATGAATAGGCCTATAATGATAAGGGAAATTTCAGAAGCAATTAAAAAGAGCAAATCAGGAAAGGTGTCTGGATGAGATGGACAGTCAAGATTGTGTTATAAGTGCTCTGAAGATGAACTTTACAACCTTTAGAAAATACTATGAACTCTATTCTACAGGAAGGAAAGATGTCAGAGTCTTTTTAAAAAAAGGCTAAACTAACATCTATCTACTACTAAAACTGTTTTTGTAATCATAGATTAGAGAAAAATTTTGCAATTGTACTTATATTTGCTGCAAAGGAAATCAGAAGCTTTTTTTCTTTTCCACTCTGTATTAGTTTATGCTAGTTTTTTATATTCTCTGTAAAACTTTTAATAAAATGTATTCAAAAAATTATAATCCCACTCATATAGTTTTTTATTTTAAAAACTAGTTCTTAGGACGTTCATCCTAAGTCCCAGGCAAGTAGAAGAACTAATGGGTGATCTTGCCAGGATTGGTTTGTCTTTGTATAATATCTCTTATCAACAATAATAAGTTGATAACTTCCAATCCCTTAATAATAGCATTTGTTAAAGTTGGGGGAGTGGGGTAGAATGAAAGCGTCACCAGCATTCCAAGCCACTGGCCAGCTGCTCTCTTATGGGGATTTTATTTCTGGGTATTTATTTCTCTGCCATCTCCGTCTGAATCCAATACATTTTTAAGTTGGATCTTTGTATCCTCAGGTTGAACCAGCCCCTCCCGCTGAGGTAAAGTGCACCTGGAGACAAACAACAACTAGAAAACTAGGTCTCTACGTTGCTGCCACCCCTTCATTATAAGTTTATTCCTTCCACATCATGGAATGGGACAACTCACTGTGGTCAACTCACCACAGCCAACTTGCCACAGGGCAACTCGCCCCAGGACCATTCAACAAATACAAAAGTTAAATTTCAATAGAACCGTGGCCAATAATAATAAAATAAAAAAGTCAATTCAGAAATAAAAGAGGTACAATAATTTTGATGAAAATGTTGGCTGTGGCAAATTGGCCACAGCGAGTTGTCCTTGACTCTCCACATTAGCCCACTGGCATACCAGGATAGGACTGATGGAGAAATTCTCATCTCACCCCCGGTCTGACTAAACTAAGGGAAGGAAAATCAAATAAAACTATGGATAGACAATAACTCAGTTAAGCTGAGGCAGGTGCTAAAAGGACAATTCTAGACTTTTGTTCTTTTTTAAAAAAATCAACTTTACTAAAGGGTTCCAATAGATGTCACCTAGTTGGGTAATGAAACATCTACAAGCAAACAACAAGCTAGTAGAACACCAAGAATTTCAGTGTTTTTTTAAAGGGTACCACACATTGATAGCATACAATATGTTATTAAAAAGAGCTAAAATACAAAATAAAAGTCCTAATGCAGTTCAAACTATAGCCAAACAACACAATTTTCACACTAGCCTGAGATAACCCTTTCATCCAGGATGGTGGCCAACTTTTTCCCTCCCCAAAATTCCCTCTTGTTCTCCCAAACCTGTCAACCCCCTCTTCCTTTTTTCCTTTATTGGCTGTCAGGTGCCTGGTGATTCCTCTTAGCATGCAAACCTTGTGATTTACAGGGCCAACTGCTCCCCACTACAATTTTTCTTATGTCGCCTTCTCCCACATCAGATTTGATCCCATTCCATTTTGTTTTTAGCATTAGCTTGTTGATAGGCAGATGAACAGAGAGAATACTTTACATCAGGGGTGTCAAACTCGCAACATCACGTGATATGTTGTGATCACGACGTTTTTTGGCAATGGGGTGGGCATGGTTTCGCTATGATGCATCCAGCCACAGGCCGGCAGTTTGACACCCTTGCTTTACATAATTTATTTCCACTATTCCACTGTGTTGGAAAGAATAAAAAATACCACATTCCTTAATAGTCATTTGCCTCAAGTTATCCTTTTAGTGTTTAAGAAGCAGCTGTTGTGATTCCTTGCCAGCCAGTGGATTCGGCAGCTGAGTCTGAGGACTCAGATGAGGAGGAAGGGCCTGGAGTGACATTAGAGTCAGAGGAAGGTTCTGAGGAAGACTTATGGTCGGACGAGGAGCCTGGTCCTTCTAATCACACTCGGGCTGAGTTACAGCTGTGCTGGGAGCCTGACTTGGACAAAGATGAGGAACAGCTGGGGCAAATCCCGGATGCACGAATGCACAGGCAGGAGAAGTGAGTGGGACAGAGGAATGCAATGGGGCGGCACCAAAGGCAAAGGAGAAGGCATTAGGAAGCCATGCCTTGGCAGAATTATAAAAGGGAAGGTGTGGGATGTGCTAGTTGCTGAAGGCAACTGTTTGTGTTGAGGATCGAGTTTCTGTGGACTGTGTTTGTTTGCTTTGGACATTGACTCAGGTCTGTGAGTATAAAAGGGATTGGTTTTTCTTTCGGTTCCTGCCTGCTTCTTGAAAGAGGGGTTTCTCCTTGTGAGCACAACAAGGACTCACGTAAGCTGGGACAGAACAGCAGCCATTATCATCAGTGAAAACATCCTGGAGTTAAAACTTTACTCAGAGTTGAGTATCACAATTGGTCTTCTGAAGAGTGTTCTACAGATCTCACAATTATAAGAAGCTGCTGTGAACTTTTCCTAGGACTATAATCCCATGTGTTAAAAGAGATCTTATTATCTGTTTTTTCCTTCCAATAGCCACAATGGATATTATACATGAACATATGGTTTGGGAATGGAGTAGTAGCAATAACAAGAATAACAAAACACTGTGTGTATTGCAATGCATTTTTCCACAAGGGAGCCTAAACAGGCATGTGAAGGCCAGACTAAATATTGCAACATTTGAAGAAAGTAAAAGCGTTGCATATTGTCAATGGCTGTAAATGGTTATGGTTCTTTCCTCATTTTTACATGCCTGGAGGTTTAGTTGGACCAAACTAACACTACATTTTTTCCTCTCTATTATCTAATGAATTGGGTCATCGCTGGTGTCAAGTGGATGGCTTGGGCATGCAGCAGGATAGAAGCAGCCAGCCATCTGTCCAGGCTAATGTACCATCTGTGGATTGAAGATTCCGCCAGCTTTGTTGGCAGAGCCTGAACATGTGTCCCCTAATCAAGCTATAAATCACAAACAGGTCTTCTGGATTGCCAATTAAAATTTTGATACATTAAATGTCCTGTAGGCCTACTTGATTTCAAGCCTCTTGAGAGTGAGGTTGGTTAGTACGAGGTTATACGATTGTCTTAAAGGTTATCTATTAGCATTATTAAGCATCATAGGATTCATAGCATATGTAAATAACCTCTGAGCATCTATAAAAGCCATTAAAAAGGCAGTGGAATTGAAAAACTATCCCACTAGGTAACTGCACTGATAGCTGATATGAGAATAATGGAGTTAATTTTACATGCGTTTCATTTTTATTACCAGTTATTCTTTTTAAGAAGAATTTCAGTGCTTTGTGTATTAATTACCAGATTAAAATATGTCTCAGTCCTTAATGACCAAGGATTTTTTTGTACTATGAGTCACATGGCAGAAGATCCAAGAAAGCTTTCTCCTCTTCGGAACTTCGTTATTAATCAATGATTTTAACAGAGTTGTTTATACTAGTGAATCTGGATGCTAACAGCCAATAAGAAGGCTGCTTATTTATGATGGTCAACCAGAGAAGGTAATTTTTCTTTCAATCTCAGAGCTTTACTTGTTTAAATATGAGGGCTCTGTGAAGTCAACAGCCAGTTTCAGTCTTCCTATTTAATTTTTGTTGTTTTCTAAGCTTCATTATCTGTGAAATTTTAACTTTGAAATACTAATTTGGGCATTCTGTGTTTTTAATCTTTCTCTCAATAATATATATACTGTATATGTATTTTGCATGATTTAATTACAACTGGTAACAAAATGCTGCAAGTTTGATTGTACTTTTCCTCCCTCCCTTGTATAACGCAGAGAGTCAAGAATATGTCAGCCTGAATGTCTTCTTAATGTCTTTCTTCCCAAGATTAAAGGATTGCTTCTATCTTTTTTGTTCACATAACAGTTTCTGAATATTTGCTTCAAGTCATCTCCCAGCCCACAACAGTATCAAATCAAAGTGGTTGGTATTGAATGTGTAGCGCATCCCACTTCACATTGATGGGATGCACTACAAGTGGTTATTAAATACGGACTAGGTGTAATAACAAACTTATGTTCAAAATTTCATAGGAATGGAACCATAGACATGAGAAAAAGAGATTACACTACATCGGAATAAGATTATGATAAATCTACAAAAAATATTAAAGTGCAAAAACATACTAACAACAAAAACATATATTGTTAAGGCCATGTTTTTCTGGTTAAAACATATGATAGGACTATGAGAAAGATGAATGAAGAAAAACTGATGTCTTTGATTTGTGGTCCCCGAAAAAAATTAGACTACACAAAGACCACCTTTAGAATAATGGACTTGAATGTTCCATTCTAATGAATAAATAGAGGATTGCTTTCAACAATTTTAAACTACTTTTGTATATTCTTAAAATAATATGACAAAAATATTTATGTACTGGATAACTCAGTACATAACTCAGGGTAATATGACAAAAATATTTATGTACTGGATAACTCATATTAATGACTTCCTTATTAATATGCTGTCGAGGATGTTCATTTTGTCTTGCTCACTGTTTTTAATAATACAAATGATAATGTATTAAATAGGCAGCACTGAGATTGTATATCTCATATCTTGGCATAGAGAAGCAAGACTGTGCAAATATTCAATTTGAGATTCAATTCAAAGCCTGTATCTTTCAGATAAATGAATTCTCCAAACAGAATTTAAAAATCTACAGGTAATCCTTGACTTAAAATGACAATGGAGGGCCTCCCCCCCCCAATTTTGGTCATAGGTCATTGTGATTGTAAGTCAAGGCACCAGACTCAATTTTATGGCTGTTTTTGTGAGGATCCACCCCATCCTAAAAATAATTACATTGTTGTTAAGCAAATCATGTCATCATTTAAGTGAATCTATTTTCTGAATGAGTGTTTTTGCTAGAAATTAGCAAAACAATGTCGCAAATCATATCATGTGACTGTGGGACACTGCAACCTGCCATAAATGTGAGTTGGTTGCCAAGTCCCCAAAAGGTGATCATATGATCATAGAGGCAAGGACAACAGTGATAACTTTGAGGACTGGTTGTAAGTAGCTGTTTAAAAATCTGGTATAACTTCAAGTGGTCATTAAACAAGCATTGGTACGTTAGAATAGAATAGAGCTGGAGGAGATCTTGGAGGTCTTCTAGTCCATCCCCCTACTTAAGCAGGAGAACCTACATCATCTCAGATGTCTAGTATTTTCTTAAATATCCCCAGTGGTGGAGTGCTCACAATTTCTGAAGGCAAGCTATTCCACTGGTTAATTGTCCTTACTGGTAGGAAGTTTCTCCTTAATTCCAGGTTGCTTCTCTCTTTGATCAGTTTCCAACCATTATTTCTTGTACTGCCCTCTGGTGCTTTGGTGAATAACGTGACCCCCTCTTCTTAGTAGCAGTCCCTCAAATACTGGAATACTGCTATCATGTCTCCCCTATTTATTCTTTTCTTTAGACTAGTCAAACCCAAATCCCGCAGCCATTCTTCGTATGTTTTAGCCTCCAGGACTTTGATCATCTTAGTTATTCTTCTCTTGAATTTTTTCTAAACTCTTAACATCTTTTTTGTGATATGGTGACCAAAATTGGCTGCAGTATTCCAGGTGTGGTCTTACTAGGGCTTTGTAAAGTGGTACTAGTACTTTGCGTGATCTTGTTTCTATGCCTCTGTTTATTCAACCCAGGATTGTATTAGCTTTTTTGGTTGCTGCTGCTCACTGCTGGATCATAGTCAAGTGATCGTCTACTAGGACTCCAAGGTCCCTCTCACAGTTACTGTTTTTAAGCCAGGTCTCACCCAATCTGTATTCATGCCTTTGGTTTTTCCTGCCCAAGTGTAGGACTTTGCTTTTCTCCACATTGAAACTCATTTTGTTGGATAGGGCCCATTGTTTGAGTTTGTCAAGATCTTTTTGGATCCTGAGTTTGTCTTCTGGGGTGTTGGCTATTACTGACAGTCTGGTGTCATCTGCAAATCTGATGAGTTCACCTTCAAGTTAAGGAATACCTGTAACCAAACTGTTAAAATGAACTAGATTTCCATTTTCATGCCACATCACTGGCTAGATTATGAAAGATTTTTCCAGATCGGGGTGCTTTAACACCGGCTCCACTGCAAATAAGCTCAGTGGGGATAGGGAATAGAAGGGGAATAGAAGGGAATAGAAGAGGAACTTATCAAATTTGCAGACAACATTAAGCTGGCAGGAGTAGCCAACACCCTGGAAGACAAGCTCAGCATCCAAAAAGATTTTGACAGACTTGAACAATGGGCCCTATCAGTGCTCAAGTTTGGGTCTATATTACATAAATGCATGACTTTCTAATTCTTTAAATATGTGATCATTCTGTAACACTTCTGCAAAATATTTTTCAGAGTAATAAATATCTAAAACCAAGCTTAATAACAGTAATTAAAATAACAATGTTTCCAAAACAATACCAAATACTGGAACTATTTTTAACATCCCATGAAATAAAACCAATCACCTGTGAGAAAACCAAAATCAGAATTTCAGGGACATCTTCATTTGTAAAACCGTAAGATGGCATTTTTGAACAAATGTTACCTTCCATTTCACAGGCAAGACACAATATAAAAAGAAATGTGTTGCGGTTTCTCCCATTGATCTGCAAGATGAATTAGAGCCAGCAGTTCTATCAAGGGAACAGAAGGGTGTTAGGATTCATGAGGTTTTCCTGCTCTGCATGTATCCCAAATCTGACAACTTGCAGAACATATTCACCAAAACAAGTTTTCCTCACAGTGTAAAATCTCTTCAAATTGGAAAAAGTACTGGCAGAGATGAAGGGTAGGAGAGCTATGAACTAGATGAAGGTAGCGGTCAAGGGACAAGATGTTTGTCATGCTTCAGAAGAGCTGGCTGACAGCACTCAGCACCTCTATGTGGTTATCCAGGTATAAAAATAGGGGGGGGGGGCATTTTATCCAAAGGAAGTAAAATGTGTACCATTGAAGTTCCCAAGAATAACAGCATAAATAAAGAGGAATGGAGAGATAAGTTTAACTGAAAATATTAAAATTAAGTTTTTTAAAAGCCTGTGCACTTTAAATTGAAGCAAACAGACAGTAAAAATAAAAATAAAAAACCAGCAATTGTTTAACCACATTATCAATAGGTTTGCCTCCCCTTTATATCATACACAATAGCGATCACCTGAGGCATTTTTAAGAATATGACTGAGGTATTAGCATAGAAAGCTTCATGTGCTTCAAGAGCCTTCCTGGAGAAGTAGGATTCAGAATCTCTAGTCTATTGCATTGGTTCTTAAACTAGAAGGAATTTGGAGATATCCTGGAGTAATGGAGCAATCTATAATGGCTTGTTTTTGAGTTAAATTTCCATTGAGTTAATGCTTGTGTAAAACAACACAATTAGGGGTTGGGGGTGTTGGATTATTTGAGATAAGGAAAAGGGGTAGTTGTGTCAAACAATTTAACTGTTTTGTTACCTTCTTTGTCCTTGCAAGCAGGCTTTGTGGTTTTTGTGAAGAGGGAGTGTTGAATTGGTGATAATAAAGGCCTGTAGTTCAAATTCAGCAAGCACTGTTTATAGTAAATGATCTGCTTCTTGCGTTGGTAGGCATTGAAGAGGCAGGACTCACAAACAGGTACTTCTTTATTCAGACTAAAACAGAACTCAGAACAAGATAGCTCCGCCCCTATTTATATATTCAGCCTGGGGTGGTGTCAACCAATGAATGCAACGTATTTTCCGGCTCAAATGCATCCTAATCAGCCCTTGCAGGCAGCAAGTCTGGCCCAGCAGGCCACGTGGTCTGCTAATGGTTTCAGGGCAGCTCCCTGGATCTGTTCCCTGTTAAGCTCAGTACATTACAGTATATACACCAGTAAAAACCTCATCTACTCAGACATAGCAAGGAATGAAAAAAGAGTGTTTTCTTTTATCAGCATCCCTTGTAAATTTCATGCAATACCTCTAGTTTTTACATGAATGGAGTTCAAATTACAAGTTATGCTGCACAATGAGCAGAATACATATAGGCTGCCACTTACATGAACTAGGTATCTTTCTTGCACTTTGCCAGGAATAGCATATGAGTACTCACTTAAGTATTGGATAGAAATGGATAATGATCAAGCATCACTTACTTATTTATTTAGTGTTATAGACAAAGTAAAAAAAATGATTAAAAAAAACCCAATGTAAAGATACAAATTCATGCATAAAAAATACAGCAACTGTAGAACGTCTGATTTATTTACCCAATCTTAAAGTTATTTCTGTTTGTCCCTTTCCCTGTCTGACCATTTACCCATCTCAGTTGCCTACTTTTGAATATTATTAACCTTTCCTTGGGTTTGGAAAATCTGATTTAATATTTCTCTCTTTTATTTTTATTTTTCCTTATTTTATTTCTGACTGCTGGCCTTATGGCTGTAATAAAGATCTGATGGTTTCTGACAGAAGTGGGAATAGCAATGAATGTAGCCAGTGACATATCAGCAAAGAGAAGAGTGTTCTTCTCTTCTTAACTGGTATGAAAGTGACATAAAAAGGAATTATTAGATCAGCTTACAATAACATATAAAAGGGAGATAAAGCATCCATCTTATAACTGTTTACATTTATTTAAAATTAGAAATTAAAGTTACTTAAATAATATTTGTGATGTAGCAAATATATTTTATATATTCCAAATATTATTCTGAGTTTTCATTTACAAAAGTAACAAGTCTAAGCATTGGCCGCAAGACTTAAAACTGCTACTCTTTGCACCATAAGAATTATGAATCTGCTGTATATGATAATTAAGATTTATAATGAAAAAAACGATCTGAATATGAATGCAGAAGGAACATGAAATAGCTATTTTGATATCTAGTAAACACTGCTATAATCATTGCAGTGATAAAATACAACAATAACTGCTGATGAATAAACATGAACTCATATAATTCTACAAGTAATTCCATATTTTTTCTTTAGTCAAAATTCATGCAATTCATTTTAAAAGAAATGAAAAGTAATTTTCAGGCATAAATGACAAAAAGGCTCACGGGGCACTTCGAGACAGCCTACTATTCCATTTCCTAAATCTTTAAAATAAATCTGAAAATTGTTTTGACTGTTTCCCGATTCTTGCTGATACCAGCATTTTTCATACCAACCATGGAAAAACAAAGATTCTGAACGTATCAGGCCTGCCTCTGTTCTAGTGATGTCACAGCAGTACCAGAAAGTCTCCTCTGGTCCCTCAGGGGATTGAGATTTACTAGGCCCAGGCCCTCCACCAGGGTATCGTCTCTGCTCTTTGCACACCACTTTTGCATATAGTAAGTCCAACCTAACAAGAAAGCAAAATAATTACTTCTTCAGATGTACATCATTAATAATTTAAACCAGGAACAAAGGAGTTCTTACAGCTCAAGTTGTGATAGGACTTCAAGGACTACTTTCTTGCACTACTTTCTCCGGTTGGAGGGGCTTGGAGTGTGGGGCACCGTTCTGCGGTGGTTCACCTCCTACCTCTCTGGCAGGTCGCAGTCGGTGCTTGCAGGAGGTCAGAGATCGGCTCCGAGGTCTCTTCCGTGTGGAGTCCCTCAGGGGTCTGTTCTCTCACCTCTGCTTTTCAACATATACATGAAGCCATTGGGTGAGATCATCCATCGACACGGGGTGAGTTGTCATCAGTATGCTGATGACACTCAGATCTATATCTCTACCCCGCGTCATTACAGCGAAGCAGTGGAAGTGATGAACCGGTGCCTGGAGGCTGTTGGGGTCTGGATGGGTGCTAACAGGCTCAGACTCAATCCCGACAAGACGGAGTGGCTGTGGGTTCTGCCTCCCAAGGACAATTCCATCTGTCCATCCATTACCCTGGGCGGGGAAGTCTTGTCCCCATCGGAGAGGGTTCGCAACTTGGGTGTCCTCCTCGATCCACAGCTAAGTTTAGAATACCATCTTTCGGCTATGGCGAGGGGGGCATTCGCCTAGGTTCGCCTGGTGCGTCAGTTGCGGCCCTATTTGGACCGGGAATCACTCCTCACAGTCACCCATGCCCTTGTCACCTCGAGACTCGACTACTGTAATGCTCTCTACATGGGGCAACCTTTGAAGAATGTCCGGAGACTGCAGGTGGTTCAGAATGCAGCCGCGCGAGCCGTCTTGGGTCTCCCAAGACATGCTCATGTCACTCCAGCCCTCCGTGAGCTGCACTGGCTGCCAATTGGTCTCCGAACACAATTCAAAGTGTTGGTTATGCCTTATAAAGCCCTATATGGCAATGGGCCAGGATACTTGTGGGACCATCTTCTGCCTCATAAATCCCAGCGACCGGTTAGGGCACATAGGGTTCGCCTCCTACGGGTCCCGTCTGTTACACAATGCTGTTTGGCGGGACCTAGGGCTAGGGCCTTCTCTGTTGCTGCCCCAGCCCTCTGGAATCAACTTCCCTCAGAGGTTCGTACTGCTCCTTCCCTACTAGCTTTCCGAAAACTTTTAAAAACACATCTATGCAGACAGGCTTGGGGCTTGTGAGCTGCGCTCTGCCCCTGGGCCTTTGATTGGGACTGTATGTCATATGAGTGGGTATAGTTTTATTGTTTTTTATATTGTATATTATTATTTTAACTAATTTATATTTTGTACTTGTATTATTTGCTGTGAGCCGCCCTGAGTCTGAGGAAAAGGGCGGCATATAAGTCAAAATAAAGTAAAAAGTAAAGTAAAAAAGTACTTTCTAGTTTTGATGGGTCCAAAATTAAACTTTTGAAGAAGGATAAACATCAAAAATAAGCAAGGGCATCAGTGGCATAAAATTCTCTATGCATTAGCTGAACAAATAAGCAAAGAAGGGGACGGAAACTCACAAAAGGGAATTTCACCAGATTCAGAGCATCTTATTACCTGATAAACAAATGGAAGATTCTGCTCACAAAGAACAGAGTAGTATTGTTTCTTATCTTTTTCCCCCTGAACATCTAAAGCATGTTTTCCTTAATGAATGTTGGAATAAATTGTTGTTTGCATAACTCCACAAAAGAAGGTAATAGGATTTCAGTTTTCCTAAACAAAACTAAACAACAACAGACTCAAGCAACACTGACTGCATTTGCAACTTAATTTTTTTCTGAATTAATTATTGTTTTTATACGTTAACTGTTTTATAATTTTATTGTATGTGATGGAGAGTCACCCACGGAGATGGGCAGTCAATTTAATGAATGAATGATGAAGAGATGAACAAACAAATTTTGCTGCAGGTTCTGGAAAAGAGAAGCACTCTTTTATTCTCCACTTTCATCTCCTACTATATGTGATCACTGCCTTATAAACAAAATGCCATTAGGAAAAGTACATTTATAATTTGTGTCTGAAGTGGCATGCAAGTGAAAGATAGCCAGAAAAACTCAGAAATCTCCCTGTTCCATCCTGAACTATTTCTTAAGCACACAACACCTTCTTGAGTTTTTGGATAGAAAGAGATTAACTTAAACTGTAGATAGGAGAAAACTGACAAGAATTGCTAATTTATCAATGTTTCCAATATCAGCAACAGGAAGAAGATAAATCCTCTATAAATAAAATGGGAATCAAAACAGCAGGGCTGGAAGGAGCTTCCCGAAAAACTGAAAAGCAAAAACAAATGGAGAACAAAATGAAGATATTTAAAGTTTATTGCTTTTTGGGTCCAGGGTTTTTCTATGGTACCACATTTAAAAAGTGTGGCAGTACAGAAAATTTGTTAAGGTAGGCATCGGATTATTAACATCTGGAGAATGTTGCTGATTTCTATCATACTTGAACTATATCTTATACAATAAATGTGAATCTAAGCCGATGATTGTTATTACAGACAACTCCAGTTAGTAATGTGAATAAATGTACTTTCTACAGATTGTCCTGATTCTCCCATCATTTACAACCAACCAAAAAAACCTCAACCCAGTCACATAGTTTCAGTGATCAATACACTAAAAATCTCACAAATATTGAGAGACTAATCTTTGAGAGTCCAAAAGTTCCATTTGATGCAAAACTCCAGTTACCCGATTGTCAGGTGAGGTAGCTACATGGGATCACTGATTTTAATGTTGTTCTACTGGCTGCTCATGAGTTACCAGATCTAAAACTAGGAATTGATATAAGGTTGTAAAGCCCTAATGGTTTTGGGCTCAGGTACTTGAAACATAATTCATCAGTATCATGCAGTCTGTGTGCTAAAGCATAGTTGCCTGAAGTTAATCCTCATTCTTGATAAGCAATATATGGAGGAGAGATACATTGAAGAAATAATACAAGAATGGTCACACTCTTGACTTAAAAAAGAGGAAGGGGTGAGAAAGAAACTCAAGATAATCCCACCTTGATTCTTTTTGATAAGAGTGAGAGAAAAGAGAATTTCAGGGCTGCCTCTACTCAAATCCCAGGAAAGAAAAACCCTTCACTCCATAGATTTAGAGAAAAGGTATTTTTACTAGGAAAAACGTGACTCTGGCAGGCTTTCAACATTCTGTTACCAGACCCTACAACAATAGAGTTCAATGATTTTTGTGATGTCTGTTTCTTTGAGGAGCTGACCCAATTATTGATAGATAGATTGATTAAATTTGTATAGCTGTCCCTCTCAAACCAGTGACTCTGGAGGTGGAACAACCATAAAAAGATAAAACAGTTAAATATAAATTAAATAAAATAAAAAATAGCAACCAAAAGATACTATAATCTGTCATGGTGAATATAATCAGGAAATGGACCTTAGGATCCTAGGCAGTGGTGGGATTTAACCAGTTCGCACCACTTCGGCAGAATCGGTAGCTAATTTTTTGTTGCCCAAGCCCAGAATGGACTTCCAGAAGTAGCATCCACACAGAGAACCAGTTGTTCACATATTAGAATCCACCACTGATCCTAGGCCTGGTCTTCAAGGTCTTCCAAAAGGCTAGCAGGGTTGGGGCCATTCTAGTTTCAAGAGGGAAGATATTCCAGAGTGCAGGCGCTACAAGAGAAAAGACACACCTTCTAGTCCCTGCCAGCTGACATTGGTTGGCTGACAAGGCACAGAGCATGCCCATACAGCCAGAGTAGATTGGAAGGGTAGAAACAATGAAAGAAGACAGTCCTTCAGGTAACCGAGCCATGAAGGGCTTTAAAGGTGACAACCAGCACTTTGAATTGTATCTGGAAACACATTAGCAACCAATACAGTCCCTAAAGCAATGGTGTGATATATACCAAATAGCTGAAACCATTTACATACCATGTAGCATCCAAATGCTCCTCAGGGGTAGCTCCATGTAGAGCAAATTACGGTAGTCCAAACAGAAGGTTGCAAGTGCATGAGTGACTGTAAGCAGTTCAGGCAAGGGCACAATCCTGTTAGTCATGGCTAGTACTTGCTCTTCCAGCAGGAGCCATGAGTCCAAGAGAACTGCCAAATTGTGCACTGGATACATCTGAGGCAGTGCCACCCCACCTAGGATCAGAGGTGGAATAACCTTGGTACTAGAAAGCACAAGCACCCAAAGGGTCTCAGTTTTGCTTAGGCTCAGCAGAAGTCCATTGTGCCAATCTAGGCCCATATAGCCTCCAGACATTGAGATAGGGTGTCCACAGGCAGCCCAGGGTAGAGATATAAAGCTGGGTATCATCAGCATATTAATGATATCTCACCACAAACCATCAGATTACCTCATCCAGCATCCTCATACAGATGTTAAATAAGGTAAGGGGAGAGAGATAATTAAGCCCTGAAGCACCCTATAAAACTGGGGCTATTGGCTGGATCTCTCCCAACCTATCAACATTGACTGGAACTGACCTCTGGAGGAAGGAGGAAAACCATGCCGTCTACTCCCAACTCCTGAAACCAGTCCAGAAGGATACCATGATCGATGGTAACAAAAACTGCTAAGAAGTTAGGAAGAGCAAGGATGGGTGCACTGTCCCCATCCCAGTCCATCAGAGGTCATCCAAAAGTGCAATCAATGCAATCTCAGTCCGATATACCAGCCTGAATTCTAACCTGAATCCTAACTGAAAAGACTCCACTTCATCCAGAATCCTTTGAAGCTGCTGTGCAAACACTTTCTCTATAACCTTCCCTAAAAAAGGGAAGATGGCAAATAAATTTAACAAACAAACAGATAAATAAGTAAACAAACATCTTCCTAAATCTAGACAAAGGAACAGAAGGAGAGTTCATCAAAGGTGCAGATGACACTAAGGGGGGGGGGGAATAGTTAGCACTTTAGAAGATAGATTCAAGATACAGAAGGATCTTGACAGATTTGAACGCTGAGCCCTATCCAACAAAATGCAATTCAGTGGTGAGAAGGTTTTACACTTAGGCCAGAAATGCACAGATATAGAATAGGCAGTACCTGGCTCAGCAGTAATAACTACGAGAAGGATCTGGCTGTCCTAGTGGACAACCATACGATGAATGGTTGTGAGAACTGGGTTTGTCTATGTGAAGACGTGAAGTGAAGACATGTTCATTTATTCTCCAAAACACCCAGAACAAGAAGTAACAGATGGAAGATTATTAAAGCGAGATCCAACCTAGAATTAAGAAAAAAATGTTGACAATCAGAAAAATTGCTCAGTGGAATGGTTTACCCAACAGAGATTGTGGATCTTCCATCACTGGAGGTTTTTAAGAAAAGACTAAACAGCAATTTGTCCAGAATTGTACGGGGGCTCTTGGTTGAGCAAGGGGTTGGACTAGAAGAACTCCAAGGTCCCTTCCAATTCTGTTATTCTATGATTACTAGACTTCTAATGCAGAGTGAATTTGAATGATTGTATTCACCAGTTGCTGAGCATAATAATCCTAATATTCCCTGGTTTAAATTTTTAAAAGGATTCTAGCCCTAATGGCACATGAACCAGGGAATTAATCAATACCTCAGATTTCACTCTGATGCCTGAATTTGGGAAAGGAGTTAAAAGGAAGATGTGTTTGAAATTAGAAATTTTATAGATTTCTGTTTTCTCCATTGTGTAGGCAATATTGCTAGTCCACATTGTAAAAAAGAACTTGACCCACTTTATAGCTCCAACATTTCATCATTACTAAAAGTTAGACTTAGACATTTATTTAAAAGGTAGAAATTTAAACCATCATATGCAGTCCAAATTTATAAATGACTGGCCAATTAGATCTCTGGTTTCAAACTAAAAAATAGATTATTCAGATCACTGGGTAATCTTCAAACTCTACCTGTATTATTTATCTTTTTGTAGAGGTGTGTATGTGTGCATACACATATGTGCACCTGTACACACTTTTGTTATTGTCCTTGTTTTATTTTCTTACATTTCTTTAGATTGTTTTATTGCAAACTTCTTTGTTTGCAATAAAGAATTATCTTTTTAAACAATCACTACCAAAAATCAGATGTCATGGATGATTTTCGGTTGTTATATTCATGTTTATATCATGGTTTACTATTAGCGTTTGTTAGTGTTTATTACCATAGTGTTTATTATCATTCATCAAAATATGCATGACATTACCACTACAATGCTGTGATTTATGCAAAACAGTTTATTTCAACATATAAATAACAAGAAAAAGGTCAAGAAAACAGTCAGTCCACTTAAGAGAGAAGATGGCAAGGAAGTAACAGGCAGCAGAGAGAAAGCAGAACTGCTTAACTCATTCTTTGCATTGGTCTTCACACAAAAAGAAACTATACCTACCAAAAACCTAACCATAAAAGACAGACTAGAAATAAAAATAAAAATACGCAAGAAAACAGTTCAAGAAGATCTATCTGATCTTGATGAATATAACTCACTAGGACTTGACAGATTATATCCCAGAGTTCTGAAGGAACTCCTGGAACACCAGGGAATTACCTGAGGATTGGAAAAGAACTGATATGGTTCCTATCTTCAAAAAAGGGGGGAAAAACAAACCCAGGAAACTACAGACCAATCAGCCTAACATCAATACCTGGGAAGATACTGGAAAAAGTAATAAAAAAACAGATCTGTGAACATCTAGAAACAAATAAAAGCCAGCATGGGTTTGTTAAAAACAGATCAGGCCAAACCAAGCTTATTTCATTCTTTGACAAAGTGATTAAATTAGTAGATCAGCAAAATGCTGTGGACATAGCATACAGTATTTAGACTTCAGCAAAGTTTCGACAAAGTAGACCACAACCTACTTCTTGGTAAGCTAGAAAAATGTGGGACAGACAGCATCACCACCAGATGGATTTGTAACTGGCTGACAAATCATACTCAACAATTACATAATGAGTAGTCCTTAATGGTACTACATCTACATGGGGATGTAAGCAGTGGGGTACCAGAAGGTTCTATCCTATCCTAGGCTCAGTACTCTTCAATATCTTCATAAATGACTTAGATGAGGGAATAGAAGGGGAACTCATCAAATTTTCAGATGACACTAAGCTGGCAGGAATAGCCAACACTCCAGAAGACAAGCTCAGGATCCAAAAAGATCTTGACAGACAATGGGCCCTATCCAACAAAATGAAATTTAATGTGGAAAAAAAGCAAGGTTTTATACTTAGGAAAGAAAAAGTACAGTACAAGTACAGATTAGGAGTCCTAATGGATTATCACTTAAATATGAGCCAGCAGTATGCAGCAGCAACCTGGAATTAAGGAGAAATTTCCTAACAGTGAGAATAGTTAACCAATGGAACAGTTTGCCATCAGAAGCTGTGGGTGCTTCATCACTGGAGGTTTTTAAGAAGAGACTGGACAGCCACTTGTCTAAAATGGTAAAGGCTCTCCTGTTTGAGCAAGGAGTTGGACTAGAAAACATTTCAGCTCTATTCTGATTGATTGATTGAATGATTGATTCATTGGGTGATGATATCTTCAGTGAAATACTTGCTGAGCTGCAAATATTGCACCCTCAAAAATTAGTGGAACCCATGCAATTCTCAAAAACAAAATTGGTTCACGTGATGTGGACTTGTTTTAGCAGTGGTTCCCTTATGAGAAGAAGTTAATTCATGTATTAATCTTGTTTTAGAATTTTCATATTTATTGGTTTATGAATAAATAACAGTTCAATGGAAATGGAGAGTGTGCATTTTTATAATTTAAAAAAAAAATCCCTGGAAGGCTGACGTTAGAAGACCCATTTTCCATCAATTAAAAATAGTCTGAAGAAGTTGCCTCATTTTCTAAATGTGAAGAAGCTATTCATATTAAATATATTAGTTATGTGCTGAATTTCTAAATTCTTTTTCTATTATATATAATAATGTTTAGAAAATAGAAAATACAGAAAATATATTTCCATTATACAGAAAATAAAAATAACTTATGTCAACCTGGAGCCATGACTAAAAAGCATTCAGATGGTAAGTGGGGCAGGAGATAGCGGTGTGATGAAAAAGCAAAACAGCCTGTCAGAGAAAGATAGCACTAACTAGTATATAAATATTTCTGGTTATGGTTTGCTCCATGTATGTGCACAGCATCTACTTCTTACATGGCCTCAGCTTATTCTATGATACAGAGGTAACAGTGACTTGGCAATAATTTTTTGTAAGAATAGAACAGAATGGAATGGAATGGAATGGAATGGAACGGAACGGAACGGAATGGAATAGAATAGGAATAGAACCAAACGGAGCTGGAAGATTCTCAAAGAGGAGAATCCAATACCATCTCAAACAAGTGATTGTCTACTCTCTTCTTAAAAACTTCCAGTGACGAAGCACCCACAACTTCTGAAAACAAGCTGCTTCTTTTTAATTGTTCTCACTATTACAAAGTTTCTCCTTAATCCCAGGTTGCTTCTCTCCTTGATATAATTTACTATATTTAATTATGAATTAAATTAATCATTAATTAATCATTGCTATACAACAATATTTATCATTGCATAGCAATGATTAATTCAATCACAGAATACATGTAACATTAGAGGGTCCTTTGAAGAATTTGTATATTGCCAAAAATGTACTTTGTGCTGAAAAATATAATTTCAATAAACTTCTGAATAGCAAACTCCAGTATCATTTATAAATACATACCTGGGAATTCAGAGTTTTGGAATGATAAACACACTCATTCTCTACACAAATACACACAAACATTCAACAGATGATGATGTGATGGATGGCTGCTTTGCTAGAAGGATGCCTCTCTATTTCATTATTTAATTACACAGCAGCCTGAACACAGGGCAATAAAACTGCATTTTCATCCATAGCTGATTTCCATTTAGAGCCTGTCATGTTAATAGTGAAATAAATTGCTTTAATTGTCAGCAGACTTCATCAAATTCACATTTTTCCTCTTTGTATTCAATATTTATTAAACACCTGTGTCTGGATTAGCAAGAATAGTACAAACATCCCAAAGCTGAATAAATATATATATTGCAGAAAATGTTACTTTATACTTGTTACTTGTCTAGAATTTAAATTTTGTGATGTTCAGATCCATTTACCAATAACATTGTCAACTGGGCTGCAGTCATTCTTAAAATTTACTACAAAATGCCAGTTATTAGAAAATGCAAAGAAATACCCATCTGGAACCATTCCCGCCCACCCCTGCCCCCAATACACATTTTATTGTATTTTCACTTCTACAATTCAGGTCCAAGTTATCTAAAAGAGCACCAGCAGCCTTCCAGAAACCTGCTTCTGCCTTTGGGAGCAATCCTGTTCTCCATATCCTAGCCAGTTGGTGGTAATGAAGTCAGGTATTCTCTGCAAGGAGTCCTGTCCCTGGAGAAGGATTCCTCTTTTGTGGCTCACCCATTCTCAGGCTGCTCTGTTTTTAATCTCCTGTTGTTTTGTTTTTAGACTAATTTTACCCAAACAACTGAACTACTGTAAACTGATTTTGGATTTTTGAAATAAGAACTGGAATTCAAACATTTTAATTCAATATAAAATCTACAGGGACCTAAGTGATGACATTTATACCATTGTTGCCACTTTACAGTGCATTCCAATTATGTGAATATTGCAGCATGAGACAAATATATATGTAATTACAAAAAAAATCTGAATACCCTGGCATACTGTGCATTCACTGGCAGAGAGGAATAGGAAACAACAGCAGCTTAAATAAATCAGCACCAGGTAGGCTCCTCAACAAACAGGAAACAAATCTAGGACAGAGAGCGACATTGGGACAAAATTCTTCTAAAAGCCTGAGAGGAGGCAACTATCAGCCTTTCCCAACAGAAAGGCAAAACCAGCACTGTGAATTGTAGAGATACAGTAGACAGAGTCTTTTAATATGACAAAAATAAACATAAATGAAGGTTTAGGGAAAAGGATTTGGATAACTATCATTCAACAGAAATGGCTGATTATATTTCATTTGATTAAGATTCCATCATTAACTTATATATAAGTGCATTACAGTATAAATTAATATTTTGATGCTACTTAATTCCAGTCTGATTATATTGAATTACTCATTAAATATGTTTACATATAGGAAATGTAATACTCCTGAAATTCATCATTATAATTTGTGAGGATAATGTCAACACAAAATTATGACATTAATAACTATCTTTTGATATACTTTCATTTTCAAAGAGGCTGGGTTTGTATGACACACTGATCCATAATAAACTGCATGAGGATTTATTTTATTTAGTAGTA
This sequence comes from Bothrops alternatus, assembly GCA_034064705.1. NCBI lineage: Eukaryota > Metazoa > Chordata > Lepidosauria > Squamata > Viperidae > Bothrops > Bothrops alternatus. Next base: position 2,120,431 of record JARGCV010000223.1, read on the forward strand.
CAACATATTATGAAATATACTGAACAGCAGACAGGGTAGTTTGTGATTCAGTATATTGTGCAAATGCAGTCATTCTGTGGGTATGTTGCTAATCTGACTAATCAGAATAATCTGGATATTTTTTCTCTCCCATCCACTAATATCTGATGACTCTTTAGGGCAGGGGTGTCAAACGGGTGGCCCGCGGGCTGGATGCGTCACACGCAGGCCACGCCCACCCCAGCTCTGCAAAGACAAAAAAATCATGATATGTCATAATACGTCATGTGACACGATCGAGTTTGACACCCGTGATTTAGGGCAAATGCTTTGTCATACAGCTAACTAGCCAACAAAGGCAAAAACTATAATTCCTAAATTTTATTCTAATAGATTAATTTTTTTAAAAGATATTTTTTTCTGGTTCAACAGCTTATTACAGATAGTCTTCAAGATACAACCACAACTGAGCCCCAAATTTCTGTTGCTAAGCAAGACAATTGTTATGTGAGTTTTGCCCCATTTTATGATGTTTCTTGCCATAGTTGTTAAGTGAATAACTGCAGTTGTTAAGTTAGTAACATGGCTGTTAATTAAATCTGGCTTCCCCATTGACTTTTCTTGTCATAAGTTCGCAAAATCTGACTACATGACCACAGGACACTGCAACTGCCATAAATACATGCCAGTTGCCAAGTGTCGGTATTTTGATCATGTGGCTACAGGGATGTTTCAATGGTCATAAGTGTGAAAAATGATCATAAGTCACTTTTTAAGTGTTGTAACTTCAAACAGTCTCTAAATGAATGGTTGTATGTAAGTCAAGAACTTCCTGTAATAGATTTCATTTTGAAAAAACAATAGCCTTTTTGTATGTAGGTTACTATAAAGTTACATTTTTAAGAATCTGAAACGAATTAGCTAAAGAAACATAAAAGGCATGTCAGTAAAACATGTTATCCTAATTATATAATGTAATGTTGTGGAGAGGGGAAATGCTACTCTATCATGAACATATATCAAAGAAACTCAACATTTAAAAGCATTAGTTAAGATGATAAATGATAACCACCTAACTGCACAGGTTACTAGCTTGCTTTCTGCTTACTAAAACATCTGTAGAAAAGTGGGGAATATTTATCATTTATGCAAGTAAGCAAAGGTACTAAAATGGCTTATAACCTGAATTGAATTTGGTCATTCCACATTAATCAATGTGAGATTGATTAGCAATAACAACAGCAAAATTGTACTAATTTTTTTAGTATTGATAATATAGCTTTTCTGATGTTCATGTTATCTTGCTTAATAAATTCTGTTCTACGGAGAGGTATACTAGTGGCAATCAATCATATTGTTCAACCCCACTGCTGAAACTCCAGACATTATTTTATAGTCTGAACTTAATTAGGAAATTGTCCAATATTATTGAATTCTTAAATAATTTCTCTATTTTTGCCTGATTACAGTAGTCTGGAATACCTCATTTCCTGAAACAATAACACGATAACAGATGCACGAATACTTGATAAATTCAGAGTCCTTACACCAGGAGTGGTCAACTTTTCATAAACCTTGAGGAGATATTTTTCAGGCTGTAGAAATCACAACAAGGGGAGACAATGATATATAGGAAAGATTTTCCCAAATTTTATCATTATTATTTTATTTTATTTTATTATCATTATCATTTTTATCATTGTATTTACTGGGAGGTAGGTGCAGACATAAATACACACATAAACACAAACAATACATTTCAAATGTATTTACAATTTGAATTAGCAGCAAAATAATAATTTAATCATATATCAAGGTTATTTTCGATTGCTGGCAATTACTTTTGTCAGCAACACATTATTCAAGGACTTTAATGAAAAAGCCAACATATACTACCTTTCTAAAATAACCACATTTGCAACCAAAATGAGATTACTCAGTTATTAAGAGGCTCAGACAGTTCTCTTGCCACCTCTAATCACCTCTGCATTCACCTTGGATCAAAGGTGAATGTATGTCAAAATTAATCAACTGAGTTAGGTCCATTGATAGTTATAAGTCAGACGTAGTTAAGAACATATGTTTATAGACAAAGTTAATTTTAAAAGCAATGCTTTTTAAATGAGAAGGAAATAGGCTTTTATTTTCAGATTTTATGTGAGCTCTTCAAGTTATGAAAAGCTGGAAAAGGTTTTCCCTTACTTGATAGCTAAGCATTTAATAGACACACAGTCAGTGACATGTAGAAAAATGGAAGGAAAAAATGGACAGGAAACACTCTTCAGCTTCACTTCATACTTTCATATTCTGTTTCACACAAAGAGAAATTGCAATTTAAAAGAGAGAGAATGAAAGATGTGTATGTATTAACAATGAAGAATGACAGAGACAAGAATATAGAAAAACATGCAAGTTAGTAGTAACACACTCCATTCACACAGTTCCCTCCCTCCCTCCCTGTGCTTCAACAAATTGACAGAACCGTTTTAAAAATTAAGTCCTGCTAATACAAATATAGTAATGATCATTTAATCTTCCAAATCAGAATTAATTCTGTCAAAGTCAGTCAAGGAGAGCAGAATTCAGTCAGGGAAGGGAGAATTTAATTCAAGAGTTAAATTAGAAAAAGTGAAGAACTCAGTTTTTCCACAGTTGGAGTAATTTAAAGAAGTCAGTGTGATAATATATACACTTTGGTTTGGATATAATGGGAAGCTCTGAGCAATCTTTTCACAGGCTGCAAGGAATCATCCCTAGAAGAACTCCAAGATCCTTTCTAACCCAGTTGTTCTATGTTCTAAGATTGAAATTCCTTAGCCATCTGCAAAGGAACTCATGATAGCTTCAAAATATTCTAGACAGTACCACTTTCACCAAGCATGATGGAGGCCTTGAGAATAGACACACAAAATATCTCTATGCAGGGCTGCATGGAAACATGAAAAGGAAGCTCAGAGTAATTCTGCCTTACTTTTTCTAGAAAAAAAGTTGAGCTGGATAATGCTTTTGACAGGCTTCCAAGATTCTGCTTCAATATCCAACTGGTAACAAAGTTATTCCCAAAAAGCTTAGTGGTTCCTGTTCCCTGACACTGCCTGCCTCAAAGGTTTTTATATCAGGGGCTGAAATAGAGCTGGATCCTTTCTCCCCAAAAAGAGTCCCTGATGTGGAAGAAAATGTAAATGAGCAAAACAAAGAGGGGATTAGGCAGAAGAAGGAATCCATAAATTGAAAGATAAAGGCTTGTAATAACAATTATCATCATAATTTATTACATTTGTATGCTGCTGGCTCTCAACGACTCTGGTCAGCTAGGATAGGACATAGAACTTCTTACATACAGCTACTGAACATACGAAGAGCCTTGAGACTGGATCAGAGCAAGGCCTCTTCCAGTCTCGCTATCTGTTCCAACATATACCGGTAGCTTGCTATGGTGAGCCCACAGACTGGACAGGAGGGCAACTGGCTTTTTACCAGTAGTTGTGTTCAGATATATGCTGATCCTGGATTTGGTACAGCTGACATAATAGACTGTATGTAAAATCATATGCATCTTATAACACATACAATTAATTTAACTGGAAACTGCATGGCTCTGGAATGCTTCTTGTCTGAGGTATACTTGGTATCTATTAGATCAGAGGTTTTCAACTTTTTCAGTCTGTTAATTAAAAACAAGAATCCCAGAACCTTTGATCAAGAGGAAAACTTCTAGTGACAGGAAATGTGCTGAATCCAAGTGAACTTTTTTTGATGGGGGAGGGGGGACATTACTGTCTCATGGAACTCCATCAAGTTCTAACAGTTCCACAGAATCCAGTTCAAAAAACTCTGTACTAGATAGTCCCCCTGATACCTTTCAATATACTAGGCCTTTCAATATATTATTATATTACTAATGCATTTTTCAACTCAAGCTTTTCAACAAATCTATTTCAGTAATTCTGTACTTTTATTATTTATATGTGATATATTTAAACTAGTTTTATTTTTTCTATTAAATGCAGCTTTCCTGTGCTATAAATCATCCTGAGAAACACCTAACAGGCAGTATGAAGTATTTTAAATTAATGTTTTTAACATTTTTGAGAAATAAGTATACATGTATTCACCTGAAATAAGTGTCGCTTATCAGACATTCAGTTTATGCTGTAGCCAAATGTTTCAAAAACCGAAAACTGCTATCCTAATTATATCATTCATGAATTATATCCTTAAACAAAAATGGATATTCAAAATGCATATTTATACTTAGAAAATGTAAAAGAACAAAGTTAATCCTTCTGTCTGTAAAAATCTGACAAACATTTGAGTAAATCTAGTATTTAGCCATACTGTTCAGAAAGTGCAATGTAAAACTCCAATTTGTAATTAAATTGGGATTATGGCTGATTTTTAAGAAAGGACAAAGGAGAATGTTTTTAAAAAATCTGTGTCACTGTTTTATTCCATCTACTTAGTTATGATCTCTGGCTGCATCTTTTTTGTCCATGGATCTTTCTACTATTGCCCCTCTTGTTTAGCATGCCAGTTTAAATTATCACCAACATTAATTGTTCCTTTTCTTTCCAACAGCTGTAAGAACTCTGCAGAGGAACATCAATAGTATGGCACTTAGGGATATATTAATTAATGAATCCAAGATAGCTGAAAATCTAAAGTAATTTATTTTTCTCCCTTCCTTAAAATAAGTTTTGGGGTTGCTTATAGTTAGAAATGTCAGACATAAAAGTAAGAAGGAAGCATAGTGCTGAAAGATTAAAATATGCAAAATATAATTAAGGATTCTCAAAATAACTTCAACACTGCATCCAGGATTTTGTTTGATAACAATATCTTGTAGCATGTCAAAGACATGTAGTATTTCCCCAGCGCAGTATAATAAAGTGACCACTTTTGGTAATGGGATAATGGTCAATCTTCTGTAATTCCAAACCAACCAGTTACTCCCTTGGGAATATAGTATTTACTAGTCTAGTCACATGCTAGTATTTGTGACCTACTTTGTCAAATGCCTTACTGAAATCCAAGTATAATATGTCCATAGCATTTCGCTGGTCCATTAATTTAATCATTTTGTCAAAGAATGAAATAAGATTTGTTTGACATGATCTTTTTTTTGGCAAACCTGTGTTGACTTCTGGTTATATCTTTACTTGCTTCCAGATGTTCACATATCTTCCCAGATATTGATGTCAGGCTGATTGGTCTGCAGTTTCCTGGGTCCACTTTTCCCCTTTTTTGAAGATAGGATTCAGGTCAGCTCTTTTCCAGTCCTCTAGTTGTTCTTACATCTTTGAAAGATAAGGTTCAGTGGTTTCGAGATCACATCTGCCAGTTCCTTCAGAACTCTGGGATGTAATCCATCTGGTGCTGGTGATCTGACTTCATCTAGGGTGGACAGGTATTGTCTTACGATATTCTTTCCTATTTTAACTTGTATTCCTAGTCTGTCTTTTACAGTTCTGTTTTGGGTGGGTTTGGCTATTTTTTCCTTTTGTGTGAAGACAGATGCAACGAATGAATTAAGCAGCTCTGCTTTTTCCTTGCTACCCATCATGTCTTTCCCCTCTTCTCCCATTAATGGACAATTGTAATTGTCCACTAATAATAAGAAGCTTATTATTATTATTATTATTATTATTATTATTGTTGTTGTTGTTGTTGTTGTTGTTGTTGGTGGTGGTGGTGGTGGTGGTGGTGGTGGTGGTGGTGTTGGTGTTGTTGTTGTTAATATACAAGATTTGGTGGGCTCTGGCAACTAAAAAAGGTCTTTTTTAAACATCATCATTGTGTGTTCTTTTTCCATGAAAAATAAGAAAGTCATCTTTAGATTAACCTTTGTGTCAACACATTTAATATCTATTTAATGACACATGTTGGAAACCAGGCCTGCCTCTCACATGTCTTGACATTTCTCCTTGAATTTCATTGGAGTGGAAAATAGACATTCAGCTTCTGACCCAGGTTTTTTGGAATATTAATAACATGCACTGTTTGCAAAGAAACCCAGTACCCTGAACAACGAGTGTACAAATCATCACGAAACCTGCAAGGGCATGCTAAGGTGGTTGGTAGACTCAAAGAGAACAAAAAGCTTATTTGACATAAAGACACTAAAGGGCATTAAAACCAAGTTCATGATTAGCAAGGGCTATTTATTCAGTGACAAAACACTTTTCATCACTGACTAATTTATAGTCAGGTCCACCATAATTTTAAATGTGTTATGCAAACTTTTATTAAAATAAGATATTTTGTAAATTCTCTGCATGCACCACCTGCAGAAACATAGTATAGGAATGGCAAGGTTCTTACCAGTTTACCAATTTCTTTTCTCTCCGAGTCCTCGGAGAGGAGCGGCATACAAATCCGAATAAAATAAATAAATAAATAAAATAAATTATGCAAATTGTGCTTGTTTTAAAAAGGTAGAAAGCCAATTTAGGTCTCTAAACTCAAGTGGATGCACAGTAACCTAAAGACAGAGTTTCTTTTACATGACAAGCAGCAGCCAAGGTTTCCTCCCTAACAATCTCATCAGAGGTTACTTCCCTTGGACAATATGGACAAGCAGTCATTAGTTTCCATGTCTGGAAGCAGAGAAGACCATGTAGCCAGTGAATATGGATGGATAAACTCAGTGTCTAGTGATGTCATATATTTGTAAGTGTCACAATGGAAGAAATCTTCCACAGCCAAAATAATCCTATTGGTCTGCAGATTAGAAACTAGTAGAAGTTTCAATTATTTCAGTGGTTCTCAACTTTTTTCATCACGGACCCCCTTTAAATTCCTTCTGTGGTCATGGGCCACGGCCACAGATCACCAAGACTTAACTCAAGGTTTAAATCATAGCTTTTAAAGTAGACCACAACCTGCCCCTTGGTAAGATAGAAAAAGGTGAGATAGACAACATCACCACTAGATGGATCTGTAGCTGGCTGACAAACCATACTCAGTGAGTAGTCCTCATTCACATGGAGAGAAGTAAGCAGTGGGGTACCACAAGGCTCATCTTAGGCCCAGTACTATTTAATATCTTCATAAATTACTTAGATGAGGGAATAGAAGGGGAACTCATCAAATTTGCAGGTGAAACTAAACTGACAGGAGTAGCCAACACCCCAGCATCCAAAAGGATCTTGATAAACTTGAACAATGGATCCTATCCAACAAAATGAGTTCTAATGTGGAGAAAAGCAAAGTCTTACATTTAGGCAGGAAAAACCAAAGGTACAAATACAGATTGGGCAAGACCTGGCTTAAAAACAATAACTGTGAGAAGGACCTTGGAGTCCTAGTGGATGATCACTTGACTATGAGCCAGCTGCAGCTAAAAAAGCTAATATAATCCTGGGTTGTATAAATGGAGGCATAGAATCAAGATCACGTGAAGTATTAGTACCACTTTATAAAACCCTAGTAAGACCACACCTGGAATACTGCAACTAATTGTGGTCACCATACTACAAAAAAGATGTTGAGACTTTGGGAAAAAGTTCAGAGAAGAGCAATTAAGATGATCAAAGACCTGGAGAATAAAACATATGAAGAATGGCTGCAGGATTTGGGTTTGGTTAGTCTAAAGGAAAAAAGAAAAAGGAGTGATATGATAACAGTATTCCAGTATCTGAGGGGCTGCCACAAAGAAAAGAGGGTCAAATTATTCTCCAAAGCACCAGAGGGCAGGACAAGAAACAATGGTTGGAAACTGGTCAAAGAGACAAACAACCTGGAAACTTCCTAACTGTGAGGACAATTAACCAGTTGAATAATTTGCCTTCAGAAATCCTGGGTGCTCCATCACTGGAGGTTTTTAAGAAGAGATTAGACAGTCATTTGTCTGAAATGGTATAGATTTTCCTGCTTGAGCAGGGGGCTGGATTGAAAGATTTCCAAGGTCCGTTCTAATTCTATTCTATTCTATTCTATTCTATTCTATTCTATTCTATTCTATTCTATTCTATTCTATTCTATTCTATTCTATTCTATTCTATTCTATTCTATTCTATTCTATTCTTTCAAACCTTTGCGGACCCCCTGTGATGACATCGCAGTCCCAAGGAGTTCATGGACCATAGGTTGAGAATCATTGGTTTATTTCATTAAAAATGCTTAACTTTCACTAGCGTTCCACTAAAAAAAGAGACTTGGAGGTTAAAGAGAGAAATAAGTAAAGCAAAGTAAAGAAGAGATTAGACAGTCATTTGTCTGAAATGGTATAGGTTTTCCTGCTTGAGCAGGGGGCTGGATTGGAAGATTTCCAAGGTCCGTTCTAATTCTATTCTATTCTATTCTATTCTATTCTATTCTATTCTATTCTATTCTATTCTATTCTATTCTATTCTATTCTATTCTATTCTTTCAAACCTTTGCGGACCCTCTGTGATGACATTGCAGTCCCCAGGAGTTCATGGACCACAGGTTGAGAATCATTGGTTTATTTCATTAAAAATGCTTAACTTTCACTAACGTTCCACTAAAAAAAGAGACTTGGAGGTTAAAGAGAGAAATAAGTAAAGCAAAAAATGGGAGAACAGAGAGCCTATGCAGCATGCTTAGGCATACAGTATTGTCTTCATTTGAAACCTATAAGGTCCAGTGATGAATTCATGTGATACGATACTGCTAGACAATGTGCTAATTGAATACCTCATTCTCAGAGGTAGTAATCATCGAAACTTAAGAGTGAGATGGAGGAGACACATTGTTTGCCTGACAGTTTTGTTTTTACTTTAATAATGCTTAATGGTTTCACTGCCAATCATTTGTCCACTAAAGCTGCCTTTCCCAGCTGTTTTGCTCTCCGTAGATAAAAAGATGTGTTGTCTTATATATTTTTCCCAGTGGGGAAAACAGCTTGATAGGGCAATTTTGTTCAAGAGGACAGCTGATAGTTTAAAAGTTTTAATTGCTTCTTGCATTAGATTCAGGTATGTTTTTCTTCACTTGGTTTCATTAAAATAAGCAGATGAAAATATTGGGAAACTGCCACATACAGTTCCTCCCATATCCAATTTAGAACAATCTGCCAGGTGACAAGGAGATGCACAGTGGATCTGGAGGGCAGCCTGCACTCCTCTGTGGCATCTTCTTTTAACATCCTTCCAAACTGAAAGCTGCAGACTTCCACAAACATGTGAAACCACAGTTTTGGCAACATGACAATTAACATAACTAGATACCGTGCTCAAGCGGAATAGAAAAAAGCAGCCATTCTCTGGTCTGATCCTTGAGTTCAAAAGGTTGATTTTTAAACTTTTATATACATGATTTGTTCTGCGATTATATCTTAATACTTTCATTTCCTAATAACAAGCACCCCTCACTATACCAAATATTCCATACAAAATGGAAAGCAGTTACACATAACACTTGTGGCCCAGACACCTTTGCTTCCAATTTTGTATGATCAAATATATGAATTACAGACCCAACTGATTTTCTTACCCTACAATCCTAGATGTTGCTATTATGCAAACCAATGCCACATCAGAGCTCCAATTTTTCTGGACAGCACCACATTGGGGAAAGCTGGGTTATAAAAGTATTCCTTGCTTACCAACTGCTTTGTGTTCCAAATTACAATGGTGTAAAACAAACCCTGATCTTTGTTACCAATCCTCATATTCATGACTGTCACCACATGCCATGATCATGTGATTGTCATTCCGGAGCTTCACAACTGATGCACGTTACAACCATCACACCATTTGTGAGCTTCCCAACCAGCTTGTAACAAACAGTGTTAATGGAGAACACAGAAATAACACTATAAATTGGAGACACATGATGTTCTGCTTAATAACTATGGTGATTTGCTTAACAACCGAATAGGAAGTGACAGCTACCAAGAAAGTGCACCTGCGGATAACCTAACCATGTGCCATGCAAGGCTTTAAAGATAATAACCTGAACCCTGAACTTCACTCAGAAAAGAACTGGGAGTCTACACAGCTCACACAATAGCAGTGTAACTTGGGTAAGCCGCAGGGCACCCAGAACTGCATACACTGCTGTATTCTAGATCTGTGCAGCTTCTGGTTGGTCTTCAAGAACCTGCCCATGAAAAGTACCTTGCAGCAATCCAGTTTAGAAGTGTAACGGTCTGTGAAGATGTCCTTGAGAGGTAGCAGTAGACTAGGCAACAGTCAAATAAGAGTCAGCTTAAACTCCAGAAATAATGGAGGCATGGCAGACAACTCAGAAGGGACCCTCCCTAATTTCTTGGAGAAATAAAGATGAGGGGAAAAACATGTACTTTGATACTTGCAAGATTCTGTTACAGGGCCCCACACATCCAACCTCCAAAGCTGGTTCATCAGGATACCATGATGATGGTATGAAAAGTCACTGAGAGATCCAGAGGGTCAGGATGGACACACCACCCCCATCTTGAGGTCTCCAGAAATTATCCACTAATACAACCAATGCTGCTTTGGTATTATAATCTAATCTGAATCCTGACTGAAAAGGGTACAGATAATCTTGTTAAATTAGCCAAGTTCAATTCAGCCTAAACAAAACAACTCAGAAATGGAAAGCTAATATGAAATATTAAACAGCACTATATATGCAATCATAAGCTTGAATAAACAATGCTCTGAATTTGATACAGGGAAAATATTCCATACAACATTGATTAAATGATTTCTCCAATCACTACAATCACAGGCTATCAGATTTCATTCTTGGCATGGCAATAAATATCAGTTCTCCAAAAACTTAATCCTAGATTCAATAATTGTGGAAACTTTACAGATTCAACATAGCTAGATAAATTGCTTTACTGTACTCCAGGAAAAAATGAATACATATTTACACAAAAGATTTGCCTACTGAAAAATTAACTTTCTCCACCTCCCATGCATGTTTTTGTGTGTGTGTGTGTGTGTGTGTGTGTGTGTGTGTGTGTGTGTGTATGTATGTATGTAGGGGAGAGTATGAATTAGAAACATCTGAATAGTTGTTCTTTGCAGGATCAGGGAGAGGGAGCTACAATCATCAGATCCACCAACAAGTTGCCGGATGAGAATCAATTTAACACATTGCAGAGTAACATAGCTAATGGGCCAATGATGCGCTCAAGGAGCCGGGCGCAGAGAGAGGCAGCTGTATATAGGCAAGCTCCCTAATCACCTAGTATTCTAACTCTGATGACGTCAGTAGTTTGGCTGATGAAAGCTCAGTAAGTAACTTTTTTACTCACAGGCTTGTTTATATTAAACGGTCCTGTTTATTTTTATCATGGTGTTCGTTTTTCTTATATTTATGTGTGTGGGGGGGGAGTGTCAGCCCAGAGGTTTAATCAAAACCTCTTCCTCCTGCCCTTTCAAGTCAATGAAATTTTGGCTGTCCTTTCTTAGCCTTGAGAATTGGAAACATCTGTTTCATATTTATTTAATAGTTGTACTTGGCCTGATAATCATTGATTTACACAGAATATCAGAGCACTGTCCTCAGTGCACACATCAGCAAGAAAATAATTCAAATGCAAATCCATTGTATCTGAGTTTGTGATTATTAGGCATCTATTAAGCTCCATACTACTCTACATATGTAGTTACCATATAATTATTAGGAGTTAGAACTTTCTCACCTGATTAGATCAAGCTAAGAGGAAGATGTGCCCATCACCACTATTCATTATTCACTGAGATTATAAACCTAAATTGAGGATGGTACCCTCCAAGATCCTAGATAACCACTTGTAATACAATATTCTTCTATATAACAGCATCCTACACAAATTTGGAAGTATTGTCTTCAGAATCTACTTTTCTGTTTGAAGAGCATTCTACAATCATATGAGCTACTCTCTTCCAGAAATGGTAAAAATGATCACGTGACCTATTTGTGATGCTGTTATATAGAGGAGCTTTCTATCACAAGTTGTTATCTAGGATCTCAGAGAGTACCATCTCTAGCAAGGAGGGTGTGAGTCAGTAACTGAATCAAGCTCTGAATGTAAAACTATTTGGGCCCAGTTGGTGTTACTGAGAGAACCGATCTATTGATCACCGAAGTCAGTCTTTCAAGTGACTTTTTTTTAACGTTTTGGGTCATAGATCATAGCATTAAGAAATCTAGAGCAGAGATGTTTGAATTGAAACAGCGTGAGTTAGAGCTATCCACTTTCCACCTTATCATTTCCACCTTATCATCATTTGTCTTGAATTATCCCAGTTCTCCTTGGAATTCAGTTTTTAATCCAAGCTGAATGAACAGTCCTAAGAAATACTCCATATTATTTTCTGTAGATTAAAATACTGTATTTGATTTCAAAATATCATTAAAACAAATGTATTAATAAGGAAATGTGGAAAGTTAAATTATTTTTAGATTTAACATATTGAGCACATGAAAACATTCAGACCTTGTACACCATCAGGGAATCTTTATTAGATGAAAATAAATCTGATGTAAAAGATTTTCTAATAATTATTCCATTGCCATTCTTCAGTTTTTCAAATTAATGTGCTTAGTATTCTGAGTGGGTGATCAGAGTAGAGGAATTCTACAGGGGACTCAATTATGAAAGAAAATGATCACTCAAGCATTTGCAAAATCAGAACTATGTCTAATTGTGACTAGTGTGTTATTATTGTTGTGTGGAAGCAAAACCTTAAACAGAGAGTTCTGGAACTGCTTTTATTTTGCTCAGTGAGGTATCAGACTAAGTATGTAATGTGTGAGCCATTTGGACAAGTTGCTACTCAAATTGCCAATTTTTTTCTTTTCAAGCTTATGAACAAGTATTTATTTGATTCCCCTTATCTTTAACAGCTTATAGCTGTCAAAGCTGTCATAGCAAAATCTGACAGTGATACCGTTTCCTGATAGGGAAACAGCTGATAGCATCATCAGCCTCTTATCTCTTAACTAGAAAATACAGTAAACCTATTGAACCAATGATGTTGTATTTTATGGTTGAGACCAGTAATTGTCATATGCAAAGGGAAAGCGCTGATTATGCCCTTTCAGACAATGTTCATCTTACGAGGCTTTAGGAAATCAGGGGCTTCTGAAAGCTGCAATTCACTATTCCTTTTTATTTTTTCAAAAGAAGAGAACATTCAAGTTTCAGTTTAAGAGTGGTAGCAAAATACTATTACATAGGCATTTTTGAAGCAATTCTTCAGTTATTTGCCCTTTGGGTAGAACATTTGAATTTGTTTAATTATTCCAATTTCACCTTAGCCAAAAAGAAACCAAATGACACCAAACAAAATTTTCTATCCTTTCCGCATATGATGCTAAATGTATATTTTAAGCACTGTTGGAAAAGGGAGATAATCAAGACTAGCACTGGGGATAAAAAGTGACAAGGCAGTTTGTAATCTTTGCCAATTCCATCATATCAACGGAAAACCCCTACAGCACTTATATTTGTAATGAGAGATTCCCCATTCCTGCTGCTAATAATCATATTCAAATGGCAGAAAGGAGAGAAGAAATAATAAATATATGAATGTAAAATCTGCTAAAATTTGGCCTTGGAATATCTGTGCTACTTCTATCTTGTTTAAAAAAAAAAGGTAAAGGTAAAAGGTTTCCTTTGTCCAACTCTAGGGAGCGGTGGTCATTTCCTAGTTAAGGAAGTCAGTGTTAACCGAAGATGGTTCTGTGGTCATGTGACCGGCATGACTATATGCCAAGGTACACAGAACTAGCCAGCTTAAAAAAAAAAAAAATCATGTCCAAACTGAGACACTTTGGCAATGTAAATTATTCAGACCAGATTATAGGCTACCAGCATCTACAAGAGAACAAGGAGGAAGGGAGAGAGAACAGGCAGAAGGATTACACAAGCCCCACTTGTGTAATATGTATGCACATTATGAGATTGCACTCAGTGATGAAAGCAGATGCCCATGTTGCAGGCTGTGTTGTCCTCCCAACAGGCAATTTCAAGGCCTCCAAACTTTCTAATCCAGAAACACAATAGCTGATTGCTTTCCTTCCTGTGGTTGAGTTTTACTGGAGACATATACATGTGTTTGTGTGTTGCAACAAAGGGAGATACAAATTTAAATTACTTCATATATGCTAAGTTGCAGCATAAAATGTATTTATATGCATTTTAAATTAGTATTTTCTTTTAGTTCCTTTTTTCATGGGGTACTTTTTTTAAAAAAAACACAAGTATTCAAGTAATACGCTGTTTCATTTCTCCAGCAGTTACTTCTCAAGTGACTAGAGCAGTAATGACACAATGCATCTCTTATTTAAAAAAAAACACATGGAAAATGAAATAGTTGAAGAAACGTAATAATTAAAAAACCTGCTGTCAAATTAATAACATTGTATATATTAGACAAGGATTATAAACACTGTGCCATGGAGAACTGCAAGTAGAGGAAGCACTAAAAGCATTCAAGACAATGGCAGCCACCATTTGAGGGCCAAGAAATGTTTGAAGAGGCAGAAATAAAAAAAGAGACAGTCAGAAAATGTGCCTGGAATTTTGTTTCATGGTGGGCACAGGGTCATGGCCTCTATTCTTGCCATCCATGAGACAACCTAGCAGTGCAGATAAGACCTAGGATAGACCATTATCCAAATTTGTTTAACATCATAATTTAAACAATAGTATAGTATTGATAGTATCCTTTAAAAGAAGCTGTTTTTGTCAGTATCGAATTACGAATGTATTGATCAGAACAAACTAATATAAAAACCTACAGTAAAAATAATGTTAAGTACCAAAAATGAAACACCATTACATTTGTTCATGATTAACTTTTTTTATTTGAAGAAACAATAAAAATCAATGAATTAGTACAAAACAGTCATTCATTTATAATATAGAAAATAAGCTACAATATTTTCAAATTAACGGCATACAATTAAAGCATGTAAATTTTGATACAAACTTCAAAATTACACCAGATGATCTATTCTATTTCTTTCCTCCACTGAAACAGATTATCTAAGAATATTTATTACCTTTTCTTTCTGAAGACAATTTAAACAAATTCTCTCCTCTTTTTATCCACATATAATCCTATATATAAATTCAGTTGAGACAGTTTGTCTGGCCTAAAGTCAAGTCTATGGATTGATAGGAAGATGAACCTGGTTTTCTCTAATCCTATACATTAACCACTGTATTCACTACTTCTCCAGAATAAGCATGCATCCTAATTCTCATGGAAATCTTATGATGCTTATGATTTATGTCTTACTTCTTTATTTGGCCCTTGTTACATTTTCTTTAGGAAAAGAAAGCATTTGGAAAAACATATTTTTCATTGAAGGATTGAAGTGATATTAAAATTTATAGAGCATCCTAATATTATATTCTGCAATAGTAATAATTTAGTTTTTGTTTGAACCCATTTCTAAATACCAGAATTAAGTATCCTGTATTGCAATGACAATTTCTTGTAATGCACAAAACCTTTCACAGTAATAATAGTATTGGAATAATCTCTGTGCAAAGAGGTTTATATTTGTAAAAGAACATAAATAATATTATGATGAAATATCACTTTTTCATTTCATTCCTTATTTATCTACTTTCAGTACACCCAGATAGTAAATTGCTTCAGAATAATGAATGTTGTGTCTTGTTTCCAAAACAAAATTGTCTTTAGGTTAATGGCCCTCCTGATGTGAGAACAAATTCACTTTGTGAGCTTGTTAACTTGTCTTTACAACAGAAGAGCTTTTCATCAAATTGATCTGACATTTTGCTTATCTGATGCTGAGGTTTACATAGCCAAAATGCTGCCCTTTCCCAGTGCTGCTGAGAACAGAAGCCATTATCCTACAGGACAATGATGTCTTGGACCTCCCACACCACTAAGTTGTACAGCTAGAATGAGAGCAGCCAGGCAGTTTTGCTGAGGGACCGAATGGGTCTCAGATCATCTATAGAGAGATACTATTTATTGTGTGATCTCTTGTGCCACCTGGTGAGAGATGCTCTACACAACTATGGGAACAGCTAGTCTTATTAAAGAACAGGTAAATCTGTTGGGGAGAAAATAGATACAAAAGGCATTTTCTCCTTCTATGAAGTTAAATGGTGGAGGACTGAGGACACATACAAGAAAGTACTTCTTCAAACAATATATAATTAATCTGTGAAGCTGATGGCCATCAACATGGATTTCTTTAGAAATGGGTTATACAAATACACGCCTATTAATGTTAATTAGTTATACGTGAGTCTAATTCTTTATGGAATAAGCTTGGATAAGCTTGAATAAGCTTCTGAGAGTACTTGTTAGTGCAGGTCACAGGGATTCTTCTGGATTTAATTCTCATCCAAAAATATTCTGGAAGAAACTCATAGAAGAAGAAAAAGATGACAAGAACCATTTTGCCCTAGTCAGAACAGGAAAGTTATAGAGGCAGGGCAGAAGTATGTAATAGCTGAGTTCTCAGTGACATAACTAAGTATGTGATTACCAGTTGGTTGGGTTTAAAGTCTGCTCAAAAAGAAAAAGTCTAATGAGGCTCTAGCAGCGAGGTGAACTACCTGCCTACCTAAAAAGTGGATTTCTCTCCATTATCCATTTCTATTTCTGCTTTTCTATTCATATAATCATTTAAGGTGCCTTGATACATTTATAATAAAAAATACATAATTTAAACAAAAAAAAATTGAAGGTGCAAACATGATTCCTTCCTTCTTTCAAAATTACTACTTTGAAATTAAAATTTCAATCTGGTGCACTAATCGAAATATACAAATATAGTTGAAGGATGTGCCATAGTCCAGGTTTCAAATAAGGTTTTTGAACAACCTTTCCCTGCCTTATGCTATAATCATGTCCTGCACCCAGATAATTTATTTATGCATTTATTTATCAAATTCATACATCTTTTATTTATACAATTATACAAAGGCAACTCTGGGCAATGAAGAATAATCAAATAAGATTACATAAAAACAAAAATATACAATATGAAAATCCTTATTAATAAATATCATAAAAGCAAAAGAAAGAAATCACAGGAAAAGGAAGCTAAAAATGGCCACCTCAACAAATGGAGCTATCTGAGCAAGTCTGAGAACATAGCCAGGACTGGAAGGCATTTCAGAGTATCAAAAATATAATTGTAAGATATAAGATAAAGCACACTAATATATTGTAACAGCTAAATTTGGTGTATTCCTCAGTTATCAGTTCTGACCCACTGTCAATAGGATTAGCATAAATTCTTATTTGTAAAGTAGCACTTCTACAGGGCAAATGTCAAACAAAAAAATGTTCAAATATATTCAACATATTTGATACTATATCAGCTCCTGAACTCTCTAAAACTAGGTGGAGTTTGTTTAAAATGAACCATAAAAATGAACCTGAACCAAAGGCACATGAGGGCATGAGTCTCCTCTGTGTAAGAATGTCTTCAATGCTATTACCGGGATGCCTGTTTCTATTAGACTTGTTCAGCAAATGTCTCAAATTGAAACCTACTATACATTCCAGAACATTTAACATAGCTTTTTTGGAGTTCCAGGATCAATTCTTCTAAACCATGACTATTCCAGCTAACTGGAATTTTCCATCTTCCCTGGCCTATTTTCCCAAGACCTTTTTGCCACAATCAAGGATGGAATATAGGAAGCTATGCATGTAACTCCATGCTCTTCCAGTGAGAGTAGAATACTACTTTGTTGATGCTGCACTCTGTAGGAAAGGCTGAAAGAGTATGTGTTAGGTCCACCATTCATATTCTGGTGTCCTGCCATTGTGGTAAGGGGGAGGGGGTCATGGCATGCTTGAGATTTTTTGTTTCTGCTGTTCAATGCCTCTCCTGACTGCATTTGAAGCAAGAGGTCAAGCATGGTTGGGGGTTCTGCAGCTTTGGCGGCTCCCTCTTCTCCAGATGTGATTTCTTCCACCCCCACCCCGGGTGGTACCTATTGCATGCCTGATCAATATCTTCTTCTTCAGCCAAAATGTACCAACCATGAAGGGTGGGGGGAGCTCCCCTTGAAACACTGACATTGTAGAGTTCGTCGTTCAGCCCATCCTTGAAACAGCTGATGAGGATGTCTTGAGCCAGTCTTCAGTGTATTCTGCTACCCCTCTGTGATCCTGGTAGACAGTCTTTATGCAGTCTCTCACCTTGCAATTGGACAGGGGGTCTTCAAATCATTGGTGGAGTGCTGCCATGAAATGGTTGAAGTTCCTCAATTTGGAGGTATTTTTATTGTGAAGCATAAGCTCCTCCCAATGCCAGGGTGACACTCCTCACCTTAACGCCTTCAGTAGGTATCTTGGGGCCATACTCCTGTAGGTCAGGACATGGGCCAGAAAGAAACCTAGCTATTGTGGATCCCCATGGAACTTCACCCAGAAGGGGGGTCTTCTGACTGTTCACCCTCGCTGGGGTAGCCCCAGCTGGAGCAGCAACTGTGGCAGCCCCCCTCGATGCTACTTCTGCAGCTGTAATCATCAAGATATCCAGTGTGGTGGCTGCTGGAAATGCTCTCCCATTGTCATCCTCCACTGGGGTCTCCACCTTGAGGGTTTGGAAGGCATTCATCATGAACTTCATAGCTTGCTTCATCATCAGGCTGGCATGGTTGGGTTCTCCACCTGCTTCAACATCCTCAAGCATTTCCAGCTCCATTTGCCACTCCCGTCACGAGGCTCTGCAGCTACCCCAGGCAAGGGTCACCCCTTAGACCTTTCCTTCCTAGTCATCCTTCTTCCCAATGCCTATGGACCATCTGGGTCTCGACGAATCACAAAGGCCCCCAGCCTCCTTTGTCCATTCAGAAAGGTCCAGCCCAGAGGGGGGAGCTCTGGATAAAGCTTCCCCCAGCATTCAACATCCTCCTGATCACTGTGTTGAGCAGACATCATGTGCACAGTCCCCATGGTAGAGCATTAGATCTCTCTAGGTTGACCAGTATTGCAGATTCCGCTTAATGTCAGATCTGCCCCAGCCAGGCCCTTAGGAAAGTAAGATTCTTGAACCCATTGAGTTGAATCAAAAGAACTTTTACTGAGAGAAACTGGATGCAGTAAAGCAGGCGGAATCTGAAGGTCCCACACAAAGCATAAAGCAATTCTTTTGGTTTCCCAATCCCAACTCCCCTGACCAGTCCACCAGCAGCCAATGTGATGCCAAGATGTTCTGAGGATGCTGAGGTGCTAGACAGATAACAGCTCAAACTCAGGGCATTACGGCCTTAGAACCTGGCAAAAATTGGCTGAGAAGGAGTCCATCCAATCTCCAAAGACGGTCCCCTTCTCTAATTCCCAAGCATACAGGAGAAGCAAAAAAAATCCCAAGCATGACACCTCCTCCTTCCCTCAGAACAATGGCAGGACACCAGAATATGAATGATAATATAGCTCCTTTCTGTAATAGGATAACCCTAAAACTAACATTATTGGACTATAATATTTTTCACATTGCCTAACTTGGCTATAAATGCAAGAACTTCCAAAATGAAAGATAAAACTATAGACTTTTTCATATTTTCTAGCTTGGCTATAAATGCAAGAATTTCCAAAGTGAAAGGTAAAAGAGAATGAAAATATCATCTGCTAAATACTTAAAACACTGCTAAAAGTTAATTTCCTCTTTACATTTCTAAACTACAAAAATCATTCATGTTCGAAATGTGTCTTTACTTTTCCCAATATGCATCCTGGTTGAGGCATTTTGACTCTCCAAACAATTTTCCATACCTCAGAGTCTTACAACTATCAAAGTAGTTTTCCCTTTGAAACCTAAACGCTACATTCTTCAATTAGCTACCCCAATGTAAAATATAATTATCTAATCTATGTATACCAGGAAGAAATCTACAAAACAGCAGAAGTACTACACTAGGTTCTGAACAATTTAAAGTGCAAGTGGTTCTCAGAGTTTCTCTGAGAGAGAATATCAAACTTTGGCTAATTAAACAGTGGCATAAAAGGTAGAGGAAATTACATACCAAAACAAGGCAAAAACTTCTGCAAAAGCACTGAACTTTTCAAAGGCCTTTTGAAATATGGCTTAGCTGTTAGTCAATTATATACTACTAAGGGCAACCCCCAGAGCTATGCATTTTATTAATTAACCTGAAATGGTGTGATTAGAAAGTCAAATACAAACATCACTTTATTGTTATGATGTGTGAAGTCAATGTGCAAAAACACCTCCCATACAAATTCACACTCACTGCTACTAGCTAATTTGCAAAATCATTTGAAACTTGATGAAGGTCATTAGCTGTATTTTCAGTTTTAATGGACTCAGTAAATAAGAGAGTTGGGGGGAAAGATATGTAGCTTTTAGAAAATATCAACTAATTGTACATACTGTATAGTATATTTTACTCCAGGGAGGCATATAAAATAAAATCCACTAATCTCTTGAACAAGTACAGCATCAGATTTTAAAACCACATATCATGTCAAAAGCAGATTCATGCTTAATTTTTAAGGTGCTCAGTCTCAGGTAAGTTTTTTTGTCCAAGCTACCACCTGAATGCCTGATTTTCCCTAGGAGTTTAGTATTCTATTTTAAAGCGTGTTTGTTTTTAAGTTAGTTTTATTAGCATTCACATACATGCACAAGCTGCCTCAGGAGTGCTAGTGCCCTCTCAAGCCATCAAATATTTTCAAAAATAAACAATAAAAACCATAAAATAAAATTAGTTAATTGTGATGAACTGTGCTAAGCAACAGCATATAGTAGTGGTACATCACAAGCAAGAATCTATAAGCATCTGTTGAATCTGAATGGCAGAAATTTATATTTCTAATACATCATTATGATATTCTAATACAGCATGTTTATTTTAACTATTCTTATTATTGTTATCCTTTCCAATAATAATAATAATGATAATGATGATGATGATTACAACAACAACAACAACAACAACAATAATAATAATAATAATAATAATAATAATAATAATAATAGAGTTGGAAGGGACCTTGGAGGTCTTCTAGTCCAACCCTAGGCAGGAAACCCTATACCATTTCAGACAAATGGCTGCCCAGTCTCTTCTTAAAAACTTCCAGTGTTGGAGCATTCACAGCTTCTGGAGGCAGGTTGTTCCACTGATTAATTGTTCTAACTGTCAGGAAATTTCTCCTTAGTTCTAGGTTGCTTCTCTCTTTGATTAGTTTCCATCTATTGCTTCTTGTCCTGCCTTCAGGTGACTTTGGAGAATAGCTTGACTCCCTCTTCTTTATGGCAACCCCTGAGATATTGGAACACTGCTATCATGTCCCCCCTCGTCCTTCTCTTCATTAAACTAGACATACCCATTTCCAGCAACCATTCTTTATATGTTTTAGTCTCCAGTTCCCTAATCATCTTTGTTGCTCTTCTCTGTACTCTTTCTAGAGTCTCAAGATTTTCTTTATATCGTGGTGACCAAAACTGGGTACAGTATTCCAAGTGTGGCCTTACCAAGGTGTTATAAAGTGGTATTAGCACTTCACCTGATCTTGATTCTATCCCTCTGTTAATGCAGCCTAGCACTCTATTGGCTTTTTTTTGGCTGCTGTAGTGTATTGCTGGCTCATATTTAAGTGATTGTCCACTAGGACTCCGAGATCCCTCTCACAGTAACTACTATTGAGCCAGGTACCACCTATATTGT
Organism: Bothrops alternatus; assembly: GCA_034064705.1. Taxonomy (NCBI): domain Eukaryota; kingdom Metazoa; phylum Chordata; class Lepidosauria; order Squamata; family Viperidae; genus Bothrops; species Bothrops alternatus. The sequence continues at coordinate 2,141,999 of JARGCV010000223.1, forward strand.
ACCTGTACATTTGGTTTTTCTTGCCTAAATGTAGAACCTTACTTTTTTCACCATTGAATTTCATTTTGTTAGATAGCGCCCAATGTTCAAGTCTGTCAAGATCTGTCCCATTAGTGAAGAGAAGGGAACATTTCAAAAAAGTAGAGAGGGCCTAATGCTGCTTAAAAGGAAAACACCGCAGCCTTTGCATATTATTTTCTTTCGAATGGAGTCACTCTTGCTGAGAAACCTATCCATCATCCATACTTACAAACAAAGAAAACAGAAAGTAGTGGAAGAGACTCTTAGTATTTGTAATTGTGTATAGGAAGCGTTTTAAAAGAAAAAGGGATCTAGGTCACAACACTCTCCTCCTCTCTTTCCTATACTCACTCAGTGCAGTGTCTTTCTGAATCCACAGTGTTTTAAGCCAGCCCATAACAACACTTAGACAGCAATAGCTGAGGTGTCAACTGTTTAGTCCAATTGGTTTGAACTGATTGTTAAATTTTGTTTGGGAAATTAGGGCATGAAAGAAAGCTAATTATTTCTGTCAGTGTCATTTTTATTTCTTGGAACGCAGAGAAACTAACTATATTTCAGGAACAAGAGTGAAAGAGTGGATCTGTGAGTGTCAGTGCCCACAAAAGACCTCATTAGGTTATGTTCTTCCCTAGAAAAAAGTAAAAAAAAAATCCCTAAGAAACAATGCCCCCTCCCCTTGCAAACCATCTTCCTGAAAATCAATGATGGTCAATAGGTTGTTGGGGGAAAAATGGAATTGCCATACAGTATGACAAAATTTATTCATACTTAGGGTAAGTTTATAACTTCCTTATCTCTCTTTTGCTGGCACAGTAGTTAGAAAGTACACATTGTTTGTTACATTTAAATATACCATTTATTATGAAATGACATGGTGGAAGGAATTCCAATTTAGTTAAATATGGATTTCAGACAAAGGATGTGTTTATTTCATTTATTTAATAAAATTATATTTAATGCCACTTAACTGTCTTCATCTTTGTCTCATCAGAGACCTTTGTACAAAACAGGCTTCAGGGTTTCAATCTAATGAACTACACTTCTGATAATTATTTAAGTTAGAGATCCCTGCTCCAGCCATACAAATGTTAAAACACATATATTTTAAACTTTATATTTTAGTTCCTATATCAGCCTACCCTACCAAAAAAACCCAGCTGAAGTAAGCAACCCAAAAAAGATCTGCTGAAGCAAGGCTGTTAAGGGCACAGAATAAACGGAAAGTAGAAATGGAGACTTTATAAATGAAGGTCATCTGAGTATATGGGGAAAAATAATAAAATATGGGTCTATTTTCCTTTCAGGCCTTCATGTTATGGTACAGAAAGCGAACAGATGAACTAGCCTGCTGCTATTTCCCCATCTCAACTACTTTTCTCTGTGTTGCCCCTGATTATAAGGAGATGAAAAAAAAAAGGAAACCAATTCTATAGCATTCTGCAGAGCCCTTATCTTTGAAAATAAAAGAAGGATAATAAATATTTCCATCCAAACAGCAAACACAGCAAACCAGGAGTGGAATCAAATAAAAAATGGAATAGATTTTCTAGACATAATGTCTGGTGAGGGGCACATGACATGGATTTTGTAATTTGTTAACTAACAGTTATTTTGTATTTTAATTTGACTTATTTTCTCTCTTTCAAAATAATGTTCAGGTTCATTATAGATTGGAATATAGGAAAACTTTTATCCTATAGTTGTAAGGATTGATTAGATAGCTTTTAAATTCCTAAACTGAAAAGATAATTTACAGAAGGATGTCTGTAAAAGGGGTCTCGGGGTTCTCCCTATTCATAGGGAATTCACTTCATCAGGGTATCCTAATAATAAACTGCTTTTAAATGATCTCAGTTGCTTATTGGGAAGGTAAACTGAGGCAGAACTTAGGGCCAGATTAATTTGACTTATTTTCTCTCTTTTAAAATAATGTTGGTAAGGTAAACCAAGGCAGAACCTAGGGCCAGATTCGGCTATCAAAATGACAAACCAGCCAGGAGGTCTCCAGTTCTTTCTTGGGCTACAGATAATTATCAATGGAAAAGCATGCTTCAAAATAATTTCTTTTGACTGCTGTTGGAGATGCAAAACACCTTTTTAAGGAAGATCATTATAAAGGGGCACTAAAAGAAAGACTGAGCAGGTGTCTATCCAGCTGAAGTTTATTCAAAAGAAATTTGATGAGTGTTGAGTTGTTTACTTTTCTTTCAGTTTCTAGTGAGCAACAGAAAGCACACTAGTTGACTCTGAAGAGAGGTAAATATTCTGAGTCATAGAACTAATTGATATTCTAATGAGTGGACTAAAGTTTATTAGTTGATCCTAATCTCCTGGATTGTAAACAATTTGGGCCCACTTGGCATGGAAAGCCATGAAGAAAGAAAAGTTTTATTGTTCTCCCCACCCGGGATTTAGCAGGTAAGTTTAGCCTGTCTGAATGGGAAGTTGGAATATTGAATACTTACTGTAGATAATTTGAATGTGACTTCTGTTCTGTTGATGTGTCTCTATAATAATTTTCTTGAAGCTAGCAGGATTGGAATTGAATTAAATTGAATAGAAAAGGAGACAAGGCTTATTAAAATTGTTTGCAAATGTATGCTCATCTGAAGGTATCTTTAAATAACAAATTATGCTCACTCTTATGACTGTTTTACGGGATTTTGGAAAATTAAAAAAAAACATTGATATGTTCATCTATTTTAGTTATTAGTAACAATCCAGAATCATTGCAAAATTGCCATTAAATTGTGTACAGTGGCAACAAAAAAAAATCCTTTACTCATATATAACCCCAGTTGGGCAGCTGCAGCTCAAACCAAAAGACAAAATGTTGACATGTTTAGTCAGCTAACAAATTAAATTGGGCTTCTCAGCTTGGCTAAAAGCAGTGGGTAACCGGTAGGCAGTGGTTACAGCCCCCGATTATATTTCTATCAAAATCACACCTTCCATTTTCCCCACTGCCTGAAGAACAAGCCACAAATGTATGTGTGTTTGTGTTGAGTCCTTTCTAAGGCCTGGAAGGGTGGGGGGAACAATCTAATATTAATAATAAACAAAACAACAAAGCCTTATTTCAAAAGAAGATTTGGAAAATGGAGCTCATTGGCTTGTGAAAAAACTCCCTGAAAATAATAATGACTGTTTTGCATGGAGTAAATGTTTGATAAAGTATTTGGAAATTGTTTGTCTGGTGTGAACACAAGAGAGGGATAAACCCTGACCCCGTCAGTGAAAAGGACTAGTTAGTCTTTTCTTAGTAACTAGAAGGACAATAAAATGTGTTAAAAAGAATGGGAATGATCCAATGAAATGGAAATATTTTGGTATACAGTATGTAAGTGCAACATAAAAGAGAGAGTTTGAGAGACAAAGTGTGGAGTTTTATGCCTGGCCAGGATGAAAGGTGAGAACTCTGATCTTTTATTTTGTGTGAGAGACTTAATGAGTTAAGTTGATAGTTGATCTATAGAAAACTAATAGATTGTTATTTCTTTAGGTTCGTATAGTTTGGAGGTTGACAAGAGAGGGAAAACCTCTTTTGATCATTACCCCTCTCCAGGAACAGAAATGCATTTGGTGCCCCCAACCTTTTCTAACCAGAATGTATGAGACAGACAGGGAGGAATGAAAATGAATGTAAGAAATATAGTGCAAAATTTTGTTTTGAAAATGTTCTGTGTGTCTGCCTGTAATTGTATTATTTTTTTTGGCTAACTCACTGGTTATATAGTATTTGAGATATTTTCTGAAGGAATTATTTTCTATTCTATATTAAATTAAGAAAGAATTTGCATTGTTTGTGGGTGATTGTTTTAGAGATTTTCTTTCTACACCTTGGTAACGTCTGAGTGTGATTTCTTTCTTTCTGCAAAAGACCGAAGGGATGTAGTTAAGATTAAGTGCTGGACAGAATATTTAAGGTAATGCAAATTTCATTCTACCTTTGTAACTGTATCTAAATAGGAAAGGGAGGGGGTGCAATTTTTTCTGATTCTTTTAACCATTTTTTTTCTGCTTACGACTTTTGCCTGAAAATATTTGCTTTCCCTCACAATACAAAAAAAAAAAAGTACTAAAAGACAGAACAATAAGCAATAGCTGTAAATTAATCAGATAGAAAAGACAATTCCAACTGTCTGTCCATTACCCTGGGGGGAGAAGTTTTGTCCCCCTCGGAGAGGGTTCACAACTTGGGTGTCCTCCTCGATCCACAGCTAAGTTTAGAATGTCATTTTTCGGCTGTGGCAAGGGGGCATTCGCCCAGGTTCGCCTGGTGCGCCAGTTGCGGCCCTGTTTGGACCGGGAGTCACTCCTCACAGTCACCCATGCCCTTGTCACCTCGAGATTCGACTACTGTAATGCTCTCTACATGGGGCAACCTTTGAAGAATGTCCGGAGACTACAAGTAGTCCAGAATGTGTCGGCGCGAGCTGTCTTGGGTCTCCCAAGACATGCTCCTATCACTCCAGCTCTCCACAAGCTGCACTGGCTACCTATTGGTCTCCAAACACAATTCAAAGTGTTGGTTATGACCTATAAAGCCCTTTATGGCAATGGACCAGGATACTTGTGGGACCGTCTTCTGCCTCATGAATCCCAGCGACCGGTTAGGGCGCATAGGGTTGGCCTCCTATGAGTCCCGTCTGTTAAACAATGTCATCTGGTGGGGCCTAGGGCAAGGGCCTTCTCCGTTGCTGCCCCAGCCCTCTGGAACCAGCTTCCCTCAGAGGTTCGTACTGCTTCCTCCCTCCTAGCTTTCCAGAAACTGCTGAAGACGCATCTATGCCAACAGGCTTGGGGCGTATGAGCTGTGCTCTGCCCCTGGGCCCTAGGAATGTCCCTCCATCAGCGACTGTGAGCTGATTGTGTTTGTATGTTGTATGAATGCAATTAATTTTTAATTTTTTTATTGTATTGTTGTTGTGAGCCGCCCTGGGTCTTAGGAGAAGGGCGGCGGCATATAAATTTGAATAATAAATAATAAATAAATAAACCAACCTAGAACTAAGAACAATTTCCTGAGAATAATTAATCAATGGGATGATTGTCTCCATAAATTGTGAGTGCTTCATTACTGGAGGTTTTTAAGAGGAAATTGGACAACCATTTGTCTGGAACAGATAGAGTTTCCTGCTTCAGTAGGAAGTTGGACCAGAAGACCTCTAAGGTCCCATCCAACTCTAATATTCTGTTTTTGTGTTTGTGTGTGTCAAACTTCAGTGATTTTCCTTGGCATTTTAGTCTGGATTTATTCTTAATAATGCATTAGATGGCATTCCTGTCAAAGGAACAATCCTATGAAGTTTAATTAACATCTGTTTTCCTTTTCCTTGGAGCCAAGGAGGGGAAAGGAAACCTTTATAGAGAACCAGTTTGGTCTCATAATTACCAACATAGGCTATAAAGCTGGAGAATTGTGAGTTCAAATCCTACCTTGGCCATGAGGGCTGGTTGGGTGATTTGGGGATGGCTATTTTTTTTCCCCTCACCCTGAGGAGAGAGGCCACATCTGCATCTGTTGCCAAAGAAAAACTGTTGGCACCACCTAGGCAGTTGCTTGCAACATGGTTTCCCTAGCATAAGTTATATCAGGGGGAAGCCTCAATTTATTTTTTCAGGGAAGTGTTATGGCAACTTTCCTCCTGTTTTAGTTCCCTGAAAGCAAATGTTTTAGCAATATCACTTAGACTTATATACCACTTAACAGTGCTTTACAACACTCTCTAAGTGCTTTACAGAGTCAGCATATTGCCCCTAACAATCTGGGTCCTCATTTTACCAACCTCGGAAGGATGGAAGGTTGAGTCAACCTTGAGCCACTCAGAATCAAACTTCTGGAGTGAGCAGTTAGTTAGCCTGCAGTACTACATTCTAACTACTGTGCCACCACATCACTACCATTTTGTATCTTGTTTTTTTTACTCTGCCTAATTTGGTGGAGTGGGGGAAGGGGGAGGCAATCTTTTGTCTTATCAGCTATCCTATTCCTTTCTTGCTATGCTTCCCCCAAAAGTGACTTGTATATCATCTGCCTGAGACAAAAGGCATTCCAGAAATGTTGGCTCACTGCTGGTCAGTGAAGCCTGTGTGCTTTATCTTTTAAAATCCTGAATGTGTCATTTACAACAAGTTTACTGAGTTATATTTTGTCCCTTAACATGACATTTAATTGGGGTGAAAGGAGAGATGAGAAAGTAAAATTTGGCAATCTTTGAGGGATCCTCCATGGACAAGTATAGTCTATCTGACATAGGAAATATGATTTCTTTTTTTCCTCAACCTTTAGCTGTGGAAGTAATCCAGAAAATGATAAATACATTCTCAGATAACTTCTCAGCTTTGTAGGATCTTATTCTGGGAATTATCAAGAAATTGGAAAGTATTAAATACTGTTATAGCTCAAGTAATGGTCTATCCCAATCTTGCCATAGGCCATGAGTGTCAAACTCCAACATCATGTGACATGTCATGACATATCGTGACTTTTTTCCCATTGCTAGCTATGGGGTGGGCGCAGTTTTGGCGTGACACATCCGGTCCGTGGCCGGCAGTTTGACACCCCTGCCTTAGTCTATAGATGGCTGCATATAGTTCTATGACAGTATGGGAGCTTGCTCTGCAGTTATGCCAATCTCTCCTGATTTGCCTTTTTAAGAGAAGAGGAAAGGTCTGCCTAGCAGCTTTGTCTTACGTTGCATGATTATATACTTAAGCCTAATAAGATTCAAGGGCCAACTATGGCTAGTTAAGTTAAATTAAGTTTGTATTTTCTTTCCATCCCAAGCATTGTGAATTTTAATCTGCCTGGACTTTGGCACTGAACCATTTACAAGTATTTTTTACCAAGAAGGTTAAAGAAATATATGAAATGGTGGCAAAAGGAAGGTAGACACTTCAGGTTCTGGTGAGCTGTGGCTTGCAATCACTGTACCTATGACCTCTCTGGCACCTGTGGCAACAGACTGATGTCCAGGTGTCTTACCATATTCAGAGGCTGGAAACAGCCCAGATCAGTTATGACAGCTATTATTTTCTGTAAGTCTTTTTTTTAACAGCTGATTTATGTCCTGTCTGACCACGGGTTATTCAAGCAAGGAAAACCAAGCATCTCACCTAGTCTATGCAAGTGAAATCCCCAGAGAAGAAGGTCTGCATATCCCATGTGTGGAAGGAAGAACCTGTTTTCCTGCTGGTGGACACAACTGAGAGCTATAGCAACAGAACACAAAATGCCTGATAACATCAATATGGAACCTGAGCGGAAATACCAATAGATGGGTGGCGAGTGCTGATAGAACCCTCCCTGGAATGAATGACTCACGGTTGTCTTTTGATTCAATAAACTTTAATAGGAACCTGTGAGGAGAAACTACTACAGCCACTTTGGAAAGAGTTCTCCACACTACTGAAAACAGTAAAACAATGGACTTTTATGCTTTTCCTGCTATGCTTTCTTGTTATGCTTTTCCTACTGATCACTACAGATGCTGAACAGACTGATCACCATTTCAGCTACAACGAGATTGGCATTGCTGCACTGCCATGTAACTGATTGACTTTGTTCTAGGACTGATGCTGTATTAGCTTAATGGAACAGTGGGATGGTGCACATTTGGGTATTGATTTGTATGTATGTATGCTTTCATTATTATGTGGGGGCGGTGTTGATGTTTCATGTATTTAAAATGTATTTATAGGCAAACTACACCTTAGAGAAACCCCATCAAGTGAACCTCCAGGGAATACTTGCGGAAGACTGGGCATAGCAGATTGTGAGGGTAGTAACTTGTGGGGATAATTAACCTTGTATTTACACTTTTTTCCTGCAAAAGGATTTCTTGCTCCATAAAACAGAGGGACTGCATAGCATGGAACATGCTAAACAAGGTGGCCTATATTACAGCATGGTCACCTATTGACTTTGAAGGCTATTTTTTTTCTTAAAATGTCCTCTCACCTTGTTGTACATTTAGAACTAGCAGATTTCTACCATCTAAGGAAGGCATCCCTTATTGTTGGGAGTTCCTTAACTCTTCATGGCCCCATTTTTTTCTTGTTGCCTTTTATTTCTTAGTCACTAGGATGACTCAGGAAGATTTATATGTCCCCCCCACACACACATAATGGTCATTTTTACTGGGCATGCATACTGAAATTGGACTTTTAATGTCTCTGCTATGTTGAAAAAAACATATCAACTCCAAAGGATGGTTATTTTGGATTTGTTGGCCTGCTGCTTATACAGTATTGCCTTATACATGGTATTTTTCTGGGTTGAGATTATTTAATAGGCATTGCCCTTCTCCTTATTTCTGCATTGCTTGTAAACTATGCCCCTGTTGTTGTCAATGCCATTGGGATAATACCAACTGAAGTCTTTAATTGCTATTTGGCCCCACACAGCACTGGATTTTTTTATGGGCAAACACAGGAAGTGTATCTGCACTCCATACTTCTGGTTATTATGCCCATTACCAGAGTTGGTTTTTTAATATATATTTTAACTTAGGCTATGTTTTATATTGTAGTATGTGTTGATGCCTCTTTTTTCTTCATTTATTTTTCTAAATAAAATCCACTCCTTCCTGGTTGTCTATCTTTACATGGTTGGCACCTTTTTGGTTTTTTTTTAAATTATTATTGTCTTAGGGATTTTGCTTTGTTTCTTTTTACTCAGGGTACCTACCCTGTACTATGCAATTTTTGTGAGCTGGTTTCCATGAGGCTTCTCTTCCTTCTTTTCCAAATTGATACTTCTGCTATTGGTCCAAATACCTTAGGTTTTTGTTTATTGTTATTTTCTTTTTGGTGATGCTGAAAGGGCATCTTTTATTTGTCCTTTAGCATCAAAGGGGGGATTATGAAGGGCATATGACATGGATTTTGTAATTTGTTAACTAACACAATTATTTTGTATTTTAATTTGACTTAGACATAGTTAATTTTACCTGACTTAGTGATTAGACAGTCACTTGTCTGAAATGGTATAGGTTCTCCTGCTTATGCAGGAGACTGGACTAGAAGACCTCCATGGTCCCTTCCAGCTCTGTTCTATTCTCTGTTTTCTCTCTTTTAAAATAATGTTCAGGTTCATTATAGATTGGAATGTAGGAAAACTTTTATCCTATGGTTGTGTGGCTTGATTAGATAGCTTTTAACATTCCTAAACTGAAAATATAATTTACAGGATACAATCTCCTGATAAAGAAAAAAAATTCTTAGTGTCAACTGGCATCTGGTTATCTAACTTCAAACAAGCTTTGTAGCTGGTTTACTGTGCAGGGAGGGGTTACTTTTATCTTGCCCAACCAACCTTTCTCTTTCATTTTTCTTTGTTAACTATAAAAAGGAATGTAAAATGAGTCAGGGTTCTCTGTTTTCATAGAGAAATCCCACTTTATCAGAGTACCCTAATAAACTGCTTTTAAATGATCTTCCAACTTGATTGCTTATTGGGAAAGTAAACCAAGGCAGAACCTAGGGCCAGATTTGGCTATCACTGGTGTAGATTCTCTTCCCTCCCCCATCCAGAGAGTTAATACTGGTGGCAGATCTATACCACTAGATCTGGGAGGTACATATTCTACAAAAATTCCAATAGGGTACCACTAACGAAAGGAGGTCAATTAATGCTAGTGTCTGTGTGTGAGTCGGAGAACGATGTATACACTGCAGCTCTGCTCATTTTAGCATCAGCAGACATCTTCCAAATCAAGATAATAAGTCAAATGATCAGGCACAGGAAGAAAACTTTGGAACAAAACTGTTAATCTTCCTTCCTTGCTTCCATTAAATTTGAATGCTATTTTACTGAGTGATTCTTGCCATCTTGTAAAAAGGTGAATACAATAATCTTTGTACCCATATTGCTGCTGCTGCTACAGACTCATTACCCTCCTTTTGCAATATTCCAAACAATTATGTTTCCCTCCCTTTGCCCAAGGGTTCAACTACATTACATTAAACATATGCTTTAAAAAATGATTATCCTCCATCGCAGCACTATGTGTTTTGACTATGTTATTTGCCACAAATATCGAAAGTAGTTTTAGGAAAGTGTTAAGCTTCCTATATGTCTACATTTTTCAAATGGAGTATCCATTATTTTTTTTATTACATTATATGTTCAGGCTTATATATTTTTATGTATAATAAAATGGTCGTTATAATTTCCTAAAATATATTAACTTTTAATTTCCTTTCAAGATACTTATGTTTATATTGTAAACTACTGAGAAACTTCATTTGTTATTGGTATGACAAATTTTATAACTACGTTAAAAAAAACAGACAAGAAAGATTATTAAACAAATATTCTTGCTTTTTAAAAGTGAATTGGATGAAATGCTTATAAGGTTTAAAATGTGAATAGTAGAAACTGAAAAGGGTTTGTTGTGCTTTGTGTGACATTTATATGTTTTAAAGCATAAAATAATTCCCCCTCATTTCTGCAGAAGGTGAGAAATAATTCCACATAAATCTGTACCCTGCAGATTTTTGTACAAAAATTCAAATGGTTTTTTAATGTATAATTATGTAGACCCAGTATTTCTTCTGGCTGAAGCAGAATGTGCATTTGGGATATGCACTTTTTAAAGATGTAATGGTTAGGTTGGTTCATACTGGAATGAAAACCTTATAATTTATCTCTCATCAGACAACAAAAAATACCATTTTTCTCAGCCTTGGATAAGAATGCTAACACAACATTCACATACAATTTTGTCTTCTAATTTAAAAATCGTCTAATTCACATAGTCCTATACAGAATAGATTTTATGAATACTGCCAATCTTTATTTTTCTAGCAACAGAAATTTGAATTTTGTATTTCTGTGTTGGTGCTTGATTGTGAATAGCTTCTTTCTGCCAACTTTTACTTCTTTCAGATTCTATAATAACCAAACTGTACGATTAATAGACCTTACCATTTTAACTGCTGGGTACAGCAGTAACAAACCTTTCCTGTATGATTTCAGGCATGTAACCATAACTACATTAGGAAACGGGCCTGGAGATCACTCTTTCCCTCAAAGCCAGGAAAGCCGTACAAAATTAATTCTAGCTTTAAAATGGAATGTCTTGGGAGGTACAGTATGTATAATTTACATATTTAAGCAACCCCATTCTTTCCTTCAGAATTTTGTTCATTTTAAGGGCTTTCTTCATTTATATGACTTTATTTATTCTTAGCTTCTATTTTTCTGTCATTCCTTTCTTCTTACACCCATATGATATATTTTTTTTGCTAAAATGTGTTGAATATTCAATATTGATTAATAAAATAAATGTATCCAAAATAAAAAAAATACAAAATAATCTACCCACGAGTTACTCCCGTTATCCAGGGGCCTCATGAACAGGTCCCTCATGATTTGACAGCAACTTCACAAAGTCTCTCAGATGTTTGTGTGGGCACTTGGCCCGCTGCGACCTTCTAATGCCCAGAGAGATTGCCTGGCCCACCTGTTCACCTACCAGGCTAGGCAAGCCAGGGCGTTACTGCCCTAAATCCCCAGGTGACCCTGGTGAGGGTGCCTGGCCTACCTGCTCGCCTACCAGGCTAGGCAGGCCAGGACTTTGCTGCCCCAAATACCCCGTTGACCCACCCAGCTGCTGGCTGGCTGGACCCTCTAAGTCCAAGCCAGCATACCTTGGAGGGGTGGAAGTCCCCGAGTCCACAATGGACCCCTCTTGGGAACACTGTCCCTCGAACCCAAGGCCAGCAGATGGAGAGGGCTGGATAGCGGAAGTGCCCCAGTACTCTGTGGCCCCCAAGCATGTGCCCAAGGTGCCAGAGTCAGGAGTCGCCTCCATGGCAACCCCTTTTGCTGGTGACCTCCTTTTGGGAGCAATTGCGGAAGAAGGCAAGCGCTCCTGATGGAATTCCTTTTCTCTTGCTGCTTGTGATTTGTGTGGATACCCGTGGTCAGTCTCCCTGTCTGGAGCACTATCTGACATATGTGAATACTGTGGATACTCCTGGTGTGACTCCCTGTCTGGAGTAATTATGGATGTGTGGGATGACCTCCTATCCAGTGAATTCCTGTTAGGAGCACTTGCAGAACTGTGGGATGAATCCCAAACAGCCTCAGTAGCAGCTAGTGAGGGCCTGTTAGTCCTGGGAAACTGTGACCCAGAATGCATGTTATAGTCCTCCTCCCCCCCCCAGAGCAGAGCCAGGAGCAGAAGGGTACGAGTCCAGACTCCAACGCAGTTGGTCTATGTGTCTGCGAAGAATGCGGCCGTCACCCAAGGCAACTTCGTATGACAACGGCCCTGAGACCTTGCAGACCACAGCTGTGACCCAGAGTTGTCCAGGCCCATAGTTTCTTGCCCAAACCAGATCGCCCACCTGGAGTCTCCTAGGTGCCTGCAGTTGTGACACCTGTGAAGCCACCTGGTCAGGGTGCAGCCTGTCCAGTTTAGAGATGAGGCGGCGACCCCAGCAGAGTTCAGCAGGGCTCTTCCCTGTGGCTGTGCATGGTGTGGTGTGGTGTGCAAGAAGGAAATCTGCTAACTTGTGATGCCAGTTACCATAAGTCAGTTTCTTGAGGGCATCTTTGGTGGTACGCACCATTCTCTCTGCCATTCCATTGGAGGATGGATGGAAGGGAGCCAATGGTGCATGCTGGATCAGGTTGGCCTGAAGAAAAGCCTGGAACTCAGAGGATGTAAATTGAGGGCCATTATCTGAAACCAGCACATCTGGAAGACCATGTGATGCAAAAATTCCTCTCAACACCTGGATGGTCCTGGCAGTAGTAGTGGAAGAAACAGGAACAACCTCTAGCCACTTGGAATGACTATCAACAACAACCAGGAAGAATTGCCCCTGAAAGGGCTCAGCATAATCTATATGCACCCTAGACCATGGGGTTTGAGTTTCCTCCCACCTATGTACTGGGGCCTGAGGCATTTCAGGCCGAGACTGTTGGCACACTTGGCACCCGTACATCTGGGCCTCGATGTCTTTATTGAGCCCAGGCCACCAAAGATGGCTGCGCGCAAGCGCTTTCATCCCGACTATACCAGGATGTCACTCATGCAGAGAGATCTAGATTCTAGACCTCAATGAGGCTGGAATCACTACCCTGCTACCCCATAACAGGCAACCCTTGAAAGTGGAAAACGTATGCCTCTTATACCAGAAGCTTTGGAAATCCGTATCTGGGCACTTGTCAGGCCATCCTGGCAACACCCATGTCAGCATGCGTGTAAGCATGTGATCAGTGGCAGTTTCTGCAGCCACATCCCTAGCATTGAAGGGAGACTCAGGCAACTCCTGATTGGACAGAATATTAATGGCTGGAGCAGGATCTGGCTCTACTTGGTTCAGGGGTAATCTGCTCAGGCCATCTGCATGACCCATTTCTCTTCCTGGTTTGTGAACTAATATATAGTCATATGCTGACAGGAAAATGGACCATCTCAGCATATGAGGAGAAATGATATGTGGGGTCTGTTTGTTAGTGGTAAACAAACCCAGCAAAGGCTTATGGTCAGTACAGACCATGAAATGACAACCATATAAGAAATCATGAAATTTCTTAATGCCAGCCACCATGGCCAAGGCTTCTCTGTCAATTTGAGCATAATTTCACTCTGCAGAAGACAGAGTCCTTGAATAATAGGCCACAGGGACCTGTGTATCATCAGCCTTCAGATGGCTAAGTACAGCTCCCATTCCATAAGGAGATGCATCGCATGCAATGCAAACAGGCAGTTGCTCATTGAAATGCGCTAAAACAGCATTAGAAGTGAGCAAGACCTTAACCTCATGGAAACTCTTGTCATGGACTTTAGTCCACTGCCAAGGAGCCTGCTTGTCTAAGAGCCTGTGTAATGGCTCTGCCACTGCAGCTTTATGTGGGAGAAATGCATGGTAAAAATTTAATAGCCCCAAGAAGGCTTGCAGCTCACTCTTAGACTTAGGGTTTGGGGCCTGCTGGATAGCTTGCAATTTAGTTTCAGCAGGGTGAATGCCTTGAGCATCAATCCTGAATCCTAAGAAGTCAGTAGAAATGACTCCTATCTTACATTTATCCTTCTTTAGTTTAAGGCCTGCTTTTCGAAAACGAAGCAAGACAGCCCTTAATCTTTCTGCTAAATTTTGAGATGACTCCCCAGCAATGAGGACGTCATCGAAGTAGGGACAGACCCCAGGAATACCTCAAAGTGTGCTCTCCATGACACTTTGGAATATGCCAGGGGCTACATTTACCCCAAATTGCAGTCTCTTGACCTTGAAGGCCCCTCTGTGAGTTACAATTGTCTGGGCCTCTGCAGCTTCCTCATCAACAGGTACCTGTTGATAGCCTGTGCCAGGTCAAGCTTTGCAAAAATGCACCCCTCCCTTGAGGGAGGCCAGAATGTGGAGGCACTGCATAAGCATGCTGTTGCAGCGCCTTATTCAGTGTGCACTTATAGTCTGCACATATACGTATGTCCCCATTAGCCTTTAGAGGCTTTACTATGGGGGTTTCCCATGGACTAGAATCCACAGGTTCTAGAATGCCCTGCTGAAGCAATTTGTCTAGCTCAGCATCAATCTTACCTTTGAGGGCAAAAGGTACCCTCCTAGGCTTAACCCTGATGGGCGTGATGGTTGGGTCGAACCGTAGCGAAATGGGAGGCCCCTTGTAGGATCCTAGCTCTGAACTAAACACATCTGCAAACTCCTTGCAAACCTCTGCAAGGCCCAGCGTTTGCAAGCTGTGCAGCCCAGTTACCTGGATTCCCAGAGCCTCAAACCAATCGAGTCCAATAAGACTCGTATGTTCACTCCCAACAACCACCACATCTAGGGAACCTTCTAAATCCTTATACTGTACCCTAAGGGTGGCCTCCCCCTTAACACACAGCATAGAATTTTGAAAATCAGTGAGTATTAGATTCGACGGCCTGAGTTTAACTCGAAGGCTACTACTGCTGCAAATCCTTTTAAAGGTATTAATTGAAATAATGGAAAGAGTGGGCCCTGTGTCCAACTCCATCAGTAAGGGAACCCCTTGCAACCTTACGTTAATGGAAAGTTTCTTCTTAAGGGGCTTGTGTGTCCCTGTTCTTAGAATGCTTCTGCGCGATGCTTAGAAACCCACCCTGTTTTGGCTGGGGACCCTGGTACCTTTCTGAAGCAATTCTTCCCAAGGTTGAACCTTCTGGCGACCCAAACAGATGGATGCAATGTGGCCCTGCCTACACACGCCCTGCAAATGGCGGAGCAAAACCTGCAGTCAGCTCACTTATGGCGTCCTCCGCACCTGAAGCATTGAAAAGATGCTTGGCCTTGACCGGACATCCCTTCTGCCTCCTCTCAGCTGGCTGGTGAAGTCTGTTGACCTCCTCTTCAGGATCCGCTTCTGATCCTTCTCTAGCGTCCTCTTGATGGACGGTAGCCATGTCTGGAGAATTCCTGGTGAGGTGCAAGGCCTTCACAGCCCTGCCTGCTGCTTCCTCAGCTGCCATCTCACGCAACGCATCTTGGAAGGAGACATCTTCTTTAGCAAAAATCTTTTGTTGTAAGTCTCTGCTCCTTAAGCCACAGACAAAACAATCTCGCAGCCTCTCTTCCAGATCCTTGAACTCACAAGGTCTGGCTGCTTGCCTTAAGGCCGCAATAAAGTCCGCAGCAGATTCACCCAGCCTCTGGTCTCTCTGCTCGAACACGTGCCTCCAAGCAATGATGGATAACTTTGGCTGGAAATGTTCCTTCAAAATTTTCTTCAAGTCAGCATGTTACTGATTCCAGAGGTGCAGGGGCCACCAGATTTTCTGCGATGTCAAAAGCTTCTTGTCTACAGGCACACAAAAGAGTTGCTGCCTTCAGGCCATCTTCTCTAATCTGATTTACTCTGAAGTAATTCTCCACCTGTGCTACATAGGAATTCCATTTCTCTGGGTGGGAGACATTGAAATCAGTCAAGTGGCCAATCTTCAACATCGTAAGCTTTATGACCTTCATCACTCACTTCCTCTACAAGCTGCTATTGGGGAAAGGGTCCTTTAGCTGAGCTCAACCTCCAGCGACGCTGTACTGGCAGGCTGGGACGCTGATTCAGACACCGTCTTCCCCCCTTCAGTACTTCCTGGGTAAGTCCTCAAATCTTTTGTTCCAGCTTGCAAAGGATCCCACCTTCGTCGCCAGTGTTGTGCACTTCGTTCGTGTGTGAATGGTGAAGACACATGGTGATGCTGAACAAACACTTTATTCTCCTTCTACAACAACCAAGCAAAAGCAAAAGGTGTGCAGGCCTTTTTATATGGCCAGAAACCCAGACAGTGTCAACCAATAGGAACAGAGCATTTTCGCGCCTTGCGCATGTGCACAAGGCTGGTGCCACTCTGTCTGGTCCCCGGGCAGCTTTTGGAATGCCCAGGACCAATGCAGCATCCCGAGCCTGCTTTTGCAGGCTCAGGACACAACAGGTCCCTTAAATCAAACCACCCTGTAGAGCTTACTGGAATGTGTCCAAGAGTAACCTTAAAGACTCTGTAATTGTAGCCAGAAATACTACAGTTTCTTATTTTAGTTTTCCCCCAAATTGACAGTGATCATTTCCCATTCATTCTATGTTTATTGTCCCTACTTCAATGGATCTCCACCAAATTAATGTATGAGTGTACTGTTTTCCTAGTAATTTCCTCTATAGCAGTATTTTCACACTGCAAATTCATATTAAGATATTAATCAACTACTTGACTTGTGCAGTGCTACAGATTTGATTGAGAAGAGATGTTTCCCAGTGTGCAGAGTGTTTGCAACTGCTTAAAAGAGCCACACCTCTTTCCAGGGGTTTCTAGGACAACTTGCCACAGCCAACTCAACATGGCCAATTCGCCATAGCCAATTCACCAGGGGATAAGTTGCCATGGGACAAAAGTTACATAATATTGAAGAAATGGTGGAATAGAATAATTAAAAAAAGGTTGAAAAGGAGAGACAAAATAAATGTGAATGACAAAAATTAAAATAATTTTTAATCATTTTAAATAATTAAAGAAAATTGTTGAATTGTCCTGCTGCAAATTTTCCCACTGTGAATTGGCCATGGCAAATTGTCCTGTGGCGAGTTGGCCATGGTGAGCTGGCCGTAGCAAATTGGCCACGGCAAGCTGTCCCACTCTGCTTTCCAGGATCACATAACTTCTAATGGAGCTGCATGGATGTGAGAACAGATGTAGTCACTTGAATAAATTGCAGGTAGATGCTAGTTCAGATTCTTGCTTGTTCTGAAACACATTTTCTCAAAAGAATCATCGGCACCAATTTTTTTACTATTATTCCAATATACTTTTTATAGATCCTATTGCCAAGCCAGGTATTTCCAGTCCCATATTTGTTCATTTATTTTTCTTAAATAAAATCAGAGTCAGTAATTCTGTATTGGCTGCTATTAAATTTCATTCTAGGAGTAAATTTAATTTTTTCTAGAGCACAAGATGTGAAATAACTGATGACCTATATTTCAGGGAGAATTTAATTTCTAGAAAGAAATGCAATTCAGTTCTAGAGTGCAAGATATGGAATAACTGATTATTTATATTACAAGGAGAGAGCTTTCGGCTGAAAGTTAGAATGTCTTAAAGTGACAGCAGTATCTGCACAGGAGTGATAGGCTCTTTTTCACTGAATATGTTCAAGGGGAAGCTAGACAGTCATCTACCTGGAATGTGTTCATTTGGACTCCTCCACTGAGCAGAAGGTTGGCCTTGATGAGGCTCTGCCATTCTGTGAGCAGAATGGAAATCTTAAGATGTATTTGTGTTGCCATGTAAAGGCCATAAACCTTGTTGTAGAATCAATTCTCTCTCCAGTGAAAAACAAAGTAAAACAATCATAATCATATTGAAGACTTTCTTTCTTCTGTTTTTCAAATGAGCTCAGAAAAGTTTCAGTGAGGTATTATATAAGTATAAGGCCTTTTATCTTATCAGACATTGATTTACCCAGTCCAATGTCAATGAGTCTGTGGGCATCAGCTTTCCCGGCTTTCAGATAAATATTTTTTCCAGTCTTTATCCAACTTTAAACTAGAGATTCAAGGAACAGAATATGAACATGACAGCATAAACATGCAAATATGAATGCACCACTGAGCTCTGTCTACTTTCCAACCAATATAATCACTTATATGATTACTCTGGAAGAAAATCAGTAGGAACTAGATAAGATCATTAGAATTCAAATCTAAAAATGCTTCTTTTTACTTTGCACACAAAAAAATTCTACTGATATTTCAGCTTTTCATAAAATGGGTGAGATTTCAGAACTTGGCTATTAAAAATTACTATAATTAGAAGAAATCGTGTCTTTGGCTCTCCAGACCAGGGTTGGCACCAGCGTGTGTACAGCTGAAGATTAATTAACTCTAGGGCACCTGCCAGTACAATACTACATCTGAAAAGGATGGGAAATTAGCACCAGACTAACATTATTTCTTCACATCATTCATCATTCCTCACCTGATCAGACATATATGGTAATTTGAACGTTGATTCCTCATAGATTCAATTCAACATAATTATAAATATGTTGAGATGATATTTACAAGTGTGCAAAATGATAGAAGACCATGAAATATGATATAATGATTTGCCATGCAGGGACTGTAAATTAATACATCATAGGATGTTTTATCTGTGAAAAATGGATACAAAATACATTGTCTCAATGTGTGCAGTAATATACTGTACTCTCAGTTTACCCTCAGCTGGAATATAATTTTATTTTGTTCCTGTGATTATAAGTATGCTAATATATATAAACTGTTAAATGGTTTCATATAGTATTTATATTTCCCAGGAGTGCAGCTACTAATGGCAACTAAAGATGTACTCCTTGCATTTTTTCCAAGGTGTTCTCATTCAATTTGAGAATTTGCTTTAGACTTTTTCTCATGGAAAATAGAATTTTGGAAAAGTATCCATGGACAGAATGTGCATTTTTGCACATATTGGTATGCTGCAGTCAAAGGGTATATATAACTGTCCTTCTACCATCATGCCTCTAGTATTCTGCAAACTTCCTGAATTCTTCCCATTGACAAAGATCTCATTGCGATCAGAGCTGCCATCGCTGCCCAATCTCTCTGCCCCTTTTGACTGATTATATTGAATCAGTGTTATCACTTACGGACCATACAAGATTTTCTCCTAGAGGGTCTCTCTCCAAATTGGTCTTTCAAGTCTTCCAAAAATACAGCCAGTACAGTTATAATTGAGTCCATCCATCTTAACGCTGGTCATCTTTTTCTCTTTCCCTTCACCTTTCCCAGCATTATGGAGTATTCTTTTGCATAGTATGTCTGAAGAATAAACATTTGAGCCTAGTCATTTGTGCCTTGAGTGAGAATTCACTGTTGATTTGTTCAAAGCACATTTGCTTGTTTTCTTGACTCATGGTATTCTTAGCAGTCTTCCCCAACACCAAAGTTCAAAAACATCAATATTCTTTCTATCCTCCTTATTCAAAGTACAACTATCATATCCACACAGAGAAAACCATTACCTGATAATTTCAATATCTGTAACTTAGAAACACATCCCTACATATGAATATCTTTTTCCTTTTATGTGATAAAATTAGTGTTGGAATAAAATTAGGGGAGGCTACCACACAAAATTCCCAAATTCTCAAAAGATTATATATTATATTGATTAATATGTGTGTGTAGGTGGTTGTGTGTGTGTGAGAGGGACAGAATATTTATCTATCCAACATGTATGTAACAGGTATATGAGGTGCATATCATTCACCTCAGTGAGATGCTTGGCAGAAACAAGAAAACAAAAATCACCCCATTAAAGTGCACAGCAACTTTATTCTAGAAATTCTTTTAGCTAAACAGACATCTATGAATAAGTTGCCAGTCAGCTACTAGAACTGTTGCCATAAAGTGAAGCAACAAAACTACTTCCCTTTTAGAAGCAAAGAAATTTAATATGAACTTTCACTGAAGCAAGCTGTCAAGGTCTACTATCTTTGGCCTGGTGCCTTGCTGGCATCCTACCATCTAGGGCTAGGGGAAAAGAGGCACAGGTGAGAACAAATGGGCAATAAACATGTATGGGAATGTGATGGGAAATAGGGAGGGGGATGACAGCTTGACAAAGACCAGAGACGGATGGAAACAGTTTGTCCCAGTGCTCAAGGCCACAACCCTGAGATTGGAATGTGGACTACAACAAACATCTCAGCATTTCTCAAAACATGTATGTGGCTCTTCATTGGCTGAAGACGAACTGGTCATGGGGGGGGGGAGGGCTGGGATAGGGAAAACCTTTGTAGTTTTTTTGTGTGGAAACTTTAGTTCTAGCCTGACTTTACTGCAGCCAGCAGCCTTTAGTAAAAGAACCTATCACTTCACCCAGAATCTTTCTTACCTAAGGCACCTGACTGGAGCAGGTCTGACATTAGGCTAAAACTGCAATAACAGCCAATCTGGAGATTTCTACCATGGGGGCTGTATAAAGTATGTCACCTTACAAGAGTGACCATGAGGAGATTGAAGCCTGGCAGGAAGTAGCATCCTCTAGACCCAGTGGTAGAGTAGACCTCCTCGAATGGCTGGGCAAGGTAGAAGTCTGCGGCAACCAGCTGAGACCCCAATGGTCTCTGGAGGTTGGAAAGACCGAAAACTGTGTGACCGAGTACCTGCGGGGACCCAAATTGTACATTAATGAAAATCAACAGCTGATGGTCTTACAGAAAGGCCATGACACAAAAGTAGCAGGACATTTCAGTTTTGTCAAAACCTTGTACTTGTTTAACCACCAGTTTTTGGTGATCCTCATGACTGGAATATAATATTCATAAAGATAACATTGGAAAAGCTAGACCTCAGACTGAGCTGAGGTTGGTAAAGGAATCACAAAAAAGACAACTATTCAGATAAATAAAGGGGAGCAAAAAAGAATCATGATATCATCTGTTCGATAAAAACAAGGTACAAAGAAAAAATGGAACTACTCAACTCATTTTGACTGAGTCTTCTTTGAGAAGAAAGTATGTAGTTTTCCTGGTAACTCTCTGTATTAAGATGAAGGGGCAAAACTGAATCTTGAGATGATAGAAACAGGGTCAGGAAATACATATCCGACTAAAAGTTCAATGACTGAGGCAAAAATTTAAAAATGGACTGAAAGCAACAAATTGAAAAATTATGTCAGGTGGGGGGGGAAGGCTTAAGCTAAACAAGTGCATACAAAATGGAGACTACCTGGACTGACAATATTGAGTTTTTTTAACTGAACAGGATTGCAATGTACTATAGTTGCAGAAAACAGTAAGTGTAAATTTTTACTGCATCAACCAAAATGTTATTTCAAAATCATGGAAAGTAAATTTTGTACTGTATTCTGCATGATTCAGCCCCAGTCCAAATATTAAATCCAGTTCTGGAACACCAGAAGGATTTATAGTATAATGGAATAAATTTAGAGCAAAGCAAGAAAGAGAACAAGGGGATCAAAACTAAATCCAATGAAGGATGACCGAAATAATCAAAATCACTTATCCTTAAGAAGACTAGAGAGGAATATGTTTTCACTCTTTAAATATTTGAAGGAATGTCACAGAGAACAGAGTTTTGTGGTGGAATGTAGTCTGGATTCCCAATTGGGAGGAAGTGCATCTCAGAGGAATAAGAGACAGTAAAGATTAGATAGTTTGGTTGGGAGGAAGAGAGTCAAGTCAGCTCCTCCCTAGACATTTTCAGAGTATATCTTTAATGATGCAAGTAGTTGTTTAATTTGAAAGCAATTCCTTTGCTTTAGTTTCTGTTTATAGGTGCTTAGAAGTTATTCTGCATGTCTTTCTTGTTTTGGTGCCTGATAGTTTAGCCTTCTCCTTTCATTCTAGAGGGAATGGTACATAATAATGGATGTAATCTACAGAAAGGCAGATTGCAATTATATATGGAAAACACTTCATAAGAAAGAGGATGTGAAGTGGAGGCTAGGGAGCTAGGGGTGCTTTAATTTGGATTATTGAACCAAATTAGGGAGTTGGATGCTTTCAACTATATGAATCTATGAAATACATATGCCAACTGAAGACATATAATGTTGGAGGGAATGGTATATAAGTAGTCCTCAATTTACAACCATTTCTTGAGTGACAATTCAAAATCACAATGGCACTGAACAAAATGACTTATGACCATTTTTCACACTTATGACCATTGCAGCGTCCCCAAGGTCACATGATCAAAATTTGGATGTTTCACAACTTATGTTGCAGAGTCATGTAATCACCTTTTGTGACTTTTCACAAAGAGAATCAGTGAAGAAGCCAGATTCATTCAACCGTGGCAAGAAATGTTGCAAAATTGGACAAAACTCACTTAACAACTGCCTTGCTTAGCAATGGAAATTTTGGGTTCAATTGTGCTCATAAGGGGGAGATTACCTGGTACTGCTTCCTAATCAATATCTTTCATATTTCTTTAGGGATCGTTCTGCTACATTTCTATATTAATATACAATTTAAAAAACCTGCTCTCAAAATGCATACATGTGTATTCCGCTGCCAAATAATATTTAATGTTTTCATGCTTATATCATTGGAAGCCTATAGTAGATGCAACATTTTGAAGTGTGTGAAATGTAATGGAGAAATCAGTTCTGACCTTCAAAGAACTTAAAAGTTATAGATAACATAATTTTATGTAGAAAATCCAGCCCAAAATTTGTCAAACCTCCTTTTTGTGTTATAATAGGACAATCAGAATATTAGCTCTGCACTGACACTCTGAGCCTTACCTGGAAAGTATGTCATTTGCGTTCTGAGTTGTTCAGATGCTGCCACAGGGCATGTGGTCCTATCTATGTAAAAGTTGCATCAAGATTCAAGATATAGAGACAACAATATCTGTTTTACACAATCAGGTTATTCTGTCATCTATGAACACTGCTATGCCATAGTGGTGAGAGTGGGGATCAGAAGAACCCCTACTGTTGGTGTCAATATTTGTTGCCACAAGTTATAGTTTGCAACATTACAAGCCATAGTGAATACCATCCATCTCTCTTCAAAAACTTCATTTCTTCCCTGCCCCTTAACTACAATGAACAACTGTTAACTGTAAAGAAAAATATTCTGACACATTTTAGCTATTCTAGTCTTTGACTTACAATTTCATACAAAACAGATATACTACACAGCTGTTTTGTAATCAAGAGATACAGATATTTAAATATTACTCGTAACTTTGAATAACTTTTAAAATACTTGCATTGAAAAAATATGCAAACAAGTATGCATTTATTAGTAGAAAATTTGCATTACATTAAAGAAAAATACTGATGCATATAACAGCCAAATATGCATGCAGAACACATAAATTAGGGAATATGTATGCAAATTTTATATTACTTTTCATTTGAAATTTTTGAAAAAAAAAAGAGTTGCAATCTGACATAGAAAGAGGATGAGATGTATGTAAATATTGTAAATATGAGAAATCCAAAACTGACCAACTTATTGATCCTTATTACTTACAGGAGTTCTGACTTAGTTAGATTCTATTAAGCACAGCACCTCATCAAAATATTTTATTACTCTGAGGAAAACAGAGGTGATATTCTATATAGAGCAATAGCATCATAATTCACTTCATTTGCAAACAATTAAGAGAGAATGAGGGGGAAAAAAAACCTAAGTACTCTTTTGAGAATGTTCTAAACCCACATTAGTATAAATATTTTACTAAGTGCAAATAAACTCTACATAAAACTGCTCTCTAAGTCTTTTGTTCTTGATAGAATATATCAGTAACTAAAGCACCCAAACAGATCTCAAAGCCTTTTACACTGCATAAACCTTCGCGTTTATACCTTCTTCCTTTGCTTGTATTGTACTTCACTTCTGGCTCAGCATGCTGGCAACACAAACATTGTTATATTAAAAAGAAATAAAAATAATATACTGTAGAATTTAAATTAATTTTAGGTAGTTACGGTTTTCTGCATGACTTTAGCATGTTAGAATGATAGTGAGATTATTTGTAAAGCATCAGAACATGTCACATATCATGGCTACACATAAACTATATATTCTATGTAAATTGGGCAACCAATTAGAGAAGATGTCAGGGCATCCCCTGTTTATGCTTCTTGTAAGGAAAGCTAGTCATCCTCCTTATGGTGATAGATTTGGCTATGCTTCTACAAATGTTATTTGCTGGTTTCTTTCCCACAAAAGCAGAAAACAGGAGCAAGCTATGCACAACTTTTCTGGGAAGAGATCTGAGGTCATCTGCACCCATTTTCAAGCCCAATTATATTTCAAGATACCTCCGACTTGTATTAGAATGTGTAAACAATTTATGTGGAAGTCATCACATTTCAGATGTGATTTTGATGCTGTTAGCTAATGTAAAAATTGTTTTCACATTCCAAAAACCCCATATGTCTGATGTTACTATAGGTGAATGACAATGAGTATACCTCCCTACAGATTACTTTTGTTGTGACAAATTGCTCAAAGCGTAATTCAGAATATCATGTTTTATTTATTATTATTAATTATTATTTCTTTTTAATAATTTTATTTTTATGCCATTCTTCCTCTCAGAGGCACCCAGAGCACCATATAAAAGGAAAATATAAACAGTCTTCAATAAGACAAGTAAATAAGACCATTAATGACAAAAACACTAATCTATAATTTAAAACAATATGCATAAAATCTAAAAGAAAGTCTAATCTTAAATTATTTAAGATAAACAAATTTGTCTTCAATCATTGTTTCAAAAAACCATACTTTCCCCAAGACAAGGTTCCATAACTTACATATAATTTTCATGCAATAAATAACTTTTTTTGTAAATATCCCATTTAATCAATGTATGTTACAAATACATGTAGTCCTTGACTTACAACAGTTAATTTGGTGACCGTTCAAAGTTACAACGGCACTGAAAAAAATGATTTATGACCATTTTTCATACCTACAACTGTTGTGGCATCCCCATGGTCACGTGATCAAAAGTCAGACGCTTGGCAACTGGTTCATATTTATGATGGCTGCAGTGTCCCGAGGTCATGTGATCAGTTTTTATGACCTTCTGACAAGAAAAGTCAATGGAGAAGCCAGATGCTCTTAACAACCATGTTACTAACTTAACAACTGCAATGGTTCACTTAACAACAGTGGCAAGAAAAGTCGTAAAATGGGGCAAACTCACTGAGCAACATAAATTTTGGGCTCAATTGTGATCGTAAGTCGAGGAATACCTGTAAATGATCTGGTTTTGGATTCAATGACTGACAAAGCTACCTTTAGGTCTGATGATCTTTGCAATCTCATTAATATTAGATGTCCTTTCACATAGCCTAAATGGAGAGGAATACATTACTTAACTGTTTCCATAATCTGTCCTTATAAACTGTAGAAATATATTTCTCACCTATCCTGTGGATTTTTTTTTATTTTATTAAAAAAGTTGACCAAATAGTTCTCCTCAGCTTCTGCTATCAAGTCAACTACATTTTGAAACAGGGTACATTATTCCTTTCCACAATCCCTTCCTTTTATATAAAAATCTAGCAGCCAATCCACCAGAAATGTAATTAAATCCTCTCTCAAATCTAAAAAATAATGGGTGTTTATAGGAATATATTTTAAAATCTCCTTCAGCAATTTCTCTAACATTTGGCACACTTTGTAGTGATAAAGTCTTCCCAGCCTTCTACAATAAATATAGGCATTTGGAGGGGGGAGATTCAAAGTATGTAGCTGCTGAAGTTTCTATGAAATTTGGCAATATTTAGCGTGTACAATTGTCTAAAGTTCCTTCAAATTTTATTCCACCTAATGGAATGAAATTGCTAAAGTCATTTATTTATATTTCCCCACCCAAAATAATGGAGTGATTTATGTGTGAGGCTGGACTCTCTAACCCTCCCACTAAATACAAAGTGCTTCAGCCTTTTAAAATAAAAATATAAAATAAAACTTTATTTGCAGGTACCAACAGTGGGCAACATTTTTCAACAAGTACAGTCTGGGGGCAGCAGTAGGATATTCTGCTCTGTCTGAAGATCTCAAGGAAATACTAAAATAGAAACAGTGAGGACAATTAACCAGTGGAACAGCTTGCCTTCAGAAATTGTGGGTGCTCAATCATTGGAGATTTTGAAGAAGAGGCTTGACAGTCACTTGTCTGAGATGGTATAGGTTCTCCTGCTTGAGCAGGGGGCTGGACTAGAAGACCTCCCAGGTCTCTTCCAGCTCTCTTCTCTTCTCTTATCGTCTCATCTCGTCTAGTCTACGGTATTATTACTATTTGCATTTGGGGAAATGTAGAGTTACAAAGAGACAAAATTAATGCTTCTAATACATCCCCCAAAGTTAAAGCTTTTAAAGAGGGTAATAGATTTTGCCTTTTAAAATCCCACAAATAAAAGTTTAGCTTGCCTACTCAGAGAGATATACAGTATATAGAGAATGCTAGAAGTTACCTGCAGTCCATGGGCTGCAGTTTGCCCATTCTTGATCTATGCTGTATAGTACTGCAAGTAAATAAATTGGAAATAATATAAAATGTAAAAATTTTTATCACCAATATACCGATTTTCCTAAACTCTATGACTTTTATTAAAAGGTCTATTAAGAGATATTTTCCATGATTAATATGCTAATAAACTACTTTAATGACAAATACTTTCAGGAGCAATTAAAATATAATCCTGAAAACCATCATGACAATTAGTACCCCATATAAAATAGTTACGTAATTTTTAATTCATGTGTTAAAGGTTCTTTTTAGTCTAGCCAGTACATCATCTTTTGTTCCATTAATGAATTCATTCGCTGCCTTTTTCTTATGAGGGGATGTTTAATATTGGAATCAAACTAGTTATCTTATGCATTTTTGTATTAAACATTCTTTACCTATTTGTCTTTTGCAAGACCTCTCCTATAACACATACCTCCCATATATAGCTGTCCACAATGTATGTATTTTAATATTCTTTTTTTTAAAATCAGAGAATATGTACAATTCTTTCAAAATAATTCTGGAATGGGAATAATTTTGTAGAACTGGAATTACTATAGTCCCCAGGAAACTTGGTTCTTCATAAATATAATTAGAGACCTTATGTAACACCATCATTATTTAATGCACAGTTTCTGTGACATATAAAAAAGTATCTCTATTGTAGCAGTAATGCAAATCTCTGCATCTATTCTCTGGGTTAAATTCTGATTTTCTTTTTCATCACTGCATTCAGAGCAGCAGACATTATAAACAGAAGACAAAT
This sequence comes from Bothrops alternatus, assembly GCA_034064705.1. Classification (NCBI taxonomy): domain Eukaryota; kingdom Metazoa; phylum Chordata; class Lepidosauria; order Squamata; family Viperidae; genus Bothrops; species Bothrops alternatus. Next base: position 2,169,298 of record JARGCV010000223.1, read on the forward strand.
TAGTTTCTCCTAAAATACTTGACTTTTTAAATATTGGGGTGATTACATGTGCCCCCCCAAAATGTCTTTTTACCTAAGAATTCATGCCAGTGGATATCAGCTTCTCAGAAAGAGAGAATGAAAACCACAAGTGCATACTTCGGAATAACAAACTTGGATGTTCACTGTTTCCCAATGACTAATAGTTTCACCTTTAGTAGGAATAACAGAGAACTGGGCAGAGAACTGGACATGTTTAACTTGATTATTACCTTTTGTCTTTGTGAAAAGACATTTAAGAATGTTACCAGTTGCTCACACTACCTTCATAACTGATAAGGAAACTGTCTGGATTGCAAGTAAGAAAGATTTGGTGTAAGATGAATAGCATATACACTTAATAAATAAATAAAATAATAAAAATATGATTTCAGAGGCATATACCAATTATTAGAACAGTATACTTGTACACACTATGGCTTCATGTATACTGTACACACTATAGACATGGGGCTCACAGTTTTAGTACCATAAGAATATAAAATACTGTGAATACAAGTTGAGAACATGAAGATTATAGTTTTAGTAAAGTACTGATGTATGATACATCAACATTCCTGAATGTAGAAGTCATTGTATCGGTGTTAGATACAATCTACTATATGACATTAAAATCACATAAAAAGAAAGCATAACCCCTGGTCCTAAGGTGTTGTAATGCACCCTAGCAAGTCGCCATGAGGCTTGGAACAAAGGGACAAAGGAACAAAGGTCATGTGGCTTGACCATGCGGTTTTGGAACAACAGGAAATGAGGGAGGGGCTAATAGGTGGAGGAACGTTGTACCAAGATTTGAATCCATTGGCCACAGATGTAACTTTGCCAGTGTAACCTTGCCATTGGCCACAGCTATAATCTTGTCATTGGCTGTTTGTAACCATGTGATGCATTGTGTAACCGCCCACTGTAACAGGTAATAAAAAGGGGAGGCAGCCTTTTGTCTGTTGTTGCTTCACCCCGAGAAATGTGCTTGGTAGCATGTCTCTCCTTAATCCGGCTATCGTGAAGAACCCATCGAGATTGGAGGGGCCTGCGGAGGGCTCGCTTCAAATGGTGACCCTGACGTGATGTGAAGTCACGTCCTTCTGACAGCCTACTACTTACTTCGTCTGGAATAGACTACCGTGCACGCCTTTTAGTAAGTATGGGACAGAAGCTATCCAAAACTAGGGCTGAGCACCTGAAAGAATTGCATAGTTTAGTCAGGAGAGCAAATTATATTCAGAAACTTAATAATCAGACTGTTTTCCCTGTCACTCAGAAAGATCTATATCTTTTATTGGCTTTTTTGAAAAAATTTTACCCCTCTTACCCTGACGAGGGGCAATTAGACCTCGCCACATGGAGACACATAGGTTCCTGGCTCCATACACCGCCTAGAGCTCCGCCAGGTGTCCTAGCCCTATGGAAGGCTGTAATGACCATGCTGGCATTACACTATGCAAAAACAAAGCAAGCTCATTTGCCAGATCCTCAGACTTTAAAAACAAGCTCTGAGACATCAAATAAAATATTACAATCTGACTCAAAATTTACCCCACCTGATGAACCACCAAGGACCTACCCCCGTGGCCTCTTCTTCAGCAAGGATCTACCCCCCGTGAGTATGTGGGCAGAATTCTCCAAGGACCAAAGGGGAGGGCTTGGTGTAATTGTCAGGACCTCAATTATGCAACTAAAAAAAGATTCACAAATTGTAAGAAGTTAAAAGTATTGTTAATGTTTATTTGGCATTGTCCCTCATACACCTTAAAGGGACCATTAAAAATTGCGGATTGGATTAAACTTGGCTTATGTGAGGAGCCTTCTGCTCCCTTCCAAATTCTCCTTACGTGGAAGATGGTCCTTGCATGTTTGCAGGGCTATTTTCAAAACTTACCTCCTCCTATTTCTCCTTCTGACTCAGAGCATGCTTTTCTGGCGTTACCTCCTTCCTATTCAACCTCTATGACTCTTACAGCCCCCTGCAGTTCTTCTTCTGATGTTTCTGTTTCTTCTGCCCTGTGTCCTGTTCATCAGGGAGCTCTTACTTCTACTGAAGACTTAATAACTGCTTCTGCCTATCCGGTTGATCTTAGTGATGCTAATCCAGTCTTTACTCCCTTTCCTTTTAACTTGTTAAAAAATCCTAAGTCTGTTTTTTCTATTCCTTATAATTGGAAAAGGAGAAAATATCTCCTGGCCTTCCATTGATTCAAAACTGCCTTAATAATGCCTTGCTCACTGTTAACTTTTTTTCCCCTGCAGCAGAGAGCCATTTCCCCCCCTTTTATCCTCCCCCCCTCTTCTTTTGCAGCAGAGCCATTTCCCCCCCTCTTCTTTTGAAATTGCAGGTTTATTATCGCTGGTTGCCAGATCTGAAGAAAACCAGCCAAACCAGCCAGCCTAGCCAGCCTTCTTTTTTTTCTTTCCAAGTAACAAAGGATGGCTGTGATGAGACTCCATCTACATATGACTGCATTTTGTTTTTGCCTTCTCCATATGAATCTGTTTGTGTTACCTTCTCTCTCTCATACACCCCCTGTTGTTTTGTTTAATAAACCATGGCCCCCTCCCTTTCTTATTTCTCTTTGCCTATTTTGAATTTATGTTTTCTAGTCTTGTTAATGATTTTTATTTTTGTGATTTGCCTATTTTGAATTTGTTTTCTAGTCTTGTTAATGATTTTATTTTTGTGACAATCTTTGCTGTTTTGTATGTTATGTCTCTCACCATGCTATGTTGCTGAATGCATCCAATTGTTGGATTCAATATACATGCCAGCACAGAAGCAAACGTGCTTTTCCCCCTTCATGGTGTGCCTTATGAGTTTGCCTTGCCTCACAATTTTTTCCTTAATACGTTCACATGGATGAATGAAATCTCTTTCTCTTTCACTTTGAATCCTTCCTTACAGGTCTCTCTTGCTTTGTGTTACCCTGCTCAAGTATGCATTAATCACACAGCTTCGTCAGTTAGTAACAAGACCTTTCTAGGTATTTGGCAATCTTGTAATATAACTATCCCTTGGCAGCTAGACTATAAAACTAGATATTATAATGAGACAAACAATGACAACAGGAAAGCATGTGCTGATTGTGTTCCCTTGTTTGATTTTGGTGAAATTTTTAAAACTCTGTACAATGCTTCTAAAGACAATGTTCTCACGTCTGATAAAGATTGGATCTTATGTGGAAAAAATGCATATCAGTCAATACCCCAGAATTGGTCTGGTACATTTACATTTCTGACAACACACCCAACATTACTGCCACAGTCGCTCACATGGAAAGTATGGCTCAAAAAATTGATTTTTAGTATTATAATGTTTGTAGTATTCTGTGTAACAATTTGTTGCTGTGTACAATGTATTCCTTCCCTGTTGAACCTGTGTAGGCCTCCCTTTTCTATCCATCTCCTGGATAAAGAACCAAGAACCAACTGCACCTCTGATGACAGAACAAATTCACATTGACTGATGGCCTATGCCCTAGGATCGTGTAAGAGCTGGACGGTGCATAGGTGGAACAAAGGAGCAAAGGAACAAAGAGAGGCCACAGTTGCTAAAGAAATAAAAACAGAGTATATGTTGTAACGCACCCTAGCAAGTCGCCATGAGGCTTGGAACAAAGGGACAAAGGAACAAAGGCCATGTGGCTTGACCATGCGGTTTTGGAACAACAGGAAATGAGGGAGGGGCTAATAGGTGGAGGAACGTTGTACCAAGATTTGAATCCATTGGCCACAGATGTAACTTTGCCAGTGTAACCTTGCCATTGGCCACAGCTATAATCTTGTCATTGGCTGTTTGTAACCATGTGATGCATTGTGTAACCGCCCACTGTAACAGGTAATAAAAAGGGGAGGCAGCCTTTTGTCTGTTGTTGCTTCACCCCGAGAAATGTGCTTGGTAGCATGTCTCTCCTTAATCCGGCTATCGTGAAGAACCCACCGAGATTGGAGGGGCCTGCAGAGGGCTCGCTTCACTAAGGACCCATTTCTTCCAGCCCAATGATAAACTCTCATAGAAGAAAAAAAATATAATAACCAATTTAATGAAAATTACATCAATGGAAAAGGCAAGGTATTGGGAGAGCGATTTTGGAGTAATGCTTAAGGCACTAGGCTAGAAACTAGGAGAAGGTGAGTTCTAGTCCCACCTTAGATACAAAGATAGCTAAGTGATCCTGGGCCAATCATTTTCTTTCAGCCCTAGGAAGGACACAATAGCAAACCATTTCCATGAACTTGTCAAGAAGTCTGAGGGACTTGAACAAATTGAAAAGGATACGAAGGAATCATATTCCCTATTCCACTGGTATTGTGTATCCCAGCAAGCTAATGCTTTATGGAATAGAATATGAGATAAAATTTATAATACAAGAAAAGATAAGATCCAGTTTGGTCTAATGGTTAAGACACCAGGGTGGAAAGCAGGAGACTATGTGTCCTGCCTTAACATGAAAGCCAACTGGTCTCTCTCACCCAACTCAGTCACTCTCTCTCACCCAACTCATTTCACAGGATTGTTGTGGGAAAAATAGGAGGAGGAAAATGTGTTGGATATGTTTGCCACCTTGAGTTATTTGTAAAAATAATAAAGGTGTGATACAAATAAATAGATAAATAAATGGATAGATGGATAAGAATTGAATTGATTTGAGATTTTTATTTGCAACCATAGTTCCAAAGGTGTTTTCTTTCAAAAGGCAACTGGACTTTCTTGTTTTACAAGAAAACGAGAAAGTCTAGTTCTCTTTTTAAAGAAAGCACCTTTGGGACAACCATAACCTGGACGATTGAGAATCTCCATAGACATTTGAAACCATAGGCTTTAGCAAAGATGGACAAGTGTTTCTCAACCTTAGCAATTTTAAGACATGTGAACTTTAACTACCAAAATTCTTTAGCTGCTGAAATTTAAAAAATTAAATGACTGAGGCAGGTCTGGAAAGAAAGTACTAATCCTAAAGTTCAAGACCATGGATTGCAATTTTAAATATTATGATACTATGACTATTAACATTATTAATATCAAAACTTACTTATTGTATTAATCTATTTTATCACAGAATGTGTTGCCTTAGATATTAGAGAATTCCTCAAGTTAATGTGTCAAAAGAAATGTATCTACTGCATTTTGTGGGATTGAAATTTATAGGGGAAAATTATTCTCTAGTTTCTTGGGAAATAAAAATATCTCCATTAATATAAACCTATAGTAGTAGGCATTGGCTATTATTATTCTCCATCTGTTGCCCATATCCTTGATAATTTACAGGATTTTATAAGAAACAAATAACTCCAGTCTCTACCTCCAAGAAATTTAGAACCCAAAAATGCAAATAAGACCCACGGAGATGAATTAGAAGAAATTAATGTGAACAAGCAGAACTGGGACACAAATAAAATAACCATGCCTTAATGCTATGAGATGATCTGGCATGAATCATTCAGAAATGTCTAGTTAAGCTTTAATCCTACATTTTAAAAATCCCAAATATTTTTAAAAGTTTATCTTCATAGAGTCTATTATAAAGATATATAGCAAGAAACATGAAGTATGAACTTGGCAAATATTTCAAGTTCTTTTTCTTTTGTGCAAATGACATTTAGAAGTCCAATTACTCACACCAATGTCCTGTTTTTAAAACAATCAATAGAGGAATTACAGCATTCTAACTTTATATAGTAACAATCCATTTTGACTTACAAGTGTAGAAAAACATTAACAGGAGAATCATACAAAATATTGATAAAAGAATGAATGATGTGAGGAGATATGAGAGGAAAAAGTATTTTGAGAATATTCAAGGCAGCTTATGTTGAAAAAAGTGAGGCCATGTCAAGGATAGAAAAGATGTCCATATTTGAAAAATTATGTCATAAAGTAGTCATAAAGAGGAATCATTTTTAAATGATTTGTCACTAAATCACTAAACCACCGGGTTGTCAGAAGTAGAATTTTCAGAAGTATGGTTCTAGGTGGGCATTTTACAGTTTAGGGAAACATATGAGTACCGTACAAGAAGCAACATACTTGTGATGTAGTTCTTTCTAGAAAAGAATACATAGAACTGTCCACACAAAGAACTCCCTACAGAGGTTTCCACTGTAACTATCAGAGCGAGGGGCTCTCTTAAGTGTCTGATCTGAAGCAGAGATTAATGTACCTGCTCCTACTGATCAGCTATGCTACCCATATGGATCATCTCTTTTGTATATTAAGGAGATCTGAGGGTGCTGGTTCCATCACCTAAATATCTGCACTTTGCACGTTAGAAATTTTGGAGGCTGAATGTATAAGAAAAGAAGCAAGAACATGCCCTGTTTTTCAATACATTTTTCTTACACTATATAGGAATATCCTCCACAAATTGTACACATACAGATGTTGTGATTTTGTCCATTAATATATAGAGGTTGAGAGCTCAGAGAGGATCGTGTTCATACCTTCCATCCATACATAAATTCACCTGAAAAGTGTACTTCCATTTCTTAAGAAAACTAATTTTCAGGAACTTTATCTTTTTACTCTAGTATAGTGTTTCTCAACCTTGACAACTTTAAGACATTTGGACTTCAACTTCTGGAATTCTACAGCCAGCCATCTCTCGTATGTTAATGCAGCCTTGCAATAAAGTAGAATTTTTGTGGATCCTGTCTGTCAGGAAACTGCACTTGGTGAGCCTGAAGAGTCAGATTTTTTTCTGTCATAGGGCTTGCTTTATGGAACATTCTCTCCCAATCCTGAATCCCTTACTGAACTAATTCTTGTGGGGTTTTTTATTTTTAAATATGAATATTGTTTTTTAAAAATGTTGCAATATGGCTTTGCTTGACATGCTTATTGTTTTATTTCTTTAATTTTTGCTGTTTGCCACCCAGAGTTATTTTTTACCAGATGGATGGCCTTAAAAAATCTGATAAGGCAATAAATAGAGTGGTTCATCTGGGTGTGCTTCTTGTCTGAACTATTTTGCAAGGCTGACGTCAATCTTACAAATCTAAAAGTACATTTCTTCCCCACACACACACACTTTTTTTATTATAAAATTATTTTATTAAAACAATCAACATTGAACATAAAAACATATTATGCAGCAATCATCAAAAAATCAAAGCATTCTGGAGGAAGATATGGTGGACACTCCAAACCATTTTCAAAAAGCGTATAGAATTCCTACCTCAGGCTTTTCTGTTAGGGATCACAAAGGATTTCACTACCTCAGAGACAAATTTATTTTTGAACTTAATTACAGCAGCAAGATTGTTGGTGGGACAATACTGGAAGAATCCGGAAATACCGCCTATTGAAGAATGGACTGTGAAAGTAACAAATTTGGCGGAAATGGCGAAAATATCAGCATACTTGAAAAATCGCTCCAATGAACAATTTTTGACGGACTGGAAACAGTGGATAGACTATATCCAAGAGAGACACCAATCAAACAGAATGCAGCTGGCGTTTAGCTAAGGCTCGATGGGAGGAGGGAAGAAGGGGTAACAAATCAAAAGTTTACAAAAACTAAACAGCCCAAGAAACTAGAAAAGATTTCTTCTGAGATATTTGTCACATCCGCACTCCTGCTGCACGCTTATCTGACCATTGCCCTGGCTACAGCTCTTCCCCCATCTCCCCGCATACCATTATATAATCTTTGTTATTTTTATTTCCTTATTTTACTCTTTTCTAGAGAGCCAGTTTGGTGTAGTGTTTAAGGAATCAGGCTAAAGACTGGGAGACCATGAGTGTCCAACTGTAGGCACAAATTCAGTGGGTAACCTTAGGCCAGTCACTCTCTCTCAGCCTTAGGAAGCAGGAAAGGGCAAACCACTTCTGAAATCTTGCCAAGAAAACTGTAAAGACAAGTTTAAATCTTGCTGGAACACACACACACACACACACACACACACACACACACACACACACACACACACTTTCCTAATATACATTTAGCTTAGAAAGATCTAATCATCATTTAAATTATTCTCAAAATATTTTTATAAAAAAAACCAACTAAAGGCGGTGGACATATACAGCACACCTACCTCCTCCTATTTTTCCCAAAATAACCATCCTGTGAGGTGGGTTGGGCTGAGTGTGAGTGACTGACCCAAAGTCACCAGCTGGTTTTCCTGGCTAAGATAGGACTTCAACTCATGACCACTTTCTCAAAATGAAATGACATGAAACTCTACAAATCCGAAGTATGGGAAGGAAGGTGAGAAAGAGAAAAGCCCACTTAAGTACTGTAGCAAAGGTCTCGTGATTTCCTGAAAATAGAAAGTTATTTACAAGTAGTAGGAAAAAAACTGTGCCTGCTCATCTTGTGGTATGCCATATTAATTCTGTTTTCCTATTCCAACTGCCTAATGTACACATTTGGAATTTATATGATGGGAAGTCAACCTGGGGGAAGATACATTAATAGCTTACATCAGGAGAGAAATAAAGGGTGATTTGCAAATAATATGTACGTTTATGAAGAAATTACAGGTTACTTTCACTATAGCTGCAGTAAATCCCAGTAACTGTATGAAGATCATCATGTTGTGAGCCGCCCTGAGTTCCTGGAATAGGGCGGCATAGAAATCCAACTAATAAATAAATAAAATAAATGTACAAGTAGACTGTACTATTAAATCCCACAGGGCAGAAGGTAAGAGTGGGAGGACTGCCCACTATGAATAATTGTATTGCTTTCTGAGTCTCATTGGGAGCTGCTGAGAACTCAGTTGGAAGAGAAGAGGAGAAAGAATGGATAAACTCTTTTTTGTTCTTTTCTTCACAGCTTCCATTAACAGAAACAGTACAGAAGATGTTTCCTTAGCATTTCTGGTTAGTAGGGATGCCTGCCTTTCTGTCTTTCACTCATGAATCATCAGCTTGTTTGCTTTTTCTCAGGAATAGCAGTACCGCTGCTTGAGAAAAGTCTAAATATTGACAAAATATCTCCCTATCACTTGCTGATTGTCCTCCTTCCTTCTGTGTGCCTACAGCATCTATCCCACTCTCACTTTCAGAGATGGAATTCAAACCAGACCTGCTCACACAAGGCACACAAAGTGGAAACATTTCAATATCCACAACTCATGTACCAACAGATGCTGGGGTGGGGGGGGGAGAGTAAAAATATTTTCACCCAGCCACTGAGGATGTTTGAAAATTGATACCTGGTCCTAATAAGCATACAAATAGATAAATCACATCTACTGAATGAAAACATGAAGCTATTTCAGAAAGGACAGCTTTTTCAAAGCAAGGAAAAGGAAGGATATTACATAAAGAAAGGCAGATTTCTTTCCAATACTTTAATTTCCAACCATCATGTTTATTTTCCTTAAAATGTTATAAATAAGGCAGCTAACATCAAAGCACATCATTTCAGTGTATTACAGGAAATTAAATGTTTAGCTTTCTTTTTTTAACCAAGGGCAAAAACGCCAAGCAGCTTTCTCCAAGAGAAAAGGCCAGGGCCGCCAGCACTTGGATTGGCAGACTGAGCTGTGAGCAGACTCTCAATAACCCTCCCTGCCACAACTTGCACACTGCTCTATCTTTCATGTCTACTTCATATTTTGGGCACGCCACAAACTTTCCATTCACCATCACTTTCTCAAACAGAAGACAAGAAAGACAGACTCTTAAATCGCAAGGCTCAGGCAGACATTGGTTTTTCATATACTGTCGCTGAAAGAGCTTATCAAACCTCAAAGCTGAACTTTAAACTGATATTCAGATTAAAGTCAATATTACTGAGGACATTTACCTATTTGCTAATGTTTTATTCAAACAAAAATACTCTTTAAACTTGTTCAGACATTGCAACTTACACTTCTTCCTTGATAGTATATAAGGCAAAATGCCAGGGTTGAAATTAAAATAATGCAATTCCCTACACATTACAACAAATTAAAAATATATATGTGAAAAAAACTTACTGTTTTAATAGCATTTACATACAGCCTACTGATTCTAAGCAAAGATATTGGTTGTAAGAATATTACTATCTTTGACTTAAATGAAGCTAGGCTTTCCCCCCACCATATACATTGCATTCAGAAAGTATTCAGATCCCCTTCACTTTTGTCAATTTTGTTATTCTGCAGTCTGGTTCTAAAGTTGTTGAAATTCATTTTATCTCATTAATCTATACTCAGTACCCCATAATGACAAAGTGAAAACAGAATTTTACAAATGTCTGCAAATTTATTAAAAAGAAAAAACTGAAATATCACATTGGTATTCGACTTTGTGAATGTGCTAGAGTGGCCCGGCCAGAGCCTTGACTTGAACCCTCTTGAACATTTCTAGAAGGACCTGAAAATGGCTGTCCACTGATGGTCACCATCCAACCTGAGCTTGAGAAGATTTGCAAGGAAGATTGGCAGAAAATCCCCCAATCCAAGTGTGCAAAGCTTGTCATATCATACCCCAAAAGACTAGAGGCTTTAACTGCTGCCAAAGGTGCTTCAACAAAGTGGTATTTGCCAATGTGGTATTTCAGTTTTTAATAAATGTACAGACATTTCTAAAATTCTGTTTTCACTTTGTCGTTATGGAGTACTGAGTGTAGATTAATGAGGAAAAAAATGAATTTCAACAACTATAGAATCAGGCTGCAGCATAACAAAACTGACAAAAGTGAAGAGGGTCTGAATACTTTCTGAATGCACTGTAATTGCATTGCTTTCAGTTTAATATATGTCACAATATTTTTCATTCTCCCTGTAAAGTTTTATCTACAGAAAAGAACTTTCTCAAAAATTTATAATCTAAACTTTCATATGGAAAAGTAAAAAAAAAATACTACAAAGATTCAAATTTAGCACAAACATTTAAATTAAACTCCATTTGAAATGTTGGATTTGAGCAAGTCCCATTTCAAATAACCTTATTATTTTTTACAAAGCATACATATAAAAAACAACATAAGCTAACAATCAAGTTAAACAATAAAGAGTAAAAAAAAATAATGATAGAAGTGTGAAAAAAGAAAAAGAAAGGAAAACACAAATATATAGAAAGAATTAATATTCTCTGACTTCTTCTTCCAAGGCTGTAAAGAACACTTACTTTCTACTCTTAGTTTCAGACTATAATAAAATGTCCATATTCCTACTTTTCACAAGGCAAAACAAACTCAGCCCCTTCAATCTTTTTTTCATAGGAGAGTTTTTAATCTCCTGAGCATTTTTGCTGACTTTCCTGGAATTTGTTTCAATATACCTGAATCCTTCCTAAGTTGTGATGCCTAGGACTCAACAAAGTATCAGGTGTGGAATGATGGTTTCTGGTTAGGGTCATCTTGGAAAGTAAGTCAACAATGTCAATATTGGGGGGGGGTGAGAGGGCATGAGCAGCTGATCAAACATGCATTAGATGCACCATACATATGAAAAGGAATGGGGTTTCTATTGCTCAAGTTATGATTCAAAGCAGCCATCTTGCTTTACACTTGCATTTCCCTGTGATTGTTACTATGTGAAACAAGGAAAAGAAGAAGAATTCTTTAAGGTTGTGCTAATAGTGTAACATTTGTGTTCACACCCTGTGCAAATAACCTTTTCTGCTCTGCATCCGAAGTAATGCACATCTCAGTATTATACACAAAGGGGATTGTGTGATTGCTTAATCCAAATTTGGCATCCACAATAGTGCAATGAGCTGCTCTGTAGTGAGAATGGAAATGTTATCAGCATCTCATTATCTCAAACATGAGTTTTTGATTTTGTGGGGTTTTTCTTTGAGGGGGGTGTTGCATGATAACTATGGAAAAGACACAACTTTTTACAGGAGGCACTGAAAGTGGTTTGGAGGACAGGAGGCTCTCTGAAGAATCCATTTTCTAAAATAAAAACATTAACAACTGCCCTGCTTTGAAATAGGAATTAGGATCAACTAACTGTATTTGATGGAACACTGTAACATATATCCCTTATTGTATTAGACTATATATCCCTTATTGTATTAGACTACTTTCTTATCCACTGATTTTTGAAGCAATTTGCTGGAATTCCTGGGCAACTTCACCTGTTTGCTTACATGCTGGATTCTCCTGCAAGACTAGGTTGCAGACTTGTAATAAAGTAAAAGTAGCTGTGTCATTGAAAAAAATTAATAGGACACGTCAGTCAATTGTTTTAACAACTAGTAATGCATCCCGTTAAAACAAAATTTCAAAGATATTCTCATTTGATGCAGAAAATTATTTTGTGTTTTTTAAAAATATATTTTCATGCTCTAATGAACATTATAACCCCGACATTCATTCTGCTTATATGTACATTTGCTAGAGACAATGTGCATAGATACATGATTGGTGACATTTCTTTTCAAAGTAATTTAATTTTTTTAAAGGTTAAGGCAGAATTAAGATTAAGATTTCAACTTCAGTAGATCTCTTCCCATCTTTCTGTTATGGTATTTTTTAAAGAACATATTATAGAAATGGCAGAAAAGACAGCTATGTGTAATCATAGAAAATTAATATACTTATTCTAAAAAGCAAATAAGCCATGCAAAAAACGACTGAAAGATCTAATACGAAGACATTGATGGTGGTCCTATGGGCTTCAATTTCTACTGCTTTAGAATGCAAACTATGATACATAATACTGTATTCATTGTAGAAATGTTGTGTTACTTTATGGTAACAGAATATTTTCTGACTAACACATTTTATTAAAAGGCAAAAACTTTTTGAGCTGCAGCTCACTTCATCAGATGCATTTGGCTAGATTGATGGAGGACTTAATTTAGGGGGAGTTGGGGGAAGAGAAAGGAGATGACAGATTGATTATCCCAATGCAGGTCCCATGTCAGGTAGATTACAAATACCTTATCAATTAACCATTGTATTGTGTTAAAAAAACCATTATGTTTCCTGAGACCTGCTGAGATTTCTGAAACCTTTTGATGTATGTGAATTCAACAATCTCTTGCTCAATTGTGCAGTTAAAGTACAGTTTTTCCAAAATAGTTTTTTAAAGTCTGCCATAGAATGTTCTGAAGGTTGAAATGTTTTGATGTTAGTTTGGTCTTGTTTTGAATCCTGATATTAAACTTATGACCATTAATTCTTTTGTACAAAGATTTTGGGCATTGCTGGCAGAGGATAGCATATAACCACAACTGAGCTGTAAACTTCTGTTGCTAAATGAGACATTTGTTAAATGAATGTTGTCTCATTTTATGCCCTTTTTGCCACAGTTAAGTGAATCAATATACTGTAGCTGTTAAGTTAGTAACATGATTATTAAGTGAATCTGATATTCCCATTGATTTTGCTTGTCAGAAGGTTGCCTAAGATGATCACATGACCCCAGGATACTGCAATCATCATAAACATGAATCAGTTGCCAAGCATTCAAATTTTGATCACATGACATGGGGATGCTGAAATAGTCATAAGTGGAAAAATGATTGTAAGTCACTTTTTTCAGTACCATTGTAACTTTGAATGGTCACTAAATGAACTGAATATCACATTACAGGAAGAGCATGTGAAGGTACATCTAATCTTAGATGTATACGTGTTGGGGCCTCTGTTTGTGCTGTTGATATAAGTCTGGGGGTAAAGTAGGCATCTGGGTTTATTACAGGTTCTGATTGCCATATTGATTCCCATTCTGATTCCACTGTCTTTTTGTTGTTTGTGAGAATGTGCTTCAGGTTGTGTTGTCAACTATATATATATGTATGGGACTGCTACAGTGTCTGATAAAGTGCACTGTTATTGCCCGGCATGGGCTGTAACCTATCAATACTGTAATGCATTTGACCAGTATGAGCCATGAATGGCAGTGGTGTTCTGTTGTTCTGTTTCTGTGTCTTCCTTTCTAATTGATTTCTCTCTATTGATTTGTCTGGTTGGATGGATAATTCAGTCTCCTAAAAGCTTAATTTAATCTCATCAGTTAAGCATCTCTGTCAAATAGGTCAGAACAAGGCTGTGTTGCAACATGACCTTATGCCAATTTTGAGAATTTAATGCTTCATTATTTAGAATAATCAAAAGGAACAATGTCAAAAAAATATATAGGTGGTGGTTGTTGTTATTATTATTATTATTGATCCACCCCTCTAGTTCAAAAAAGCTTGGGATACTGGTCCTGATAATTCCATATAGGAAACAAATTGCCAGAAATTATGGAAACCGTGTGGATTCATCACAACTTCAATGCAAGAACTGCAGTGGAAGATTATACATTGCTGGTATTTGATTTCATTGTGATTAGCACATAGACATCAAAATCATTCTTCCAAATGTTGGAGAAGTTATCAAAAAAACTGTCCATTTTTTCATTTGTGGTGATCGTGTGATAAATCTATCTATACTCTGGGTGTAAAATTTTGAGAGAGTTAAACATAAAACTGAATGGTCCCCAAAGTTAGGCTTACTGCTTTTATTTATAGGACCAAACCTCAAACTTAAAAATGAAGAACTTATCATCGATTTAATTTTAACAGCCAAAATAATAATTGCCCAATTTTGAAAAACTTTAAATAACATAATAGTTAATATGTGGCTTAACAAAGCCTCCGCAGATGCCACACAAAGTTAAAATAATGAGACATCAGTGGCAGCAACCTCAGTTTTATCAAATCTGCATAGATGGATTATCTTAATAGCAATAGACTATCATATGGTATACTTTTCATATATGGCATATATATGTAAAGAGAGAGAGAGGGACAGAGGCAGAGTGAGACAGAGAGAGACGGAGAGAGACAGAGAGAAGAAGAAGGAGAAGGAGAAGGAGAAGGAGAAGGAGAAGGAGAAGGAGAAGAAGAAGAAGAAGAAGAAGAAGAAGAAGAAGAAGAAGAAGAAGAAGAAGAAGAAGAAGAAGAAGAAGAAGAAGAAGAAGAAGAAGAAGAAGAAGAAGAAGAAGAAGAAGAAGAAGAAGAAGAAGAAGAAGAAGAAGCCAACCCATTATAAATAAACTGGAATATTAAAATCTTCTGACTTTCTATTGCTATAATACGTCCATGGAATTTCTTTTTTTTTACTTTTTGATTATTGTCTCTGAAATTATTATTAAATCAAGACCAATAAACATTTACTGAAGATTTAGGAAAGTACAAGAAGTTGACATGAAAGAAAAATCCAAGAATTTAAGTTCTTATTTCCAAAAAGAAAATTTTAATTTTAGATAAATAAGTATCATATGTAGTGACTGACAGTGGCCAGTTAATTGTTATGCTGTGAACACAATTGTTACAAAGTAGGTATCTGCAGACATTACAAGTGAACAGATGTGCTCTTTCCATTGGTTAATTTCTGAGTTAGCTACAGGGAATAGCTAGTATATGTAGAGACATGTCATCAATCCAATTTTTAATTTAAACATTGTCACTGTTTTAAAAAAGCTGTAGAGAATGCAGATCACATATGTATGCATAAATACTGGTATATATCCATAAAAGTATTTATGCAGACTTTTTGAGGCAAAATAATTGATTGAAGCATTTAAATAAATAACTATATTCAGTGCTATCTAAATGGATGTCAATTGATTTTTAATATCAAGAAATGTGGATTGTAGTCAAGCCCCAT
The DNA here is from genome assembly GCA_034064705.1 of Bothrops alternatus. Lineage (NCBI taxonomy): Eukaryota > Metazoa > Chordata > Lepidosauria > Squamata > Viperidae > Bothrops > Bothrops alternatus. The sequence goes on from JARGCV010000223.1 coordinate 2,184,879, forward strand.
TCAAATTAATCATACTTTTGTTTTTTGGCTTTAATTCCACCATCTGATTACGGAGCTTCTGACCACTTTCCATAGAGATTAATTATCCTAAAACATCAAACTCCTAACTCGGCCACTAGAAAAATGCCATCTGTCTTTTCAATATATGCAAATACTTTGCAATAATGATTTTTATGGCAGAATAATTAACTGGCAGGATTAACTGACTATGCCCAGGGTTAGAAGTTCAGTAGAGGTGGTCCTGGTTACTACTTAAATAAAGTACCAGGAAGGTTAGGCAAGCTTGGGAAGTCAAAAAAAGCTTCCCTATGGTTGCTAAGTTGCAGAAGTCAAGCTTAACTTCATGGAGACTTTACCCTACATAATACAAATGCTTCATAAAGCTTAGCCTGAAGGTAAATGAACTAACAGCCACAGGTATCTTGCTGAGTCTTGAACGCCAACAGAAGACAGCCCTGCATTGATCAAAGCAAGATGCCTTAGCATATCCAATTGTTTTCTATTGTATTTAGATGTGACTCAATCAAAAAAGACAAATCATACCTGACCAAATTAGTCAGAGTAAGATATTAATTCCTTTATGCCCCTGACTCATCATTATTAATTAATACATCTATAAAAATGTAAACTGTGGGTATGTGCAATGTCATGGATTGTATGGGGAAAAAAATCTCTACATCTTAAGAAAGGTGTCCAATACAGATATTTTACATAATCATAACACAGATCTTTAGAATATGTATAAAGTTCATTAATAATGTACAGCATTTTTATTTGTACCTTTCATTTCATATACTATATCATCATCTTTTAAAATATTTTCAATCACTGCTTCAATTTTTATTTTAAATGCTGCTCACATACAAGGTTCACACTCAGTTGCAAGTCATATTTTCAGATGAATAGGTTATGTGAACTTCACTACTGAAAAAAAGATTAATCCTAGTTGACATTCAAAACTGATCAAAGCTGCCTGCTAGATTTCCTTATTTCAAAAGTGGTACAAAGTCTAATTACCAATAAAACCATTTCTGAGAGGATACAGTTGACTCTAGTTGTTTGCAATGTTTTAGAATTAAGATTACAACAAACCCAAAGCCCAGAATTTCCCCTGGCTTTGATCCTTTAGTAAGTTGCTGCCTATGTTTCAAGAGTCATTTGCTTAGGTTGTTCACAGCCTACGCTTGCTACTGAGGGAGAAGCAACTCAGAGAAAAGTGATAGCCTGAGATTTGCACAACTACCATGATCACATTATACTAATGTCAGATACTGCAGTGTCAAATTAACTTTATATTATGAAGGAGCACTTTTGAAAGTGTCAACTTCCTTGATATACTTATTATGATCTCTATGATTTTGAACCAGGTTGTTCTATTATCACCCTGTCCGATGAAAAACTGTTTCAAATGTTAAATGTTCAGACATGAGACAACTATAGCTCATAGTTAATTTGCAGACAGAGATGGTCTTAAAGTTGGCCAGAAAATTCTCAGTATGATAGGGCAGTACCATTATGTAAAACAGATTATCATATTGATCGCAGGAAATAGAAATTGGATTACATAATTTAGCAATCAACCAAAGAACTTCCTTTGCTTTCCAGGAATGCTCTGGTGCTTGAAATAGAGAAGCAGAATGGTTCTGGTTTTTAACTGATCTGGTCAACCCATCTGGAAGGGATGATCCCTCGTGCCTTTCACAATTTGGATGTTTAGTCTTTTCTCCTTTTTGGATAAGAAGCCAGTTTTCATCTTTTTGTTTTTGTTTTTCTTCTGGTTGTCTCCTATCAAACTTTGATTGATTGACTGACTGACTGATTTTCACATTTCTGAACCTCCCATTTCCCTCAATGAGGGACTTGAAGGGTTTTCAACAATTAAAATATAAAAACAGTATATAAAAGTTTAAAAAGATATAGACTTTATTTATAAAACTAATAATTTGCAGCATGTTTCAGAAACCACTGTCTTCATAATGAACTTAGAACTCACTGTTTTTGCTAAATCAAAACTTCATAAAAAAAGGATTTATGAACATGATTTCTGACAGGGCCAGTTACAATGTTATTGTAACACCTCCTCAAAATTCTTCTCCAGTGTTCAGATTCCCAGCCTGGACATTAGGCAAGTGGACTGTCCTGAAAATACTGTGGAATCATTCTGGGGTTTATAGCAAAGGCTCCAGCTTAGCCCTTCATTTCAATTCTCTCTCTCTCTCATTGATTGTAGTGTGGTAATAGGATTGTTCCAGGGAAAAGTAACTCCACAACTTGATTGCAAAGTGACAAAAAGGTTGGAGTGTGCTTTGCTCTCTCCCACTTCTAAATAAATTGCTAACATTTCTCTGAGTTCAAATTCTATAGTGGCATTTAACTACTGGAGCTAAACATGTAATGGTCAAAGAGATCTTTCATACAATTTTCTCTTCTGGTCATTACCCCTCCCGCTATCCAATTTCATTACAGCGCTGCTGCATAAACTTTTATAGTCTCTGTTGGGGAGGGGAGATAACACTTCAAAAAGGTATTTAAAGGCAAAGTAACAAACACTTCTGCAGACATAATTGTAATTAAAATACTCATGTACATCTGCATTTAATTTTAGGTATATAATGCAAATATGCACGAGCTCGATATGAAATGTCTGGACAGCATGAATTGAAGAGAGAACTGAAACTTTACATAAAGGTAATGATTCAAAAGTCAAGACACTATCAGGGCCTGCAGCCAGTTTATATCAGATGTTTTTAAATTTTGTATTATTTTAATAATTAGAATAATTGTTCTTAATTTCATATAAAAGAAAATATAAAGAAATATTAGAAGACTAGCCAAAGCACTAACTAATATTATAGCAAGAAAGTTAACACTTCACCTATATTAAAAGTATCTGATTATAATTATATTTATCACTGGCATTCCACAAGGACCTGAGTATTTCATTTTGTGCCCAAGCCTGGGGCCCTTGGTATGCGAAAGAGCCATCTCCTGGCTATGTTAATGGTGGTTTTAGAATGCCTGGCTACAATGTGTGTTTTGTTTTTTGTATTGTATGTATTTTATCTAGAGTCTAGATAAAAGTCTAGAGAGACATAAATAAATAACTTCCCATGTAGAAAACCCTAAGCAAAATATGTTATTTCTTATTAGACATAATCTTAGAAATTATGAGGGAAATCTAATGAAGGGTTGTGCTATGAGAAAATGATTGCTCCAAAGTCACCCAGCCAATATTCATGCCTAAGAGAGGCCTAGAACTCACCGTCTCCTGGCTTGGAGGATTTTTCCATACATTTGTCCTATGCACCAGTTATGCTGTTTCCTTCATTGGGAGGCACTACCCAGTCATTCAGGCTTTGATCACCTCCTGAATGAATTACTGCAATTCAGTCTACACTAGCGGTTCTCAACCTTGGGGTCGCAACCCCATTTGGGGTTGCACGACCATTTTGCGGGGGTCGCCGGACACCGCCGGCCGCCATTTTGTTTTTTTAAAATTTTTATTTTTTAAAATTTTTTTTTATTTTTTTTATTTTTTTTATTTTTTTGGGTGCGCGTGTGCCACGCACGCACAGATCCGCCCGTCGCGCCGGAAAAAAAATAAAAAAAAATAAAAAAAGAAAAATAATAATAATAAAAAAATGGCGGACCGTGATGGGCGGATCCACACATGCGTGGCGTGTGCGATGGGCCGATCCGCGCATGCACGGATCCGCCCGTTGTGGCCGCCATTTTGTTTTTTTATTATTATTATTTTTTAATTTTTTAAAAAAATAAAATAAAAAAAACAAAATGGCGGCCCGTGACGAGCGGATGCATGCATGCGTGGCACGTGCGACGGGCTGATCCGCGCATGCGTGGATCCGCCCGTCACGGCCGCCATTTTGGTTTTTTTTTTAAATTTTTTTTTTACTTTTTTTTTTAAAAAATTTTTCGGAGCGCACACGCGCGCACCCAGGTCGGGATCACGGCGCGCATGGGCGGGCCAAGTGGGGTCTCAACCTGAGAAAGGTTGAGAACCACTGGTCTACATATTGTTCCCCTTCGAGACCACTTGGAAGCTGTGGCTGGTCCAAAATGTGGCACCCTGGGTAGACTTTAGTACACCCAGGATACACCACTGCTCCAAGAACTTAATGGTTCCCAATACAATTCAAACTGCTGTTTATCACCTATAAAGCCCTTCACAACATAAGGCCAGGTTATTTATGAAACCATCTTTTTCCAATTGTGTATGCTGGGCCTACTACCGTAGATCAGGGAGGTGGGAATGCTCCAGGTCCTGTCTATTAAGCAATACCAGCTAATGATACATAGGAAGCTGGCCTCTTCAGTCACAGTGCCTTAGAACATCATATCCCCAAAGTTAATTTGGCCCTGACCCTTTGAAAGCTTTGAAAACATGGATGGTCCTCTAGGCATGTGGCTTGTAGGATGGGGTAAGCTTGACATTGTGAGTTTTTTATGAGAAGTCTGTAGTTTCAGTCTGATCACTCTTGGGTGTCATTAATATTGGGTCATTGCTGTAACAAGTTGCATGAGGTGTTTTTCTATATACTTTTTACACAGAATTCTATGTGATTAATGGAACTTAATTCAATGCATCATTTTATTGTACTAGTTCTTAAGCTTGTCTTATTATTATTTTTCTAGGTGACTGTGGTTTCTTGTGATTTTTATTGTATAAATGAAATGGCTGTTGATGCTTATTGCTTGTTACTAAGAATTTTTACCTTTTTGGAAAAACAGCATTGCTATGAACTAATAAATTTAAGACTTCAGTTACTCATTGTAAATACAGTATCGTGCAAAAAAAATTTCCCATTCATTTGAATTGATACTGTTAATTGAATTTTGTCTAGACACCATTTCTGTTGATGAAATAAAGACATACCAATATGTACTGTAAAAAAAATATTGGGTCATTGCTTGTTGTTATTTTCATTTTATTTTTGGTTTTAGTTTTATTCTTCTGTTAGCCAGAATAGTATTGTGAGATTGGTGTTTATATAAATTTATTAAATAAATAAATAACAAGCTGGACTTTTAAGAAATCAATTAAAGTTAAGGTCCAGCAATAGATTGAGCTGTTGATCCCCAGGTGGCATCAAATAGTTTTTGTATCTCTTTGTTGCCATCTAGTTGTGTAGCTATGATAGCACCATTGAATAAGTGCTGGAATTTAAAAAATAGCTTTGGAGATCATTGTGAGAGCTTTAAATTACACTTAGAATATAATGCGGAAAAAAGGTAGTAAAGAACCAGTGGCCACTGGAAATCCCCAGCCATGTAGGCTACAGAAATATAAGGTACAAGTGCTTTCCAATTTCTTATCTTAAGCCAGGGACCTGTTTTGCCTTCTCCAGATGAACTGGTAGACCAAGACTAAACAAACAAACAAAAAAAAGTAGCTGCAGGAGCCATAGTCTGCCTCTCACACAACCAAAAGTATATTTTAGGATAGGAATACAACTCCAGCCCAGTGATGGAAGCCAGTGATCCCACAGGAAACTGGCAGAACCAACTGAAACCAAAAATTCAATGGAATCCTTCATTTCAGGCTACTTCCCCTATCAACACACCTTATATTTCTTATATATATAGCATCTGAAGCTGTAAAGAGAAATGGAGTCCTGCATTTTGTTCGTCAGCAGTTAACAGAATCTGGGTATCTTGTGTTCTTCCATTATCTGAACACTATCATGTAGAAAATGAGGCTGAAATGTTTTAGTAAACAAGACAAGAAACAATGGAAGACGATCTCATTTGGACATCTTGCAATGTGTCCTAATGGCGAGAGCTGTTCAGTGATGAAATAAATTTTCTTTGGGAGCACTAGTTTCTCCCTAGAGATATTTAAACTGAAGCTGGATAACCATCTGTTGGGAACGAGATGTAGTAATAGATTCCCACATGGAGCAGATGGTTGGACCAGATGATGTCCAAGTCTCTTCCAACAATAATTCAATGATTCTGTTTTTGCCAACTACAATTAAATCACTATCTTTATAAAATCCTTTGGCTTCCAACTCGTACTAAACAATTTTACCATAATGATTGAAATGTGAATGATAATGGATCGGAGAAAGGGAGTTAGGAAGCAAACGGGAGGATTCCATTTATTCCAAAATTCTACAGAGAGTATTAATCTACATTTATCAGAGCAGCAAAGGACAACCCCATTGACACACTTTAATCTATAAAGAACCCAATGCTATCAATTTGTACTTATTAAATACTAGGAATGCCTAGTAATGTAAATTAATTAGCTGAAAACCAACAAAAGGATTTCTTTGAAAACAGTTTTAATTTCATAAGTGGAAAGAGGTCCTCAATTTATACCTGCAGCAGATTTATACCTGGCTAAATCTTGTGGCCAAATGGTATACAAAGCACAGTTGGCTCCATACAAAATCTGTCTGGAATCATTTTTGTCACAAATGCATTGAATCAAGACTAAATAATGTTAAGTCCAATCAATGGTAAGAATATTTTACTTCTCCCTAAAATTAATTTCTATTTGCAGGGTTTAACCCAATTATTTTTTTTATAAATTATCCTTATTTTGAAAGCTCATGCCAGAGAAGAAACTGCTAAGTATATCTTTGCAGATGCTGCAGCCATAGTGATTTGTGATCCTGCTAACCAGGATCTTAGATGGAGGATCTTCAACACAGACCATTAATCTAATTGGAGCAGGATAACAAGATCACACTCATTAGGCACACAGATTTTCAGTCAAAGGCTATCTAGTATTTAAATCAATTAACTGTAGCAAAATATTACTGGATAAAGTGACATTTCAACAATTTCTGTTCAGCAGTCCCCTAAGGAAAATGCTATTTTTTATAGAAGCCATGTCCCTGTGGCTCTGAGGCAAATGAAACATGGCCCATATTCTACTGTATTGCAACTACTATAAGTATATGACTTGAAATATATATCCCATTCTCTAATGAGATATCCAGGCCACCCTGACACTTTTTGCTTATTTTTAGCTAACCAACATGATGAAATCACCTTGAAAGTTGCTATCTTTGGAATTCATGCCACACTCAGTGGGTATTGGTCATTAACAATATATCATTAATTAATCAGAATAGAGCTGGAAGATACCTTGGAGGTCTTCTAGTCCTCAGGCAGGAGACCCTATACTGTTTCAGACAAGCAGCTGTCCAGTCTCTTTTTAAAAACCTCCAGTGATGAAGTGCCCACAACTTCTGAAGGCAAACTGTTCCACTGGTTAATTGTCCTCACTGTTAGGAAGTTTCTCCTTAATTCCAGGTTGCTTCTCTCCTTGATCAGTTTCCATCCATTGTTTTTTGACTTGTCTTCTGGTGCTTTGGAAAATAAATCAACCCCCTCCTCCTTGTGTCAGTCTCTAAAATATTAGAATATTGCTATCATACCAATTGCCATACCCAATCCGGCAACCGTTCTTCATATGTTTTAGTCTCCAGGCCTTTAATCATCTTAATTGCTCTTCTTTGCACTTTTTCCAAAGTCTCAACATCCTTTTTGTAATGTGGTGACCAAACCTGGATGCAGTGTTCCAGGTGTGGAATTTGAAGTTACGCCGTATATTCCTCTGCTAGTAATATCTAGTATATTTATTTACTTTCATTTTTTATATTGTTAATGTTATTTTTTTTATTTCGGATAGAAGTCTTGCAAATTGTAAGGTAGGCAGGAAAATAAAAAAATGATGTGCTACCAAGAAAATTATCTAGCCATCAGATAATATATAAAATTATAATATTTTGTTCTAATCTTATAATTGTTGATGATTCTTTGCCCATTCCAAGTCACAGCAATTATTAGAAAGCTCTTAATTATTTCTAGAACAATGAATAATTTTGCAAATGCCTCCTCAGAATTCCATGAATGAGCAAGGTAAAAATCATAATAATAATAATAATAATAATAATAATAATAAAGTTGGAAGGGACTTTGGAGGTCATCTAATCCAACCCTCTGCTCAAGCAGGAAACCCTATACCATTTCGGACAATGGCTGTCCAGTTTCTTCTTAAAAACTTCCAGTGTTGGAGCATTCACCACTTCTGGAGGCAGATTGTTCCACTGGTTAATTGTTCTAACTGTCAGGAAGTTTCTCCTTAGTTCTTAGCTTCTCTCCTTAGCTTCTCTCCTTCATTAGTTTCCATCCGTTGCTTCTTGTCCTGCCTTCAGGCGCCTTGGAAAATAGCTTGACTCCCTCTTCTTTGTGGCAACCTCTGAGATACTGGAACGTTGTTATCATGTCCCCCCTTGTCCTTCTCTTCATTAAACTACTAGACATACCCAATTCCAGCAACCGTTCCTTATATGTTTTAGCCTCCAGTCTCCTAATCAACATTGTTGCTCTTCTCTTAGATTTTTGAGAAACTCTGGTTCTTGTGGTCTTGCGAATATGTAAAAAATATATTGGACAAACATAACAATAACAATGCAGAAAATATTTAAGATACAAATATTAATGAAACCTGAAGCTTTTCTTTTAGGTATGATGGACAAGCCAATTGAAAAACAATTTGGGGTGCTATTCCTTCACATGGTGCCAGCTGTGAGGATCATACTTGCCAAAGACTGGAAAGAAAAAGAGATGCCAACTGTTGATGTATGGATTTTGAAATTGACTGAATTACCAGAGATGGCGAAATTAACTGCTTTGATCAGAGATAATGGACTAGACAGCTTTATAAAAGACCAGAAACTGTTTATGGACTTTCTACGTGCCAAATACAATAACAGATGGTTATATAAAAGGGGAAGAGAACTTACTGTTTTTTTTCTTTTTCAGCATCCAACCGGGGTGGATTCTAAATGTTAAATATTAAATTTATTTGGTATTTGGATCACCTTTTTCTCTTTTTTTGTACACCATTTTTTTCTTTTTTGTTGTTAGTGCTAAACGTATGTAATACACTTAAACAAAGAAACACTGGTTCTTATGTCTTTCTGCTGCAAGGGCTGTCTAGTTATTCTCTGTTTTCCTTTTCTTAACCAATTAACTAGTCATTGAATACTTTAAAAAGTGAACTCCTTATCTCATGATTGTTAACATTAGTACTTCAGCGGTTACTAATATATTTCCAAATGTAAGACAATTTAAAATCCTATGTTATACTTTAAATTAAATAAATGGTTTAGGGCAATATCAGCCTGTTGCAATTTAAGATCAGGAACAGAGGCTCAAAACATGCATTACAATTCATATGTATCGTCTTGGAGCACCAAAGGGGTTTGAGATTGGCAGTTCAAGTGCATTTCAAGATCCTTCTCACCCCTTTCTACAACAGAATAATTATGGCTACAATAAATTATTTTTCATAACCCAGTGGGTGATATGTTGTGCAGCTTGCTTTAGAATGAAAGAACTACTATTGCCAAGAAGCATGAAGGGAGTTATTTGCCTGAAAGTTCAACAAAGTGAATGCCTCCTTTGAAACATCATTCAGAAACACTTTAAATATGAATTACTACAATCAGTGGAGTTTGGATTCAATGGTCTAAATGGCTCCTCCCAATTCTATACTTCTATGATTCTAAATCTGAATTGTCCTATTTATGTAATTTCAGGCTATAATCTTGTATTCATCTATCTGAATGCAGATACTGAATACTTCTGACATATAAAGGGTTTCATTGTCAATTAAGCACTCGCCTATGTGAACAGAAATCTAATGTCTTACTTTTTCTAAAAAGATGAGCTATTAGCTAAATAAATTTGGAAGTAATAACTAAAATTAACAGTATTTGCAGATCATTAAATTTGCTGACTGGGTGTCATTCTGATTGATATGGAGCAGAAAATTGACTTATAAATAGAAACTGCTATTCCTGCTAGGAATGATATAAAATCTATAAATTTCAGTCTTGAAGATCATGACTCTGGCAAATAAAATATTAAAAATAGTTATATAAAGTAGTTGAAGAAACATCATTAACAGCAAATGTAAATATGTATTAAGAATATCCAAATTCCTAGGCCATGCAAAGCAGTATCATTTCACTCAGGGAAGCCACCTCAATTCCCATTGCTGGAGCAATTCACTTCCAAGGTCCTGAAGAAGCTTCTTGGATGAGAAGTGAAATGTCTTCAAAGAAAAACAAGAAAGTCCAATTGCCTCTTGAAAAAGCACCTTTGGGACAACCATGACCTGGATGACTGAGCATCTCCATAGACATCTAGCTTTACCAGGGTTTCTTGATCAGGATGATTTGAAAAAAGGATGTTGACATGTTTCAAAAGAACATTCCAGTGTCAGCTCCCTTTGCTGGATATTTTATCTAGGAAAAAGAGTCTTTACTAAGCTTTGTGGCATCTGTAGGGCTTGAGAAGATGTAATTCTGACTAAGTACTTAAAAATGTTAGATGTTCTGCTTCTGCTAATCTGTTCTTTCATCAATAATTTATCTCCATTCTTTTTTTAAAAAATTAGGCAATTTTGTAGATTGAATCCAAAGTGTTCCACAGCTTTGTGCTTTACTTTTGGCATCCAGGCCTCAAAGGCTGCAGGATCCTAGCTTACAGACTCTTTTATCATACAAAACAGGGCCTCCCCCATCTGCGGCACTCAGTGAGTGACCCACTTAAAGAACTGCACAATCTGTTTAATGGTCACAGCAGGGTCATTAAGCGAGGTGATCATGTGGGCACCTCACTTAATGACTGTTACAACTTGTGATCATAATGAGCAGGCTCCATTATGGTCCTAACTCAAAGACTACCTGTAGATAATAGTCTGGGTCTAATGTGGCAGTCTCTTGTAAAATAGGGCAGACTCTTTCTTATTAAGTGAAACCATCTAAACAATTGCAAGACTAAATGAAGTACATCATAACTGCTACTCACTGTATTCTGAAAAGTGATGAAGATAGCAATAACAAGGAAACTTTTGCTTAATTAGCTGCTGAAGCACTATTTTTGTTGTAAGAAATTATTTACCCAAGACTATGTAGAACACTTTGGCAACCAAATGAGAAGAGAGGACTCATTGGAAAAGACCCTGATGTTGGGAAAGATTGAAGACAAAAGGAGAAGCAGAGGATGAGATTGCTAGAAAGTGACACTGACTCTGGGAGACAGTGGATGATGGGGGGGGGGGCTTGGTGTGCTGTGATCCATAGGCTTATAAAGAGTTGGACACAACTTAGCAACCAAACAACAATATACAGAACACTTATTTGCTAGCCTTAGAAAACATTTTTGTAGGTAATATCAATCTCAATCAATCTCACACTTTGACGTAAAGTATATGTAAAAGATGAAATTGTAATTGTTGCCTATATTATTAATTATTCCAAAGTAGTATTGCCATACAGCCAGATGAGACCTGCTCCAGGTAGTTACTTTTTCCTGCAGATGGAGCTGCTTCTGTCAGCAGATTAAAAGTAAATATTTCCTGCATCCCTTTGGTGTAACTACAAAATAATCTCTGAAAATTGGAGAACCTTTAAAAATATTTTCCTGTGGGAAAACACAGGGCAATTCTATTTATATTTGTGTTGGATTTCACTCAATATTTTTTATTCAATTAAAAAAAATCCAGTAAAGATTATGTGCTAGTTTGTATCCCCAATAAGGAAATTAAAGATCAGGCTGGCCTGCCATCTAACAGTCCTTCATTAAATAGTGAAATTTACCATGGGGTTTCATATATGAAACAAAAGGAAACCAAGGTCAAACAGAAGGAAAACAAGGTCATTTATTCACCTTCCACTTTTCTCTTCTCATTAAGTATACAACTGGCCTTTCACTTTTAATGTGCCCCCTCTGTATTGAATTTATGAGTACATATTTATATTCAAAAAGGTTATATGAAAGTCAGCATTTGAAACGTAAAGCTTTAAGTATTTATGTTAAGATCTAATCAAAAGATACTTCCAAAGAAAATGTCCCAGGACAACCAAACTACCTAGGAAACACAAACTTCTACATCCATTTTCCCTTTGCTTTGAACAACTATGTGGGAGTAGATGTTTATATAATGCTTAAATGTCAATGTTATTAATATAAAAAGCTATTAAAGTATGTTATGATATATAAAGACCTTAGTCATGCAATTATTTTATAGCTTATTAACACTCTTGTACATGTGGAGACCTGGAGAAGGTGACTGAAGGTTCCTTCTTTGAATAGTCCCCATGAGTTCTGCTGCTTTTGTAAGCCCAACATTGTAGTGAGCTGAACTGTGTATTGTCTAACACTCCAGCAGCACTTCTTTCTACAACAAAAAGCATAAGTGGGGAAGTGGAGCAAGAAGGGTAGTTTTTTTTTATTCTGAAAGCCATATATGACCAACCTCAGCATCTCTTTGGATCTCTACCAAGTTTCATCTAATTGAAAGGAACAATATTTTATGAGTCAAAGAACTCCAATCACTCAATTTAACAGGATTATCCTTGAGCACCAAGGCTATCATTTTAGATGAGGCTGGGGATATAATTCTCATAATGCTAATTCCCAGCATCTCCCTGTCAGTTGAGAGGGGATGCCTGTCCCATATAATTTGTCAAGAGGGAATTTCAGTTGCTATGCGCCCCTCTATCCAGAGCCCCCAGACAGGCAATGATACTTACTTAGTGATGGAAGTGGCTTCACACATTTGGAAACTCTCTTTTAAGCTTTTCCCCGCAAATTCTTAGAGGTGAGTTATGTGGACTATTTGGCTTTCTGCTCTAAAAGCAATTCCTGTAGATGACACAGATATCTGACATAATTAGGGCCAAACTCATCTCAGACCTAATTTGAGAAAGTGTTATAGGATATTTAGACTCTCTGTGTGTATGTAGATTTATATATCTCCAAAGCATTTCTATTAACGCATTGAAACACAATTTACAAAATATTATTATCTTCTCAGCAAGATAATTTTGTCTCAACAGTGGAGAAAGGAAGAAGGAAATTAGCATAAACTTGTAAATGCCAGGCAGGCAAAACATAAGTTTTGCACTTAAAATAAATTATCATCAGCATATAACAAGCATAAATAGTTCTCTACACAGTAAAAATCACAGAGGTCCTCAGTTCTTTGCTGACTATTATTCTGATTTTTGTTTCTCTTTCCCTCTCACAGATATATTGCTTTTTTATTAGTTTTATTCATTTATAACATAAAATGTGAAAATACTAAAACAAATAGTAAGGGACAACAGTAGGAAAAGGGAAAACAAAAAAGGTGTGAAGAAAGGGAGGGGAAGAAACATTGACTTCCGACTCTCTCTGTTGCAGTAAAATCAGACATTAAAATCAACTCTCAACTTTTTACATTTCTGTAGTAGTATGCACTAGCCATTTCTGTATCAGCAAATCAGTCTAATTGGTAAAACCCAAAATCATGGTATCATTTTTTTTCCACCTCAAGCACAAAGTTCAGAAGCAGTTTCCAAGTAGAAACAAAAGTACTTATGTTCTTTTCTTTTATCAGCGCAGTCAATTTGGCCATCTCTGCTAATTCCATCAGCTTTTGTAACCATTCGTCCATGGTAGGAATCGAGGCATCCTTCCACTTTTGTGCATAGAGCAGTCTTGCTGCCGTCACCATACATAAAATCATAGTTCCGATTTTTCCCCCCAGTTCTCTTTTCATTAGGCCCAGAAGGAAAGATTCTGGTTTAATCTTTATGTTTGCTTTAAGAATTTTCTCCATTAATATATGAATGCTACTCCAATATTTCTTTGCCTTATCACATGTCCACCATAAATGATAAAAAGTCCTTTCTTTACATTTACATTTCCAACATTCATTTGAAATACCTTTATACATTCTAGATAACTTATCTGGTGTTAAATACATCATTTTGTAAACATTTTCTTAGGTTATAATTTAATGTGAATTTTAAGCCATTTATCCACATATTCTCCCATTGTTCAAACATCACATTATACTCAAAATTCCTTGCCCACTGTATCAAACAGTGTTTTACATGTTCATTTTCCAAATTCAATTTTAATAACATTTTATAGACCTTGGCAATTATATGATCATCACTACCACATAGTAGGATTTCCAATTCATTTTTAGCAAACTCAAAACCATGGCCTTTTTTGTCTAGTTTAAATCTTTCCTTCATTTGTTGATATATAAACAAGCATGACCATCTAATTCTACTTCTTCCCTAGATTTGAGGATGGGGTCTCCAGAATTGAAAGATACTATTTTACCATATGTCCACCAGTCTGGCTTCACCACCATTTCTTTTCTAAAAAAAAGCTTCTTTGGGGGGGGGACAGATATATTGCTAAAGTGAAGAGTAAAATCTTGCCATTTTATTTCTGCAGATTCATCCACTTTTCTGTCCACGAACTTGCAAAAACCTTAAATGTCCTTGTTTTTAGGAATCCTGGACACATATTAAAGATACATCAAAATGCAATTTTAATGTTCTATTTATTGCTATTAATGGAATACAAGCCTGAATACACTTCGGAAAATTCATAAATAATCTGAAAACAAGTGGCAGAAGGCTTTATATAATATAGGCAGTATTTTGAAGTTAGCCTAGAAATCAATTACTATATAGCATAGATATTTCAATAGGTTGATATGGCACCCTCTCCAATTGCAGTCTACAGACTCTCTTCAAGTATCATCCCAGAAGGAACACATTATAGTACTCCAACTTTGAAGCTATCAGCCCATGTGTTACTACTACCAGGTGTCAGAAATGAACTCAGTGGATTTATCAGTCAAGCTAATACTGTAAAAGCTCCTCTGTCCTATTACTACAGCATAAAATGACAATCCATCATCAATACCAGATGCAAGAGAAACATCATACAGCAATTGTGATCTTTAAAGGGAAATATAATTCCATCCAATCAAATATTGAATTCCAGTTCCACAAATTCAGTCATAACTTTGCCTTGTTCAGTTTTAGGTGACATTTGTTCTCCAACATTGTCAGCTTTACTAGGTACACTAAACCAGGAAATCAATTCCACTGAAAGATTAAAACTTCTTTTATTGAGATTAGCCATAATAACAGAATCTTACAAATCAGATTCTGCTATACTACCTCCTCCTTCTTATAGTTTAGTTAATTAGGGAGGTATCTACACGAGCCATTTCCAAATGCTATCTAGTTCTGGACTTTCAAAATTCAAAGCTTTTTGCTAAGGCAATGGTTCCCGTATATCTCTGTCAAGGTCATCTTCCTTACTCTCCACTCACATCCAGTATCTTGCAACTTGGAGATGTGCAGAGGCTCTCAAAATATCAATCCTAAACCTGGAGAAAAAAAATGCAACTAGGTAATTTCGACATATAGTACTAGTGTTGTGAATTTGTTCTGATCCCACACCTGTTCCTTCCTAACATTGTCATATAGATGTTAAGAAACATGAGAGATAATATAGAACTTTAAAAGACTTCCAGGCACAATTCCAAAGGGGGAAGCACAACTCTCCGAATGCCATGTTCTGAGAATATCTGGAAAGATAGATGCAAAAGTACTACAAGGTAGTCCTGTGGTCAGCAATATCAGAAGCTACAGAGAGTTGGAAGTCACATATTTTCTTTCAGAATACTATTAAAGCTACCATTTTAATTGTTATTCTTATTTTATTTTTAGATTAAATTATCAGCTGACTAATTTGAACACAAGTCTATCCCCTAAAAAAAGTCAAAAACATCCAGAAACATACTGTATAAGAGTTTGTTGGTGTACACACAATATATATGCATAAACTCCCCTTACCCACATACTCCCTCTATATTTTCCCCCTTTTCCTCCTCTTACAGGTAGAAGATGGATTAGTTCAGCACAAGAGATTGTTGAGGAATAATAGCCATAGCACAGGAGGCAGACTGAAGAAGTAAGCAAATGTTTGGAGAAAAGACAGCAGTTTGCTTAGCCATGTCTTAGGAGCTAGTTAACTAGAGCATGTAGGAAAACTGTGTGGGAAGCAGAAGAATGATTTTTGAAAAAAAATGTAAGAGTTCTTTGTGGAAATATAATGACCTTTAGGAGGATTTCCATGGCATGTTACTGTTCCCCACAGATGTGGTTTGTTCAATACAAGGGTCTCTAAAGAAGTATGATATTCTTTGGAGACCATCAATAGAAAATATTGTGTATGATTCCAAAAAGGGAGAACAATTAATCAAGGGAATAGCTTGCCTCCTTGAGTTATGGATATACCATCACTGGAGGTTTTCAAAAATAGGCTGGCAACCATTTGTCCAGGATAGTATATAGAGTCTTCGGCAGGAGATTGGGCTATGAGACCACTGAGGTCTCTTCCAGCCCTATGTTCTATGTTCTATTAGGACCTCTTTGATCTTTCTTCAGTAAATGTTTTGGAAAAATCAATGGATTTACCAGAAAGGGAATAATGCTACTTACAACAATATCAATTTTCATTTTGTTAAAATGTGTATATTTTTATTAGCATGCCACTAATTTCCATATGAATAACTAGCAACATTTTTAAAAATCTCAATAAAAATAGATTAACTCAATGAAATTATTATCATCTCAACCATTTCATAAGGGATTTTTAAAAATACAAAGATATGTGTCTACTAATGCATTCCAACATTCAAAGCAGGTTTTTCTCCTAGGCTAAGTGGAAAAGCCAGGTCTTATTTGCTCCCTTGAAACCCAGTTGCAAAAAGGTTGACCAGAACTCCAAAGAGAGAGTTCCAAAACATGGAAACACTGACATTAAATAGTTATTTCCTAGTGCTAGATTGAATTCCCAGAGATGCAGGATTTAGAGGAAGCTGAGCTCATTCAATCTAACAAGTATGAGAAAAGGTAGTTCAACAGATCCAGAGCCATGTAGGGCCTTAAAGGTGACAATCAGCACCTTGAATCAATGAAGCTCTTGAAGAACTGACATCAGCTGGATAGAACAAAAACACCCATCACAGCCCAGGAGGTTACATTTTTTTACTAGCTAGTAATTTTCAAATGCTTTCCAAAGGCAGTCCGATGTAGTGCATATTACAGAAATCCAAAGGGGATGTGATTAGGGTATGAATGACTACAAATGAGGCCTTCTGATCTGGAAATGGTCATAAGTAGTGCATAAGATGTGAATGTGCAAACACCTTCTTGGTTACAGCTACCACTTACTGTTCAAGCAGTGAATCCAGAAAGACTCTACTAGAATAATATGGCCCATGAAACCTAAACCACTCTGCAAGAATTAATTTGAGTCCATTCCTCCCAATCCAGCCTTTGAAGTCTAAGATACTAAGTTAGTTTTCTGTTTCAACACTTATTTGGCAATGGATTAACCTATATAAATGGATAATCATCACCATCTCCCCAAGTGGAACCGATCCCTTAAGAAAGAGAACAACACGGAAAAACTGAGCCATCTAATCCAACCCTCTCAGAAGGGGTTCAGAAGGGCATCACAGACAATGGTGATGAAAAGCCACTGAGGAGGACCAGAGTGGTTGCACTCCTCTGGTCCCAGTCTTTCCAAAGGTCACCAACAAGTACAACTGATGCAGTTCCCTTCCTGAATACTCGTCTGAAATCTGACTGCATGAAGCCAGATAATTTGCTGCTTTTAGGGTCCTTTGAAGTTGCAGCAGCACCACTTTATCTTATCTCCTTCGTCCAAAAGGGGAGGTTAGAAACTGGTCTAAAGCTGTCCCAAAATAGTTGGATCAAGCAAGAAGCACACTATGGGCTCTTTCAGAGGAGACTCACTATTTCTTGGATTCAACCACTTGTCATGTTATGGGACCCCTTAACCAGACATACAGGGTAGGGATCTAGCTGAGAAGCGACAGAGCTGACATTATAAAGCAGGGGTGTCAAACTCGCAATGTCATGTGATGTGTTGTGACATATCGTGACTTTTTGCCATTGCCAGCAATAGGGTGGGAGCAGTTTTGCTATGATGCATCTGGCCCGTGCGCCGGCAGTTTGACACCCCTGTTATAAAGAGTCATATTATCTTCATCAGGATTTGAAGACTCAGTTGGAATTAAAGTCCAACTCATCTCAGATCTGGGATAACAGTGTTATCTGCTAATGCCAGAAGAATTCTTCCTAACAATGCTTCAAGTACATGGTGATCCCTTGGCACAAAACAAGTCACTTTAAAAGGGCAGCATTAATCAGACTTAATAAGAGCAGCAAAGTTTTTTTTCTTTTTGCTGCTGTGGCGAGATTACATATGTTCAAACATTATTTCTTCCCAATGTCCAGTCAAGATAAGTCTTTCTCCAATGGCACTCTACACATCTCCTCTGCCACCATCTCCCTGAGTTCCTCAGAGAAGCAAGAAACACAGTGGATCAACACAGGTTGCTCCAGAGCCACTCAGTCCACTGCCATGGCCACCCACCAATTCCAGTAGGCAACCAGGCTCCCAACCAACTTCTCCACTAAATCCTCAGGAAACTACCTAGCACTCTGGCAGAAAACCATCAGGATTCATTAGGCACCTGGATAACTATAGATTGGGCATTCTCAACTGTAAGGGGAGTCATTTTAATTTTATCTGAATTTGTAGTGTCTGCATAGTGAATGGCATTTTATCAATCCTTTAATTACAATTGTTTCCTGAAAACAAATTTAGCATTACTATGTTATGAAATGAAGAAGAGAGTACAATTTTAATCATTAGAGTTAGCTTCTGCAGTTAGCTACCAGCTGATTACAAAGGAGTACTATGGGTGTTTTTATAGGCAAGGAAATTGACCTGATATAAATATGGATATAAATAATTAGAATGGTCCATAAACCTCATCCTAGTAAGCCTTTCAGAAGACCTATGAGATAGGCTAGTATCATCACTCTATTTGATAAATTAACATTTGAAGCCAAGACCACAATTTCACTGCAGTTACCAATTAATTCCATGGAAACAATAAGATTTGAACTGAGACTCTTTCAATCCCACCATCCTGAAGGAGAAAGAGAAATTATCTTGCTTATAAATTATCCTATACTTTTCACAGGGCATCATATGACAATGTATGTTCATCTATTTTTTTTCCTTCACAGGTCTTTAAATAAACAATGTTCACTGAAAATATTTTCTGCTATAAAGCAGAATAGCCTTCCTCCAGGCTCCTGAGATCTAGAGCCAAGAAGGCTCAGAGAATCCTTTCTGCATCTATGTTAATTCCACTCCATGAAGCAAATATCAGATTAGGAAGACTACCCTGCTATTAAAAATTTCTCTTACATTAACTTGCCTTTAAAAATAAAGAGCAAGGGCTAGGATATATTAAAAGTTTACCATGTTGAAAGTTGTAAAAGAATGTTTGAGATCACAAGAGGTAGAATAGTATTCCACTTTTAATCCATCATCACAAGAATTGAGTAACGTTCAGTCTTGAGATTTTTACTGATATTAAGGATTTTCTACTTTTTTATATTCTAATTTCCCTATAGTAACTCCAATTACTCCAAGTAAGCACAAATTCCCTTTGCACTGGCCAAAGACCAGTAGAACAGAGCAAATATCCTCTGATAGTTGCTGCCTTAATTAGAAGTTGTTGAACTATAAAGTTGAAGAAGCAACTAGAGGTTTCACTATTGATTCAAACACTGCAACTAATGCATTTTATTGTCTGAGTTGCTTAGAATTGACCCTAATCATCATAATTACTGTATGCCTATATGATTTTTTAAAAAAATTCTATACTACAGGTGGAATGGGAATGAAAGCTTTCACGTACTGTATTATTTTTCTCAGTTTACAATCTGCATCCTTGTTGCTGTAAAAAAGGGCACAAATCAAATTAAAAAATTAAATAAACATCTTTTCTAATTTATACAAGTACTTCCAGCACCAGCACCATTCCAATTGATGAAGGAAGGTTTCGGGACAAGATTTTTTTTCCCCCTTAACAAATAACATAGTAAATCTCATAGTACCTTTTTCTCATGAACAACATTATACAGCAGGGCCTATTCTCACATTTCTTTCTACTAGTTTTGCATCTTCAAACCAAAGTTAGTTGACCTGCCTTACTTTACAGTGTGTTAATTCTTGAGAGAATGCCCTAAATGCCTTCTAGTTTAAGTGCCATTTTCAGTTTCATCATAGCTGAAAACAAGCAATAGTCTAATGTTGCTCTGAATGTTAGAGACCTCAGTCCCCAGTCTCTTCTTTACTCACACAAAGTATACAATCTACCAAATATGCCTCTCATTTCTATGTAGTATCACTGCACTATTTTCAATTGCCTTTTTTACATAAAATAAGGATTGCTAAGGCTAATTTTATAATAATATATAAAATATTTCCAGCTGATTTTAATTGGAAAAAAATCAGCAGTCCCAGGTGCAAGTACATTGCTCTTGCCTCCCAGAAGTTTGGCTATACAGAAGCAATTGGATTATTTTTTTAGGCTCAGCAGTGAAAATGGTAGGACGACTTTTGGGTTTAGAACAGATAACAAACATGAATTGAAAAGTGTTAGCTCTATATATCTGCAAAGAGTACATGGAATGACAAGACAGCCCTGGAAAGTATACTCTGCCTTTCCAATGTTCATCGCTTCTAGTTGTTTTCTTCTGTAAGTGGAAAGTGATTTACAGAACCTAATTCATGCTGTAATTGGCAGAAATGAATTTGGTTACATCCATTACTTTCAGGAAAGCATGCATTCAAAATTTCTCTAGTGATGTTTTCTTTATGGTTCTAGAATGCATCTAAAAACGCAGGTATTATAAATCTTGTTTCTATTACATATGAAACATGCTCAAACTCAAATTATTTATTTATTCTGTGATTATATGTTTTAACCTGTTTTCCATTGAAACAGAGGGATCTCAAGTTATGGATGACTAAGAAATCCAACTGATTCATTAAAAAAAGCTAGGCATGACTTTCACTTATTTTGCTGTATAATCACAAAAAGAAATTACCTTTAGAATATTAATTTGTTTATTTTAAAAGTCCGAAAAAAATAAAATTTAAAGTAAATTGTTTAATCCATCATATCAAAATATAACAATAATGTAAAACATCAATGTGTTGCAAATAACAGGTTATGAAATAATCTGGAAGTTTCAAAAATGTTTTTTGAGGCTAGATTATACATCAGCCAAAATAGCAAGAAATATTTAAAGATAATATAATTTCAGAATACTAGAATAGGCATATTTCAGAATTAAAATACTCTTTTTTGTCCCATGAGGCATTATAATCACTCTTGCCAGTCTCCGGGAGGAGCAATCCCTCTCTTGCTGGAAGCTCTTTCCAGGTAGGAAGTATAATCCATGGTCTAGAAATTCAAAGTTCTGTTGATGGCCTCATCATAAAAAAAATATTTTGATCATATACAGTATATAATAGAATTGCCAGATTAATGAGATAGTTCAAAATGCTGCTTCTCACAAAAGGAACCAGGTAAACAAACTCAAATTGTATGCAACACATTGTATCTAATTCAATATTAGAATTAGATTTTGTAATAGGAAGCAGTTCTATTTGTACCATTCTTCCATAAAACATGAACGGTAAAAAGAAAAGTTCATAAACAAAACTGAAATTATCACAGATCTAAACATTCTAATTTACAGAAATAAGGTAACAGGTAAGTTAATATGAATAATTAATTCATTATCTTGGTCATGAAAGTACTTTTTAAAATTTCATTTCACTGTCATAGAAGCTGCGCCTATTAGATGCTACATATCTTTGGAATTTGCTATACTTCAGCTCATCTAAGGACCCAGGTATTGTGTTTAATCAGTGAAAAAAAAGAGTATGCATTTTAGTTTAATAATGTCTATAAAGAGTATAATGTATGTAAATAACAGTTTTATAAAACAAATTATTAGACAACTTTTAGATGCTACTGCAAAAAGTAGCTCTTTATACTTGCAAGATGAGCCTTAATATTCCAGCTTTTTCCTATGACAGAAGTGATCTCAATATATAGCTAGGAAAGGATGAAAAATCTGTTTGAATTTTATTTTAATATAAATGTATGTGTTTACTGTCTAGAGTAAAATAAACATTGAAATACAGTTGATACTCACATTTTTTTTAATATAGCACGGCCAATCAAAACATGCGTAGTAAAAGCATACTTGTGGGAAAGTGCACATAAAACACCTATTTCAGAATATGATCTAGGAAAATGTGCTACAAAAAAGTATGCATTACTGTATGTAATATACTGTATGTACAAAAATGTGCACATTGGTACATGTATCTTGCCTGCTGTCATGTCTGCCCAATTGAACAGCATTCCCCCTGAGATCTGGATGGCCCCAACCCCATTTCCAGTCTTTAGGAAGACCTGCAACATTTGCTGCTTTCCATGGGAAGAAGTCCAGATGTGGCGCGAACCAGTCTACATGTGTGCAGTTGGATTTTGTTTGGCTCTAGCATGACATTTTTACTGATATTTCCTTTTTCTGTTTTAACAGAATAACAGTAAAAGTGTTGGAAAGTACCTTGGAGACTTCTAGTCCAACTCCCTGCTCAAGCAGGAGACCCTGTACCATTCTGGACTAATGGCTGTCCAATCTCTTCTTAAAAACCTCCAGTGGTGGAGCACCCACAGTTTCTGGAGGCAAATCATTCTACTGATTGTTATCACAGTCAGGAAATTTCTTCTTAGTTCTAGGCTGGTTTGCTCTTTTGATAGGTTTCCATTCATTGCTTCTTGCCCTGCCTTCTGGTGCTTTGGAGAATAGTTCGTCCCTCTTTTCTTTGTGGCAACCCCTCAAATACTGAAAGACTGCTATCATGTCACCCCAGTCCTTCTCTTTGTTAAAATAGACATAGACATTTTGATATTTTTAACTCTTTGTAAGCCTTCCAGAGCTGCATAGCAAAGTGGGTGGCCCAGAAACTGAAGAAATAAAACAAAGCAATGTTTGTGCACACGTTAAAAATCATAAATTGATATGGAACAGGCCTGGAAAAAGTCCTGAAAAGGAAAAAAAATTAAGATTGATACACTTATTTATACAAATAATTGCAAACTTGCTTTTGCATTATAAGTTAGTATGAATTCTTTCAGAACCAACAATCCATCAATTAAGTGTACAGAAGCCTCTTTTGATTCCAGGAACTGTTGCTAATGCTTCATTTCATTTCTCAATCCAGTACACGTCGCATCTAAGAGAAATATGCGTTTTTTTAAAGCTTTATTGCTCCAAATATATTATTTGCCTTCTTCTTGCAATCCTGAAGTTCAGGTCTGCATATTAATCATTCTATATTGTCCAAATGTATTGCACCATTCCCCCCCTTTATTTCTATGGGGATATCTCAAGAATTATATTATAAATTAGGCAGGTCTTACAGAAATTATTTGATTTCAAAGCTGATGCAATACAACAGTTGTATTGTTTTAATATAGAGCTTTAGCTGCTTCAATATCTGAATACACAAAAATAAATTTAAAAAATAAAACCACATAGGATAATCTATGCCTAAAGATATGTAGCCCACTGATTATTTGATTCAATCTGCAGCCCATTGTTAACTTTAGTTAATGTCTACTGGAAATGCTTTGCAAATCCAGCTCTAAAGTTCAGCCAGTCCCAAGGCAATTACTGGTGCACTGGTGAATTTTTTTTAAAAAAATTGCTCTGCTCAGAATCTTATTCCATTTCAGAATGGAGGACTGGAAGATGAAGACTTTTATGATCATATTAAATATTGGTTGCTTTATGTTGATATCTAGAAATGATAGGAATATTTTGAAACAACCAAATAAGTCATTTCAATTCCAGAAAGCTACAGGAATATTTTCTTTTGACAAATTTAGCTCTCTGAACATTTATTTTGAGATGGAATGTATCAAGAACACTTGCAGCATTGTTAACATACTGCAAAGTTTATCCAAAAGAATTTGTCAGAATAACATAGTATAAACTAGCTACTGTGTGCTATACTGATCTGCCTTAGAGAATAAAATTCTCCTCAGGCAACAAAATCAGTGCCTCTGCTTACACTTTTAAAATCAAAATGATTCAGTCCCCAGTGGACATGAATATTTTCTGGAGTCAGAAAAATGCAAAGGAGTTTATTAGGAGTATGAACATACATAAATATAAAGAAATTAGGAAAGTGAGATATCCTTGCATCATAATTGCCTAGTTTATTTTCAGAAAGATTACAACAATCTACTGAAGGCACTTGAAAAAAATCTGCAACTTTATCTTCTCTTGGAAAATCATAGTAAGTGAGAAGAGTTTCAAGGTATTCTTCAGCACAATAAAACTCAAGTGTTTCAAATGGAAATATGTGTATCTATCTGCCTGCTTCAATATAATTCAATGCTGACACCAAAGCTCCACTTTGGCACTTTTATGAATTGAGGTGCTGAATTGATACAAGTTGGCCAAAACATTTTTATACCTACCGCCCACTTTTGTATCTCTGTTAGTAGTAAAATTTTCTAACCGCCCACCAGTTCCACAGTAATGGTGATTTATAAAGTAGGGAAGTAACTTTACTTTATAAAATTTATAAAGCAGAGTTACAGCAAGTTAAAGCATATAATAATAATTACTTACCAAATACTTTATGTCGGACTTTCGCTAAGTTTGGCAGAATAAATCTTTATAAAACAACTTACTGTAGTTAAATCTATCTTTTTATTTATACTTTGCATACATAGAAGCATGAAGTCTGATGAAATTACATTTAATTAATTAAATTATTAATGAGGCTGATGCCGCAAAATTAAATACTGGATATCTGGCTCAATTTTTGTAAGGAACAAACGAAGGTCTCCTCTTTCGGAAATATTCAGGTGGTTTCTTTCCTTGGTCATAATATGATTAACAGCACAAAGCCTGATTCCACAAGATATGAGGTAGGGAAAGGCATCAATAAACTGAATATCATTTTCTACATATTTGGATATAAGACAGGCATTCTTTTTACTTTGCCATAGGTTTTCATATCCACCACTATTGAATTTATGTTTACTTTCTTCATCATATCTAATTTCTAACAGTTCTTCCTGGCAAGTTATATCAATCTCTTCAATATTTGCAGTAAAAGGATTTTTCATCCAGTCATACACCTTCAATTTCAAAATATCTTCAAATCGTTTTTCCATGTCCAATTTAAGTTTGTTGAGGTGGCTACTGAATCTGTCAATATCTTCTGGAGTTACATCATCTTTTATAGATGATAATTCAGGAAACTGATGAAATTCTCTCTTCAATAGATTATAACGAAGTAGTTCAAGTTTGTCAATAAATAATGACACAATACTTTGGCAACCTATAAGAGTTTTATTAGCTCCTTGAAGCTGCAAATTTACATCATGAAATCTTTTGAAAATATCTGCCAAATAAAAGGCATCATTCTTTACTGTTTTTAACTGTGGACACAGATTGGTCTCATTATTACTTTCAAAAAAGTGTATGACACTATCATATAATGTTACAAAACGAGCCAAAGATGTACCCTTTGACAGCCACCGAACGTCTGTGTGCAAAAGTAACGTAATAAAATCTTCATTATTGTCCTGGCAAAGCTGTCAAAACATTCTATCATTTTTTGCATTGGATTTGATCTTGTTTATGGCTCGAATTATTATAGTTAATGATGAATGGAGACTTGTACTTAGATGTTTTCCTACAAGATGTTGTCTGTGCACCACACAATGAATACATAAAACATTTGGCACTTCTTCCTTCAAATAAGCAACAAATCCATGATAGTGACCTACCATTGATGGTGCTCCATCAGTAGCGCATGCAACAATATTATTCAAAGCAATATTATTTTTTATAAAGTATGATTTCACAGTATTAAATATAGATAATCCTCTTGTATCTGTAATGAGATTTATTGAGAATAGCATTTCTTCTCGTAATGTATTGTTTTCATCAAATATATACCATCAATAAAGCATTATTATCTGCAATGGTAGACTCGTCCAATTGCATGGAAAATGAAGAGTTTTGGAGAATACTTATCAGTTTTTTTTCAACATTAACTGCCATTTCTTCAATTCATCGCTTTACTGTGCTATCGCTTAGGGCAGTGGTTCTCAACCTGTGGGTTGCGACCCCATTTGGGGTCAAATGACCATTTCACGGGGGTCGCCAAACAATGCAGTCCACCATTTTTTCCCCTTTTCCTTAGCTGTGCTACTCCCTCTTATTCTATTGGCTTTTGAAAGCCAATAGAATGGACTCTCTTGAATAGAGTCTAATTCTATTGGCTTTCAAAAGCCAATAGGAATTGTCCAGGCTGTCTCCACCCTGCTGAGCCCGCCAAAAGTCCCAGTCTGCAAACGGTGCTGCAAGTTATCTGCAGCGAAGGTGAGCAGTCTGGAAGTTTCCACCCCTCCCTGCTGAGCAACTACTAAAACTGAGCAACTACTAAAAGAGGGCCAGGGGTGGGAGGTGGGAGGCCGGCGGGCGCAGGGAGGGTTTTTGGCGTGCGTGGGGCCCGGCGGGTTTTTTACCTTCCTTGGGCTGGGCCAGCTGGTGGCCCAGCCCGTGGTCGCCCTGCGCTGTTGCTGCTGCGGCCGCCCAGGAGCGCATGGGCCTGCCTGCCGCCGCCCCGAATGGGCGGCAGCGAAGGTAAGGCTAGCGGGGCAGTGGCAGGCGCAGGGAAGGTTTTTGGCGTGCGTGGGGCCCGGCGAGTTTTTTACCTCCCTTGGGCTGGGCCAGCTGGTGGCCCAGCCCATGTTCGCCCTGCGCCGTCGCTGCTGCGGCCACCCAGGAGTGCCTGGGCCTGCCTGTATGACAGAATCCAGAGAGAGCAGAAATGGGTTTTTTTCAGAGTAGGTAGCTAGAAATGAAATATAATTGGATTCTGACACCAGCAGTGTGTGGAAGCTGCCAAACAACAACAACAACCCAATGCAGTCAGTGCAACAGAAAGTGACAGTACTGCTCTATTTCAATTTATTTATTAAATTTGTGTGCTACCCATCTCTTTTTGTATGCAATCTACACTACACTGATGAGGTCACACTTAGAATATTGTGTCCAATTATGTCACTACAATACAAAAAAGATGCTGAGGCCCTAGAAAGAGTGCAGAGAAAAACAACAAAGAGAAGAGCTCTGGAGACTAAATCATATGATGAATGGCTATGCGAAATGAGTATATGTTTAGCCTAATAGCCCTCTTCCAATATTTGAAGGACTGTCACAGGGAAGAGGGGGTTGATGTATTCTCCACAGCACCTGAGAGCAGGACAAGAAATAATGGATGGAAGAGAGACCCAACCTGGAAGTAAGGAGGAATTTCCTGACAATGAGAATAATTAATCAATGGAATAGCATTCCTCCTGGAGTTGTGAGTGCTCCATCACTGGAAGTTTTCAAGAAAAGATTGGATAATCTTTTCAGTCCTATGATTCTATGAACTACCCATAGTCACAGTAGAAAGATGGGCAGGCAGGCAGGAAATATTAAAACAAAGAAGAAATAGTTTAGTAGCCAGGCATGTGAAAAGCTTCAAGGAGTATTAGTGAACTATAAGCTAAATATGAGCATTCAGCACAATCCCAGGCTGTATTAAGAGATCATAAGAGATAAAAGTTTGATTGCACTATATGTTAACTAGGCTACACTTAGTGACCAGTTCTGGACAATACATTTTAGAAAAGACATAAAGAAGCTACATTGGGTTCAGAGAACAACTATCGGGCTGACACAGTATTTGGAAATCATGCTTCATGATATATAGTTAAAGGAATAAGATATGCTTAGCTTTTTCACATGTTTTTCACAAAGCCTTCCCCCTTTCCTCTATAAAATAGCTATATTCAACACTCAAGAGAGAATGAACGAGGGAGAAAATGAATGTAAAGAAGCCTAAGCATATATATTAATGAAATACTTTGTTTTGTCTAATGAAGTGGTTTTCAACCTTTTTAATGCCACGACCCCCAACCGGTCGAAGTCGAGGACTACCCAACCGGTTGTAAGTCAAGGACCCCAACTGGTTGTAAGTCAAGGTCTTTCCCTGCCCGGGAGCGCTGTGCATGCGTGGTGCCACCCCCTGCACCGGCCGAGGCGTAGCTGGCAAGGGGCAGTGACGGCGCAGGGTGACCACCGGCTGGGCCACCAGCTGGCCCAGCCCAAGGGAGGTAAGGCACCCGCCGGGCCCCACGCGCACCAGCAACCCTTCCTGCACCCGCCGGCCTCCCACCTCCCACCCCTGGCCCTCTTTTACTTACATTTTTAGTAGATGCTCAGCAGGGAGGGGTGGAAACTTCTAGACAGCTCGCCTTCGCTGCAGACAACTTGCAGCACCGTTTGCAGACTGGGACTTTTGGCGGGCTCAGCAGGGCAGAGACAACCTGGACAATTCCTATTGGCTTTTGAAAGCCAATAGAATTAGACTCTATTCAAGAGAGTCCATTCTATTGGCTTTCAAAAGCCAATAGAATAAGAGGGAGTAGCACAGCTAAGGAAAAGGGGGGAAATGACGGACTGCGTTGTTTGGTGACTCCCGTGAAATGATCGTTTGACCCCAAATGGGGTCGTGACCCACAGGTTGAGAACCGCTGGTCTAATGTATCTTTAACAATTAATAAATTATACATACATTAAATATAGTTGGGGTTCTCCAGGCTTAGTGAGGTCATTATTAAACTAATGGTTTTTGCAGAGTTTGCAATTGCCTTGCAGTGTTTATAGCCTAGGTGGCTCATCCACACAGAGCAAAACTAGTGTAAGGCAATCTCCATTTTAGAACCATCAAACTGAGGAAGTCTCACTGGAGCACAACACGAAACTACTGTAAAGATCGTGATCTCTACTTTGGTACTGAGATGGACAGCCCCAAGTGAAAATAAAAGCAAGCATAATGAATCTGAGTAATAAACTGCAATCACAAATTTTTAATTAGCATTTTTGTCCTAGATTAATCTGTATTAACTTCTTGGAATGTACTGATCGTATGCTCTAAATGTGATTTATAATCTGACTCCAATATTTTAATAGGTAAACTTTTGTTTTGACTGCACCCTGTTGAGTGTTAAATAACTTATATTTCCCCCCCTTCATGTTTGTGTGTGTGTGTGTGTGTGTGTGTGCATGCGTGTGTGTGTGCAGGCACATATATATTTACTGAAAGGAGGCCTGATTTCAATAAATCCAAATGTCATCAATAACCATAATTAGCAGCTGTGCTGTCTTATTGAGAGATTACCTGATAAGAATCCAATTAAGTTTTTTCCCCCTTAAAGGAAGCCATCATTATACATTATTGAATTCTATTTTCATGCTGTGCATCTGAGTTCATTTAAAATCAATGAAAGCAGGAGTGGTCAATACATTTTTTTTGAAAGACCACCAAGAGAACCACTTCCAAATTGTATGTGTCATGCTCACTAAGGGATCGTTCATTTTAGTTTCCCCTCATTACTGCTGCAGTGATTCACCATCTACAAAGTGAGGACAACTGTGATTAACTCCTGGGAGACTCTGAGAGACTAATGAAACAATTTTGTCTTTATATGTTACACATTTTTGTATAACAAAAATATTGGATTATGTACTACACAAATCCCTTGTGTCCCTGGCATTTAGGTTACCCTGCTTAGCTTTAAAATTCTTCCAAAGTTAAGTTTCTGGGGGAAAAAATAATTTTTTTAAGCAAGTTTTGTTCAATTAGCAAAAGTGTTTCCAGTATTTACTCCCAGCAGAATCCCAAAGGCAGGTTACAACAAGCAGGTGCCTGTATTTGGTGGCAGTAATATAGGAAGGTGCCCAAGGAAAATGACCACATTTGGCAACAATGGAAAGGGAACCAATTCATAATGCATGGGGAAAAACAATGATAAATCACGCCTGTATTTTACTAAAAAAAAAGCCTCATATGAACAGAAAATACAAAATACAGTGCTGGATGAAGGGATTGTCAATTGGAGTGCCACTCAAATCTAAAGCAGCAAAATCAGAATTACAAGTTGGAACATGGAATGCAAGAAGCATTAATATGGGAAAGTGCATCATGGTGAAAGTCATACTAGGCATCTTAATACATCTTAGGTATCAGGGAATTGTGATGGCCTAGAAATGGACATTTTCAATCAGAAGATCACACAGTTTACCCCTCAACATCTGAAAATGAAAAAGGAATAGTGTTGCTTTCATAGTTAGGAAGCATATAGCAACATAAGAACATAAGAACATAAGAAGAGCCATGCTGAATCAGGCCAAAGCCCATCGAGTCCAGCATTCTATGTCACACAGTGGCCCACCAATTGTACATGGGGATCTTGAGCAGAAAGAGAAGGCAAAACCCTCCCTTTCCCTTGTCCCCCAACAAATGGTACTCAAGGGAATCCTGCCTGCCTCAACCAACATAGAGGTGGCACATGGACATCCGTTTTAATAACCACCGATACACTTGGCATCCATGAATCTATCTAGCCCTGCCTTGAAGCTGTCAAGGCTGACAGCTGTCACGACCCCTTCTGGAAGTGAATTCCATAAATCAACGACCCTCCGGGTGAAGAAATATTTCCCTTTATTTGTCCTCACTTTCTTAGCTATGAGCTTTAGGGAGTGCCCCCTTGTCCTGGTATTGTGTGATAGAGAAAAGAATTTTTCTCTATCCACCTTTTCTATCCCATGCATGATTTTATACACTTCGATCAAGTCACCCCTTAAACGCCGTCTTTCAAGGCTGAAGAGACCAAGGCGTTGCAATCTGGTTTCATAAGGGAGGCGCTCCATTTCCTTGATCATTCTTGTTGCCCCTCTCTGCACCTTTTCCAGTTCCATTATATCCTTCTTGAGGTGCGGTGACCAGAACTGTACACAGTACTCCAAGTGTGGTCTCACCATCGATTTGTACAGAGGCAATACAACACTTGCTGACTTATTTTCGATTCCCTTCCTAATCATGCCAAGCATGGAATTTGCTTTTTTTTTTTACTGCTGCTGCACATTGGGTTGACATCTTCATCGAGCTGTCCACCAAAACCCCAAGATCCCTTTCTTGGGTTGTCTCAGAAAGTTTGGTCCCCATCAGTTGGTAAGTATAATTGGGGTTCTTTGCCCCGATGTGCATAACTTTGCACTTGTTTAGGTTAAAATGCATTTGCCACTTTGTTGCCCCGACAAACAGTTTCACTTTTCACAACCCGGAACAATTTAGTGTCATCAGCAAACCACTAAATAATATCAATTAAACTTCATGAACAACTCTTTAAGTTTATGCTCCAATCACTGACTTGGAAGAGGAAGTTGATGAGGTTTATGATCAAGTGCAGTTTGACATTGAAAGAACATGTAAGCAAGATGCATTGCTTGTGATACCCAAGATTGAAATGCCAATATTGCAAATATTAAAGAGGAAAAAGTAGTTGGATTGTATGATGTAGGAAATCAAAGTGAAGCAGATGGATCACTTATCAATTTTTGCTACTCCAATGACCTCTTCATAGCTAACGATGTCTTGAAATAACTGAAATGATGTCAGTATTTCATTGGTACAGGGAGGTAAAAGAGTTTGGTTGTAACAGCAAAGACATGACCAGAGGATGACTGTAGAACAGATGATATACTGCTCATGTGCAATTTCTAAGTTAAACTGAAGTAAGAGGAGAAAGCCATGCAATTTCCATGGTATGATCCACATACCCACCATTTTCAAAAAACAAGAATTGATTTGAAGTCCTCATACTCATTAATTGGGAATCAGAGAAACCAGAGAATAAAATCAAAGAAATTGTTAATAATAAATGTGAAAATAGACAGCCAAGGATCAAGAAATAGAAGAAAGCAAACTGCATGTCATAACAATCTTTGGAAATTACCAAGACAAGAAGAGAAGCCAAAAAGGATAAAGATCTTAGGAATGAATTCATTAAATAATTTAAAGAGCTATTAGAAGAGACAAGAAGTAGTATTACAACATCTGTAAATACATCAAAGATGGAAACAAATACAGAAGATACAGAAAGACTAAGAAAGTCTTCCAAAAGATCTGTGAACTTAAAAGGAGGTTCTAATCTCAATTTGACATGCTAAAGGACATCAATAGATAGATGACAACTGTTTTAAAGAAGGTCAATCAAAGACAGAAGAAATACACTGAAATTCTGAACAGCAGAGATGTTAAACACCAACATACTTTAAAGGTATTCTGGAGTTACAAGAAACTCTAGTATTAGAAAATGATGTTATAACTGTGTTATACTGATGTCACCACTCTAGTAGCTGAAAATGCAAATGATCTGCAAATTCTAGTAATAGAATAGAATAGAATAGAATAGAATAGAATAGAATAGAATAGAATAGAATAGAATAGAATAGAATATTAAAAATCTTAAAAATCTCCAGTGATGGAGCAACCACGATTTCTGGGGGCAAGCTATTCCACTGGTTGATTGTCCTCACTGTCAGGAAGTTTCTCTTTAATTCCAGGTTGCTACTCTCTTTGATCAATATCCAACCATTGGTTCTTGTCCTGCCATCTGGTGCTTTGGTGAATAACCTGGCCCCATCTGCCCTGTGGCAGCCCCTCAAATACTGGAACACTG
This sequence comes from Bothrops alternatus, assembly GCA_034064705.1. Classification (NCBI taxonomy): domain Eukaryota; kingdom Metazoa; phylum Chordata; class Lepidosauria; order Squamata; family Viperidae; genus Bothrops; species Bothrops alternatus. Next base: position 2,217,307 of record JARGCV010000223.1, read on the forward strand.
CTATCATGTCTCCCCTTTTCTTCTTTTCTTTAGACTAGTCAAACCCAAGTCCTGTAGCAGTTCTTCGTACATTTTAGTCTCCAGGCCTTTGATCATCTTAGTTGCCCTTCTCTGAATTTTTTCCAAATTCTATACATCTTTTTTGTGATATGGTAACCAAAATTGGCTGCAGTATTCCAGGTGTGGTCTTATAGGGTTTTATAAAGTGGTACTAATACTTCGCGTGATCTTGATTCTATGCCTCTGTTTATGCAACCCAGGATTGTATTAGCTTTTTTATTGCTGCTGTAGACTGCTGGCTCATAGTCAAGTGATCTTCCACTAGGACTCCAAGATCCCTGTCACAGTTACTGTTTTTGAGCCAGGTCTCACCTAATCTGTATTACCTTTGATTTTTTTTCCTGCCTAAATATAAAACTTTGCTTTTCTCCACATTGAAACTCTTTTTGTTGGATAAGGCCCATTGTTCAAGTTTGTCAAGATCTTTTTGGATTCTGAGTTTGTCTTCTGGGGGTGTTGGCTACTCCTGAAAGTTTGGTGTCATTGCGAATTTGATGAGTTCCCCTTCAATTCCCTTGTCTAAGTCATTTATGAAGATGTTGAAGAGTACTGAGCCTAAGACGGAACCTTGTGGTACCCCATTGCTTACTTCTCTCCATGTGGATGTAGTGGCATTGATGACTACTTGTTGGGTATGGTTTGCCAGCCAGCTACAGATCCATCTGGTGGTGATGTTGTCTATTCCACCTTTTTCTAGCTTACTAAGGAGTAGGACTTTGCTTTTCTGTGTCAAAGAACACAGTGAAAAAATGAAATTAACATTAAATATAAAAACCAGGCTCATATAACAGTAGAGCAACCAGCCTCAAACTGACAATTAAGATATTGAAATGGTGGATAGCTTATGCCTTTTAGGATCAACTATCAACATTAAAGCAACTAACAGTCAAGAAATACCTTACACTTTAAGCTTTTAAATTTGGTGTTGGTGAAGATTCCTAAGAATACTATGGATAGCCAAGAAAACAAACAAATGAATCATCATCCTCATTAAAAAAAATCAGATTTTGTTTTCAGAATTCTCACTTGAGGTACAAATAGCCAGGCTGAAGTTATCATATTTTGGACACATTATACAAATCTCTGGCTCTCTGGAGAAGTTTATAATACTATAAAAACTAGAAGGAAAGACAGATGACCAGCAACAAAATGAATGAACCCAATTTCAGTGGGAATCGATGCAGAGATGGAAAACCAAGCTGGGGATAGATTTTCCTGGTAAAAATCTGAGTAGCCACTGAGACAGCCCTGGCTTGGGGACAGATAATCAGATCAATTCACCTAAGCCTTAGGTCCTAAGGTATTATTATTTGGTTGCATTGCTAATTGGTCTTTAGTGCTTACAGTCTAATTCTATTGTATTGTGTGGAGCTTCTTCCCAAGAGCAAGGGAAGAGTATTTTTGTCTTGCTATCTGCTCTTGACTATAGTTCACCTCTTGCTAACTGAAGGGCTAAATATATTTATCTCCTTCCTTTGAAACCCAAGATAAAGGAGGGAGTCAAAAAACTCTCACACTTTTCCTCTCTGTATATTTAATATAATACATAGCCTTTCCTTTTCCTATCCTGAAATCTATGAAAATGCTTTCCTAGCAGTTTGCTCATGTTGATAGGATAGTAAACTGTAGAAAGGCATTTTCAAAATTATCATACACTCTCTTAACCTGACTTTTTGGGGGGGAAAGCATATGCCAGCCTTAAAGATTTAATGAATATGGTTATTTCAATCCACTATACAGTTACATGCAAATGTTACAATCAATTAATGTGGCATCACTATGCAGATTTCCCTGCTCTAGATAGTTTTAGGCATTTGTACTTAAAGTACTAAATGTAAAAAAAAACTTGTGACCAATCACTTGGCTTTTACAAAAGTCCAGAAATTTTTGACAATTATTTTCCTGGCTTTTAAAGTTCTGAAATTACATTAATTCCATGTTGATTCAGCTTTATATTAATATATTTGGATGTAACAGAAGAATAAAGACAGCAATGTGATAAATAGAGCCACCACACAGTAATCAATGCAGCCAAAATATACAGAATGTAGAAAAGCACTATCTCTGTGAACATGTAAAAATCACCAGATTAAACTATAAAATCACAAATATAAAATCTAAAATGCTGAAAAGAAAGAATCACATTTGAATACACTGATTCCAATCAGGAATAGATATAAAAACTAATTCAGACTTGGGGACATTTGAATAGATTGCCTGACTTATCTTTGCTTGAGTTAGCATTAGCTGTCCTCAGTGACATCATTATAGATCAACTGCAAATAATCCAATATGTAGAGTAGGAAATTCCTTATACTGCAAATCAACTTCTGATTAATTATTTTGGTTTCCTTCTCAGCCTACCTTTTTCTTCCTTTATTTTGAAGACTGTTCATAAAATACTGTATAAATTGCCAATAATTATTGACAATTTTTCTGATTGCAGACTATGAAACTATAAGTTCTGTTCTCTCCATTTTCTTCTCTATATATATCAATGACTGCAACTCAAAAGATCCCTCTCTTAAAGTATTGAAGTTTGCAGATGATGCAACAGTGATTGGTCTCATTCAAGATAACGACGAATCTGCATACAGACAGGAGGTTGAACAACTAGTCTCGTGGTGTGGCCAGAACAATCTTGAACTAAACACACTCAAAACTGTAGAAATGATAGTAGATTTTAGAAGAAACCCTCCTATACTACCACTTCTTACAATACTAGACAACACAATATCAACAGTAGAGACTTTCAAGTTTCTAGGTTTTATAATATCTCAAGACTTAAAATGGACACCTAACATCAAAAATGTCATCAAAAAAGCACAACAAAAATGGTCTTCCTGCGCCAACTCAGAAAGCTCAGACTGCCCAAGGAGGTATAGATACAGTTCTACAGAGGAATTACTGAATCTGTCATCTACATCTCTATAACTTCTGGTTTGGCACTGCAACCAAACAAGACAGACACAGACTTCAACGGATAATTAGAACTGCAGAAAAACAATTGTTACCAACCTGCCTTCTACTGAGGACCTGTATACTGCATGAGCCAGAAAAAGGGCTGTGAAAATCTACAGACCCCTCACATCCTGGACATAAACTGTTTCAGCTTCTACCCTCAAAACAATGCTATAGGGTATTGCATGCCAAAACAACTAGACACAAAGACAGTTTTCCCCCATGCCATCACTCTGCTAAACAACTAATTCCCACAACACTGTCAAACTATCTAGTAAGCCTGTATTACTATTATTCTTCTCATCTTTCCTATTACCTATCTCCTAATCTATTTATGACTATAACTTTGTTGCTTGTATCTTATGACTTATATTGTTTTATTTAGTATCCTAGTATGATTTATGTTGATTCCTTATTTTAGTATCCTATGACTATCACTAACTGTTGTATCTTATGGTTTATGATGAATGTATTTTTACGATGACTATGATCATTATTTATTGCTTGTATATACTGTACACTGAGAGCTTATGCACTGGAGACAAATTCTTTGTGTGTCCAATCCCACTTGGCCAATAAAGAATTCTATAAAGAATTCTAATTCTATAATCATTAGCATAGTCTCCATACTACAAGCCTAATTTCCAATTAAGAGTTCTTACTGTTACTGATGTTTTCAAATTTAATTTAAATTTTCCTGTGAAAGTATCAGTTAGTAACTATGAAGACAATGACAAAAATGATTGAATAGCATTGAACTTGCTACCTTTTCTTCGCTGGAAAAGCTTTTATTTTGTACAAAGGAAAAAGGCGAGGAAACTGGGAGCAGATGGATATTGTGATCGTTTTTTACATATAGTCTCCTTTAAAAGGATAAGGATTTGAAAGATAATAAAGATGGAGGGAACCGGTTTATTTATAAATATATTTTGGACAACATTTTGGAAAATATGGAGAAGATAATTGCCTGTTCAAAGGAGATTTCTTTGTTTCGACAAGGCAAAAGACAAGGACTAAGTGAAACATCAGTTTATACACAAGAGGCTTGTGCCCTGCTTATCGAGGTGGAAGAAGTAAATCCACAGTTGGACAATCAATTGATTTTGGAAAAAAGATTTGATATCAATGGACAAAGGACTTATGATAAAGAACTGGACGATCTTGTTTCAGAAGGTCAAGTTGGTTTGCAGACGCCATTTGAATTTGAGATAGAGAAAAAAAACATGGGAAGAAGAGGACAATATAAAAGAAAGGATTTTAAGTGAAATTTACTTAATGTTAAAAGAACGGGGAAATGATGTTCTGCTACGAGTCATTCAGATTAACTACAACTTTTATACTAATTTAACAAAATGTATAAGGGGAGCTTTCTTTTTGGAGTGTAGGCGGAAGCCCGATTAAGAAGATTGATGAGAAAGAGAAGAATTTATTTTTGGAGTTAATAATGCTTAAATTTAAAAAAACAGTTGGGGCACCTGAATAGTAAATGAATATGTTAGTTTAAAATTAAATATTTGTAAAATTAAGAAAGCATAATACAGGATTTTTGGGGTGGATAATGAGTTTGTAAACTTTTATTGATTAATGAAATTCATATAATGACATATTCAATGAAAATTTGTTTTAGAAATGTTTTAATAAGCCTATAATAACATAAATAGACAGAGAATGTTAGTTTATTTTTAATTATATAACTTGGATTGAATGTTATATTAGTGAATGAATTGGTTTAAAAAAGATATTGACTTGATTATGTTTTTAAGAAATGTAGTTTTATAGATTAAATTTTTTATTGATTAATGTAGTTGACGGTTAGATATAGTGATGAATGAATTCATTTGAAAATGTATTAATTTGATTATAATATTCTATATAGATAGAGAGTGAATTTTTAAAGAAATACTGGGTATATGTACTATGTTATTACTTGTTTTTTTAAAAAATAGATCACCATGTTTCCACGTGGGTTCTTAAGCTGTGTTGGTGTAAAATGGAAAACTAATAAAAATTGTTTTGAAAAAAAAATGATTGCAGCAGGAGCAACAAGAAGAAATTATTTTAGCTGGAAGGGAAGCAAAAAGCTAACTTAACTCTTCTTCCTCCTTACTGCAAAGAACACTCAGATGGTATGGAGCCAACTAAAGTGAGCCAGGCTGTAAATTCACTGGCAATATGCAGCCAAACACTTGAAGAAATTAGCACAGACTATCCAAGTACTCAGCTTAATCTCTACTCAGTCTGCCTGATGCACCAAGCTGGAGAACAGAACATGAACCTTGGCTGTGCTTTGCAATGTATAAAGAGATATTAACTTTCTAGCTTTCATTTTCTTTTTCCCCCACCTACCCCGGTCACAGCCTGTGTTTGTACAAAAACAGTAAGCATTACATTCTGTGCTGCATCCTAGGAGAAGCTAGGGAGCCAAAATAACGAGCAATAAAAGCCAAGAATGTGAAGAGTCAAAGCTGACTATTCACAGCTTTTAAAAGACTCTTAACTCCCACCCTCTTGCTGCAAATACTCCAATATCTGCACAATACAAGAATCTAAACAAATTTATTACAGTATATTAAATATGTCATTGGGAAAGTACACGGGTGAAATTTGTTTGGTCCATTTGGTTTTAACTTGTCAAACATCTTGTATAAGAATGTGGCTGGATGTCTGGAACTTTTCTGTTTGCTAATACATAAGGGTAACATAGGGTTTGAGTTAGAACTGAGGATCAAGGCTGCCCTTGGTCATAGAAGCTAAACTGCTTCGGAGTCCAAGAAGTGCTATCAGAAGTGACTGGAGAATGCAGAGTGCATTAATAGTGACAACCCCAATAATAAATATGCCTACCATACTACAATGGCCACTTCCACTATTATTAAAGTATTTCCCTAACTGCATTGAAGAATTTTATATAGATTATTTTTTAACTGACAGAAATCCTAGAGTCACTCAATCCTTGGCAAAATGTTGCTACTTAGAGACTTTGTAAGGAATTCACCATCATGGGACAGAATGATTATTTGCAACCAGGGGTAATTTTGCCTATATACAAAGACTGAAATTTTGGTAAAAGATTTTTCAGCAAGGCTTATATATGTAAATTGCATAGAAAGAAAAGTGCATTTTAAATTAATGTAACAGATAGGAACAGCATTCCTTACAGCCAAGAAATATCCTTATTATTTACCATGCTAATAAAAGTAATTTTATCAATAATTTTTACTTTTCTTAATGGATGCTGCCACTGATGAATATACATGCCACTCAAGTCCATCTGATAATAAGTATGTAGAATTAATATTGTATAAGTATTCATAGAAAATAATAAAACAGATTTAAGAAGAACATGGAATTGTCGATGTTGCTTTATATCTTTATTGCCTTTTGATGAGGTGTTTTATTATTTTATTCATGCTTCAATGATTTAATGTTGTGAAAAATTATTTATAACATATGCATGTTATTAAGATTGTACTGCTTGATTGTGGCACGGGGAAAAATCAAATAGCAATAGCACCAAGCACTTAGACTTATACACTGTCCCATAATACTTTACTGCTTGCAGAGCAGTTTACAGAGTCATCATATGGCCCCCAACAATCTGGGTCCTCATTTCACTGACCTCGGAAGGATGGAAGGCTGAGTCAACCTTGAGCCAGTCACGAGCACACTGCATTCTAACCACGGTGCCACGAGGGCGCTTTGTATAAGTAACATCAGCTACAATTATTATTATTCCCATTATTCCATACACATTCAACAACATGTAGTCAAAAAGGTTCCAACTTGCTGTATAACCCAAGCAGTCAGTGCAATGTGCCCCAAATTTTTCTCATTTGTCATCCAAAGTAAGCCACTGGGAATCTCAGTGCAACTAAAATTTTAGAAATTAATCCATTGCATCTTTCAGTCCTACCTCAAAATAGCATGAATAAAACATAATGTTGGCAATTATTAGCAAAGAAAAATTAGGATAAAAAGTCTCTTTCCATTTTTAACTAAAAATGTTTTTTATTTCAGTTGTCTAATATCTGTACCAAAGCTGCATTGAATAGAGCAGAGCAGAACAGAGATTTTTAAGAAGAGGCTAGACAGTCACTTGTCTGAGATGGTATAGGTTCTCCTGCTTGAGCAGGGGGCTGGACTAGAAGACCTCCAAATTCTATTCTATTCTATTCTATTCTATTCTATTCTATTCTATTCTATTCTATTCTATTCTATTCTATTCTATTCTATTCTATTCTATTCTATTCTATTCTATTCTATTCTATTCTATTCTTAGGCCCTTGGTTAGGACTTCAACTGTTAAGCTTTTACCAGTCCTAGACTGTGAATCAGATTGAAGATATAATAATAATAATAATAATAATAATGGTGGTGGTGGTAATAGTAGTAGTAGTACTACTAGTACCGTAGTAATACCAATAGTATTGCCTTTGGTGCAATCCCAAACCCAAAACAACTGGAGCACCACTTGAACACCATTGGCATTGACAAATTCGCCATTAGTCAATTGCAAAAGAAAGCCTTACTAGGAACTGCTTCCATCCTGCGACGATATCTGTAATACCATCAAACATCCACATATGCCTATCCCAGGTCCTTGGTAAGTGTTCAGTCTGAACATCTGGCTGACTGTGCAATGATGAATAATAATAATAATAATAATAATAATAATAATAATAATAATAATAATAATATGACAATATCTGTAACACCATCAAAGCTTGACATCACTATTGTGGAAAAAAAACTGGTTCATTGATATTGCAATACCAGGTGATATATGAATTGAAGAGAAATAGCTAGATAAAATAACAAAATATTGTGATTTGCAAATGAAAGTTGAGCAACTGTGGAGAAAGAAATCAATGGTTGTACCAATAGTAATAGGAGCCCTTGGAGCAATACCCAAAGGTCTGCCTAGATACATGGAAAATTTGAACTTATTAGACCTAAATATCCCACCCTACTCAGAACTACTCAGCGGCATGACAAAATAGCAACAATGATGCATTGGAAAATTTGCAAGAAATATCATTTGCCCACAAGCAAGAACTGGTGGGACCATAAAATAGAGAAAGTCATAAAAAATGAAAAAAGTTAAATTGCTCTTCAACTGTAGAATTCAGACAGACAAAAAAGTTTGGATAGTGGATGTAGAAGAGAAAGAATTGGGGAAGATAACAAAATACAAAGACATACAAATAGAAAGAGAATGACTGAGGCAAAGGCAAGATGGGTAGTACCAATAATAATAATAGGCACCTTGGGGGCAATCCCAAAACAACTGGAGCACTACTTGAGCACCATTGGCATTGACAAATTCGCCATCAGTCAATTGCAAAAGCCGGCTTTACTCGGAACAGCTTCCATCGTGTGACAATATGGTTAATACCATAAAACATCCACATCTGCCTATCCCAGGTCCCTGGTAAACCCAGCCTGAACATCTGGCTGTGCGATTATGATTATGATTATTATTGTTGTTTGTTATTGTTGTTGTTGTTATTGTTATTATTGTTTTGTTGTTGTTAGATATTAGATATTAGACAGTATTGGGAAAATTAGGTGTCCAACAGAGGGATGGCACAAGGGAAAAAATTGTCTCTGTCTAGTTATTTTGGCAGGAAATGCCAGTAGTGGCATCCCAAGGGAGGAGTTGAAACAGTTTATGTCCAGGATGTGAGGGGTCTGTAGATATTTTCTACAATATACAGGTCCTCAATGGAAGGCAGGCTAATTGCCATTGTTTTTTCCTGCAGTTCTAACCATTCATTGGAATCTGTATCTGTCCCGTTTGCTTGCTGTACCAAACCAGACAGTTATAGAAGTACAAATTACAGACTCAATAATTCCTCTGTAGAACTTTATCAAAAGCTCCTGGGTCAGTCTGAACTTTCTGAGTTGACTCAAGAAGAACTACAAGAAATACAACAAATTCTGGAATATTATGAAATAGAGCTTAGAATAGTTTAGAAGTACCTAATTACATCTAAATAAAAATATGAAATTAAACATTGATATGGTGATTAAATAAGAAAAATATAAGACTATCAGCAATCTCTATTATTGATTATTACTTTCCTTAGTCTGCAACATCCAGAAATAGTTGCCTAATAATCTAGTTTAGGCTGCCCTTACCAGACTTCGCATATAACGGCATAAAGCCATTCCAGGCTTGCTTACTATTCATTTCTATCCAGAGACCACAAAGCAAATGCTATCTGAATCACAAAGGCAGGGCAATTTACTTGATGGCAAATGAGTTGAATGCAGCCAAACATAATCTCTAGACTAGAGTACAAGGCTAGTATTATTCTGAGCACCTACTAGATCTTTTCCAAGGATTTGTGAATGTTCATGTCCTCTGAAACTCTCCTCCACCAAAGGCAGAGGCGGCTTCATATATTTCATGCTGACGCAGAAGTCATAATTTGGGCAGTACTGTTTGCCAAGGTTGAATGGATCTTCAAAGCTAGGGAAAAGTCTGCAAATCAAAAGGGGCACAGAATATTCTCTCATTATACTAATGCAATGGTACTAGTATTGGACTTCATCAATTGTTTAAAATTCCTCTAGGTACTGATCTTTCAATTTGGAATTTAAACTGGGTATGGTGAATTGCTACAGACTTAGTTTGAGTAACTGAATTGTGAATTGTTCTATTGCTATAGTGGAGGGAGGGAAACATTAAGATGCATGGTAAGAATTGATTCACTTAAAGGGACAAGTCTCCTTCCTTTCTCTAAAAATATTGTAGCCAACAATTTTAATTATCTAACCTTTTTATATTACTGTTTTATAGAGGCTTTTATTGTATGTCACCCACAGTCACATTTTGTGAGATGGGCAGCCATATGAATATGAATGGATAAGTAAATAACTAAATAAATAAGCAAATGAAGTTTAGAAAATGCTAAAGCACGCTATCTGAAATGGAATAATGTGATACAGTAGGGAAAAGTACATTTTGGAGGAACAACAAAGAAATTCATCAAGATTGCTTAGAAAGTCATTAATAAAGAGCCATCCATTTCTGCCATCCAGAAACAGAATGCTGCCTCTTCTGGTGGCAAGGGAACTAAGTAAGGAGAATAAGCCCTTAGTTGTGGGACAACTGTTGTTGAGTTATATAAAGATCTAAGCAAGAGGGAGAACTGCCAAGAATAAGAGTATTAGCTTTCCTCCTTTCTTTCAAGTGTTAAAACAGTGTTCTTTCTAAACTGTTTATTCCATCATTTCTGTTAATCCTTCTCCTTCCTGCCTTGATCCCACATCTACCTGGCACACCCATGTTAACAGCAGGTGCACAAAAGCAGAGGTGGGACTGTTATTAAGACATGCTCCATTACCATTCTAATCAGATGCTCCAATAGGCAAAGAGGCAGCCCACTGCATGATTGACAGGTACATATTTCAGATGCCATCTTCTTAGCTCTTTCCATTAGTCTGTTGCATAAATCAGTATTTTTAAACATTTCAAAATACAATGCCAACACTTATTTAATCCAGCTAAGAAACAGCTTAGTTTCTCCTTCTGTCTGCAAGACAATAACAATATAGTCATATTAATTTATATTAAAGGAATCCACTCAAAAAAACACATTTTCCCCTTCAAAATGCCTTGTTCCAACATTGTAGTATTTAACATGGGGGAATGACAAAAGTCATTCTAATCACAGTGCTAAATTTCAACATATTGAGAAGAAATAGACACTGAAGTGATTATATTTAGAAGTAATTTTTCCCATGGTTCTTGCATGATTTGAATAGTATAAGCAAGAAAAGACAGGAAAATTTTACAAAATTTTATTGAAAAATGACATAGAACAAATACATTTCTTTGAACTTCATTTTGATGTGTCAAATTTAGCAGGCATTTTACATCAAGCATTGTGACATGGGTTCATTGTCTTTGGTAGATCAGAACTGTAAATGAACTTCTGAGACAACCAGTATCCTACTGTGATCTTTAATCCATTAAATGTAATTGTTAGTCTAATTCATTTTCTTGCTGGTATTACAGATTCCTGCCATTAAATACATTCCAAATTTTAATTTACTTCCAGAAAACATCTTCTATTATTGATGAGGGGGCAGACCACATGTAAATAAAATTCTTTCATGGATATAATATTTCTATAATGTATGCAGCAGCTCATCCAAATCTTGAGGGAGAAAAAGAAGGAAGAGAAGGAAGGGACCATAATCATTATGTTAGTCTAAAATCTTCAGGGTGTATATCTTATTGCTTAATAAAGCATAGCCCCTTAAAAATATTCCTTTTATAAGGCTTATAATTGTTATACATTAACATTTAACATATATCACATATTAAAAATGATATTTGCTCATGCTCAGAATAGTCCTATTAAAATAAATTGAAATTTTTTTTGAACACCCAACAATCCACATTAGGCAAAATATTACAATCCCATCTAAATAAAAATAAAGGGCTCAAATCTATGAAAATAAAAAATTGACTAGGAAAAGAACTGCCTTTACCATTTCAACATATTCCCATTTTCTACAAATTAAAAATCTAAGCAGTAACTAGATAATAAAATAAGTCCTTAAAAATTAGTTCTGCAGCTATAGAAGTGTATAATAAAAGCAGACAATGTTTGAAACTGGATTTTGTGCCACATTTCTTTTATAGAGAGCCAGAACCAATGCAAAAGAAAAAAAGAATTATTACAGAAATCTTGAGGTGTAAATTGAATCACCATTTTTGACAATCTTCAGATTAAAATAGCAATTGGGACTGGGAAAACCATTGGTAAGCAATGGGCCATTAACCACGATGTCACATGACTACATCATTTAGCAATAGCAATTTCACAGTCCCAATTATTGCCATAACACAGAGACCACGTGGGTTGCTAAGCGGGAAGAGACAGAAGTCCCAAGTAAGGAGCATGGGAGTGTGGGGATCCTGGGCAGGCACCCAGATGTGTGAATGGGGGCCTCAGGCAGAGCAGTAAGACCATGAGTGGGCCAGCAAGGCTCATGGGTGGGCACTGGGCAGCCTAGGCAGTGTTGTGGGCAGGTGTGATCCCAAGCATGAGAGTGTGAGGCTCCTTGGGAGAAAAAGCCACAGCAATAACTTATGGGAGCAACTTGCAACCATCCCTGCTGGCTTCCCTATGACTTTGCTGCCTTCCCCTATGACTTTGAAGCCAGCAGGTAAATCCCCCTCATTCCACAGTTGTAATTTTGAATTGACATGGTGATAACTCAAGGACTACCTGTAACAATTTTGCATTTAGAAAAACAATGTTAAGTTTTATGATAAAACTCAGCCATGGAATTTTAAAACTATTAGCAAATGATAGAAACACTAAAGTGTCATCTGAGAGTATTCACATAATATTAAAAATAGAAAATTAACAATTGATTGAAGTGATGAAAACCAAAATGCTTCCATCCATCCTGCTTCCTACAGCTCCCATCCTGATAGCATTCCAAACATCTCAGAAAACCTGGCTATTCTCACAGGCCTAGGACTAGGGTGGGTGTTGTGTCCCTGTCAGCTGCTTTTATTATATCACATATTTCCTGGACATGCATGGTTCTTTCTCTCCCCCCCCCCGCCCCTTGGTCTTACGCTTCTGTTTTGTTAGCTATTCAGATTCTTCTAGAGTAAGCCAATCTCTAAATCTAAACTAAATAATGATGCCCCTTCCTGAATGTCATGGACCTAATGTAAAGGATGACACAGGATTAGAACAAATTAACCCACTAATCTTTTAGTTTATAAGACATCAGAATATATTTGCTTAGGACGGGGGACTGGATAACAGTGATGTTGTATAAATGAAAAATCTAACAGTATCTCCCAAAGATTTCTCCTCCCTCTGCAAGATGATTGGGGCAAACAATGATGATCTGACTCAATGTCCTAAGGGTTTCCACAAATCTCTTGGTGGAGACATTCGCAATTTAAATGCCCACTTAAGAAAAACATTCAGCATATGGTTGTAATATTGTCTAAAAATAGGAATTTTAGGGTCTTTTGTATAGTTAGGCCTCATTTAACCATTTGTTCTGCAACTTGTCAAACTTGTCAAACAGCACTGAAAAACAAGACAACTAGTTTTTGAAGTTGCAGCTGTTGCAGGGTCCCCTAATCATGTGATCACAATTCAAGCACATGGCAATCAATGTATTTTTGCAATGGTTGCATGTGATTGCCATTTCTGACCTTCACAGCTATCTTCTGACAAACAAATCAATGGGAAAGCTGGCAAGAAGTCACACATCATGGTCACTTGACCATACGTAATGACCTGCAGTGATTTGTTTAATGATATAGCTGGAAACGAGTCAGCATAGTCATGTGATGTCACTCTTGATAACCATGCTGCTTAAGCAAGGAGTCACTGATCCCAATTAAGGTTGGAAACTGTATCCGTTAAAGTGCTAGAAACGGGGTAAAATTAGTCTTGTGATTAATCGCTATGGCTGTGGGTTGCTAGAGGGCAATCCATTGTTTAAAGTAGCTGCATCCTAATACAGCCAGTCTTTGATTTAGGACCACAGTTGTGACCAAGATTTCCATTGCTAAGAAGGGTGGTTGTTAAGTGAATCATGCCCATTTTTATGACCTGTTTTTGCTATGGTTATTAAGCAAATCACTGCTTTTGTTAAGTGAATCATGTGGTCAATAAGCAAATCCAGCTTTCTCCATTGATTTTCTCAGAAGCCAGATAGGAAGGTCACAAATGGTAATCACATGATCCCGGTACAATGCAACCCGTTGCCAAGCACCCCAAACCATGGAGGGCTGCGATGATTGTAAGAGTGAGGACCAGTGGTAAATCATTTTTTCAAATGCTGCTATGACTTTGAATGGCTGCTAAATAAATGATTGTACATTGGGGACTACCTGTTTGCAATAGATTTTTATCAAACTATACCATATTGTACATCTGAAGTGTCTCCTAAGTTTGACACACTGATATAGGGCATCTTAGAACATAGAAAACCAAAGTTGGAAGGGACCTTTGAGGTCTTCTAGTCCAACTCCTGCTCAAGCAGAAGACCCTATACCATTTCCAACAAGTGGCTGTCCAGTCTCTTCTTAAAAGCCTCCAGCAATGGTGTACCCATAACTTCTGAAGGCAAGCCATTCCACCGGTTTGTTCTCACCATTAGGAAATTTCTCCTAAGTTCTAGGTTGCTTCTCTCCTTGGTTAGTTTCCATCCAACACAGTCCAACACTGGCAGAATGCATCAATGAACACAAACTAGCAGTCAGAAGACATGATGAAAATTATTTAATTTCAAAACATATAGACAGATTTAACCATAGTTTCAATTAGGAAAATGTGACAATCCTAAACTAAGCCAAGTCCAAAAATGCCAGGAAATTTCTAGAAGCCTGGCACTCTGACAAATCAGCCATCAATAGAAACATAGTGGTAGATAACATCTATAGACTGTACAAAAGAGACTATCACCCAGCCCAAAAATGAACAAAAAGACCCAAACACCTCACCACCAGCATTCAGCATCCAGATCAGCATAGATTAACTCCAATGTTAACAGTAGACCAACAATCAAGTAAACAATACCCCAGTCAAGAAACTGCCAAAGAAGCCAAGAGCAAACAGCCCAACCAAAGAATCCTAAGACTGCCCCCACCCACAGGCAAGACAGTCAAGACACCAGAATATAAACTGACAGCAAACAGGACTCCTTACTAGCACTGGTGATGTTAACTAGTTAGGGTAATGAAATGTCTGCAAGAAAACAAGCAAGCTCAGAAAGCACCAAGGACCACTCATTTCAACCCTGGGTGAGAATTGTTCTCCTTTACAGTCCAACACAGATTCCTATCAACTACAACCTGGTTAACATTTCAAGATCAGTGAAGTTAACCTAGGTCCTACCATTAATTAAAAGCTACCAAGGCTGTGGTCATAAAATCTAAACCAAAATAATAAAACTATTAAAGAAATTATGAACAGCAGAAAATAATATATTATCATTTGAAGAGATTAGTATTTTAATATAAAGGTCAAGAAAATGAGATCCAATCATAGTTTTAAAGCAAGGGTGTGGAAATAAAAAGTTGCAGTATTGCACATGGTCTCAGAAACCATTTTTTGCCACCCACAACAGTGCTTCTCAAACTGGACAACTTTAAGATGTATAGACTTGTGGCTTCCAGTTGTGATATCATGGTAACACAGATGCAGGGAAACAAGGCTCTGTTTCCCACACCCGAATTCTACCTGCTGGGGGTCGAAAAGGACCGAAAGTCGCCGCTTAGAGGCAGCAGGCCAAAGGGAAAATCTTTGTAGATTGCAGGTTGGTGGTATCCAACCCACTTGATCCAAGGAAGCTCCTGGACTGGCAGGAAGAAAGGCTGACCACACCCATGCTACCAGCCAGAAGCTGCTGACCACCAGGAGACCAATGACTACAACCAAGCAACAGCAAAACAGCTGATCTGGGTGAGATTATCTTATCTTTCTACAATTGAAAAACCTGTTCTGAAAAAAAGTCCCAGAAAGCAAGAAATCCCCAAAGCTCTCTCCTGAATAGAAGCAGTGGTTTAAGCCTCCAGGGAAAATAAAGCAACTTACAATGCTATTGTGGAGATAATTGAGTGGGACAGAAGAATAATACTTTGGGGAGCTTTAATATTCATAAACTTTTCTTTTTACTTTTTTATTGGAAAGATCAGACCATAACTTTGTAAGCTTCGTAAAGCTTGGTTGGAAAAATATTAAATGGACATCTAATGACATCTAGTGGCAAAACTAAGAACTACATTTAGCCTTGCTTGCTAACCTTATCTAGATATTGTGGCTGGAATGTCAGAACTCGGCTAGATGCCCAGATACTGCTTACAAACTAAACCCTTTGATGTCCCTGAAATCTACAGTCCTGGAGATTGTGGCTGGAAAAAGAGAAGAAACTCTTTGGGTTGCTGTTCTCTACAGGATGGATTAGTACAAATTGTTTTGAAGTCATCTGACTTCCTTGGATTATAAATACAGCTTGACTTGGAAACTTACAAGCTGTTTTGAGACAGAGTGACTCTTTTTACCTCTCCTATTTGACTGGAGTTCATTGGATTACAATTTTTTAAATCTCAAACTGGAAAAGAACTATCAATTTTGAACTACTTGGTGGATTATAAAGTATGATCAAAAGATTTGAGGGCGAGGAACAAAATGAGTGTCCTGAATTTAACTAAAGCTGGCAAAAAAGTACCCTCTGCCCCTTCCTCTGTTTCTGCAAGTCCAGTCTATCAGAAATCAATTGATACAATGTTTCAACAAGAAAAGGCTAACAACTTCCAGAAAGAAACAGAAGCAACATTTCAAACAATTCAAGAGGCAATCACCACTCATATGGCAGCTACAATGAAAAACCATGAGGAGACAAAAAAATGACCTTGAAAAAATGAACCAAAAAATTAATAATATGGACTCTCAATTTGAAAATTTTAAACAGATGGTCACAGAAAATGAATAAAGGATTCAAAAAACAGAAGATAAATCAACAGAGGTTGACCAAAAATAATAAGAATTAAAAGAAATCAGAAATTGATGCAAATAAATGGAGAATTAGAGGACTCAATAGCAGTTATGGAAATGGAAAAGACTTCTTCTTAAGATTTCAAAACATAATGGAAGACAAGGAAGAGAACCTTGTAGATCTGGCTGATGCATTAAAAATTGGGAAAAAGGAAATGGAAGGAGAATTAGACCAGATATACCGAGTTAACTCAAACTACGCAAGAAGAAATAAAATTCCTAGAGAAGTACATGTTAGATTTCTTAAAAGATCTATAGAGATGAGATCCTGTGAAGAGTGAGAGATGATCCTTTGAAATATAAAGGAAAAGAAATTGTAGTCCTCAAACAGATCCCTAGGAGAATAAGAGAGTCCTGAAGAGAATATCAATTTTTAACCAGAAAATTAATTGAAAAAGGAGTCACCTTTAGATGGCTGATCCCAGAAGGGATTTTAATCTATTGGGATACAAAAAGATACAGACTGGACATGCCACTTAAAGCAATGGAATTCTATGATAACCGCAAAGCATTCATGGAAGGGGGCAACTTTGAATCTGGTATAATGAGAGAAACGAAGAGACAGGAAGAGATGGTAACAGAAGGAGCAGTCAAACCATGAAAAGAAGAAGAAATTAAAAATACATATACAGAAGAAGGGACAAGACCAAGAGAACAGAGACAGATAAGATCGACTAGAAGATTAAGACCTAGATATAATTGAAAAAGATGGAGAAGGAAAATGGGATCCTTTCAATGAATATAAACAGACTGAACTCCCCCTCAAAAAGGAATTGTTTTGCATGACTACAGAAATTAAAAATAGATATAATTTGCCTCCAAGAAACACATATTAAGAGACAACACTATAAATTGTTAGAAAAACCGAAAATTGGCAAACTCCATTTTGCATTAGCACAACAAAAGAAAAGAGGAATAACTCTATATATTAAAGAAACAAAGAATCCTAAACAAATTTATGTGGATGAAAAGGGAAGAATATTAATGGTGGAAATAATGATAGACCAAAAACAGATACTGACGATAGCAATATATGCACCAAATGATAAACAAGAATAATTTTATCAAAAATTACATTAAAATATTAGAATTTGAATATCAAAATTTTTGTATAATGCAACTTTAATGCAATAGCTGATGGAACTTTGGACTATAAAAGCACTAAAATAGGGAAGAAAGATAGAAATATATTACCTAAAGCCTTTTTTAAAATGGCAGAAAAAATTGTATTCAAGACATATGGAGAAAAAAAAATCCAAAAAAATTGCAATATAGATGTCAACACTGCTAACATCAGATGTTTTTGCATTGACAACAGATGGAAATGTATCCATCTTTTACCTTTTGCTTGTAGAGTTAGATGATGCTGAGACGGGGGATGTGAACGAGAGTCCAGCTAGACATAACAACACTAAACCTAGCGTGAGAAACAAGGTTATTGTAACCAGTCCTGATAAGGAATTGGCAGGCTGGAGAACTGGAGAGGAAGCCTGCATTTCAAGCTAACTGGGGAATGTGATTTATGACTGTTAATTGGAGGAGGGAATTGTGCTTTGATACTATGTGCTCAGGGGAGGGGAATTCAGTTTTTGGCTCTGCTTATGCAGTAAAGATATTATGCTACTCAAAATAAAGATTCTTTAAGGTAAACAATGCCTCAAAGTTCTTTTGAAGAGTTTCATCTGTTGAAACCATGACAATACATTTTATTCAAATAGATACAAATCATGGTCTAGAATTGATATGACATGGATATCCTCTGAACGTAACATGATGATACAAGAAATAGAGATAGAAACTAATATATGGGCAGACCATAATCCAATAAAGATGACTTGGAGAGGAGCTATGAAAAAATTAAGATGGTCCCTGAACAAATCTATATTGAAAGAAAAAGAATTTATACAACTAGCGACAAAGGAAATGGACTTCTTTTTCAAAATAAATAAGAAAGAAGAGACATCACTTCAAAATGTGTGGGATAGAGCTAAAGCATATTTTAGAGACCTGGCTGTAACTTATACTGCTAAAAAGAACAAAGAAAGAAAACAACAACAGTTAAAGTTGAAGGAAGAACTTAGGAAATTAGAATTAGAACTACAAATAGACCCACAAAAGAAAACACTTAAAAAGCAAATGGAAATAATAAAACATAAATTAAACTTAGTAGAGGCAGAAACAATTGCTCAACAAATTAAAAAGGGCTAAACAGAATTTCTTTGAAAATGCTAATAAACCGGGGAGATAGTCAGCACATAAATTGAAAAAAGAAAAAGAGAAAAAACTGATACACAAATTGCAAGACTCAAAAGGTGAATTACAGTTTCAAAATAACACAATTAACAAAATCATCAAAGATTTTTATGAGACCCTTCATGATACAGAGGAAACTTCAAAAGAAAAATACAGCAGTATTTAAAAAAAGCAGACCTCCCAAAAATTCCAGACAATATTCAAAACATATTAAATGGAAAAATATCTATGATAGAGATAACAGAGGCCATAAAAGGGCAAAAAATGACAAGACTCTGGGCCCAGATGGACTACCTGCAGAACTTTACAAATCCTTGCAAGATATATTAAGCCCGATAATGAAAGAACTGTGTAATGAAATACTTTTGGAGGCTAAAATACCAAATACATGGACAGAAGCTAACAATACTTTAATACCTAAAGAAGACTCTGACTTGTCCCAAATAAAAAATTATAGACCAATATCGTTATTAAATGTAGACTATAAAGTTTTTGCCTCAATAATAGCAGAAGACTGAATTTATACATACAGACCAAAATGATTTTCTATCTAAAAGACAAAAAATAACTTAAGAATGATTTTAGATGTTTTGAAGTACTATGAAATTCATCCCAGGAAACATATGGCATTAATATTTCTAGATGCACAGAAGGCATTTGATAACATAAATTGGCAATTTATGTTCCAGCAATTAGAGGAAATAGACTTTGGAGAAAACTTTATAAATATAATCAAAACAATTTACAATAAACAAACAGCTAAAGTAATTGTAAATGGAGATTTTACAGAAAAAAATTTCCTCATTACTATTTATATTAACACTGGAAGTATTGAATAGAAACATCAGGCAAGACATAGAAATTAAAGGACTGGAGATAAAAGATGAAAAATATAAACTACAAACATTTGCAAACGGTTTTGTTTTTATATTAGAAGAACTGCTTGAAACAAGCGTCAAACTTATGGAGAAAATAGAAGAATTTGGAGAAACGGCAGGGTTGAAAATAAATAGAGAAAAGACTAAAGTGTTAACTAAAAAACTTACAGAAAAACAAAAAAAATCAACTAGCAAAAAAAACCAAACCTCCAAATAGTTAAAGAAGTTAAATATTTGGGAATATTTAACAGCAAGATGTGCAACAATAAAAGATGACAACTACAAAGATTATTAAAACAAATAAAACTAGATCTGAAAAAGTGGAAAAATCTATAACTTTCGATGCTGGGAAGAATAGCAACAGTGAACATGAATATCTTACCAAATATATTTTTTTATTTCAAACAAATACCTATAACAGTGATGGCAAACCTTTTAGAGACCGAGTGCCCAAAAACCGCTTCCCCCTGCCCCATCCCCACATCTCCTGCCCGCAGGGCCACTCACCACCTCCACAGCCTGCCACAGCAGATCACCCAGGCGGCCCAGCAGCGCCATGGTGGCCACACCCTCTGTCCGTGCCCCGCAGCATCTATATGTGATGGGGCGCAAGGGCGGAGTCTTGTCCCTGGTGCCCGGCTGCCATGTCTTTGGCTGCACTGCTCTGCAAAGGCTGTGCCTGGGGCGACTCTCCTCCGGGGGGACTACTGGTGAGGAGGGGGCCACAGGGGGTGGCAGGGCTGGGGCGATGGCATGCGTGCCCACAGAGAGGGCTCTGAGTGCCACCTCTGGCACCCATGCCATAGGTTCACCACCACTGACCTATAAGATTGGGAAAAACCTTTTTTGATGAACTAAACACAATACTGAAATTTATTTGGCAAGGAAAAAAAAGCCAGAATTAGACTGAAAATGCTACAAGAAACAAAAGAAAATGGAGGATTTGGATTACCAGACTGGACACTATACTACCAAGCAACTATATTAACATGGATAAAAGAGTGGATAATGCTTATTTTCAAAATCATTATGTAAGAAATGCACTTTTCTTAGAATGGGAAAAAATAAAAGCGAAAATTTATATTAAAATACCTGGATGGTTTTCAACAATTGAAGTGTTTGCTTACCCAAACTTGATCAATTACAAGAAAGTTGTGACCTATAAAGATATTCTGGACAATGAAGGGAAATTGAAATATAGACAAGATTTAGAAGAGCGGGGTATTGATCTATCATGGTGGCCATATTTGCAAATTCAAATGAGATATGAAAAAACAACGGGATTTTACAAAGAACAGGCAGAATTTGACCAGATACTGTTGAATACAGATGAAAAACTGATTTAAAACCTTTACAAACATTTGTTAAGCTTAAAGATGGAAGAGGAACAAGAAACAATGATAACATGGGCAAAGAACTTTGGATACAATATAGAATTAGAAAATTGGCAAAGCTTATGGGAAAGAAACTGTAAAATAACAAAAGCGGTGACCTATAAAGAAAACCTATATAAAATGTTTTATAGATGGCATTTAGCACTGGTGAGATTAGCAAAAATGTTTAAAAATATGTCTAGTAAGTGTTGGAAATGTAAACAAAAACCAGGTACTTATTATCATATCTGGTGGACATGCCCTAAAGCTAAAAGATTTTGGTCAAAAATACACATATGGTTAGAGAAAATTATTAAAAAACATATAGACTTTAAGCCAGAATTGTTTTTGTTAGGCATAATAGTAGGAAACTATGAGAAAGAATGTATATACTTAATTTTACATGTATTAACTGCAGCAAGAATAGTATTTGCTCAATATTGGAAAAATGAAAATCTACCAATGGAAGAAGAATTAAGAAAAATTTAGATTGTGCAGAAATGGACAGATTGGGATAGTATTAATCTATACACCAAGGAAGCCAATATATCTATTTAACAGCTACTTTCCACTACAATTTGTTTAACACTGAAATATCAGATGATATTTCAAAGGAATATCAGAGAAAGAAAATTGTTCTGAAAGCCAGTGAAAATATTTTATCATACAAAAGCAGGTCATATTTCTGATAAACTTATTTATCAAGAACACATAAATATGAAATAAGCAATGTAAACAAACACTGTATTGTTCAGTTTACACAAACTAACAAGAAATATATTTTAAGAGACTAAATTATGGTGCATCTTTTATATATTAAAACAAAGTTTGACACCCTATAACTAATACAAATAACATTTTTGCACTCATGACAATATCTTCTAAACCCTTATAAAGAATTTCATATTTAATTACTGAAAGTAAAAAAGTGGAAAAGATATTTAGAAAACATTACCTTACTCTTTTGCAGCTAAGTTGGTTAAACCATGTCCCTCAGAAGTCACTAACTTACTAAGAAAAGAGCAGCTGTTTCAACTTGTAAAGATAATGAGGTTTTAGTCTGTGGCAAAATGTTCTAAAAGGAAAAGGCACTTAATGCATCAGTTTCAACAACATAATGAGTTAAGCTGTTTTGTTAATTTAATGTAATGTACTTGTAGAAATAAGAAACAGGGTGGGGCTGGGAGGAGGAAAGGAAAAGAAAAGAAAAAGAAATGGTGGCCTGTGAGAATCAAATCAATGAATAGGTAAGTATAGGGTATTTTCATTTTGTTTCATGGGAATCAAACTGTTTAATTACAGAGTTCATTTTATTTATTTCTCCAGCTCTAAATTTGAAGGCTGTAATGGTCAAGGGCACTGTAGCTGCTTAGAGCTACTTTAGTGATTGTGATAGTGTACAAATAAATAAACAAATAAAGCATAAGCAACATTCACACTTTTGAGAAATAACCTTGTCCACCTACAAGGTAAAAAAAGATTTTAAAAGATGATCTGTATGTGTACTTGCAATACATAACATAAGTGGATGGGAACATCTTATAACAGTCTAATTTTACATTGGGAAATAACTTGCCTTTAAAAAGTATATATTTCAAATTTTTGGTTTTCCTGTATAGGAAATATAGGTTTAATGATATGTTTTTAAGCAATCCTCAGTATTACTTACTTTCATTTCCTTCCTTCCTTCCTTCCTTCCTTCCTTCCTTCCTTCCTTCCTTCCTTCCTTCCTTCCTTCCTTCCTTCCTTCCTTCCTTCCTTTATCCATCCATCCATCCATCCATCCATCCATCCATCCATCCATCCATCCATCCATCCATCCATCCATGAAATGTATATGGCCACCTATCTCACAAAAATGATATTCTGGATGTTATATAACAAGAGAGTAAAAATATTAAAATATAAATGACAATTATTTTAAAGATTGATTTAAAAAACACAAAGTTAAGACAGAACAGCAGATGTTAATAACAATGGTGCCACTATATATCTCAGTAATATACCTCAGTATATTACCAATCCCAGGGGCTCCCTAGCATAACCAGGGCTTGAGGGATTTACAGAAATTCAACAGGATGGGGCCAACTGCACTTTGTGTGTGTGTGTGTGTGTAAGGATGTTCCATAAAGCAGGAAGCCATGGCAGGGAAGGGGGCCTCCTGGGACCTCCAAATGTAGCTCTCTGACTGACAGGTCCTGTAGCATGCCTTTTCTGTCAGATCTGATGGGATCGGCACATATAATCAGGGAGAGGCATTCCCTCAAATAACCAAATCCCATGCCATGTGGGGCTTTAAAGTCAAACAATTATCTTGAATTGGACCCAGAAACAGACTAGTAACCAATGTAGCTCTCAGACCAGAGGTGTGTTGTTCTAGAGACACACATAAACTGCCCAGGCTGCTCCATTTTATACCAGCTGAAGTTTCCAAATATTCTTCAAGGACATATATAGTCTAATCCAGCGGTTCTCAACCTTTTTTAGGTCGTGACCCCCAATCTGTCAAGCACCTCCTGCGCCGCGCATGCGTGGTGCTACCTCCTGTACCGTGTATGCGTGGTGCTGCCCCCTGCGCCGGCCGAGGCATAGGCCGCTGCTCGTTCGGGGCGGCGGCAGGCAGGCCCAGGCGCTCCTGGGCAGCCGTGGCAGCGATGGCACAGGGCGACCATGGGCTGGGCCACCACCTGGCCCAGCCCAAGGGAGGTAAGCCACCCGCCGGGCCCCACGCGCACCAAAAACTCTCCCTGCGCCCGCTGCTGCCCCGCTAGCCTTACCTTCGCTGCCGCTCATTTGGGGCGGCGGCAGGCAGGCCCAGGCGCTCCTGGGCGGCCGCGGCAAGCAGCAGCGACAGCGCAGAGCGACCACCAGCTGGCCCAGCCCAAGGGAGGTAAGGCACCTGCTGGGCCCCACGCGCGCCAGCTGCCCTCCCTGCGCCCGCTGGCCTCCCACCTCCCACCCCTGGCCCTCTTTTACTTACAGTTTTAGTAGTTGCTCAGTAGGGAGGGGTGGAAAGTTCCGGACCGCTCGCCTTCGCTGTAGACAACTTGCAGCATCGTTTGCAGACTGGGACTTTTGGCGGGCTCAGCAGGGCGGAGACAGCCTGGACAATTCCTATTGGCTTTTGAAAGCCAATAGAATTAGACTCTATTCAAGAGAGTCTATTCTATTGGCTTTCAAAAGCCAATAGAATAAGAGGGAGTAGCACAGCTAAGGAAAAGAGGGAAAAAATGGCGGACTGTGTTGTTTGGCGACCCCCGTGAAATGGTCGTTCGACCCCAAATGGGGTCATGACCCACAGGTTGAGAACCGCTGGTCTAATCCAATACATAGGTGACTACAACATGAGTGAGCAGAGTGCTCCAATCTAGGAATGGGTACAACTGATACAAAAGATAAGTTGTGCAAAGTGCCTCCTAGCCATGACAGCCACCTGCACAGGAGTTGTGAGTCCAGGTTGTGCACCAGGTTTGTTTAGGGCAATACAATACGTCCAGCACTAAAGACAGCAGAGTCCTACAAGTCCCAATCCCAAAGCCACTCACTTTTGTTAGCTGAAGCCTGTTGTTCACCAACCAGATCCTCACAGCATCCAAGCACCAGGATAATATGTCCACAGCATCTCTTAATTCACCAGTGACAAAGATGTATAAATGGGTAGCATCAATGTACCCATTTATCAGATGGCCTTGTGTAATTGTTGAATAGTAGAGAAAGCATCGAACACTGCAGCGCCTCTCACAGGTGAAGCCAAGAATGGGACCTTCCTCTCCCCATCACCCCATCAAATAGAATCAACAATGGAGAAAGGAGGCAAACCAGCACAATACAGTACCATCCATCCCCAATCCTCTGAGTTGAAACAATTGTTTATGGTATCAAAAGTCACAAAGAGGTCATGTAGGACAATGATGAATGCAGAACCCCTATCCTGCCCTCATCAGAGATTATCCAGAAGGGCAACCAACACTCCTTATAACCCATACCCTGAATTCTAACTGAAAGTGATCCAGATAATCCTCTTCACCCAAGATCCTTTGAAACTGTTATGCAACCAACTTCCCCCAAAAGGGGAGGTTAGATTGCACAAAAATTGCTACGGTAGAACCCAGTCACGCAACAACCCCTCAGCCACTTTAACAAACCAGAGGATTTAAAGAGCAGGTGACTCAGCTCACAGTCCTAAAGATCCTGTCCACTTCTTCAGGCTCAACTGGTTCAAACCATTCCCAGGTTCCAGGCAAGACTCTCCCTCAGCAACTCCTCTGGGCTTGCAATAAGGCCAGCATCCATCTGCAAGTGGACTTTGTCTGACAGATGCTAAACAAATTCTTCTGCACATCTGTCTGGCTCAGCCCAAGAATAATGTAGAGCAATTTATCATTAGTGTTGTGAGGGGAGTGGAAACTGTGCAAGCTTATATTATAGGTGGAAAAAGGAAAGATGAGGGAGCGACTAGGATGCCTGCTAGTGAGACAGGATGAGCCCTCTTGGGGACATGCTGCAGTGCAGTGTTATTCATGGCCCACCATTGTCTTTGTTCCTCTCCCCACAGCAAAGTGGCAGGCAGTTCTGGGAATGAGGAGGAGGAAGAAGAGGTTTTACCTGGAAATGGTGTAAATATATATTATATGTGGAAAGAAGAATGACCTAGTGGGTCATGGATTGTTAGTGTACCTTAAATCTTTCTCTTAACTGTGCAAATGAAAACCACTGAAAACTAAATCCCTCTGTAGCCAATTGGTCTATTGGTTTTATTTAGTTAATAATATTTAGGAAATGTCCATCTCCCTAACAGCAGGACTCTGGGCAGTGTACAAATAAAATAGTAAAAACACAAAAACAGTATATAAAATTTAAAAGAGGCAATCAATGTTAAAAATTAATTACAAGGCAGAGGGATGGCTTTCAGGGTACTAACCAGCTCCACAGCTGTATGGTCCCATGTGTGCCCCAAGCAAGGCCACAGAGCCATAATGTTACTTTATTTTCTAAAAATTATTTATTTTCCACCATATTCAACCCTCTAATCAGTAATATGAAATCCCCTCTAATATATCAAAACCCTAGTTTCCTTCAGCCTTACTCTGGCTTTCTTCCTTTGCCAACCGACCTTCCATGTCAATACTTTTGAATCATCAAACAGATATATTATCTCTATATAAATAAAAATGTAAATGTTTGTTTGTTCAAAATCTTAAATCTCCAAAAGTTCTTCACCGATTGCTTTGAAGTTTTGACACAACATTGCATTTGGATGCGCACATGTTTTTATGTTTTTATATACCTACTATTATATAGATGTCACACCTGTGACAGGTAACAACATGCTTTTTTGAAAAACAGCACCATCTGTTGGACGTAAAAGCAACACACACTACGATTTCAGACAATCTCTATATCTGCACAGACAATGGAACAACAAAAAATATTGTATACCCACAAGCATTGTGAAATTAAACATATTACAAACGTGCCCTTTCTCTTTTCTTTCTTTTCCATTTAACCAGATTGAGCCACAGCAACACGTGGCTGGGTACAGCTAGTTTGAAATAAGAAAGACAATTCGATTACAGTTTTTTTTGAAAGAACTAGCCCATTTGTATTCATTAGATCGCCTCCCTATTACTCCAATTTCCCACAATTGTCCTAATAGGTTTATCTTCCATTCAATCTGTTTTTCTTCCTTTTCGTCAAATTTCTTCTGGTTTATGTAAAAAGTCTTTTCCATTCTCAATGTTGTCACTCCCGTTTCTGAATTTTCTGTTAACTGGGTCCCCTGTCTTAGTGTTTAGTTGTTCCACTTCCATGTTGTTTTCTGTTTAGTTGTTCCACTTCCCTGTTGTTTCACACACACAAACGGGGGTGGGTGTTTGTCCCGTAGGTAGAGTTATTCAAGGAGAAGTGTGAGTTCTTTTTTAAACCAAGAGAAAACTCAGAAGACAGAAGTTGAGGAGAAGTTGGAAGGAGAAGTGAGAAGTGGGATACAAGGCTAGGAAAAGACTGGAGTTCTGTTCATCAACCCAGGAACCCAGAATCTCCCAGAAACGGAAAACCCAAGAATAATGCAGACAGCTAGGAATCCTTGTGTTGGACGTAAGCTTCCCATCTTTATATTTCTGTACCAGGGAGAGACCTGAATATTCATGAACTTATAATATTATATTCTGAAATAACCAGTTCAATTCAATTCCACCTCAATATTTTTATTCTCTTTAAAAGCAAGTTAAAAAACAAATCTGCAGCAGAGCAGTACCATCTTATGTTGTGTCTGGAACATCTCTTTGGAACATCTGCATCTTAGTACCTAAAATTTAGAAGTTATTTTCAATTTTTTAATGGACAAATTGATTACTAATTTTTCTCCTTTTGATATCTTCATTTCCTTTGTGGATGTGCATGTTCTTTTTAATGATGAGTGTATTTGTGAACCTGTTTTGATTTGTTCTAAAAAAAACACAGTTTGTGCCATTATTATGACTGACATTATCTATTGCAGTCACATTTTGTGGTAGCTAAATTAGAGTAAACAAACTTGTGAAAAGAAAAACATGTTTGTTTTCAGGTTAATTATGATATAATTTTTGGTCATTATAATTTAATCTTGTACAATTTTCTTGATTGAAGTATTTTTGTTCATAATGACACTGACAGAGACCTTTATCTATAATTGTTAATAATCCTTAGTTGTTCTTCTAATTCCTGTTGTGGATCTACAAGTGATATAGTGATATAGAAAATGGATATGTTCACATAGATCCATATCTTTTTGCATTCAGTAACTTTGAAAATCCTTCTGTTTAAGGGGCTAGCTCCAAAACTATGAAAACATCAATGTATATAAAGTAAAAAATATATAACCCAATAATATATGTTGTCAATTTGTTTTTAAATAAGGACTTTATTTTTCTTCTCAAGTAGATTTTTCTCATTAGCGCATATAGTATTTGAATTACTTCTAGGACATTAGCTTTTACTGCAGTATTATAAAAATACCATAAGTTAGCATCTTTTAAAAATACATTTACTTTGTTCTAAAATGATTATAGCAATCATTTCCATTTGGAGAGTTTTATGTTTAAAAAATCCTCTTTTATAATATAAAGATTTCATATTAATTATATTTTTGTCAGATCTGCCCCTGTTTACTCTCTCAGGAAAGTAGGACTCGTGACTCCATTTAATTGAAGCAAAGGAACTTTTACTGAAAGAAACTGGTTGCAGCAGTCAAGCAGAATCTGGTGTTCCCATGTAAAATACAAAATTATTCTTTCCAACTCCCAATCCCTTCCCCCATGACCAGTCCCCTTGGCAGCCAATGTGATGCTAGTAAGATGTTTTGAGAAACTCTGAGGTGTGAAACTGCTAACATTCCATTCTCAGGGTAAACGGCCTTGAAAATCCTGGTACAAGCCGGTTTAGTGATCTGGTCTTCTTCTGTTGTCACTTTCTCTCCCCATTCCTACCACCACATCCCTATTTCCCACCATCTGATACACAGGGGTGGATTGTTCCAAACTCCTTCCCCCTCCCTTCCCCTTTGATGGCAGGAGTGCAGGCCAATGATCGAGATCCTGACATGCTGCCCCTCTTGACAGGAATGTTAGTCTTGCAAAAGAAGAGAGAGAGGGGGGAGAGAGAGAGAGAGAGAGAGAGAGAAGGAAGGAAGGAAGGAAGGAAGGAAGGAAGGAAGGAAGGAAGGAAGGAAGGAAGGAAGGAAGGAAGGAAGAGAAAATCAGGGTTATATCATTTTGGTTTGTCAGGGTATTGGTTATGGAAGTGTTTAAGGAGTTTGGTGGCTTTAACATGGTTTAAGATCCACCCACTCCATTTCAGAAGGGGGAAAGTCTTTCCATGCCACTAGGTACTGGATCTTCCCACAGTGTTTGCAGGAATCCAGAATGTTTTTGATTTCAAAATGCTACTCCCCTTCGATCATGAGAGGTTCAGCTAGAGGTGATGGCATTGGGCCCAAGGGGGAGAGCGCCTCAGGTTTCAGCAGACTGCAGTGGAAAATCGGATGGATGTGCCTGAATGATTTGGGGAGTTCAATCTCTACTGTAATTGGGTTATTCAGGCGTTTAATGGGAAAAGGTCCAACATATTTGGGGCCCAGGTTTTTTTGAGGGAGGGTTGTCTGGATTGCAAGTACTTGGTAGATAGATATACCTGATCCCCTATACCAGACATGTCAAACTCGCGACCTCACATGACACCGCGCAACGTATCAGGACGGTTTTGCCATTGCAGGCAATGGGGTGGGTGCAGCTTCTGGATGACGCATCTGGCCTGCGGGCCAGCAGTCTGACATCCCTGCCCTATACCAAAGTCCTTAAGTTTTGCATGTTTTTTGTCTGCTTGCTTTTTATAGGTATCCCTTGCCTCTTCTAGTAATTTTCTAGCCACTGGCCAGATGTTTTATAATTGGGTCACCCAATCTTTGAGAGAGGTGACAGAGGGGTGGCCACAGGTAATTATGGTACTGAGACAAAGTCTTGGCCCATGGCCACATTGAATGAGGTGAAGCCTGTGCTGCTATAGACAGAATTATTGTACACTACTGCAGCAAATGGGAGGAGTTCCATCCAGTTGTCTTGCTGGTAGCTTACATAACACCCAAGGTACTGTTCTAGAACCTCATTTGCTCATTCACACCCCCATTAGTTTGAGGGTAGTGACTGGAGTTTATTTATTTAATTTAATTTAATCCCTGGGAGTTCCCCAAAAGTTCCAGAAATTCCTGCCAAAACTCCAAGATGAATTGGACTCCATGATCAGAGATTATTAATTGCTAAGCACCATGCAGTCTATAGACATGTTGAATGAAAAGTTTAGCCAAGGGATGGATTTTTTGGCAGGGCACAAAATGTACTTGTGTGGAGAATAGATCTGTTATGATCCAGATTACCATATTTCCTGACCTCTCAGGGATTTCTACAATAAAGTCCATGGGGATTTCTTTCCATGGAGCGCTAGGCTCTGCTACTGTTTGAAGGAGCCCTGGTGTTTACTCTTGCTGTAGTTTGGCTGAGGCACATACTGGGTGGCTTGCCATGTACCCTTCAATGTCCTTTTACAGTGATGGCCACCAAAACTGTTTTTTGACCAAATGGAGCATTTTAATGAACTCGGAATGTCCCACAGTCTCTGGCTTTTCGGGACTTATATAGTTTAGCTCCCACTCATGTCAAAATATTTCTCATAGCGTGCTCATTCTTATGTTTCTGGAACCATTTGTCTTCTTCCAGGGCTCCTTTTAAAGAAGCTTCAATGCATTCGGCTTTTGGATCTCTTGCTTTCGTTTGTGCCCTGGTGGTTACTGGTGCCACTAGTTGGTGGAAAGGGATGACTGGCCTGATTATTTTTGGCTTAGATCTATTATACTGAGGCATTCTAGATACTGTATCAGCTAGGAAGTTTTTTTCCCCTGGAGGTATTTCAGAGTGAAAATGAAAATGAAACTATTGTACCCATCAGACTTGTTTGGGCGACAGCTTTTGGGGATTTTTTAGGGCCTCTAGATATTTGTGGTCTGTCCAAATCTCAAAAAGAACCTTGGTCCCCTCCAGAAAATGTCTCCATGTAAGCAATGCCCATCGCACTGTGTATGCGTCTTTTTCCCAAGTGGCCTGACGCTCAGTGTTGGTGAAGTTTTTGGATGCATAGGCGTATGGTTGCAGTGCCCCCTCTTGGTTTCTTTGTAGGAGGACTGCCCCCACAGCCACATCACTGGCATCAGCTTGGATGACAAAAGGAGCATTCAGGTCTGGGTTCTTTAGGACCACTTTGGCCGCAAACAGGCCATTGGAGTGGCTGGCTGGGCTTGGGTATTCCCCTCCTTTTGTTTTTAGCAAGTTCATGATGGGGAAGGTGATTTGTGTGAACAAGAGGATGAATTGCTGATAGAAGTTTGTGAATCTCAAAAAGCTCTGCAGTTGTTGCCTAGTGCATGGTGGAGCCAAGTCTAGTACCAGGGCAAATGGCTTTGAAGATCCTGGTACAAGCCAGTTTGGTGATCTGGTCTTCCTCCATTGCTGCTTCCCCCCTCCATCCCCTCCATATTTCCCACTATTTGATACACGGATGTGGATTGCCCCAAATGCATCCTCCTCCCTTCCCTTTTGATGGTAGAAGCCCATTAAGGAGCCAGGCCAACAATGGAGATCCTGACAATTTGTTTTATCCTGCCTTTATTATTTTTTATAAACAACTTATAGCAGCGAATGTAATACTCCCTCCTATTTTCCTCACAAAAACAATCCTATAAGGTAGGTTGGGCTGATAGGGTGTAACTGGCCAAAGGTCACCCAGCCAGCTTCCATGCCTAAGGTGAGATTAGAACCCACCGTTTCCTGGTTTCCAGTTTGGCACCTTAATCACCAGACTAAACTGGCTCTAATGTCTACTCTGACCGATTCAGACTAAACTCCGATTTATTAAATATATATTTGTTTTCCTCCATTAACTCAATTAGGTTTTGTTATGTCTGGTCTCTCTCAGCTCATTAAAAGCTACGTAAATGTCTTTAAGAGATTTATTAAACACATTTCAAAAGGATTCATTTCAAAGCCAACTGCTGACATTTTGCTGGCAAAAACATCTAAGACTAAGTATTTACAGTTAGATTACAACAAACTCTTTCCAAACATCCCAATTACTCACTCCGTCTTTATCACAGTGTCCGAGACCTCATTATCCTTCGCTAGGTTTTTCAAAACATCAGACTTTCAAAGCATTGCAAAAGCTTCCAAACCTCTCATTGATAAACGTTGCCCGTAACAAGGGCGTAGTCTACTTCCCCCTTCTAATATAGTGTCCGATACGTCACTTCCCCCCATTACTTCCTTTTTCCAGTTAACTGACACCTTCGCTTATCAAACCTTCTGAACCTCGGATCAATCCATTGCTCGTCTTGCTCTAAATCTGACTCATCATTTGGAGAGTCTGAATCAGAATGCATACAAAACTCCTCATTGTCTGATTCGGCTGCCGGGGGGGGGGGAAATACCCAGAGGGGCCGGCTTGTGCTTCCTCATTCTCTGATATGTCATCATCCAGTCGTGAGACACCCACAACAGGTTTATATAGATATGTCTTTTCATTTTCTCTCAAAACAACAATGTGAATTAGGTTGAGTTGATTGAGAATGACTGACACCAAAAATCAGTATTTTCATTGACACTTCAAATATTTTATCATTTCTAAAAGTCTTTGATATTCTGTCACAGGCCTATTAAATATTTCCTTATCAGACCTCAAAGTATTACTTGAGATAGGAATAACAGTTTCACATGAGACTTACATCTATTAACCAAACATATGCTTCCAGATCACTCTGAACAAAAAAAACCCCGAACATCCCAAAATAGAAAGGTGCATGTCAGTTTGACCCACTTATTATAAAAATTCAAATTTAAAATCCCTGGGCACTTCCTCTATATAAGTATAAACACAGTATACCCATTGTCTCAGTCAAGGATACAGTCAACGAGTCTCCCCATTCCTCCAATTTAACTAACTTTTTTTCAGTTTTCTCTGAGGTTTGTTCTTTTTCTTTTACCCCTAGCCCATAGAGTACAATTATCTGCATCTATAGACTGACGTCTGTGTCTTTGGAAGAACCAAAAGCTAATGATTTATCCTCATATTAAAAGGATAGACATTCCCAGGGAGATTCCACTGAGTGCTAGTTGTGATTTAGTTATTGTATTGTTCTCTTAAACTAGCAACGATCTTCTAGTTAAGAAATCCTGAAACCACCATAATATTTTACCTCCAAATCCAGTTGGATTAATATATAAAGCAAGGCAATCTTCTATAATATTTTAACACCCCATAATAAATTAGGTAGCTTACCTATGGTTACTATTGACTCTTAACAATGCAAAGTTTTCTGAATTTCAGTTACCAGCTGAATAATATGATTTGCCGTATATCAACAATTTAAGTCTTTTGAACACAAATCAAATCAACAGCTCCAAATCATCCACTAAATATTCCAGTTTCTGACCATGAGCCATTAAATTATCTACATTCCAACTCAAAAGCTCCAGACTAAGCTTTGAAAGTTTATATTTTCCCATTTCCAAAAACTTCTGCTGCCTTCACAATAATCAAAACCTTTCCATACTTTTTCATTGTGCTTATCTAGTGTTTTAATTTGTCATTCTTAGGTTCCTTTGCCATTTCTGCTCTGTGCCTGTTTTGTGTCTTGCAATCTGTGCATTGGACATTTGGGTTGTCCTATGACCACTTTGTTTTGCTTCGCCCTCAGTCTCAATCATTGCCAGAAGAATCCCAAAGACTCCAAATTATAAGCATTTGCATGTTTTCACTCTGCATATAGTTGATTATTGCTGCTTATCTTGTGGCCGCCGACTGCCAGCTTGCTGCCAAAGAACATATAGCAATCATAGCTATGAAACAGAAAAGGGTTATGCTTGCAGCAGTTTGAAGTAATCAGTAATCACATATCACTGGCCATGTTGATGGCTAGAGTGCCACTAGTATGAAGCTGACACATGAGTAAGCAAATCATATTAGTCTTTGCACATCCTTGCAATTGCCAGACATTATTGCTGGGTTAAAAGAAAAAACACTACTTTATTTATGGGTTAAGGATTAGATAAAGCAATATCATATGATTAGGTGCAAGTGGAAACAAGGGGTATTATTTGGCCTTTGAATGATAACAGACATGGCAATACTTCTCATATGTAACTGTGTTCAAATTTCTATCCTTACGACAACTAATTCTGCAATATAAGAAATCTTATTTCTTTGTTTATCCAATTCTCTGGTTAGGAGAAGAAGGGCAGAATCCAAAGCTAGCTACTTGAAATCTGGTTATTGTATCCCTGAGTTAAAAAAAAAAAATAGACAAAACTTTCAAAGATAACCATAAAAGAAAAAAGCTCAGCAAAATCAATCACAGGTGAGAAGGATAACAATTATCCAGCATTAATTAACATGGAATTATGCCTTTGCCTAATTATTATTCTCCAGATATACTATGGAGCAAAGAAAATGACTGACTATATATAAATACCATTATGCTTTATCAACATACTGCATTTTCTTGGGAGAAGGATGCTGATAACTATAATAAAATATGAGGTCAAAACTGAAGCTAAGAAGATCAGAGCAAAGACATTAAACCAGGTATTCAGTTTTTAGAATATCAACTCCTTAAAGGATCAGGAAGTGTGTACACTCCATCTAAATTTAAATTTAAAACTCTTTATTTCAAGCATATGATACAAATAGATGCACATAAACATATATGAAGCTGAATACACATACGCACACACATACAGATGAAGCAAATTGGTAATTTTGTGATACCATTCATAATAGCCAAAGAAAATTGACAAGCTTATTGGTAGGAATTAAACATCTGGTTTATTGCTGCCAAAAAACAAGAAACAGCAGTGTCCTTTGGCATTGGGAAGTAGGAAAAGATACCCCTTTGTATGTGAAATGCTTAGAGATATGATAAACCCTTCTTTCGAATAGCCTAGATGCTTTTTGATTGAGGGTTCTCCAGTCATGATTTTACAAGAATTGTGTAATTTATACCATGCACTTATTTTTTTTATTAAAAGCTATATAGCCTAAACTTTAACATATTTCCCATAGCAATTTATGTAAAAAGCCCAAAAAAAAGACATTTTAAACTGGCAAGTGTTCTAGGTAGAACCTGGAAGTTCTTTTCGGTATTTTCCTATTCCTGTATTTGGGTGGAAATTATCATCCCTTGACAGAATTCTCTTCCATTTCTCTTTGTGCTACTGCTTGAATAAGTTTTATGCAACCTGAATTACAATTTGCACACAGATGAAAACAGGGTTTCTGCAAAGAAGCCAAGTGTTTTGTATAACACAACTAGATTCAACAACCCATGATTCCAGAAAGCACTGTTGCAAAGTATTGCCCTCTGTTCTTTATTTTCTTTCCATTAAATTTTGAAATACAAATTTTAACAAAAGCTAGATTAACGAATATTGTGCCTTCAGCTAAATAATTACTAAATATTATGATAACTAATACCAGCTATGGTATACAAATGTGTTATTTCTAATCTAAACTAAAAGAGCTAAAGATGGCGGTAAATTGATGGTAGATAGAAAAATGAATTTCCTGGAACTAAATTGCTTCAAATAACTTCTCCCATTTGCAGGATTTCCATATAGGCATCTATCAGCCAGCAGAGGAACAGCATGATGGATTAGATAGGACTTTAACCTTATCCACAAAGTTTTACAGCATATTCCCAAATATTTATTAAAATAATCTGCTTAAACTTCTAATCCAAAAGCGTAGTTAAATAATAAACTCAGTTTGTTTTTCTGGTGAAAGATGGGGGTGAGAGAGACAGAGAGATCTTTGGTAAGCTGAAACAGAAAAGAGTGGGTTCCATTTGATGTAGATATTGAAATGTCAAACTACCCTTCTTAATGCCTGCAAAGTTCCATTCAATTTTTTTATGACTTAAAAATTTTTTTTAATTAAAACCTTTGCTTGCTGCAAAGCAAAATTCTAATTACATTTATTTATTTATTTATTATTTCTTTCTTTCTTTCATTTATTATGCTTATATCCTACCTTTCTTTTAAAAAAAATTCCACTGGGCCTCAAGTACATCTATAATATATGTATGTATTATGTGTATTTGTCTTTGTGTCTGAAATGTAGCTCATTTCTTGCCAAGAAAATGAACAAACGTAAGTAAATATGGAGAAGTACCCTGCAAAGAGAGTAAGAAGTAACTAAGTAATAAGAAAGTAATATCTTTGCAATTAGTTATGTATGTTCCTTTCGGCAACCATCTTGTTAATAAGCAATTTCCACTAGCAGTTTTTTTGTGAAAATTCCTACAATATTTACAATTCCAAACGAGCCCAAAAAGATTGGGGATTCCTGAGACAGTATAATGCTACAGTTAAATTTATATCAGTACAAACTGATTACATAAAACTGCACTATATTAAATAATTCATTCTGATTTTTGATTCTATTATCCTCATAAGAAATTCTGATGCAGTTAAATGAGTATAAATATTAACAAATTTCATAGCCATGTTAATAAAAATATTAAGATAAAATGAATGATTTAGAAACGGATGTTTCATTGGACCTATAAAACAAATTGACTGAGGCTTTAAAATTTAAAAGGGAAATACAAATGACAAACCAAGAGAGTAACCCAATTAATTTTTTCCTACTTCCCACTCATGACAAAAGAGTCTTCTTTAAGGCCTTGAATGATTTTGTGCAATGGGAAAAGAAGAAATGAGGAGAAATCAAATCCTACAATAATATCTGAATGAACTAAGGATTACATCTGTTAAAAGTAAAAGGAAGAAATATACAGTTGATCAATTTGATCAATGTTTTATATTGTTACTTCTGGCCATCATTTTTGGACTTTCTTCTAACATTAGGACAAAAATATGACATTTTATGGAACTGTATATAGACAAGAGATGGGGATGGAATTACAAGACAAATAAAAGTTTATAGAGTTTGGAGAGTTGTTAAATTTGTTTATATTTGATTGTTATGAAGTTAGAAATAATTTCTTTATTTTCTTTATTCTTACTTTTCTTTCTTCTCTTTTTTCTTTCTTTTTCTTTTCCTTGCATTTTTAGTGGTTTTCTTTTCTTTTCTGCTTTTAAGTTTAGTTTGTATTACATTTTATTATTACAATTCTTAATAAAAATTGTATACCAAAAAAGAGGGAACAGCAAACTTGAACTGTTTTATACAGTTTTTGTTGTTGCTTTAATCCAAAGGAAGTGACATGTAAATAAGGAGTTAAGTGACCTGGAACTGAACCTGTGAGAATTAGAAACTTTAGCAGGACCAAATAACAAGAGTGAAAAAAGAGCTCTTTTTTATGCAAAGCTTTCTTGCTAAGCTGTTAATTAAAAGTGAATGGATATCAAACTCGAAGTGAGTAAACAAATACCCTGCAACTTGAACACCAAAATATGTTCAGTGGAGGATATAATGCCCATGCTCATTAGTCAACTTATTTATACAGTATGCTATTTCTCAGTCACTCTTATTTAGCAACAAAACTAGGGATAGCAACTTATGTTACCTCTGCTGAAACAGAATGACCCATTGTTACCCATTCAAGAAATAGTTGAGAAGCATAGAAAAAAATGTATCAAGACTAGACTGCAAAATGCTAGACTGCAAAAATTCAGGCAAGCATAAGAAGGTAACAAAGAAATCATAAAACGTTCCCCACATGAAAAAGATTTAAGCTAGTTTCAAACTCTAAGAAGTAATGCATTTCTCCTGCACCTATTTAAACAAGCTTCTATTTTTGCATTTTTCAACACATTTTTTTTTTTTGTGGGTGGAAGGTACTATGATTGTTCAGAGATTGCCAATCTGTTTTGAGGGCCAGATCCTAGGTCACTCTGCAGCTTGCTTGATGGAATTCCCAGAGAGGGAGGGAGGGAGGCGGATGGAAGGATGGACAAACAGATGATAGATAGATGCTTAAAGCAGTACTGACAAATTTATTTGATGCATGCTTCCCTTCAAATTCTCCAATGAACCAAAAACCTAATTCTATGAAAATGTAAGTTGGAGAGAAGAGTATATAAACAAAGTGCAGATAAAGTGACAGGGTGAGCTCTTGTCATTCACTCCAGCTCCTGCCCATCTAGCAATTTGAAAGCATACAAATGCTGGTAGATAAATAGGTACCACTTCAGTGGGCACATTAACAAGGACATGAAAGGAGCCCACAACTATGAATCACCCGGGCAATGGATTCACTGGTTAATCCTTTCAAACCAGAAGAGCCTTGGCGCTTCTGACACAAGTGTGATGTGAGTTCTTTCCCAGTCCTCTGGCTCCTCCCCCGTGCTTCAGGAGCTCTGAAAGATTTTCTTCAGTGTTTTACATCTGCCAGCTCCTTCAGATCCCTGGGATATAAATAATCTAATCCTAGTGATTTGAACTCATCTAAAGTAGTAAAGTGTTCTTTTACTAATTTTTTGCCTATTTTGACCTGCTTTCCTGTTCTGTCACCCACAGTGCTGCTTTTGATAAGTTGTGCCATCTTTTCTGTTTACATAAAGACTGATGCAAAGAAGATATTAAGCAGTTCCGCCTCTTCCCTGCTGCCCATCACCATCTTACTATCTTCTCCCATTAGTGGACATATCTACTGATTGGCTTGACTATTTTCTTATCCCTTACATATCAAAAGAAATGCTTTTTTATATTTTTGGCAATTGTTGCAAGTCTTAGTTCATTCTAAGCCTTAGCTTTCCTGATGCCATCCTTTCAGATTTGGGCTATTTGCTATATACTGTTCTAGTTATGAAATCCTCTTTCTATTTTTTATACTTGTCCCTTTTTGTCCCTCAGTTTGTCAGAGAGCTCTTTGTGCAGACATGCTAGTTTTGTCTGGGGTCTATTTTTCTCTCTGTGTGTGGTATTGTGTTTGATTGGACTTTAACCTCATTTTTCAGAATTTCCTAAGCATCTTCAGTTGCTCTTACCTTTAGGATTTCCGTTCAAGGGGTCCTTTCTAATATCTCTTAGTTGTTGAAATCAGCTCTCTTGAAGTCTAGAAAATTAGTTTGACTTTGTTCAATTGCCTGTGCCTACATTATATTAAATTCTAGTTTGGCATGGTCTCTTAAGTTTCCTATAACTTCCCCCCTTTCTATCATTTCATCCCTTTTAGTAAGAATCAAGTCCAGTATAGCAAACCCTCTAGTTCCATTCTCTATCTTTTGGGTAACAAAGTTATCTGCTAGGTTTGTCCGGAATTTTTTGACCTTCTTCTTGCTGCAGAGTTTGTTTCCCAGTTTAAGTCATTTATGTCAGGGGTTCCCAATCCCCAGGCCATGTCCCACTAGTGGGCTGTGGCACATTCGAAACCAGGCTGTGCAAGTGATGGGCACGTTCACAGCTCCATTTGTGTGAGTGGAGGGTGTGAATGCCCGCTACCTGTGCAAATGGAAGAGTGTGTGCTTGTCTGTATGCCTGCCACTTACTCAGAACCATCCCTCTCCCCCCCTCCAAACCAGAAAGCTTGGGCACTGCTGATTTATGTAATTAAAATCCCTTATTATTATAGTAGTGTGTGTTTCCTGCACACCTCATTTAATTGATTTGAAATAGGGGAGGAAGGTGTGGGTTGGAAGATCTTTCTGAACCTGCTTCAGATTGCTATTCAGGAGCTCTGCAGGATGCATCAGCTCCTGGTCACATTTTCAACATTTGGACTGATTGTCATACTTCGCCAACATAGATAAGAGGCTGATAAATTTCACTAGCAAAGAATGTCTAATTGATATTAGTTGTGGATGATTACGGCCCCAAGAAAATTCAAGAAGGCAACATCTAAGAGAGAGAGAGAGAGAGAGAGAAGCAAGTATATGAGTTTATGTCTTTGAATCTTATTAGCAAAAGAGGGGAAGAGTTGGATTGTTTAAATATTCACAGTGATGCTGAATTGTATTGCTCCAATAAGGAACTTTTTTCCTTTTGTTGGGTGAAAGAAAGGGAGCCCAAGCAGATCTCTCCATCCTTGTCATTCTGACAGCTATTTGACATGTTTTCACATGACATAGAGTAGTTATATTGATACCGACTTCTTAACACAAGCAGTAATGTCAGGCTGTTCTACTCTCTTCATGAAGGA
The DNA here is from genome assembly GCA_034064705.1 of Bothrops alternatus. NCBI lineage: Eukaryota > Metazoa > Chordata > Lepidosauria > Squamata > Viperidae > Bothrops > Bothrops alternatus. Next base: position 2,257,064 of record JARGCV010000223.1, read on the forward strand.
GAGAGGAGGGGAGGTCCTATTAGGAAATCCTAGGGAATCAGCTTCTTGAACTCAAGACCAACTACTATGCTAGCACAAGAATAGCTATTGAATGACTGGGTTCTAATGAAATACATTTACCAAGTTTATTGTGAAGTACAGCTTTAATCCTAAGAAATTAATAGGAATTTAATAAACATCTAGTGTAGTTATATATGTCAAATCACCAACAATGTGAGTTTTCTTTCCATCTATTGACATTGGAGCTCATTTTGGTCATTATATCAAATAATGGTTTTTACTGTATGTCGGTCAGTATTTATTTATTTATTTTATTTATTTTATTAAATTTCTATACCGCCCCTCTCCCGAAGGACTCGGGGCGGTGTACAGCCTAAAATTTAAAAAACATATAAATATACAAAATTTAAAATAATTAAAAATAAATTAAATCATTTGGCCAAAATCCTAAAACCCAAAACATACAAAATTTAAAATCTTAAAAAATACTCAGTCCCCTTAAAACATTTTGACCCTATTGGAACCGAAGCTTCTATGCCAGGCCGGCCTGTCGGAAAAGGAATGTTTTTAGTTCCCGACGGAAGGTGCGTAAATCTGTTATTATACGGAGTTCGGGGGGGAGCTCGTTCCATAACGTGGGAGCTCCCACAGAGAAGGCTCTCCCCCTGGGGGTCGCCAGCCGGCACTGTCTGGCCGACGGCTCCCTGAGGAGGCCCTCTCTGTGGGAGCGTACCGGACGGCGGGAGGTATTTGCTGGCAGTAGACGGTCCTGTAAGTATCCGGGTCCGATGCCATGGAGCGCTTTAAAAGTGGTCACTAACACCTTGAACCGCACCCGAAAGACCACCGGCAACCAGTGCAACTCACGCAGGAGCGGTGTTACGTGGGAGCGCCACGACGCTCCCATCACTACCCGCGCGGCCGCATTCTGGGCAAGTTGGAGCTTCCGGATGCACCTCAAGGGGAGCCCCATGTAGAGAGCATTACAGTAGTCCAGCCTGGAGGTCACGAGGGCATGAGTGACTGTGCGTAGCGAGTCCCGGTCTAGGAAGGGACGCAACTGGCGCACCAGGCGAACCTGGTGGAACATCCTCCCGGCCACGGCCGTCAGATGGTCCTCTAAGGACAGCCGTGAGTCCAGGAGGATTCCCAAGTTGCGAACCCTTCCTGTGGGAGCCACTGTTTCGCCCCCAATACACAGCGATGGAATCAGCTGGCTGTACCGGGACGACGGTAACCACAGCCACTCGGTCTTGGAGGGGTTGAGCTTGAGTCCGTTTCTCCCCATCCATACCCGCACGGCCTCCAGGCACTGGGTCAGCACGGCAAGGGTGGTTTGGCGTGGAAATGTACAGCTGGGTATCATCAGCGTACTGGTGGTACTCCACGCCAAAACCACGGATGATCTCACCCAGCGGCTTTACATAAATGTTGAACAGTAGAGGCGAGAGGACCGACCCCTGAGGTACCCCACATACGAGGGGTCTCGGGGTCGACCTCTGGCCCCCTGTATTACCTCATAGGTACATATATTTGTGGGTTCCATGGGATAGTTTGACAAGAAACTTCAGTATCAAGACTGATTAATGGGAAATCTTCCTCCAAGTCCCTAAGCAGCCACAAATTTGCCTAATGGTTTGAAAAGATCAAAGAAAGAACAATAAAGCACTCAGTGTGATAAAAAGCATTATTGTATTTATCACTTCTAGTTGTATTAGTTTAGAGGAAATAGAATTTGAAGATGAGCAAGCATTTAATATCAGTATTGGAAAACAATACCTAATTTTCATTCCCATATTTGAATCATTACTCTTCTAAAATAAAATCTGATTGGTTGTGATCATACATTTAGTGTGGAATTTTCAAGTGAAATTCGTTCATATTTACTCAAACATTCATTAATCCTAGATAAATGAGTGAAGGCCTGTAACCTTAATGCAAGTTAATTAACATTTTACTATGCAATACTATAAATTAAATGGAATCTTATTACAATTTCCATATGTGGTTGCTTTTGAACTGAAAACTTATTAAGGCCTGTCAATGATAAACACAAAGAAATGGGTAAATTTAATCTCAGTTACCTTGACTAAATATTGAGAAAGAAAAAAAGGAAGAAGAAAAATAAGGGCAATTGAAATTCAAAACTCATCTGTGGAAAAACAATTAATTTTGAAGTCTGTTCTGACCCAGTAGTGTAGCATGCACATAAATCCTTGTCTATCAGTCATCAACACCTAAGGCAGCAGAATACTGAAATGACTCCTCAGTCTAGCTGAAGCAATGCTCAAAAGATTAGGTATGCATGAGGTAATATCGGAAACCCCTTGAAGTCTGAAACTAATAACTATTCAGCTCTTGTTCCTAAATCTGATCCTCTTAGCAATGTTTTGAAATGCTTAATTATTATATTCAGACTAATCGCTTTTTACAGTGTTTTTCCCCCTCCATGGTTTTGTTACATTATTAAGCAACTGCTTAACCTCTTTTAGTTTATGCATATTGATTGTGGAAAATGTACTTTGGGATGCTTTGGAATAAATAATGCCTTCTGATGTGGTACTTTATTTTTAGCTATTTTCTGAGGAAAGGAAAAGGGTTTTGAGCACAAGCCTTCATCTGCTGTGAAGTAGACTGTCTCAGATTCAGGTTTATCATATCAATGAGCATGTATTCTGAGAAAGCTTTTTACAGAAGCAAGAATCGATGCAACACTTGCTTCCATAGTGGATTACAAATGCATAAGATAAAATGCAAAAGTATGAAAGAAGCAGGACTTTTAGAACAAGTCAGCAAGAACTTTAAATTTCTCTGCTGTGCAATATTTCATGAAAAAGACAGCAGAATTCATGTTATCCAGAACGCTTGTAAGCAATGCATGCTTACTCAGATACGTTTTAAAGGTAGTTTTACCACAATATCAAATTATTCACTGTCTATATTCTTTTCTGTGAATTCAGGACAATTTTTATAAGTTTTTAAGGCAACAACATTAAACAAAATAAAAATTGAACACTTGTCTCTAGAACCAACTTTTGAAGTAATTTGGGGGTGATAATATCTCTTAAGCAATTGAAAGAATGATCTGCCCCCCCCCAAAGGTTTTCAGAGGGAGACTGAATATTCACCCGTCAGAGAGGGCTTTGTAAATAATCCCTGAGCAGGAAGCTGGACTTGATGAACTTCTACAGTTTCCTAATGGCTTTGGCTGTGTTAAAAATTCTGAAGCAGTTGCTGCTGCTCAGATACCACCAGAAATAGGATAGCAGCAAAGTGATCTTGAGAGGCAGTTTGGTATAGCACAAGGCCAGCAACTGGGAGACTGTAAGTTCTAGTTTTGCCTTCAACATGATGCCCTCTGGGTTTGGGGCCATCCTTGGAAGAAGGCAATAGCAAATCTTTTCTAAAAAATGTTGTCAAGAAAAACTGCATAGAAAAGTCCAGGCAGTTGCCAGAAATCCTCCTTGAGCAGCAGGAGGTTGGACGAGAAGACCTCCAAGGTCCCTTCCAACTCTGTTATTCTGTTAAATCAAGACGTACCTTAACTACCGCATCAGACTAGCTGGCATTTCTCTAGTGATAAATTAAACAGGTATAAATAGCTGGATAGTAACTGTCTGTATTATGCTCTCTCTCTCTCTCTCTCTCACTCTCTCTCTCACACAGACACACACACACAAATATATATCAATGTTTCAGCATTTTTCTAGTCCTGAAAAAAATGGTGAAGAGTGATCTGCAAGGCAGCAATTTATTGCCTGTATATTTTGTATTGATATTAATATGGTTGTGTGTGCCTTCGAGCCAATTTTTGGCTCCTGGTGACTGTTTGGGCAAATCCCTTCCAGGACTGGGTGAAAATGACTAGCTCAGGGTCACCCAGATGGCTTTGCACGTAAGGCAGGACAAATTCATGGTGTCCTAATTTCTAGCCTGGTACCTTACATTGATTAAAGTCTTCTAAATTAAACAGAGATGTTAGGGATAAAATGGAGAGGTGCCAAGAGATACAATTCAGAACCCTTAGGAATAAAGACAGATTTAAAATTAAATACAGATAGTCCTCGACTTACAACCACAATTGAGTCCAAAATTTCTGTTGCTAAGCGAAACAGTTGTTAAGTGAATTTTGCCCCATTTTACGACCTTTCTTGCCACAGTTGTTAAGTGAGTCACTGCAGTTAAGTTAGTAACATGGTTGTTAAGTGAATCTGGGTTCCCCATTGATTTTGCTAATCAGAAGGTTACAAAATGTGATCACATGACCCAGGGACACTGCAACTGTCATAAGTATGAATCAGTTGCCAAGCATTTGAATTTTGATCACATGACCATGGGGATGTTGCAATATTGCAAGTGTAAAAAATGATCATAAATCACTTTTTTCAGTGCTGTTGTAACTTTGGTGACAAAATGAACTGTTGTAAGTCGAGGACTACCTGTACAAAAATAAATCATCTGGAAAATCAAATTTTATATTAGGTTGTAGGCTTAATTTCTACATTACCAATGACATTTGGAAAACAGGACTGAAACCTCTGGCTTTAATATAAGAAATAATTTTACTTGTAAACCCTATGATTCTTGAGCCTTCAGAACCAATTAAAAAAGGATAAAACTTGGACTATCTCAGGAATTTTATTGTGAATCTGGGAAAAACAAGATGTATTTGAATGCAACAATTCATGATATAGCTTGTGTGGGAAAGGCTACACAGTCAAATTAAATACTGGTAGATGTAAAATAGCTAATCATCTGGCTACATCTTATCAGAAAAAAGCCAAACATTTAATCCTATTTAAAGATACATTCAATGTTTAATTATTTCAAAATTGCACTATGTTAATCTAATTTTAAATTTGTCAAAAAAATTATTTTAGAAAAAATATTCCTGGTACCCCGTCCCACCTGCCTTAAATAAACAAGTACAAGCCATTTAAAAATTTCCCACAATCCCCTTCAAACTGCAATGCAAAATAACTCTAGGTCCTGTTTCTTCATATCTGGAGCATACTTGGAAAGTTAATGATTACGTCTAAGGAATCATCAAATTGATTCATGGTGAGGAAGGTCAGCAGTGGGAATGAATGAACTTAAAAGAGGACTCCAGTCCTCACTGCTTCCTCAAAACTATATTTATTAGTTTTCACAAAGCTATATTGCCTGAAATGGCCTTAAAGCTATGGACAGTTTCATGAAATATAATTAGGTGCAAGTAAAATTATGATTCCTCTGTATACTAAAGCAAACCCCTACACACAAAATAGCAATGTACAAAACTGCAAAGTATAATTACCACAGCTGAGACAGACATTGTTTTATCCCTGCAAATTCCTTTTTGTAAGTTATATGGAAATGCAAAGCAAGCAAGTACATTTCAATCTGTGCCTCACCTGCCTTAATTCTGAAGTGATCAGTGAAAAAATGTTCGCTTTGAAAGATCAAAATAAATAAAGTTACAAATACAGATTTCAAATAGAAACAAGTGAAACTAAACAGTTTGAGAAGATGTTGAAAAAGGTAGAAAAAAACCAGAGTTACTTCTGTACCTGAACAACACACTGTCAGCCTCTGCTTAATGACTAAAACCTTGTTAATGCTGCATGGCTCACAGAGATCCATTTAGTAATAATAATGATTCCAAATACTTCTCAAAAGCACACCAAGGAGACATAACTTTGCTCTATTAAATTGGGTGGAAGGTAACTAGAAGTTGATTTCAAACCTAGGCTTCAAATTTTGCTGTTATACATACACACTTCTACTATGTGTAAATAAAATTAGGCTTCTCCCCTCCTGTTTTCCAAAGTGAAGTGCCACTTTTAAATATTTCCACTTTACTTGCTTTGAATTGCCTAAGATCAAATGAGTCAATTAAAAGCTGTGTCTTTTTTGTTCAGGGGAGAGATGAAGGTAATTTGCAGCTGAGTGCATCTGTTTCCTCATCAGCACAGTAAGGACAAGGCTAATTATTGTAGGAAAACAATATGCTCATATAGATAGGCCAGATTGCTTGTCACTCAGCTGTTCTGATTTGAGAACAGGAGAATGAGGATTCCAAGTCTCCTTTCCTTTCCATTTACTGGGGATGGAGAACACCAAACATTAAAATAATCACCTGTGCTTTTAAGCATTAAACTTCATAAAGATTCTCCCAAAATTGGATCATGTATTTGTTGTCTCTTTTATCAATGTAGCCTTCTGGTGTCAATGTGTTAAATTAAAATGAACAGATTCATGCATATAAGAAGGTAAGGAATCAGAGTTGATAACATTATGTACTTTATATCATTACACTATCAGTAAGATTAAGATTGATTTAATCCTTACTCAATATAGATAATGCATAAGTGCACCTGTATCTCCTTATCTCTTTTAGCATGTCCCCTTTCGACAGTCTGGGTGAAAAGACTGAACCAGCAATATTACCCTAGGAGTGCTCATTACAAGAATTTGAGGATCAGAGTATGTAACACATTCCTTTTTCCTTCTAGCCTTAACAGACTTTCCAAATGTCCCAGATCTTTGCTTTGGATAGAAACCAACTTTAGAATAGATGAATGAGAGAACATTCATTTTCTGCTCCTATCAGTGTTAATTAGGAAGTGAACCTATACAGGCAATCCCAGAGTTACAAACGTTCCCTTAGTGAACATTCGAAGTTACCCAATAAGCACCCCCTAGTGTTTATGAACAAGTCCCAACATTACAAATGTTGTAGCACCATGGCAGTCGTTCACCCTTATGAATGACCGCAGAGGCACTGCAACATTTGTCCTGCCTATTCCGCCCTCCCCTCACGCCACTGGGTCTCCATAGGCACTAGGCCTGTGGATACTCACCATGCGAAGATCTAGAGAACCTTTGTTTCTTGGGCTGTTTCGCTGGAAAGGCCCAAGGAGGTCTTCTAGTCCAATCCCCTGCTCAAACATGAAATCCTATAGCAAGCATGTCAAACTGCCCGCCCGCAGGCCGGATGCATCATACTGAAATTGTGCCCACCCCATTGCCGGCAATGGGGGAAAAGTTGTGATACGTCGCACGACGTCACATGATGTCATGAGTTTGACATGCCTGCCCTATAGCATTTAGCCAAATGGCTGTCCAATATCTTCTTAAAAACCTCCAGTGATGGAGCACCCACAACTTCTGGAGGCAAGTCGTTCCACTAATTAATTGTTCTAACTGTCAGGAAATTTCTTCTTAATTCTAGGCTGATTCTCTGCTTGATTAGTTTCCATCCATTGCTTCTTGTCCTGCCTTCAGTAATGTGTCCTGGATTTTTTATATAGTCTTTAATAAGTCAATTTGAGGTACCTTGTTGCCCTATGATGGTCTGTCTGTCTGTCTATCTTTCATATTTCTAAACCACCCATTTCCCTCAAAGATTGACTCTCCTTATTCGAAGCTGGCTGTGAAATTCATAAATGGCCATTACATTACTGCAGGATGCTGCAACTATCATAAAAGCACATTGATTGCCAAGCCCTCAAATCAAAATCACATGATTGCAGGGATGCTGCAATGGCTGCAAATCTGAGGACCAGTTGTAAATCTAGTTGTTTAACACCATTATAACTTTGCATGGTCACTGAACAATTAGTAAGTGAGGACTACCACTATTCAACCTCATATTTACAGACTAAAAAGGCAATTGAATTAATGGACAACTTTAAAAAAGCTGCTGGTTTGAAGTCCACAATAAGACAGGACAATACCTTACCACTTTCTCATAGGGAATTCAAATTGGCTGCTACTTTTACATCTTCAGGTTATAGAATTATAGAATTTTAGAAATGAATACAATACTCCCTAGAGGATATCTAACAACAACTCTTTGAAATGTGTATCAGTTATTTGAAAAACAGAAACTATTTAGTGAAGTTTGCTCTAAAAATCGCACAGCAAAGAAAAAGTCTAGATAAAAGAAGACTTGCTATTATGATCAATACTGCATGGTATACTGTACTTTATGTCATTTAAGAGGAGACACAGAATGGGCAAAGAAGGACACTGACTCCCTAACCTGTGAATAAAGATACTGCAGCCTAGTGTTTATTGCAGCTCAGTTTTATTTCTGACTTCCAAATAAAATGACACCATAGAAAAGAAAGATTTGTTTTTATTGGCATGGAGGTGGAATTTACTTAAAAAAGGGATTGATGATTATAAAATATTAGCAGCTGTAAAGCCAGAGGTTGTACAAATGGTAGGATGTAGAAAACAGATGGTTTTGGTTCTCTATTTTATGCTCTTTATACTCAGCTAGCTGAAAATGCAACTGAGATGGGCATTTTCCATCATCAGTATAAAGACCACCTTTTTAACTAAGTGCCTAAACAAAGGTCTTGAAATATATTGTAACAGCTGCAATTTTACTACTTGAAGCACTAACAACTGATAAATATATTTTATTTCCAAGAAAAAAAGTCTTGTTATAATTGTTATAATTCTTTAAAGTTTCACATAAAACCCTCGTTTTCCACAAGTAATTTTCTAATGAATGATTCCAGAAACTCCGCTGAAAGAATGCTTGGGCACACTTTCCTTGGGCCTAAGAAGCAATGTCAGAGCCTCATTTATATGTGATGCAGACCATGAGGAAAGTATGTAAGTGTCCCCTTCATTTTTAAATGCACTTGTTATACAAAGCAGATCTTATGCATATATCATTAGCATGAGATCATCCGACAACATGGGGTGAGATATCATCAGTATGCTGATGATACCCAGCTTTACATCTCCACCCTGTGTCATTTCAGTGAAGCAGCGGAAATGATGTGCCGATGTCTGGAGGCTGTTAGGATTTGGATGGGTGCCAACAGGCTCAAACTCAACCCCGACAAGACGGAGTGGCTATGGGTTCTGCCTCCCAAGGATAATTCAATCTATCCATCCATCAGCCTGGGGGGGAGCTTTTGACCCCCTCGGAGAAGGTCCGCAACTTGGGCGTCCTCCTCGATCCACAGCTAAATTTGGAACATCATTTTTCGGCTGTGGCGAGGAGGACATTTGCCCAGGTTCACCTGGTGCACCAGTTGTGGCCCTATTTGGACCGGGAGTCTCTTCTCACAGTCACTCCTGCCCTTATCACCTCGAGGCTCGACTACTGCAATGCTCTCTACATGGGGCTACCTTTGAAAAACGTTCGGAGACTTCAGGTAATGCAGAATGCAGCTGCGCGAGCAGTGTTGGGCTTGCCAAGAAATGCCCACATTTCGGCATCACTCCGCGAGCTGCATTGGCTGCCAATTGGTCTCCGAACCCAATTCAAAGTGTTGGTTATGACCTATAAAGCCCTACATGGCATCGGACCAGGTTACTTACGGGACCGTCTGCTGCCCCATGAATCCCAGCGGCCGGTTAGGGCCCACAGAGTCGGCCTTCTCCAGATCCCGTCAGCCAGACAGTGTCGCCTGGCGGGGCCTAGGGGAAGAGCCTTCTCTGTTGCGGCCCCGGCCCTCTGGAACCAACTTCCCCCAGAGATCCGTGTTGCCCCCACCCTCTCCGCCTTTCGTAAATTACTTAAGACACACCTCTGCTGGCAGACCTGGGGCAGTTAACATCTTGCCCCAAGCCAGTGTATGTCTGTGTGTATGTTGAATGATTGGTTTTTTTAAATTAAGGGGGTTTATATACATGTATTTTTATATGTTGATTTCTATTATGTTGTGAGCCGCCCTGAGTTCTCCGGAATAGGGCGGCATAGAAGTCAAATAAATAATAATAATAATAATAATAATAATAATAATAATAATAATAATAATAATAATAATAATAATAATAATTCATGTTTTGCTGCTTGAAAGCATTACTGTAATAATCTGCCATTAGCATTCAAGCAGCTTGTTGCCAAAGTAGATCATGTGTGTTTCCATTAACTCAGCACATGGCCAATGTTAAAGTTTAGGGTTATGCAGTGATTTGGAATGAATTTGAAATAAACTGGGCAGTTATTATCCAAGCTGAGGAAGACAGCTCAATATGTTCTGAGTCTTTTTTTTTTAAATACAGGTGAAATTTTGAATCTGGTTATTCTTTTCAGATCTTTGCTCATCCACACATAAAAAGTATCAAGCAGCAGGAATTTTAAAAAAATTGCTACTTCCTTTGTTGAATCTCTCCATAGGGAAGCTGTAAGACACCACAAAAGAAAGGGAGTAGCAGATTCAGTGATCAACAGGTCTATTTTTCACGCTGAGTGATCCTTGTGATTCCTGCAATTGCAACCTTTGAATTGGTGATTAAATTAGGCAGAAATACTGGATAAGTTTAATAGGTCATGCTGGACTCTGAAGAAAAGTTGTGATCAGTTTTGAAATGCCAGGGTTTCTCTCAACAAATGTAGTGATCAGGAAACCATCAAGATAAATTTCACTGCTCCATCTATACACAAATGCCCAACCTGTCCACCTTCCTCTAGAAACTTGCAAATAAATCCTTCATAGATCCTTCACAGTCAACAGTTTCTGTAGAAGTACACAATATGGAAAATGTTTTGTTTCAAGTCTGAAACAATCAATCAGAATAGAGCTGGAAGGGACCTTGGAGGTCTTCTAGTCCAACCCTCTGCTCAAGCAGGAGACTCTATACCATTTCAGATAGGTGGTTGTCCAGCCTTTTCTTAAAAACCTCCAGTGATGAAACAAAACTTTGAGGTCCAGACATTTGGTTGCAACTTTCCAGGAAGAGCACAGTTCATCTAAACTACAACCAGTGGTGGGATTCAGCCAGTTCGCACCACTTCAGCAGAACTGGTAGCTAACTTTTTGTTCCCCAGGCCCAAAATGGACTTCTGGAACCAATGGATGGAAACTAACCAAAGAGAGAAGCAACCTAGAACTAAGGAGAAACTTCTGACAGTTAGAACAATTAATCAGTGGAACAACCTGCCTCCAGAAGCGGTGAATGCTCCATCACTGGAGGTTTTTAAGAAGAGACTGGACAACCATTTGTCTGAAATGGTATAGGGTTTCCTGCCTGAGCAGGGGGTTGGACTAGATGACCTCCAAGGTCCCGTCGAACATTATTATTATTATTATTATTATTATTATTATTATTATTATTATTATTATTATTATTATTATTATATCTTTTATTCATTAAACATGAACCTCAGTCAACTGAACATTCAAATTGGCTGGTGCTGATGGTTGACGGGTTGCTACCAGCATCCTAGGTGTCAACCAGGTACACTATTATTATTATTGTTGTTGTTGTTGTTGTTATGCAGCATCCACACAGAGAACCGGTTGTTCACATATTTGAATCCCACCACTGACTAGAACCCTGAATATTTTTTGCTGTTCTGATGCATCTTGTCCTTTACTCTCCTTCTCTGCATGCCCTGTGTGCCAGCCCACCTACCTTTCCTCCCAGCACTGTCTTTTCCCACTCCTCTTAGCACTGCTGTCATTATTGCAATGCCTATATTTATTTTCTCATAAAATATATGCATAAAGGATATGAATGTGCTAGATTTTCCTTCCTCCTCAAGGTACCTATTAACAACATCTTCCATGAGTTAGAAATCAATGGGAATAGCAATGGAGGTGGGTGGATAGAAGTGAAACATACTCTTTTTCAATCTTCCTCATTATATAGAGCAGGGATCCCCAAGAGGAATTGTCTTGGGCAGCATATAAAATATATAATATAATTAATGTATGTAAATCACATAATAATGTTAAAAGTTTACGATCTTATGTTGTCATATTACTAGCTGTCCAGGGTCACATGAGGCTCATGCGCCCATGGGTTGAACACACCTGATATAGAGTATGGCTTAAATTATTGCAAGATCCAATTCACTCAGTTATGAGCCTGATAAAATGGTACCAAGTTTTAAAAGTTTATAAGCTTTTAAATGTGAAGCAATTTTTAAAGAAAACGATACTATATATACATGTGGAGGAAACTTCAAGTGAATATTATACAAATTATTTTTGAGTAAATTTATAGAATTAAATCATTTACCATCCAGTATCAAAAAAATTATTGGGTTTACTGTGAAAATATCTGCATTTAAACATATTTGGAATGAGCTTTGTTAAAACAGAAATTATTTTATTTAGAGCTCAGATCCTTTATTAGTGTGGGATCACTTAATCCCAAATACAGCTATGAGCCTTAAGTCAATTAAACATTAAATTGATGTAGGTTTCTATTAGAATAAGGGTGCCAGCAGTTCAATAAAATATGGGTGAATTCATGGTATGCTTCCAGTGAGCAGAAGAAATAAACTTTTTGTTAAACAAATTAACAAATGTATGCAGAATACACACCACAGTAGTAATGGGAGATTTTAACTACCTTGATATCAATTGGGAGACAAACTCTGCAGCAAGTGGGAGATTGAACTTTGTCATCTAAAAAGTAGAGGAGGGAACTAGAGGAAAAAGTATACTGGACCTAATTCTTACTAACAAAGAAGAAGTGATAGAGGGAGTTGAAGTTGCCAGAATTTGGGGTGAGAGTGACCACATAGTATTAGAATTCAATATAATGAAAACACAAGCAATAGAATATAATCCAACCAGTGTCTTAAACTTTAAAAGAGCTGATTTTAATAAGCTCAGAGAGAGTATAGAAAAGATTCCATGGATGAAAATCCTAAAGGGGAAGACAACTCAAGAAGCTTGGGGAAATCTAAAAAAATAGTATAATAAAAGCCCAGTCCAGCACAAGACCACTGAAAAAAAAAAAGAAATCCAAGAAGAAACCAGCATGATTGCACAAAGATCTCTCTAATACACTGAAAGACAAAAAGGATAAGTATAAAAATTGGAAAGAGGGACACTTCACTAAGGCAGAATACCAGCAGATAGCCCAAATCTGCAAAGGTGAAGTCAGGAAAGCTAACATTCAGAACAAATTAAGATTTGCAACGTATGTCAAAGGTAATAAAAAAAAGTTTCAAGAACAAGAAAAAAGTCAAGGAAACAATTGGTCCACTAAAGAAAAAAGATGGCAAGTAATAGGCAGTAAAGAGAAAACAAAGCTGCTTAACTCATTGTTTTCATCAGTCTTCACGTAAAAAGAAAGTATAGCCCAACCTACCAAAAACATAACCATAAAAGACAGACTAGAAATAAAAACTGAAGTAAGCAAGGAAATGGTAAGACAACACCTGTCTGATCTTGACAAGTTTAAATCTTCTGGACCTGACTGATTACATTCCAGAGTTCTGAAGAAGCTGGCAGATGTCATCTCAGAACCATTGCACCATATCTTTCAAAAATCCTGGAACACTAGGGAACTACCAGAGGATTGGAAAAGAGCTGATGGGATTCCCATCTTCAAAAAAGTGGGGAAAAAACAGATCCAGGAAACTACAGACCAATCAATACCTGGGATTATACTGGAAAAGATAATCAAAAACAGATCTGCGCACATCTAGAAACAAATAAAGTTGTAACTGAAAGCCAGCATGGATTTGTTAAAAACAGATCATGCCAAACCAATCTTATTTCATTCTTTGACAAATGATTGAATAGTGGATTTTTAGGTGATGTCTTTTATCTTCCAAAAGCCATATTTAAATAAACACAATATATGGACAGATCATTCTATAGAAATAATGTACTCAAATGTACAGGTAGTCTTCAATTTATGACCATTTATTTAGCAATTGTTTGAAGTTATGACAGTGCTGGAAAAAAATCTGGTCTTCGCTCTTATGACCAGTCCTCAAACATATGATTTTCACACTACTCTCGTGGCCATGTGATCACAATTTGAATGCTTGGCGACCAGTTTGCATTTATGATGAGTTTCTCTGTCTTGTAGTTTCGTGATTGTGATTGTGATTTGCAACCTATTTGACTGGTTTCTGGCAAAAAAACACCCATTTGGAAAAACAGGTTTGCACTTACAACCAGGACATTTGCTTAAGTGATTCAATTAACAACCATCATAAATATGTTAGTAAAATCTGGTCTGACTTGATATACAACTACAATGCCTTACTACGGAAATTCCGGTCCCAAATTGTGGTTATAAGTTGAAGACCACCTGTAATAAACTATAAAGAAAATGGGGGGAATCTAGAAATTCTTAAAACCATATATGTAAACTTATTTGTTATGAAATAAATCTTCCTGTAAAACAGGTCTTTTAAGGATATGTTTAAAGTCATTTACATTTACTGAAGGAATTAGCAGAAGTAATAGCTGAACCACTTGCTGTAATCTTTGAAAAGTCATGGAGAACAGGAGAAGTCCCAGATGATTGGAGAAGGGCAAATGTTGTCCCTATCTTCAAAAAAGGGAAGAAGGCAGACCCAGGGAACTACAGGCCCGTTAGCCTGACTTCAATACCAGGAAAGATTCTTGAACAAATCATTAAGCAACATATATGTCAGCATTTGGATGGGAATTCAATAATTAACAGCAGTCAACATGGGTTTGTAACAAACAAGTCGTGTCAAACTAATCTAATTTCATTCTATGACAAAATCACGGAATGGGTTGATCAGGGAAATACAGTAGACATAGTATTTCTGGATTTCAGCAAAGCTTTCGACAAAGTATCTCACACCATCCTCATTGAAAAAATGATCAAATATGGGATTGACAGGGTGACTGTTAGGTGGGTTCATAACTGGCTTAGTAACCGTACTCAAAGAGTGGCTATAAATGGCTGCACATCCAACTGGAAGACAGTCTCAAGCGGAGTGCCACAAGGCTCTGTTCTGGGCCCAGTTATGTTTAATATTTTTATAAATGATTTGGATAAGGGAATTGAGGGGAAACTGATCAAATTTGCAGATGACACAAAGCTAGGAGGGATTGCAAACACCAGAGCAGAGAGAGAAAGGATTCAAAAAGATTTAGAGAAACTCGAACAATGGGCTGCAACTAATAAAATGGTATTTAACAAGGAAAAATGGAAGGTACTACATCTGGGTAAGAAAAATGAAAAAAGCACATATAGTATGGGAGGAATCCAGCTGAGCAGCAGTACATGTGAAAAGGACCTCGGTGTCCTAGTGGATCATCGATTGAACATGAGGCAACAGTGTGAAGCAGCTACAAAAAAGGCAAACACAATCCTGGGGTGTATCAAGAGAAGCATAGAGTCCAGATCACGTGAAGTTATTATTCCCCTCTACTCTACCTTGGTCCGACCTCACCTGGAGTACTGTGTCCAGTTCTGGTCACCCCAGTTCAAGGAAGACACTGACAAACTGGAGCAGATTCAAAAGAGAGCTACCAAGATGGTGAACGGTCTACAAACCATGTCCTATGAGGAATGGTTAAAGGAATTAGGAATGTTTAGTCTACAGAAAAGAAGACTGAGAGGAGACATGATAGCTGTCTACAAATACCTGAAGGGCTGTCACAGTGCAGAGGGATCAGCCCTGTTCTCACTTGCCCAAGGAAGGACTAGAAACAATGGGATGAAACTGCAGGGGAAAAGATTCAGATTAGATGTTAGAAAAAAATTTCTAACAGTAAGGGTGATCGACCAGTGGAACAGGTTGCCACAGGAGGTGGTGAGCTCCCCTTCGATGGAAGTCTTCAAGCAGAGACTGGACGGCCATCTGTCTGGGATGGTTTAGGGAATCCTGCCTCGAGCAGGGGGTTGGACTCGATGACCCTCCAACTCTACGATTCTATGATTCTATGATTCTATGAAATTATATGTATGTCTATGTAGACATGGATACAAGGATACATTTATCCTTTATACATCCCTGTATAAAGGATCAATGCCAAAGAAACAATACTGCAGCTTTCCCCAGTGCACTGGTACCTCTGGGAGGCCCTGGGAGGCCTGGCGCAGAGCCACACTGCATCACCTTCCTAGCTCTCACATGGCTTCCCCCACCCCGGCCTTTCGGGGCCTCTACCACCCTTGCACAGCTTCATGTCCTGCTGGGTCCACGTCCTCTTCCTCCTCCTCCCCATCATGCCTTGCTAGATCTTTGTATGTTAGCTCAAAAAACTCACATACCATTACATTAACATATAAAGCTGTCACAATGGGAAATATCAAGCTTCTCATTGCAAGGAACCAAAATAAGTCCAAGAAGGCAATTACAGGGGCTTTTTAAAATATTTATGTCAAGAGTGCCAAGATCTAACTAGATCAATGTCCATTGGTCATTGGAGGATGTTGTGGGTGGGGCTCTTGTGCTCATTAACTCAGGTTGGATCCATGTATTGTATATGCAATATCTGTCTTTCATTATGCAGTGTCATTCAATTTAAGAGTTTATTTAAAATGTAATGAATTCCTTGATAATCCCACATATCAATAAGAAATTAAATACCACCAGAATTGTATTTTAATGTAAAAATTAACTATTTTTTCACACTACAGCATGAATAACTGCATTAACTGTCATTTAGAAAGCTTACAAGAAGATATAAAGTCATTAAAATGTGCTACAATATTGCAGCTGGGCAAAAGGTGGGAGACTATTCAAGTCATCTATCAGGTATCTATTTAATCAACTCTGAATATATCCAGAATATTTTTATTTCGGTCCCAGATATAAGATCTTTATCTCTTGGAACTCTCACACAAATATTTATAGGTAGTGATGAATAGAATCTTATCATATTACTTCTAATTCGTTTTTGTAAAATGCCATTATAGCATCATAATTGAATGCTATTTCACTCCAGGCAGCATTCAGGATCCTTAACTAGCCCTATAGAATTATGTTTGATTTGACCAACATATAGATAAGCTTCATTAAAAAAATAATTGTTCCTATAAACATTATTCTGATAGGGGAGTGGGGATAGATATGGAAATGTTCATAGAACAGCTCTAATCTTCACTGTCTCACTCTCTTGGAAGACACTGCTGAGGCCTCCAGGCTCATACTCCTTTGCAGTAAAATAGCTGTTGCAATGGAGAAGGAAAAGGTTCACCTTTGGTTTCATATCTAAAGTTTGATTTTGTGCCTTTGCATTGTCTTATGGGATGGAATGTGGAAGTATATTCTAATAAAATGGAGAGTTTGCCTTCTTTTCTAACTATTGAAAATTCATCCATTTGTGAACAATTTCATATGCTGTCATAAAGTTATGTCACATTTGCTAAAAATGGGGGGGGGAAATGATAGAATAAGCTTTAAATCAACATTACAATGCATGGTCATCATTATCTCTTGGAGTTGTGGGTTTGCCATCATTGGAGGTTTTCAAGGACAGACTGGACAACCATTTGATCAGCATGGTATAAGATCTCCTGTCTTGAGCAGGGGGTTGGACTAGAAGACCTCCAAGGTCCCTTCCAGCCCTATGATACTGTGTTCTGTTATTGATTTTTTATAGATCTATATTAGTTCAATGTAATAGCTATGTTTTAGACCACATTATGATTCTGTCAAGGTTTACCACAGAGAAAACAGAATATTGAGTACTTAGATTTTTTAAATTTTGAAAAATAAAAGTGTGAGATTACTGAAAAAATGTATGACACCATAATTAAAGAAGGCAGTAGTAGGCTGAATCAAATAATCTGAGAATATCAGAAGATATCAAATATCTTGCTCAGGTAGTTTCCTATAATGAAAAGTAGTTTCTTTGCCAGTAATTAAACATTGTAGATCTTTAGTATGATCATTGTTCTAAAATCTAAGTTCTGAATGAAAATATATTTGTATAAATCCATCCAGAGACATCTTATTATTTAATAATCCATCAGATATATTTTAATGGCCAAGAAAGCTATTATGGCAGAGGCTGTTGTGAACTGAGCTCTAATTCTATTATGTCCTTTGCTGGCAAATATTCTTACTATCAAAAGGTAAATATGTAATATGTGCATTTGCATGTTTAAGCTTTTTTTATTGATTCAGGTGATTTTTGCTTTATTTCTTGATTTTGTGACATTTTCATTTCTTTCACAAGATATTACTTCACAATGAATAATTAAATTGAGATTCCACAAAAGCTCACTTTTTTAATTAATGACAAACACTGACTTCTAATTGTAAAAAAAACTCTTTCAGAGATAAGGTAATTTACTAATAAAACATTATCAAATATTTGTCAAAATATAAATGAATAAGAATCTAATAATGTTGCTGTATAGAAAAACTGCCACCAATATTTGCAGAGGCAAATATTACAGGTATTCCTCAAGTTACAACAGTTCAATTAGTGACTGTTCAAAATTATGACACCCCCCCCCCAAACAAAAAAGTATTTATGGTCTGGTCCTGAAGTTACACATGTTGCAGCACCACAATAGTCATTTGCCCTTACAACTAACCACAGAGATGCTACATATGCCTCCTGCCTATTTGCTCCCCCCCATCTTGCCCCGCCGGGTCTCCATAAACTGGGCCTGCTTTGCTAGTGTCCTGAATTCCAATTACTCCTTCCCATCCCATTTCCCATGGATTACTTACTTTTTGAAGATCTCCAGAGCTCCAGCAGAGTCTGACCCACTGGCAGAGAAGCTGAAGTCTTTTATTCAGATGATGGCAAAGCTATAAGAACATGAGATGTAAGGAAAACAGCTTCACCCCATCTGAATAAAAGACCAGCTTCTCTGCCATGAGGGCCGGAAGGGATTATGGTCATGTGGCAGGAAAAGAGGTTTCAGCTGGACACAATTGACAAAGTAGAGGAATTCTATAGACAAAATTTTGGAAGTGAGGAGGAACTAGTTGAAGACAGGCAAGAGAAGAAAGTGAGACCCGCCACAGCCCACAGAAGGAAAGGAACTACAAATGCAACAGAAGGGAATTGGGAGTGGCGATGATATAGAGACTGAAAAAGACAATGGGAAATATGATGAGGATAGACCTAAAGCAACTAAATATGATGAGGATAGACCTAAAGCAACTAAAGAGGTTAGATCAATAAGGATGCCAGTGGAAAGCTAAAGAGTCTAGACCAGTGGTTCTCAACCTTTCTGAAGCCATGACCCCTTAATGCGGTTCCTCATGTTGTGGTGACCCCCAACCATAAAATTACTTTCGTTGCTATTTCATAACCGTTATTTTGCTACTGTTATGAATTGCAATGTAAATAACTGATATGCAGGATGTATTTCCATTGTTACAAATTGAACATAATTAAAGCATAGCGATAAAAAAACAACATGTAATTGTATATTGTTAAATATTTATTTCTAATTACAAATACATGAAATTTTGTCTTGAAGCATGGTGTAGCATGGGTAACAGTCTTAATATAACAGCAGTGAACTACATTGCTACATTTTTAAACAGTATGTCTAAGAAGCCAATGTCAGTGCAAGGGTTGAGATTGCTTACTTCGTACCAAATCAGAAATTCTTGGGGCAGTCTTTGCAAGACCACAACGAAGATCATCTTCCACAACAAGTCTACTTCTGTATTTAGACTTGATAACCAACAAGCTGGAAAACCCTGTTTCACAAAGATATGTTGTTGGAAATGGAAGAAGAAGGCGCAACACAGTCTCAGACAGAACAGGATATGACTCCAAACATTTGATCCAGAATTTTGTAACTGGCATTGTAGAGAAATCAGTTCTCGCTGCATCGCTGTGAATAAGTTCAATGAACTCCTCTTGTGCTGTCTCAGGAACATTTTCGACTTTGACTGTGAATGGGCTTCTGGCAAGTGCAAATGGGGTGTCAGGTAGATTTGGAAAGTACGATGAAATTTCATCTGCCAGCATGTGCAAGTGTTCTTTCACAGAAATGATCATCATAATCCTTTTGTCTTGTTCAATGTCATGCTCCTCAAAGAAAGCAGATAAGGTAGGCAACATGTAAATTTTTTTTTCATCCAATTTCTTCTGCCAAAGCTGAAGTCTCATTTGGAATGATTGGATCTTTTCAGACAAATCGAGGCACGTTGCAT
Organism: Bothrops alternatus; assembly: GCA_034064705.1. Lineage (NCBI taxonomy): Eukaryota > Metazoa > Chordata > Lepidosauria > Squamata > Viperidae > Bothrops > Bothrops alternatus. The sequence goes on from JARGCV010000223.1 coordinate 2,276,883, forward strand.
TTGGTCCTCCAGACACAAATTTAACTCATTCAAGAGCTTTGTTTGGCGCATCCAACTCGTTGCACAGTTGTGAAAACAGTTGTGTGTTTAAACTGCTTGCCTTTACAAAGTTGACAGAATTTATGATGCTTTTCATTACTTCTCGTAACTCTTGTGGCAGTGTCTTTGTTGCTAATATTTGCCGATGAATCATACAGTGAGTTACGATGACTTTTGGTGACTCATTCAGTACCAAACGTTGAAATCCAGATCTACATCCTAGCATAGCTGGAGCACCATCTGTGCAAACACCACAAACCTTTTCCCAAGATATTTTATGCTCTTTCAGAAATGCACCAACTGTGTCAAATACATCAAGTGCAGTAGTTGTCGTTTCCAGAGGTTTGCAAAACAGAAACTCATCTTTAAAGTCGCCATCGTTAATATACCTCATGTAAACCAGTAACTGGGAACAGCTTGCAACATCTGTAGATTCATCAAGCTGGATACTAAATATTGGAAGTGGAGCAGATTTCATTTCTTTGATTACCTGAGCAAGAATATCAGCAGACATGTCATCTATTCTTCTGCAGACAGTGTCATTGGACAAGGAAACTGCACTCAATTTAGTCACAGATTCATCTCCAAGCATAAGTCAAACAATGTCTTTGGTCGACGGCAACAGAAACTCCTCACCAATGGTGTGAGGTTTCATCGCTCTGGCGATTCTGCGTGAAACCAGATATGAAGCTTCAACGGCTGCTTCGTTTTGTTTATGGTACTTTCCACCAGTGTCAAGTCTGGCCGTCTTGAGTCCATCAGCCTTGCATCTAAAATACTTTGCATCCTTGTCAGCAAAGCTCAGGTGCTTGGTCTCAAAATGCTGTTTTAGTTTGTTCAGCTTCATGGATTCTGCTGACAGGACTTCACACCAAATCACACATTGTGGCTTCTCTTTTCCAGCTGCAATTATTGACGTAAAACCGTACTGTAGAAAAGCCTCACAATATTTTCTTTTCTTAATGTTCCTCTCAACGCGATCCATCATCATGGGATGGTTTGCTAATGTAAGTAATGTATAACAATAGCTTTAATAACACAAAAGGTTATACATGGCGTACTCCTGGCAATACAGTACATTAAAGTGTCCCATGGTTTACCATTCTCTGTGTTGCTTTTTAGTTACATGCATGTTACTGTAACCCGGAGTTTCTCGACCTTGGCAACTGTAAGGCATGTGGACTTCAACTCCCAGAATTCCCCAGCCAGCAATGTATAACCCAAAATGCATGGTTACAGTCATCTTTGAATCCAGTCTTTGCAAAGCAACATTTATGGCACAGCCTGTGTCTCAAAGAAGTCATTTTGGAGCATACAGGAAACTATGGCCTGCCACAGGGGTTTTAAAACTTGGCTCAGGGGTTCTGAACCTTGGCAACTGTAAGGCATGTGGACTTCAAATCCCTGAATTCTGGGAGTTGAAGTTCACAAGTGTTAAAGTTGCCAAGGTTCAGAACCCCTGCCTTGGCAACTTTAAGACTTGTGGACTTCAAATCCCAGAATTCTGGGAGTTGAAGTTCCAAAGTGTTAAAGTTGCCAAGGTTCAGAACCCCTGGCCTATTACTATGAGTGAACGTACATGGAATATCCTCCCCTTCTGCTTTCAAGGAAACCTGGTTTCGACTTGTCCTTAGGAAAGCCATAGTCTGCTCCGGTCCTGACTCGGAAGCACCTCGGACCTAGAGTAGTCAAGCGCCCAGCCACCTGCGGGAAGCTTGGGGTCTTCAGCCTCCCGTCATTCCCTTCAGTGTCTGGGCGGAGCCCTGAAATCACGGAGGCTTTAGCAAGGGGCTTATTGCTATTTTTAGCCGGTTATTGCTCGCGCCCTGGAACACACAGCTTGCCTCGGGCGGGTTCCCGAGAGGGGACCCCATCTGGCTTCGTCAGCCCGGGAGGGGTGCAGACGGGGTCCCCTCGATGCCCCCCAGCTATGGCTACCCGCCGCTCAGCAGCAGCAATGCCGCCGCCGCCACTCTTCAGCAGAGCCTTTCCACCCGTAGGGGGCAGACCACGGCACGAAACTTGCCTGACTGTCTTCCTTCCTCGGGTGACTCCTGGGCGCCCACCCAGCGTAGGCTGGCCGGCTGCTCAGCCATCTGCTGCGCCCCATGTGCGACCAGCTGCTGTGTCGCCAGAACCATGTCTGTCTGTCCCACGCAGCCCCGTGGCTCCCATTGTGCCACCGCACACATCAATGGCACAGCGCTTTAATTCGCCACCCAAGCCGGACAACAGTGCAGGGCGGCAGGAGGGTGCGGACGGCAGGCAGGTAGGCAGGCCCAGACAGCAGCAGGCGATGTGGGCCAGGCGCTCCCGGGAGGCCACGTAAGCGCAGGATGAGGCAGCGGTGGCACAGGTCCAGCCTCCCTTTTGCTCCATTCAGGGGCCTGCGCAGAACCCATAAAGCCTGGAGGCTTTGGCGAGGGGGTGTCTCTCCAGGGCCAGCGGTGTCACTCACCCTGGGGTGCCCTTTGGGATGGCCGAGACAGGCCGGTTATTCTTCGTGCCCCCAACGCCGTCAGCTAACCAGGCCCGCGGCCCCGATGCTGCAGGCGTGGATGATATTGAACCTGGCCAACTGCTCGGACATCTGCTTTAGCACGCAGCGCCAGCCGCTGCCCTGCCAGAACCACCTTGGCCGCCTCCTATCCCATGCAGCCCTGCTGTGTGCAGCGGGGCCTGCGGCTTCCACGGCACCACCCGCACACCACACCGATGGCACACGAGGTGAGCAAGCTTTTTCGCCAGGTCAGAGTTAGGCGCTGCTACCCACCTCCCACCCCTGGTCCTCTTTTACTCACAGTTAGTAGAGTAGAAGGTGTTCCTTAGTTGCTCAGCAGGGAAACTCACCTTTGCTGCAGAGAACTTCCAGCAACATTTGCCGGCTGGGGATTTTGGCGCGCTCAGCAGCCCAGAAGCAGCCTTTAATGGCCAGGTCTGGTCAATTCCTATTGGCTTTCGAAAGTCAGTAGAATAGAGTCTATTCTATTGGCGTTCGAAAGCCAATAGATTAAGAGTCTATTCAAAATGAGTCTATTCTATTGGCACTCAAAAGCCAATAGAATAGAGGGAGTAGCACAGCTCAGGAAAAGTTGAAAAAAATCCAGCAAAAAAGATGCCGGAAAGCTGTTCTGAGCGTTCCATGCGCAAAAAAGGCCTGGTCTTTGGTGACCCCTGTGAAACGGTCGTTCGACCCCCAAAGGGGTCACAACCCACAGGTTGAGAACCACTGGTCTAGACCAACAATAGTAACAAGATCTAAATATAGATAAAGAGGCAAAAGGAGGAATTGAGATTATATCCCTGAACGTTAATGGTTTTAACTCCCCACTGAAGAGGAAAACATTTCTAAATAAATTGGGTAAGATTAATTTTGACATAATAATCCTGCAAGAAGTGCATATTAAAAAACAGCACCAACATTTACTAAATTGCTCCAAATTGGGAAAAATGTTTGCAGCGCTCTCACAACAAAAAGAAGCAGAAGTAGTAGCATATATTAATGAGGAAATTCCAACAAAACATATATATGTTTTGAATCCCGGAAGGGTGAGTTCTGACTGAAGAGAGTTAAGAAACTCGAAATAGCTATATCAGAAATCCCTTATTTCTTTGTCAACAATTTTAAAACAACATATATATATATATATATATATATATATATATATATATATATATATATATATATATATATATATATATATATATATATATATATATATATATATATATATATATATATATATATATATATATATATATATATATATATATGTTTTCTGAGGTTTTCGCGGGTGTTTGTATGTAGGTCTTTGGTTCTTCGGGTTTTCTCCCGCGTAGAATTTGAAGTGTCTTGGCAACGTTTCGATGAAATCTCATTCATCATCTTCAGGCTGGTGCTTCTGCTTCTAGGAGCAGAAGCCAAAAGCACCAGCCTGAAGATGATGAATGAGATTTCATCGAAACGTTGCCAAGACACTTCAAATTCTACGCGGGAGAAAACCCGAAGAACCAAAGACCTACATATATATATATATATATATATATATATATATATATATATATATATATATATATATATATATATATATATATATATATATATATATATATATATATATATATATATATATATATATATATATATATATATATATATATATATATATATATATATACATACATAGATATATATATATATATATATACATATATATATATATATATATATATATATATATATATATATATATATATATATACACACACATACACATACACATACACATACACAAACACATACACAAACACATACACATACACATACACATACACACACACACACACACACACACACACACACACATATATATATATATATATATAATGATGAAGATGGCAGAATCTTAATAATAAAAGTAATTTTGAACAAAATAAAAATAGCTTTGGTGGGAATCTATGCTCCCAATGAAGGCCAGAAACAATTTTATAAAAAATTACATAGCACTATTAGCGAATTTGATTATGACAACTTTTGTATAGTGGGAGACTTCGAATCCGATCAAAGATAGACAATTGGATTATAAAAGTGATAAGACCAGAAAAGGAATTAGACCAACACTACCTAGTACTTTTTTAGAAATGGCGGAGGAGTTCAACATTCAGGATATTTGGAGGGAGAGGAATACAGGGGAAAAAGCAGTATATGTACTTTTCGGGGCGACACCTCTCATGGTCTAGGATAGATATGGTGTGGTTGTCAACAGACCTGAATTCGGAAGTGGAAGATGTTATAATTGATACAAATTCGTGGGCTGACCACAATCCAATTAGAATCAAGTGGAGAGGGCAAAAGAAAACGAGGAGATGGACTCTAAAAAGAGCAATTTTAAACCACAAAGAATTTAAATTGAAATTAGAAGAACAAATGGGCCTATTCTTCCAGATGAATAAAAAGGAAGACACAAATTCTCAAAACTTATAGGACACAGCCAAAGCCTACATGAAAGGTGCCGCAATTGCTTATATGGCTAGGGAAAATAAAACTAAAATACAGCGACAAAGAAATCTTGAAGAAGAACTTAGCAGAGTAGAGGAAAACCTATAAAATGAACCACAAAGGCGCGACCTGAAACAACAAATAGATTTAATTAAACATAAGATAAATATTATTGAAAAGGAAGAATTGGGGCAACAAATAAATCGTACCAAACAAAATTTCTTTGAAAATGCCAATAAACCAGATAGATGGTTGGCTTATAGGATAAAGAAACATAATGATAAAAAGAGGATTAATAAACTATACAATAAAAAAGGAGAGATGGTTTACCAGAATGAAGGGAAGAAAATGGTGGCCTATGAATTTTATAAGAAATTATATGAAGACTTCCGGTGGCTCCGCGGCCCCTGCTGGGTCTCCTTTGTGAGACTCCGCTCTCTGGATTTGTAAAGCCGCGAAAAACAGCGCTCATCAGCTGTTTTTTCGCGGTGAAAAATCCCCTCTCCGGGCAAAGGAGAGGTGTAGAGCATCGGGAGTAAGGTTGAGCCTTCTTAGATCCCTGGAAAATAAGTTTTCAGGGATTAAGAGTGAGCTCCCTATAGCTCCGGAGAACGCTCCTTTCCAGAGACGCTTCTGTCTTCAGACAGAGAAAGACGCCGCGACCACCTCTGCTTCTTCCAAGTTCAACACTGGAGAGACTGCAAGCAGGCTGAATGAATACAGGAGTTTTAAATGGATTGCAAGTATTTTTATTGTTTTTTTTTGGCTATACATTTCTAACGTTCACAATCAACATAATGCTTTAAGATGGCGCTTAACTTTCACTGCTTTCATTGTTAGGGAAAGTGCTGGATAGTGAAAGTGAATTTGTTATTTCTCACTTCCTGCTTCTTTAAGTGCAGCTAGAGAGATGGCTGTGACTATTTGAAATTTAAAATGGAGTGGAATCTACAGTCAAATGCTAAACCTATGTTGGATTGTACTGATGAATTTTATGAAAAAAGACCTGATACACAGAAGACTTTTACGCAAGAGTTTAAAGAGATTAAAGCACTTTTGAAAGAGGCTTTTACAGAAATATTTACTATATGTGCTGGATACCTTCCTTTGAGTGAAGCTGAACAACTTACTGCTGAACAATTTATATCACAATTTGAATATGGAGAAGAGTTGGAACATTTAACTGGAATTTCCCCTTCAAATGAATTACAATCCTCTGTTGAGTATTATACAATACAAGAGAAATTAGGAGATCAACAGGGAAAGGAAGAGGATACTTCTGAGAATGGGGACTATAACTGGATTTTGCTTGATGAAAAGTTTATTTATGGAGAGGAAGAGGTTTTATTTCAAGAAAAGGAATTCTATCCAGTTAAGCACCAAGAAGAGGATTTAATTCACAAAAGAGAGACATTGTTTCACCTCAAGAAGCACTTAGGCTACAAAGTGAAATGGACTTTGTTTGATGAGCAGTTTATTTATGGAGAGCAAGATGAACTGATTCAAGAAAGGAAGATTCAGTTTCAGAAGCAATTTATTTACGGGGCTGAAGAAATAACGAAGAGAGACTTATTATTTGAAAGGGTGGCCCTGTTATGGCGGCTTGTTTGGTTAAGAAAAAAACCTAGAGTTCGTTTGAAGCAATGAAATTTAAACTTGTATGTAAGGAATTATTGGCAATTTAAAATTATGGACTGAATTGAGGACCAAGATTAGGAGTAAGATGCAAGAAAAGATGTTTAATGGTTGACATAATTAAATTGACGAAGGATGTATTTGTTTTGATGATCTGGGTTTGACATTAGATTGATTTAATGATGAGATAGATAGACTGGATAAAATTGAAGGAATGTAAGTTAGAAATGCTATAAATAGTTTGTTAGATGAGAGAGCCCAGAAGTCGATTGATTAAATGAAATTTATAGATGATAAATATTATTTTTAACAAGATGAGTTAATTGTTTAATAAGGAATTAAGCTTAATTTAAGATTATGGGTTGAATTAAAGATAAATATTATAGCTAAGGTTTTGGTGAGGATGGTTAAATGAAGATATATCAAATTAAATTGATTAGAATGTAACTGATATTGCTATTATTATTATTATTATTACTTTTCTTTTTTGAACTGAGGGATTCATTGATACTGTTATCGTTATTAATATTATCTGTTTAATTCTAATAAGATGAGGTTTTTCTAGAATGTAATTGATATTGCTACTACTATTATTATTACTATTTTTCTTTTTTTGAATTGAGGGATTTATTGATATTGTTATCGTCATTAATATCATCTGTTTAATTCTAATAAGATGAGTTTTTTTTTAATGGATTGTTTTGATTTAGAGAATGTATATATTACATAGTTTAAAATTCTTGTTAAGATTATACAATAATTATGTTTGATGTAGTGGGGTTTTCTTTTGTTATACCCTGTAAGCATTCTGGGAAGTCGTGGGTTAGGGAGGGATTATAATTTTAGATATGATGTTTTCTCAACTGTATTTGGGGTTGGTGGAAGAATATTTAATTATTGTTACTAAAGGGTTGTCTGGGTGGCCTTTGGTGGAGTGAAGATTGATTTAAGTGGAAGTTGATAAGAAGGGGGAATAATAGGATGGAGATAGAGAAGGATGAAGGTTATTTGTTTGAGATGTTTATTTTCAGTTGAGTTATTATCATTAGATGTATTGGAAAATGTATTTATGTTCTGTTTATGGATGATTGTCTATTTTAATACTATGATTTGATATGATTAGTCTCTTTTTTCTGTTAAAATTTAAAAAAAAAACCAATAAAAATATTTAAAAAAAAAAAAAGAAATTATATGAAGATGTAGAACAGAAAAACAAGGATGATATATTAAAATATTTGCAATCAGCTGATTTACCAAAAGTTCCAGAGGAGACTAAAAATATGTTAAACAAAGAGATAACACCTTTGGAACTATTTGAGGCAATTAAAAAACAAAAAATAATAAAGCTCCAGGTCCGGATGGTTTACCAACAGAAATGTACAAAATAATGCAAGAATCTCTAAGCCCAGTGTTAATAGATCTATTCAACGAGGTTCTGAAGAATGCGAAGATTCCGATTTCATGGGAAGAAGCAACTATCACTTTGATCCCCAAGGACAACTCAGATTTGGCGTTCATTAAAAATTACAGGCCCATCTCATTATTAAATTCGGACTACAAAATTTTCATGACCATAATGGCTAAACATCTTGAAAGATTCTTAATAAAATTCATACATACGGATTAAAACGGTTTTCTATCTAAAAGATATATAAGTAACAATGTTAGGATTATATTGGACGTATTCAAATATTACGAAGTCCACAATGAAAAACAAGTGGGACTAATCTTTCTTGACGCACAAAAGGCATTCGATAATGTGAAATGGGACTTTATGTTTAATCAATTGGAATACATGGACTTTGGGGAGAATTTTATAAACATGTTCAAAGCGATTTATTCTAAACAGGTAGCTAAGGTGATAATTAATGGAGAAACTACTAAAAACTTCCAAATCCAAAAAGGCACAAGGCAAGGTTGCCCTCTATCTCCACTACTGTTTATACTATCCCTGGAGGTACTAAATAGAATAATTTGGAAGGATGAGTATATTAAAGGTTTAGAGATTAAGAGAGAAATTTTCAAATTGCAAGCTTTTGCTGACGATCTTGTTTTTATACTCGAAGAACCTTTACAATCAGGGACAAGGCTAATGGAAGTACTGGGTGAATATGGTGAAATGGCAGGCCTAAAGATAAATAAGGAAAAAACCAAAATACTTGTGAAGAATATGATTAGATCACAGAAAAATGAACTAGCTGATAAATTAGGTATTCAGATTACAAAGGAAATAAGATACTTAGGGATACATCTAACAGCTAGGTGTGTAACAATTAAAAGAGACAATTATGACAAATTAATGGATCAGATTAAAACAGACTTGGACACCTGGACAAATCTCCAGCTTTTGTTCATGGGTAGAATTGCCGTAATTAAAATGAACATATTACCTAAAATATTATTCCTATTTCAATGTATACCAATTAGATTAGAAAAGGAATTCTTTCGAAATTTTAACCAAACCATACTTAAATTCATTTGGCAAGGGAAAAAAACAAGGATTAAATTAAAATTATTACAGGATGCTAAGGAAAGGGGGGGGTCTCCGCTTCCCCGATCTAGAAAAATATTATCAATCTACAATTCTACTGTGGGTGCGGGATTGGATTCGACTGGAAAATCGGAGATTATTAAAACTGGAAGGTCATGACATGCAGATTGGATGACATGCCATGTTATGGGATGAGAAGCATAAAATTCACCAGTACTTCTGGAGGCACTATGTTACACGGGCGCTAATAGATGTATGGATCAAAATCCAATGACAGAACTATAGGCAAGTCCCCAATTGGATTTCAACACTAGAAATGTACATACACCCAAGGTTCATTCAATTAGGGAAAGTAATAACCTATAAAATCATACTAGACGAGAGAGGAGAATTAAAATTGAGGAAGAATCTCCAAGATGCAGGGATAGAATTAGAATGGTGGGCATACCTCCAACTACAAGCAAGATATAGGCAAGATAAAAAAGAGTGGGGTATAAAGATAGAACCGACAGAACTAGATAAAATTTTATTAGGTCCCGAGGATAAAATGATTTAAAAAATATATCATTTTCTTTTAGATCAGACAATGTATGAAGAACAGGTTAAGGAGACCATGTTAATTTGGAGCAGGGATTTTGGTTTCAGTATCGACCTGCATATTTGGCAAGAACTGTGGGAAAGAAATAGGAAACTCACCTTAGCTACCTCATATAAGGAAAATCTTTACAAGATGTTTTATAGATGGCATTTCCCACCCGCAAGGCTAGCCAAAATGGGTTCAAACATCTCACCCTTATGCTGGAAACATAAAACAGCAATAGGATCATATTACCATATGTGGTGGGAATGCCCAAAGACTCGTGAATATTGGCACAGGACACGAAAATGGTTGAGGGATATATTATCACTGGACTTAAGAGTTTAAACCGGAACTCTTCTTGTTGGGAATAACGACAGAAAAATATGACAAGGGAACAATCTACCTGCTGCTACACATCCTGACTGCAGCTAGGCTTGCTTTTGCACAAAGATGGAAGAGCAAGGAAATTCCCACAGAGGAAGAGTTAATACATAAAATATTAGCATGTGCAGAAATGGACAGGCTCACAATGATATTAAAAGATAAATGTGGATCAGTTTATTATGAAACCTGGGATAAATTTTACCGCTGGAGGAATTTGAAGAGGATGGTTGGGATTAAGGACGAATGTTAAGATAGAAATATATGTTATTTTATTTTAGAATAAGTACTGTATATAAATCTTAGATGTATATGTAGAGATGAAGAAGTTATTGTAAAAAGTGGAACAATCGGATAAGAATGTATATACTGGAATTTCACGTCAAATCCAATGTTTGTTTGTTTTTAACTGTATCATAAATAAAATTTGTAAAAAAAAAAAAAAGACCAGCTTCTCTGCCATGAGGGCCTCAGGCTTAGTTTGAGTCCAGTCTGGGCGGAGCTGAGCTGCCTCCTATTTGCTGCTGACTGGCTAGCAGGTCCAGTCTGCAGAGACCCGGCAGGGAGGTAGGGGAGGCAATTGTGAGGATCCCAGGGGATTGGCAAGCTCTATTGCATTCGTTACTTGAATGCTTACCTGTACTGTAAGAAAACTGAACACTCATCAGGTTAGAGGAACTTTTGGGATATTGTCAAGAATCTATAAAACTCTTTCTGGAAATACCCAGTTTGCTCTGAACTAAATCACCCAAATAAGATTTGCTTAAACAAAACTCTCTTCATCATTCATGGGAACAAAATGAATATATCATTTTTATTTTCAGATTAATAAAATGGAATGCACAAACATACTTCATGAAAAGATCACGTATCATGGTAGTTTCTACATCAGCATGCTTAGCTTGCATAGAATAGAGTCAGCAAACTTGGAGTAAAAGTTTGTGGTTAGCAGAGAATGCTGCATGTGGCCTAGATATGGATAGGGCTGGTAATGTAGTCTATACCACTGTATCTAGAACTACATGTAGTCTTTTATATTACTGAGAACTGGTAAAGCTTTGACCAAATATGTAATATGTTCTTCCTAAGCCAAGTAACCTAACCCTACATGGAAGAATATGGATGGGACAGCCCCAGTGACAAAGCCCGTATCCGTATTGTGCAATCCGCTCTGGACGGGGTGGCTGCAGACTGGATAGTGAACCTGCATGATTCAAATTCCCCAGACTTCAACCGCTTCATGTCCTCTCTGAGAAGGCAATTTGAGGACACCCTGGCTGATCGAAAGGCCCACGAGAGAATCAAAATGGTGAGGCAGGGCAGATGCCTGGTAGCCGAATATACACAAGAATTCCGGGCCATCGCTAACAAGCTGAACTGGCTGGAAGACATTTTCCTCAGCCATTTCAAAGATGGCCTAAATTATGACATGTATGATGCTTGCCTGCCTCGAGGGGACCCACGCTAACTCTATGAATGGTACGTCCTGGCAGAGGAAGCAGAGATAGACCAACTGAAGAGGCACCACTGAGGAAAATCATGGGGCCGCCTGAGCTGACATGCAAGCCAGCGAAACCACCGGCTATAGCCAAGAAGCCAACGGGCTGTTTCAAATGTGGGAGAGAGGGGCATTGTGCTGTAGAATGCTGCTCGAAAGCCCCTCAGCGCAACCCAGACTGATCATCGGCCAGGAAATCAGGGAAGTCCCCAGCCAAGCCAAGAGAAAACCTGCCATGAGGGCGACAGAGGTGGTGGAGTCCCCACCCCCTGCCAAGCGTGGGGAGGGAACTCCGGCCTACACCGCAGGGGCGATGGACACCTCGGACGACAGCTCGGAGGGTGAACCCCTGGTAAATGGACCCATCACACCCATTCTCAAGACAGTAACTATATTAGCCCTCTCCATGCCTAAAGCTGTCAAAGTGAAAGCCTTAATAGACTCTGGCTGCACCCGCTGCCTCATTAGCCCGATGCTAGTGGGGAACTTGGGCATCCTGGTGAGGAGGCTGAAACAACCAGCTACCCTAGCCACTTTACCAGTCCACCTATCCCTGGGGAACCATAAGGAAGACGTAATGTTTCTAGTGACTCCAGGCGTGGAATGCCCAGTGATCCTAGGGCTGGAGTAGCTAAAGAAATGGAACCCCTGGGTAAATTGGAGGATGGCAGAACTCAATTTCCTGAAGGGGGATCATGCGAACTTAAAACCCCAAGGAGTCCTACCAAGCATAGGAATGGAGAAAGCATCAATGGGAGAGGAAAGGGGGCTACCCGAAATACCAGAGGAATACCGAGACCTTGCTGACATTTTCAGCGAGGATCAGGCGGATGAGCTTCCCTCTCACCAACCCACAGAATTTGACACAGAATTCAAGCCTAGGGCAAAACTCCTGAAGCCCAGACTATATTCCATGATCCCTAAAGAGAAGGAGGAGATGGAAAGATTCATAAATAAAAACTAGAAAGGGGGTTTATTGAACCTGCCAAGCCTAAGGTAGCCGCCCCAGTCCTCTTTAGAGAGAGGAAGGATGGTACTTTGCGCTTGTGCGTGGATTACCGCGCCCTGAATGCAATCAGTGAAAGTAACCATACCCACTACCCCCATGAAGGACATGTTATCACACCTATCGAAAGGAAGAATTTTCACTAAACTAGACCTAAGGGAAGCGTATTACCGCATTAGAATTAAGGAAGGGGATGAATGGAAAACCGCATTTAATAATGGGATGCTACCAATTCAAAGTTTTGCCATTTGGAGCACAAGGGGCCCCCGCAGTATTTATGCAATTAATCAACAAGGTACTAAGGGAGCACCTATTTAAGGGGGTCCTGGTTTATCTAGACAACATCCTTATCTTCATCGAATCCAAAGAGGAGCATGTCAACCTAGTCAGAGCAGTTTTAAAGAAACTGCAAGTTGCCTACCTATATGCCAAATTATCGAAATGCGAATTCCACCAGGAAAGAATAGACTACCTGGGTTATCACATATCCCCACAGGGTATCGAAATGGACCCCGAGAAAGTCAGGGCAGTACAGGAATGGGCACCACCTCGCACAAGGAAGTAGTTGCAAAGTTTCTTAGGTTTCGCAAATTTTTACTGCCAGTTCATCCCTTCGTTTGCCCAAATAGCCCTGCCCCTCACGAACTTACTAAAAACGAAGGGAGAATCCTCAGTAAAACCCAGCCAACCCAGCCAGCCACTAAAATGGACAATGGAATGCCAAGCGGCATTTGAGAGGTTAAAGAGACTTTTTTCCGCCAAACCCACACTGACGCACCCAGACACGGATAAACCTTTTGTAATACAGGAGGATGCAAACGATGTGGCAGTGGGGGCTGTACTCTTACAAGAAAATGATGAAGGGGTATTGCAACCGTGCACATACACATCCAGGAAACTCACTGAAACGGAACAGCGCTGGGCCGTGTGGGAAAAAGAGGCATACGCTGTGAGATAGTCGTTACTTATGTTGCGCCATTTCCTTGAAGGAAATAAAATCCCTTTTCAGGTCTGGATGGACCACAAAAACTTGGAAGCCTTAAAAACACCCAGGAAGCTCACTCCCAAGCAAGCCCGCTGGTCCCAGCATTTTCACCAATTCCGTTTTACGCTCAAACACTTGCCAGGGGGAAAGAACTTCCTGGCAGATGCATTGTCTCTCATGCCCCAATATAACAGCATGCGAGCCATCAACTCTAAACCACTTATGGCAGAACCATAACTGGCAGCGCCAGTAACCACCAGAGTCCAAGCTAAAATAAAGCCACAGCTGGGTAGCCAAACCGGAATCGAATTCTGGGAAACAGATGAATGGTTCCAGAAAAATAGACACATGTGCATAATCAAGGACAGACTGCCATGGGTGGGGGAGAAGTTTTATATACCAACTACCCAGAGGGTCACTTTCATGCAGCTATGCCATGATACAAAATCAGCAGGGCATTTTGGATTTGTAAAAACATTACATTTAATTAAAAAGCAATGTTGGTGGCCGTCCATGAAAAAGGACAAAGAAAGTTACGTGGCCAACTGCCCAACTTGCACAGCTGCTAAAAAGGTTGCAAGGGAAATTGCCCAGACTGTTACAACCAGTGGCAAATCCCACAGCCCCCTGGAAAGAAATATCCATCGATTTTATGGTATAGGGTTTCCTGCCTGAGCAGGGGGTTGGACTAGATGACCTCCAAGGTCCCTTCCAACTTTACTATTATTATTATTATTATTATTATTATTATTATTATTATTATTATTATTATTATTATTATTATTTGGAATTACCAGAAAACAATGGAAACACTGTCATCTGGGTGGTTACAGACCTGTTTTCTAAACAAGTGCACTTTATCCCTTGCCAAAAGATTCCCACCACAAAAACCTTAGCGAAACTATTCGTGCAGCACATCTACAGACTGCATGGGCCCACCCCAACGAATCATATCTGATAGGGGAGTGCAATTTACATCAGAAGCTTGGAAGGAATTTTTATCCCTCTTAGGAACCACTCAGGGACTGTCATCTAGTCATCATCCTCAATGCAATAGACAGACCGAACGTTCTAACTCAGTACTTGACCAATACTTAAGATGCTTTATTAATTTCTGGCAAATGGATTGGACGGACTTACTCCCTTTTACAGAAGTTGCTTACAATAATGCAGTCCACTCCATCACAGGTTACACTCCCTTTCAAGTAGCCACCGGTCAAAGTTTCAACCCTGTGCCAGAACTAATCCCAAACAAACCGGCAATCCCATCGCTGAAAAAATGGATAACACAATTACAAAATACCTGGCCAGTAGTTAGGAAAGCCTTAGATGAAGCTAGACAAGCATACAAAGCACAAAAGGATAAAAAAAAGAGTTGAACCTATACCATTCACTGTAGGAGAAATGGTATATTTGTTTACAAAATACCTAAAATCCATATAGCCCTGTAAAAAACTTGGCCCAAAATATATAGGACCTTTTCCAATTAAAAGAATCATAAACCCAGTAACAGTAGAATTAGAACTACCCAAAAACCTCAGGCAAATACATCCAACTTTTCACTGCAGCTTGCTGAAACGAGAACAACAGTTGCCCTTATGGCCAAAAATCCCCACCACCACCTCCAATCATGGTTGAAGGAGAACAACTCTTTGAGATAAAAAAAACCTAGATTCTAGGAAGTATCATGGGGCAACTCAATACCTAGTGGCATGGAAACACCTTCCCTCCTCACAAAACGAGTGGGTCCAATAACGTCACCTCAGAGCACCTAAACTGCTAAAGAAGTTTCATACAGAATATCCCAACAAACCAGACTAATCTCTATACCTGTTTTGTTTTATCTTCAGGTGGGTCTCTCCTATTTTTAAGGGGGGAAGGATGTCAGAACCCATTTCTATTTCATTTCTATCTCCTCTGATCTAAAAACAAATCTCACTTTTCCCTGGGTTCTGCCACACTTCCAAGGGGGAGGGGGATATGCCTGCAGGGTTATTGCTTTTGCTTTTGCTTCCTCTATTCGCTATTTTGTTTTGTTTATTGCTTCTGTGTCCACTGCCTCCTACAATGTAACAATTTGCTTCCTACACTGCATCTCTGTTTGAACTTTCCTCTCCCTAACCTGTCAGATAGGAAAAGGGGGGGGAGAAAGAAATACAACCTCCAGAGCCTGGCTTGTTTCTCCAGTCTCAAAAGGAGGTGCAAAGAGCTGCTTAAACATCGTGCTATGACCGGAGCCGGACCGATGTTATCTCCCCTTTCCCATGATGGACTTAACACTTGGGGATTGGCCGGTCTGAACTGTGCAGATGAACTGTGGGGTGGGGTTTGCTTGGGGACACTTTAAAGTATTGATCTGTAAAGAAATCCCTCAGATCCTGTCTATTATGCCTGCTATCAACTACTTTTAATAAAAGTTCCTGTTGGAGGAAACTGTCTCCAAAAGTTCTCCTTTCTTAAGATGTGGGATTGAAGTGGGTCCTTACAGTCATCTTAGTTTATTTTTTATTATGTATTAAATTTATATTGTCCATCTTGCAATTCGAAGAGACTCTGAGCAACTGTTGTTATGGATACATATTGGAATTCATAGGTTGATAATTGCATGATGACTTCTGAGTGTAGAAACTGTGTGTCATACCTCCAGCATAAAGTTTATGTATGTAATTATGTATTTTATTGCTATTATTGTTCTTTAATGTATCTTGAGCTCCATCTAGTGACCCAACATGAATCTTTATTGAGACCCGGCCCTTTAAGGGTCATCTTCCCAGCATCCCTCATTCCAAAAAAAGTGCATCCTGGGAAGCCAGGGGCCACATGTTCATCTAAGGACAAAAATCCGCATCCTATATACACAGCATCGCTGGTGAGATTTAGATTTATATATTTGTTAATTGCTATGCTCACCAGCAACTCAACACTTCTTATTTTGTATTTGGGTTCTTATTCTATGTTTCTATTTTTCCCAGTTTCACCATCCTGTTCCTTTAACAAAGTAACCAGATCTAAGCACACAGTCTTTTTTACTGCAGGATAGGCGGGTTTAGCTGCATGTCAAGCTGCACACAAAGTAACATGTAATGAGGACAGAACACTGTGATTATGCCATTCTGTGATGTAAACATGATTGAACAATATTAATAAAAATGGTAATTCTTTTGAGAATATCTGCTTAGGTAAAGAAGCGTTGGACTTACCTGAACGCATTTTCTCAGCATGGGGGGATGGAGAAGCCACCTATGGGTTATGACTGCCTGTCACCCAATCACAGACTAGGTCCGAAATTTAGCTCCGCCTCCTGGCTTCCTTCCCCAGTTTTTGACAGGCGAAGCTCCTCGTCAGGTCGGACCGTGTAGCTCCCTTTTTGTGTCCTGTAAGAGAATTTCTGCCTAGACAAATTTGAGGAGGGCGTGGCTTCTCCATCCCCCCATGCTGAGAAAATGCGTTCAGGTAAGTCCAACGCTTCTTCTCCAGCATGGGTGGATGGAGAATCCACCTATGGGATGTACCCAAGCCCTCATTAGTCCCCTTGGGTGGGAGTCTAGGCTATCTCTTACTAGGACTCCACAATCTGCTGCAAGCTCCTCCTGCCAAACGACCCCTCAGCTGCAGCAAACTGGTCTATCTTGTAGTTCCTAATAAAGGAGGACGGAGAGGCCCACGTGGCCGCTCTGCATATTTCCTCCAGAGGAGCCTGCGTGCGCCAAGCTGCCGATGTGGCCGCGCTCCTTGTGGAGTGAGCTGTAATGTTACTTGGCACCTGCCGGTCCAAGGACTCGTAGGCCTTGGCTATGCATGCCCTGATCCATCTTCCAATGGTCGAAGAGGATACCTTCAGACCCCTGGAGGAGGGATGATAGGAAACGAATAGCGCCTCTGATCTCCTGAAGGTTGCTGTTCTGTTAACGTAGTGTCGCAGAGCCCTGCGCACGTCTAAGGTGTGCCACTGTCTTTCCAAACGGTGTGTGGGGTTTGGGCAGAAATCCGGAAGGATCAGCTCCTGAGCCCTGTGGAACCATGTGTTGACCTTGGGAATGAAGGTTGGGTCGAGCCTCAGGGTCACCCTACCCTCTCCAAACGAGAGCAGATCCGGACGGACCGACAAGGCCCCCAGCTCGGAGATCCGTCTTGCCGAGGTGATAGCCACAAGGAAGGCCACCTTCAGCGTCAGGAAACGGAGTGAGCTGGTTCCCAGTGGTTCGAACGGAGCCGCCGTTAGTGCCTGTAGCACCGTGTGTAGGTCCCAGGATGGGAAACGGTGAACTGTTGGCGGCCGTCTGTTGGCAGCCCCTTTTAGGAATGCGCTCACCGCCGGGTTTTGCGACAGTGTTCCCCTATCCTCACAGACCAGTACCGTCTGTAGGGCTGCTACCTGTCTACGGATGGTGTTGATCGCTAGCCCCCTATCCATTCCGTCCCACAAGTACTGGAGGATATCTGGAATGGTAACTGACATGGGGTCTAACCCCCGCCTGCTGCACCAGAGGGAAAAATTTTTCCAGGTGGCGTCATATATCCTATTGGTAGAGGGCCGACGGGCATCCTGTATGACCGAGATGACCTCCTCTGAGAAGGCCTGCCTACTCAGACCCTCCCGCTCAAGTGCCAGGCGGCTAGTTGGAGCCATTGTGGGTCTGGATGTTGGAGTTTCCCTTGGCTCAGAGAAACCAGGCTCGGAGGGAGTCTCCACACTGGCGAGAGTGAAAGATCTACCAGGTCTGCGAACCAGGGACGTCTCGGCCAGTATGGAGCGACTAGTATCACCTCCGCCTCCTCCAGAATCAGTTTGCGAATTGTTGCCTGTATTAGGGGCGGAGGAGGGAAGGCGTACAGCAGCCCCTGGGGCCACCTGCATCTGAGGGCGTCCGTCCCCTCCGCTCCCCGGGTCTGGAACCTGGAAAAGAAACGTGGAGTTTGAGTGTTTGCTGGAGACGCGAAGAGGTCCAGGCATGGCCGGCCGAACCTGTCCGAGATTGCCTCGAACAGTTCCGGGGCCAGCCTCCACTCTGCGTGGTCTACCGTTGTTCTGCTGAGGGAGTCTGCCTGATGGTTTGCCTCCCCCGATATGTGTTCTGCCCTGAGCGAGGCCAGGTGCTGTTCTGCCCAAAGGCCCAGGTCCCTGGCTTCCTTCATGAGTGCCGCTGACCTGGTCCCGCCCTGCTTGTTTACATGTGCTTTTGCTGTTACATTGTCCGTCAGGACTAGCACATGGTTCCCTGTCAAATGGGCTGAGAATTTTCGCAGAGCCAGGTGTATGGCCCTCAGTTCGAGCCAATTGATCCTGTGCCGTAGGTCCTCCTTGTTCCACCTCCCTTGGGCTATTCTGTCCACGGAGTGGGCCCCCCACCCGAACAGGCTTGCGTCGGTCGTGACCGTGATCCTGTCTGGCTCCCTGAGCGGGGTGCCCCTTCTTAGGGCGCCTGACCTCCACCATCTGAGGGATGCTATGACCTGGGGTGGAACCCTGACCCTCTTGGGCGACGCGCTCTGGTTCTGCCTCTGGTAAGGGAGTAGAAACCACTGGAGGCTTCTGGAGTGGAGCCTTGCCCACGGGACAATGCCCAGGCATGATATCATCTTTCCCAGGAGCTGAGAGAGCTGGACTATGGGGGCCAGTCTTTTTTGGGCCACCAGTCGGACGAGCTTCTGTAGGCTCTCCTGACGCTCCGGTGAAAGATATACCATGCCCTGTTCTGAGTCTATGACGGCTCCCAGATGGAGGAGCCTCCTTGATGGGGCGAGCTGGCTTTTCTTGTGATTTACTGAGAAGCCATGGTTCTGGACAGTGTCTATGGTGATCTGAATGTCTGTCAGCGCTGCCTGGTATGAGCCTGACAGGATCAGGATGTCGTCCAGGTAGCATTGGACCCTTACCGGAATCATGCGTAGGTGCGCTCCCAGTGCCGCCAGTACCTTCGTGAAGACTCGGGGTGCTGAGGACAGGCCGAATGGTAAGGCCCTGTACTGGTAGTGTCGTCCCCTGTAACAGAATCTGAGAAACCTCCTGTGATCCGGCCTTATCGGAATGTGTAGATAGGCCTCTGTGAGGTCTATGGAGGATAGCATGTCTCCTCTCCGAATGCTGGCCAGGATGGATCTGAGGGACTGCATTTTGAATTTCCTGTACACTACATAGCGATTGAGACGTTTGAGGTCGAGAATGGCTCTCCAATCCCCCGATGACTTCGGTACCAGGAACAGGATGGAGTAATATCCCCGGCCCACCTGTTCTGGGGGAACTGCCTCTATGGCTCTTATGTCCCTCAGGTGATCTATGGCCTGATCTAGAAGGCCTGCCTTGTCCCTGTTGCGTGACACCGGGCACCTTCTGAAGTGGTCTGGTGGAATCGAGTAAAATTCTATTGCTAGACCCTGGGCTACTGTTTCTCTGACCCAGGCGTCCGTTGTGGTCGTCTGCCACGCTTCGCTGAACAGCGCCAGACGACCCCCAATGGGGCTGTCCTGGGCGTCATTTGGAGCGTCTGTAGGGGCGACCTCCCCCCCCTCTAAAGGAGCGTTTGGAAGGTTGACCCCTGCCAGAGGCTGAACGATCCTGGCCGCGCTCCTGTCTGTACGAAAAGGCGCGCGCGTTTCTGGGTCCGTCCCAGGATCGTCCTCCCTGAAAGGGCTGCCTCCATTCTCCACCCCCGCTCTGTCGGGGGCCCTGTCTGCGGAATTCCTGTCCTCCCCTGTCTGACTTCCTCGAGGGGTGCGCTAGCACCTTCCTTTTGGTCTTATCCTCAATCACGTAAGGATCCAGGATCGCCCCAAATAGTTTCGATCCCGAATACTTAGCTGTGGCGAGGCGCCACTTGGATTTCAGGTCTGTTTTCCAATTTTTTAGCCATGCTAGTCTCCTAACCGCTACTGTACCTGCGATGGCTCTGGCCGAATATCGTGAGGCATACAGGGTGGCGTCCGCCGTGAATTCCGCCGTCATGCGCAGCTTTGTCAGAGTCTGGCGTATGCGTACCTGCTCTGGCGGCACGCTCGCCTGGAGCTCCCGCAGCCACGTGATCGCTGCCCTGGAGAAAACAGAAGCAGTGGACGCGGCCCTAATGGCCCAGGCTGATGAGTGATGCACTCTGCGGAGAGAGAGCTCTGCCTTCCTCTCCTCTGCCTTCATTGCCTCTGACATGTCTCCTGGGATGGCTGAGGAAGCAAACAGAGAAATTAGTGGATCATCGACCTGAGGCACCTCAATGAGTGATGCCAGGGGATTACAGACATTGAACATCTTCTTTTCCACACCGCTAGGTGATGGTATAGCCCCCAGGTTTGCCCACTGGTCCCGTACCGACGACCTGAAGACCTTGGTACAGGGTACCTGTATTACCTCAGACACCGGTGAATACATTAGTGGATTTTTGGCATCCTCCTCCTCTGAGGAGGCTGGCTTGACCTCCTTTGTCTTAGCCGGCATATCGAGTGCCGCACAGACCTTTGGCAAGAGGGAAAGGAAAAGGGTATGGTCGAAAAGACCTGGGGCCTGTGTTGTCTGTTGTTCTGCCTCCTCAGTTCCTGACAGCACAGCTCCCTCATCCTCCCATTCCCCCTGCTCCTCGTCTGACGCCTGTGGGGAAAACTCAGACGCGTCAGAGTCCTGAAACAGTTCATTTTCCCCCCTGGGAACGTGTCTCCGTGGCTTGCGAGCCCTAGGTGAGGGGGACTCACTCCCAGCTGATCGGAGATGCTTCAGGGTTTCCTGTAGGAGGGAGTGAAGTTGAGAAAAACACTTACCCGACCTCGTTCTCTTCCTACCTCTCTGTCCAGCCTCCTCCTGGCTGGTTGTGGGTTCAGAGGGTGCTGGTGACGAGGGCACCGATATAGGGGAGAGATCTTCATCCGTTCCACCCCTGGGGATCCATTCCCTGGACCCCTGCTCTGCGTCTGATGGCCCAAAGGAGCTGGGAGTCTCCAGGAGTGCCAGGTCAGGTCTCTCTGTCCCTACAGCCCTGCGCTGGGCCTTGGCAAACTCCTTTTCCAAGGCCTGGTGTCTCCTTATGGCCTGACGCTCCGCTGACTTCGATGGCTCAGTTAGGTGTTTTGTTTTGGCCTTCTTCTTGCCTCCCCCCTGTTCCTCCGTTCGGCGTGGTGGCGACGGGGGAGGCCCTGAGCCCTGGGCTGGAGTGCCCTCTGCCATGGCCATGCTCAAGCAGGGACTATGTCCCAGAAACTAGGCAGGCGAGGCTGGGGTCGGCAGTGCCAAAGGGAGGCCCTCCCTAGCCTGCACGACGAAACCGGGGGTAAAAAAACGGCGCTCGCTTCTCCTCCGCGCTCTGCTGGGCCTTCCTGCTTCCCCCTGTGCTGCCTGGTGCCGGCGCTGGAGTGGCTTTTGCACGCAGCACGCCTCCGGAGTGAAGGGGCAACAAAAACCTCCCTTCCTCACCCTCCGGTGCAACCGTCCGGTTTAGGGTGATCGCTCGGTGGCTCCGCTCACACGCTGTTCGTCAGCAAGGCCTTCCCTGGGTCTAGGCCCCAAGCGGGAAGACAAAGGGACAAAGAGTTCCCGCGCGCTCCCCCTCTTCAAAGGGGTATTTTTCGCGCCCTGCGGAGAGCACCAATCGCCAGGCGCGGACGGCTGGGGACCACCCCCTTTCCAATATGGCGCTTCGCGCCCCTGGCTGGGACCTCCCCTTAACCAAGATGGCCGCCGCGCCAATTTTGTGGTCGGAGCTCTGTGCTCCCGACCACGCGGAGCCTCGTTTTAACGGGCTCCGATCTACCCGCTCCGGTTAGTGAGCGGTCTGACTACCTGCCGCCCCCGGCGGCCTCCTCCCCGTCCCAGGGTCCCCACTTGCGTTTGGTTGGAGCGCTCCTGCGCCCTTCCGCGTCGACGAGCGAGCCTTGCCTGCTTCCTTCGACGCCTGTGGGGTCCTGGTCGTCTTCTGGAGGCCGTCCGGGAGTCCGGGGATGTTTCCCCCCGTGACCCCCAAGGGCCCGGGCCTGGGCGGCCTCCTGACGATCCCGGGGCGAAGATGTAGTCTCCAAAGGGAGACCGTTGAAAAAAGATAAAAAAATAAAAAACTCCGGTACTTTTAATCTAAAAACTTCTAAATTTCGTATTTCCAATAGCTTACTAGAAAAGACAAACCAAAAAAGGGATAAAAGGATTCAATTTTACCAGATCTTAAAGCCTAAAAAAACCTTTTCTTCCTGGAGCTACCGGGAAGAGCTGTTCTTGGGCTTCAGACTAGGAAAAAACTGGGGAAGGAAGCCAGGAGGCGGAGCTAAATTTCGGACCTAGTCTGTGATTGGGTGACAGGCAGTCATAACCCATAGGTGGATTCTCCATCCACCCATGCTGGAGAATATATTTTTTCAGATATGTGGTTTTAAGATCACCATATTGAAAAGAACTAAATATAAATCTAAATGCATGATTGAGTTGCCTTTTGGCAAGATGGGCAGCAAATAAAATAAACAAACAAATAGTTTATGATGACAGAAAATTTGTGAAAGTGATAAGAATATGGATGAGATTATTATTTGCTAATGGTTGATCTTGGGAAAAACTGCATGTGGAAGTAAAGGAAATAAATAAAAAATAACTAGAAAAGTTAAATCCAGCACAGTATGCAAGTGTATGAAGGTATCAAAAAGTAAATGAATAGTAATCTTATAATCTAGCCGTAGCTCTGTATCTTTTTTCCTGTTTCTGTCTCATGTTTTCAGTTTCTTTGGTTTATTATTTCTTATTCTTTTTCTGCCAAATGTTATTGAAATTGGTGCAATGCCATTTTGGCTTGACTGATTGATTGATCTGATATCTCTTCTGCAATCAAACAACAGTAGAATAAAGTTCACAGTGAAACAATATTAAACTAAATTATTTCGAGGGGGAGTCAGTTTGAAAGATCCACCTCTTTAGTAGATCGTATCTGTGCTACCATTTTGTACTTTTTTTATTTTATTCTGCCTTTATTAATGTTATAAATAATTCAAGATAGGAAGCATACATAATACTCTTTCCTCCTCCTATTTTCCCCACAACAGCCCAATAAGGGGTTGAAAGACAGTAACTGGCCCAAAATTTTAATGATTCTCTGGATTTTTGCATTTCCAAACTGCCAATCTTAAGTAAAAAGCTGGATATTCTAGGCCAGACAAGGGAAAAGGCTGCATGTGGCCCCAAACCTCCTTTTTGTGGTTCTAAGAACTACTCAAAATTGTATCCAATAATGTTAGTGGGGTTGTTAGGGTTTTTTTTTAGGGGGTTGGCAAAGGAAGTAATTTTTTCTAAATAGTTTTTTAAATTATTCAAGCCAATCAATAAATGATTAAAATGGCCAAAATGTTCTATCTCCATCCTCATTTTCAATGATACTATATAACTGACACACACTCCTGTGACCTTTAGCCACTGGAAAAAAAAAGATTTAAAATGTTAGCCTCTTTGTTCAAAAATGTTACTTGCCCCCACCAAAGCACAAGTAGAACTTGCTGATGGAGGAGTGATGATCTATCTGTTCAGGGAGAGGTTAAAATTGAGCAATATGCTTTTGCTTTATGGAGTGAAAAATAACAAGTATATTAGATATTTTACTGCAGGGTTTATAAGTACTAGAATGTTTTCATGATGAATACAGAGAAATGGTAAGCTTTGCTACAGGACAGTACTGCCAATATTTCAGGAGACTGTACCATCACACTATCTCACCAATGTTGACTACTTTTAATATTTTTGAATTAATTAAAACAATGGAGATCAGCAGGCCCCATTTAGTGATATTAAGGGCATTCAATTCCAGCCCAACTTAAGAGATTGTATGCAATAATTAGGTAAAATAAAATTACAGGGAA
The DNA here is from genome assembly GCA_034064705.1 of Bothrops alternatus. Classification (NCBI taxonomy): domain Eukaryota; kingdom Metazoa; phylum Chordata; class Lepidosauria; order Squamata; family Viperidae; genus Bothrops; species Bothrops alternatus. The sequence continues at coordinate 2,301,303 of JARGCV010000223.1, forward strand.
TCATGCTATTAACTTTCTTGATTATAGTCACTACTCTTATAGCCAAGCAGCCAGGATCTGTTTTGCCTTGGAGTTGCAGAACCTTGCACAAACTATGGGCACCTTTCTACTGAACTCTCCCATGGGCATAAGAATCAACTGCAATTCACAGTTTATAAAAATAGTAAAATCTCATTTGAGAAGCTCAACACCTATGAGGTTTTCTTAGGAACAAATACAGAATTGTCTTGTCATTGCCTTCTTCCAACATTTTGTTGCTGTTGTTGTGGCTTTCCAGCCTAGGCAGGTACATCTCTCTCTCTTTTTTTTTATCTTAGGTATAGTCAGTTTATTTATGTTACATATCATGTTTATATTCTGGCACAATCGTAGATTCTCAGCAGCTCACAGTATGAAAACAGTAATAACATAACAATACAAAATACAAAAATAAATTAAAAAAATTAAGTTTTTTCTAAATTCCAAAGTATTGAAGAAAATTTCTATGGATAATTGCTTACACTCCAGGAGGGAGTTCTGTACCCCTCCCCCCAAATTTAGGAACATGTTCACATCTAAAAACAAAGTTTGACTATTTCTGGCCATATAGAATCCCTTTACATTTTCAGTTGCAATAAAATGCTATATTAATTCTGAAGCCTTAAAAACCCAGATTCTACTTTTAAGAATACATAGCAGTAAATTAAAGTTAGGCTGAAGGATGAGCAAGCCATTTAATTTGACTAATAGAAATTATAATTACAGTTGTAAAAAATAAAATATCCACTACACAGATAGTCCCTGACTTACGACCATTGGTTCAATGATCGAAATGGTAGGTTGAAGTTACAGCAATGCTGAACAACGTTTTACAAGTGGTACTTCAAGTTACAGCCATGGCAATGCTGCCAGAGTACCATAATCAAAATTCAGGTATTTATCAGTTTCCCCACACTTTTGATCACTGAGTGCTTCAACTCCATCCAACCTCCTATCTCCTCTCATCTATTTGGCCCCTTGCATTCCTCCACCCCTGCATGCCTCAGGCTAGAGCTGCAGTACATCAAAGAGCCCCTTTGTTCTGTGCTGGAGCTATCCTTTGGGAAGCAGCTGCTGCACAATGTGGCCTTCCTACACAGTTGAGGCTGTGTAGGTCCATCTCAAAAGCAAGCACAATTTTTGGAGGTGCTGTGATAAGTTGTGATCACTCCAAAATGGCACCCAGGACAGAGTCATGTGGCCTGCAGGGAAGCTGGGATGGAGGGACCCACTCTCCTTTCCCAACATCAGCTCCTGAGGTATACATATAAATGTAATGTGTATGTGCATTATAGACATAATGATAGAGAAATACTGAAACACTCACAATTGAAGAATGGATTGTGAAGATGACAAATATTGCAGAAATTGCAAAACTGACCTATTTGGTCAGGAACAAAACAATAAATGAATACTTTTATAAAAATCTGGAAACCTTTTATGGACTATTTGCTGAAAATTGTATGAGAGAGACTGACTGAGATAGGGAGAGGAATCAAATGGAAAATTAATCTGGAATCCTGGTTTGAGCACAAGAGGGTAAAATCCAAACTTCCTAAATGCCCCTGGACTTTATATAGTCAAACCCAGGTGCAAACTATCAATCTGAGAAGATTCATGTATATAGCTGTATCAATAAAAGAGCTAAATGAACTCTTCATGTTTGTGTTGGACAAAATGGGAATAAATGAAATAATGATTTCTAGATTAAATAATTGCAAAAGGAGCTGAAGAGATTTTTGTAATATCAAAGGAGGAGGGGGTAATAATGAATTTATTTGGAATGGCTGAAAGCAAGTTTGGAAGTCACTTCTTTTTTCTGGCTGTTTCTTTAATTATCCTTTTTTCTTTTTCTATATTTCTTTTTCTTTATTCTTTTTTCTTTTTCTTCATTCTTTTTTCTTTCTTTTTGTTCTTCCTATATTTTCATATTTCTTTTATCTTACTGAAAATTATATCTAAAATAATGAAATTCATTGAACACTATGTATACATATTTGAAATCAATGATATCTCAACAATGCATTCAAAGCATTTAGTCACTGCAAACTATTTAGACTTGCATTCAGATTAAGCTTGTATAACAGTTGGCCAGTTGCTTGTGACAATCAAGAATAATTTACTGGCAATTAGAAAAGGCTGGTTCTTCACCAATTTCATTCAGTTTACAAAGGACCTGTATTCTTACTCAGGTGCTCAACTCTGTTTCTGAGTTCTATCATTTTAGACTGCAGATAGAGTTCATATGACTAGATATAATCTCCACAGAAGATATAGCATAGGATTCAGCTATTTTGCCTCAAAAATACTTTTAACTATATTCCTCGTATTTTATGGTTCACACCATGGTTTTCATATATAGTCCACTTCAGAATTTTTTTAAAAAAATTATAGTACCAATCATCATCACTTGGGATCAGAAGTAGTTCTGGAGAATGTAAAAAAGATACTTGGGGGCCATATGAAATTCTGGTGCTTTAGACTGTCCGTTCTAGTGGCAGAGTATAATGAAAGTTATTCTACTGGTATAAAACCTTGAATCTATATTAAAAATTCTACTAATTCATTAAGTAGCAGTTACTCATCTTTAGCACTATCTGGGTATGAAAAATAGTTCATAAGACTAAATCCTTTAAAGTCAACTGTACCCAAAATATCACCCCTAAAATAACTAATAATGATTACAACTGTTGATTTGGATTACATATTTTTGCCACAAAAGATTGTTTGAACTTCCAATTAAAATTACTTTGAGACAAGAATATTTTCATTAATTTGCCTTTCCTTTGTTACCTTGTCATATCACAGATACTGTATCAGAGCTCATTTATTAATCACTTGACACTTTTATAAGACTACCTATAATTACAGCATTTGATTATAAACCATTTACATCAGCTACACAACTGCTTCTTACTTGTACATTTCATTACTGTACTGTGAAAGAGACAGGCAATTAAGCTGTATTCACATGTAGAATTGTCATTATAAGAAAAAAATACACTTGAGGATAAAATCCATTTTAGGTGTTAAACAGCATACAGTTTTAAATATATTGAAAAGTGGGTTTATAATGGATAATGACTCAGGCAATATTTTGACTATGTCACATTGTTCTAAATTTGTTTGGTATTCCTCACTATGGCTTCAGTTATAACTGGTTTCATGTACTTTCAGAAATCTTCCCACTGAGCACCCTACTTCAGCATAAGTTGAACATTAATTAATAATGAATTGGAGAAGACGACATTGAGTTGGGGCATGGAGAAAACAAAACTGCCCTTAATGAGCATGACATCCATTAATAACACCTTTTGCTTCAATAGCAATGCTTTCTACATTCAATGATGATGATCAGTCCAATAAATATTGGTCCAGTTGGTGATACACTACCTGTAATAATCCATGATTAATATGATGATACATCTAGGTGCCTTGAAACAGAGCTCTAAAGATATTATTTAACATGAACATTAAATGTAAATTATGTCTGTGCTTTACCAACAACACTCACACATTTCTGTGATAAATTCAAAATGTTGGATTAAAGCTTGATGGCTTGCTGCTGAGATAGTTGAAATACTGCTTGGACATCATGATTCTCCATCTTTCTTTACTTACAACTTTAGAAACCATTTTAACCACTTTTTGTAATTTGAGCAGTTTAAGGAAAACCCAGAATAGTATTATCTTTTTCTATTAAACTAAATAATTACAAAAAAATAAATCAACAATATACCTGATGACAGATTTAAAGTGCATGTCAAGTTATGCTAAATTACAATGAACCTGTGTTATAGGCTGGAGATCTTTTAGTCTACTCTCTGCCAAGCAAGGGATCTTTATACCATCCCAGATGAATGACTGTTCAATATTTTATTGAAAACCTCCACCAATGGAGCACCTAGAACTCTGGGATGCTTCCATTGACTAATTGTACTCATTGTCAGGAAATTCCTCCTTAGTTCCAGGTTGGATCTCCCTTTGACAAGCTTCCACGCACTGCTTCTTGTCTTGCCCTCAGGTGCTATGGAAAATAAATTGATCCTCTCTTTCCTGTAACAGCCCTTCAAGTATTGGAAGACAGTATCATGTCACCCGTAAGCCTTCTTTTTGTTAGGTGAAATATGCCAAGATTCCTTAGCTGTTCATAGTATGATTTAGATTTAGATTGTATGATTTAAGCTGTGGTGGTGCAGTGGTTAGAATGCAGTATTGCAGGCTAATTCTACTGACTGCCAACTGCCGGCAGTTCGGCTGTTTGAGTCTCACCAGCTCAAGGTTGACTCAACCTTCCATCCTTCTGAGGTCATTAAAATGAGGACCCAGATTGTTGCATGCAATATGCTGACTCTGTAAACCACTTAGAGAGGGTTATAAAGCACTGTGAAGTGGTATAAGTCTAAGTGCTATTTGTGTGAATGGAACTTTGTGCGTGAGTGCCCTCTGCTCACGCAAGTGGAGCTTCACACATGAGCACAAGTGCCTTCTGCTCAAGCACCCTCCACTCGTGTGAGTGGAGCTTTGCGCGCAAGCACAAGTGACTGTCGCTGACATGAGTGGAGCTTCACACGAGTGCAAGCACACTCCACTCATTTGTTCGAGTGCAAACAAAGTCATTACTAAAAGCCAAAGAGGGTTTGTCAAAAACAGATCATGCCAGACAAATCTTATTGCATTCTTTGACCAAGTGACAAAATTAATGGATCAGAGGAATGCTGTGGATATAATTTACTTGGACTTCAGTAAGGCATTTGATAAGTAGATCACAACCTACTGCTTGATAAGATAGAAAAATGTGGGTTAGACAGCATCACCACCAGATGGATCCGTAGCTGGCTGACTGGCCGTACTCAGCGTGTGGTCCTCAATGGAACCACATCTACATGGAGGGAAGTGTGTAGTGGGGTGCCCCAGGGCTCTGTTCTGGGCCCAGTGCTCTTCAACATCTTTATCAACGACTTGGACGAGGGGATAGATGGGGAACTCATCAAATTTGCAGACAACACCAAGCTGGCAGGAATAGCCAACACTCCAGAAGACAGGCTTAAGATACAGGAGGATCTGGACAGACTTGAACACTGGGTACTATCTAACAAAATGAAATTCAATGGTGAAAAAAGTAAGGTTCTACATTTAGGCAACAAAAACCAAGTGTACAGGTATAGTATAGGGGGTACCTTGCTCAAGAGTAGTAACTGTGAGAGGGATCTCAAAGTCCTAGTGGACAATCACTTAAATATGAGCCAGCAGTGTGCTGCAGCTGCCAAAAAAGCCAACACAGTGCTAGACTGCATTAACAAAGGGATAGAATCAAGATCACGTGAAGTATTAACAACCACTTTACAATGCCTTGGTAAGGCCACACTTGGAATACTGCATCCAGTTTTGGTCACCACAATGTAAAAAAGATGTTGAGATTCTAGAAAGAGTACAGAGAAGAGCAACCAACATGATTAGGGAACTGGAGGCTAAAACATATAAGGAACAGCTAGTGGAATTGGGTATGTCTAGTTTAATGAAGAGAAGGACGAGGGGGGACATGATAGCAGTGTTCCAATATCTCAGGGGCTGCCACAAAGAAGAGGGAGTCAAGCTATTTTCCAAAGCACCTGAAGGCAGGACAAGAAGCAATGGATGGAAACTAATCAAGGAGAGAAGCAACCTAGAACTAAGGAGAAACTTCCTGACAGTTAGAACAATTAACCAGTGGAACAACCTGCCTCCAGAAGCAGTGAATGCTCCAACACTGGAAGTTTTTAAGAAGAGACTGGACAGCCATTTTTCCGAAATGGTACAGGCAGTGCTTTAAAAAAAAAAATGTGCCGGAACTCGCACACGTCATACAACCGCCTTGCCTACCTTACAAGGTTCCATCCAAAAAAGGTGCCGGAACTCTGTTCTGGGAGTTCTATGAGAAAAAAAGCCCTGGGTATAGGGTTTCCTGCCTGAGCAGGGGGGTTGGACTAGATGACCTCCAAGGTCTCTTCCAACATCATCATCATCATCATCATTGTATTATTATTATTATTATTATTATTATTATTATTATTATTATTATTATTATTATTATTATTATTATTATTATATATGCCCGCCAGTTTCGCAAATGGAGCTCTGTGCATGCATGCCCCTGCCATATACACATGCCCCCTCTGCACTGGGCAGAGCAACCAAGGTGGAAAGGTTGGGGACCACTGCTCCAGGGGGTAGGGGAAGGGCCGTGTATATGGCCTTCATACTTTCTCTTCTTGTCCTCCATGCATTCTGCTGGAAATCTAAAGGAAAGAAACATTTATGTTTGCCAAAATGAAAAAAACAGCCATGTACAAATCCTGGGGTTCACCTTTGTTAGGTCCTAGATCAGATGTGTTAAACTCAAGGCCTGTAGGCTGGATCCAGCCCACGATGGATTTAGATCTGGCTCATGGCACCGCCGTGGTGAGGTGCCGGCCCTCACTACCTCAGCCCAGCCGCCCACCCCAGCTCAGCTGGGCGCTCCCCTTGGGTGTGCGCACAAGAAGTGGCAAGCATGAGGGCTGATGGTGCCTATCAGCAGCAGCAGCTCAGCCCCTAGGCCACTCATTGGCTGGCAGCAACACTCAGCTGATACAAGCTGGGGTATCCAAAAAGCAACACTCGGTCCCACCCGACATGCTCCTTGAGGCCCTGCAGCCCATGCAGCAGAAGTAGGTCTGAGAGCGGCAGCCATCAGGCTAGCCCTTTAAGTGGCAAGCAGAGGCAGAGGTGTGGGGAGAGGAATGTGATCCAGCTGCTGTGGCAAGTAAAGATAGAAGGTGGGGCTACAATGAGGCAGCCTAGCTGATCATTGTCATTGCCACATTGCATCTCCTGCCCACTCAGTTCTACCATCCAACCTCATCCTCCAGCTCGAGCTGCACATATGAGACAAGCCTCCTGCCCACCACTGCACCTCCAATGGCCCCACTAAAAGGGAAGGGCAGGGAGTTCCTGTCCACAAGAGGCAGTCAGGATTCATTTCCCTGCCCAAGCTCAGCCCCGGAGCTGCCTTCTGTAGGAGTTGGGATGTCATTTGAGGCTCACCCTCCCATCCCACCGTCCGTCCCATGCCCTGCACTTGACTCTGCCCCATGTGCACTGCACTCGTGCACCTCTGGTCCCCACAGCCAGGCCACCCCTGCCCTGCCACCTGCCTTGCCACAGCCATGGAACGGGCCTTATCCAACAGGAGCCCTGCCACCCCTCTTCTCTCCTCCAGCCCAGGTGCTTAGCCTGGCCACGGAAAGTGAGCACAGCAGCCTTGAGGAGGAAGTAAGCATGGCTGGGCAACCTCTTGGGGAAGCAGGACTGGGCTGGGCTGTGGGGTCCTGGTGCTCTGGGAGCTTGAGGGATGAGCTGGGCATTTACAATCAACATGAACCAGGCATCTGGATCCTCTTCTGAGTGGGTCTGCCCCCAGCCTCCTCTCTGCTTTCCATCAGCCTTGCACCCTAGGGCATAGGGTGCAGCTGTCTTTCTCCACAGGGTGGCTTGTGCATCGCCAGGTGCCCAGCTCTGCATCCAGCATGTGCCACATTCCTCTCTCTTGGCCTGCCACAGAGCAGAGAGGACAATCTGGATCTGGATCCCACCAACACTTGCCCATCTGCCCTATGCTCCCATCTCCCTGCATTTCATCCCATCATCCAGGTCCCGTCTGCCACCTCGTGGGCAGGCCATGGGCCCTTTTTGGCCTTACATCCACCTGGTGGCGGATGGGACCTGGCCTATGGGATGAAAGGCAAGGAGACAGGAGCGTGATTACTGTTGACAGTCACTTGAGCTGCCCAGTCTGGCCCTCAACCTCCCAGTGCACTGGGACCCCACAGCCCAGCCCAGCCCTGCTTCCCCAACTGGTTGCCCAGCCACGCATACCTCCTCAAGTCTGCTGCCGCTGTGTTTGTTCTTCTTAAGGGATGGCAAGACTTCTCTGGTGGATGATGCTTTGGCACTCACCCTGGTCTATGTGAGCGACATCGAGGTGGCCATGTCAAGCTAGCCATGCTAATCCAGCCATGCCCACCTGGCTCTTTGAGGGCAGCCATAATGCTGATGCGGCCCTCAGTGAAATTGAATTTGACACCCCTACCCTAGATAGTGTGATAAGGCGTACTGCAAAATATGAAAAAAATGGATGGATCTATTAATCATATCTATCAGAACCACAAGCAGGTTGTCAGGAAAAGGTTTAAGTGGTAGAATACATCACTTGGTTTAGGATAATAATTTTGCCAGTATGTTTTTTGATTAATTTACCTCAGATCCATATAGTAACTTTGTCTATACAAAATTAAACAGTGTTAATTTCTGATGTCAAAATTAAGTATTGTTGAATATCTTAATAATTGTTTATTCCAGATCCTCATGTTTACGATTCTATTGTTTTTCTAAATTTTTATAGCTTCCATGCACCCTGCACGGCCTGATTCGGGCTTCGGAGGCCTTTTCCGGGCCCAATTAAGCCGCAAGGAGGCTGCAGAAGCATTTCACGGCCTCAAATCCAGGTTGCAGCAGCCTGGAAAAGGTCTCCAGAGCCCGGATTGGGCCACGGGGGGGGGGTCGTGGAAGTGTTCCCTGGTCTCAAATCCAGGCGGCTGTAAGAACTGCGGCAGAGAGGAGACAGATCTTTTCCAGATGAGTCTGACACAGCAGGAAGGGAGGGGGAAGCATGTAGTATTTTAGTGGGTCGGGGAGGCCTTGGGGGCCTGTTCCAACACTAGGCCCTCCATGACCTTCCCCACCTTGAGATACCACATGTTTGCTTAACAAGCTGCGTGCATTTTAATGAGCAAGTGAATGATCTCGTACCTCAAACGAGATTCACTCTATGAGTTTTCGAGTTATGAGTGGAATGGGCAGGCTCCATTACACTCATAACTCAAGGTCTATCTGTAATAAAAGTTGAAAGGAATCTTGGAGGTCTTTTAGTCCACCCCCTGCTCGAGAAGGAGACCCTATAGTATTTCAGACAAGTGGCTGTCCAGTCTTTTTTTGAAAGTCTCCAGTATGGAATAGCTACAACTTCTGAAAGCAAACTATTCTATTGGTTGATTACTCTCATTGTTAGTTCTAAGTTGCTTCTCTCCTTGCATTCAATTAATTTGCATTCAAATGCAAACTAAGCAATTTTCCTCAATATTAGTCAGAAGGAAGAAGGAGTGATTTCTGTTTGAAAAGCTAGAACAGTAAATGATAACAGTTTTGTGTATAAATTTGTGCAGTTCTTACATTCAACCAATTTTCCAGAGAACTTGTCAGTCTGTTATTTAGACTCTAATCAATGTCCTGTTAAAGGCACTGAAAAATTATCAAGTTTATCCTAAGGGATGCAAACTATACATAATGATTATTCAGAATAAACTTTACACAGCCTTGAAACTAATCTGACTCTCTTAACTTTTATAAATATAACCATATACTTGAATCAAACAAACATGTACAGTATAACTCGGGCAACATGGAAAGTTGCATACTGTTCAGATACACTCTTTATGCCCTGAACTCATGCAAAATAGATAAATACATTTTACACATGACAGTAACTATGCTTAAGTTTTAAATTAGAGTGTAGAAGCAGACAAAATATACACCAAGAGTAATCTACACACCCAGCCTCTAAAAATAAACTGAAGTGCTATGTTTAAATGTAACCCGATGCTAAAGCAATATGACAGCTGGCATTGGTCTTTCTCAGGCAAAACTAATGACAGACTTTTACTCATTGTGAACCAATGGATACTGTGGCAAATGCTAAGCTATTATTGGAATATTCATAGCTATTGGTAAACTAAAATCCCAAAACAGGCTTCTAAGAACTGAATGAAGAATGTGCAGAAAACTTCCTCATCTTAAAATGTACTTAGAAGAAAATATATAGCCATGAATATATTAAAAAATATATAAACACCTGATTTTATAAAAGGTACAGTGATACAATAAGTTGCAATAATAAGACATAGCCAATTTATCTCCCTGAAAAAGTGAGATTAAACCAATAGACATGATTTCTGTGTAGGTTATCCCAATTACTTTGTTTGGTAAACACATGTGTCTCTTCATTCCATTGTGCACATTTTAAGACATATGATTCAAAAATCTTAATTCAAGCCCATATAACTTTATTTTTATTCCACCTGAATTATTTTTTAACAGTAACTCAAGTAGCGAACATATCTATTACACCTTCCTCCTATTTTTCCTATAACAACCCTGTGAGGTAGGTTGGACTGAGGGAGAGAGAGGGAGAGAGATTGGCCCAAAGCCACCCAGCCTAAGATGGAACTAAAAGTCACAGTCTCCCAATTTCGAGCCTTTTCCCTATCCCTAAGTAGAACTTTATTTGGGTGGAGAGGCAAAACTCAACTAGGGCTTCTCTTTGTCTATGTAATTTGACAAATGTCCCTTTTCTCTTTAAAGGCTGCCAGAATCAAATGACTCAAAAAATATCCCAGTTTCAGATAACAGGTTTACAATCTAACAAAATTGGGAGGGAAGGGAGCCAGTTTGCCTCTACCTACAGAAATGGGGAGAAAAAACACTGATACTTTTGATACCTTTTGATACTTTGTCCTGCTCCCACAATGCTTCTGCCCCTATAACCAAATGGTTTTGATGTGGCCCTGGGAGAGAACTAGCTCCTACCAAACCTATGTTGCTTCAGTCAGTCTGTAAATGTATGTTAGAAGTTGCACAGCCACAGCTCCAGTACTGTATCTGATGGTTGCGCTCCAATGAACTGTAAGCCCCCTTTCAGTAAGGGACAGAGAGGACAGTTTGAACTAATCCTGCTGGGAAAGACAGTGGAGGCGAAGGTAGGTGAAAGTGTGAGTATATGTCCTAAAATGTTTCCTAAAATTTTTGAACTCTAGATCAGAAGATTTTGCATTTTTTTCTTAATCCATAATCCACACTGAATAGTATGGTTAGCAGGTAAATAAAGAGTTTGAAATTAGAACTGTAGAAAATATACTACATTTAAAGACATGCAGCATAAAAATAGTTTTGTCAAGATTATTCTAAGTTCGCATCCCCCTCCCATTATATGTGAGTAGCCTGAACCAGAGTGACAAATGTAAAAGGAATTTGTTGGTTAAACAGAATTCCATATGTCTGACTAGAAGACATACTGTAGAGCACATTTTATTTCATTTCATTGAAATGGTACTCCTGGTCAAATTCTGTTCAGATCTATAAAATTAACCAGTACATTAAACCTCTATATTGGGAAAACACAAGTGTACAGATGGTACCATATAGAAAAAATAAATCATAAATGCTGTACGTATTATTACATGATGTATTATGTCCATTTTATTATGATAGTTCAGATAGTTCCCATTAAATTTTGCTTTCACATCCTCCTAGATATTCTAGAATTCTGGCTGAATTTGTCTTCAAATTTGGAATGATCCATGTATTCTCTATTTCATTTCTAACCCAGCAACATAGCCACCAAAATCATGAAATCAGACTGAAACAAATAAATGGTAAGATTGCTATGTGTTAAAGGTAGTTCAAGGCACCTCTACTAAAAGGGCAGATCTTGAACTGTGATGGCACAATGCTTTCATCATTTTGACAAAAGTTCTGAATTGGTGGATTCCTCTGGGCATATTTACATGATTATTTCTTTGGGGAAATGTTATATATTACTTAAGTTACTTGTGATGATAAAGTGTAATTCTGGAATTGACTTTCTGATCTGATCTATCACGTAGGAATTCTGTGTAAGTAAGAAGATTCCTGAATCTATGCACTTAAAGCTGCAACTCTTGACTGCTACGTAGAAACAACCAAGGCTTCTACTCTATTACCTAACTTGCAGTAAATCTTTGCATTATGGTTTCTCTGTTGTTGCCCAAAGGACCCTGGAGGACTATAACAACTATGCAGTTATATTCTTGTGACTGTTTCCCTGCTGGCTGTGAGCCATAAACAGTTGGACTGTACAAATCCTTTGAAAGAAGTACGGTGAAGTAATTGTGGGAATAGAGAATAGAAAGCTCCCAGAATTTCCAGGTAAAATGACAACCAGCTATTTTAGCAAGGGGGACAAATGACAAAAGCATCAATGTGATATATTGGACTGCTCTTTAATGTGAGCTTTGTTGTGTCATACACATGTATGAATGGGATTATGGGGCAATACTGCTATTTTAATGAACAGATTTTATAGATTTTATTCTATGCCTCTGCAACCAAACATCTTCCAGATGTGTTGAGAGTCACAATTCCTCCAATTCCCAATAACTGTCAAATAAGTCTGTAAAATTTAATCCAAGTTATCTTTGAGAGAAAAGCAGTACAGAATGTTTACAGATGGTATACAATTCTGACAGCAATTGCCAAAATAGATAAATCTTATAGTAATAAATACTACAAATATCAAAAACCAGAAAGAACATTCTATCATATGTGATGGTCATGCAAAAAAAAATGAGAATGAAATGCATATTATTAATCAGAGAATCTTAAGGATCAAATTTGAAACAAAATCACTATTTTATTAAGTGATCATTCCAGGACATATCAATAAAAATATTGTGATTTATTAAAATACAAACTTACAACTGCAAGGAGAAATATTGCACAACACAGCAAAAAAAATCTGATTAGGAATTTAAATTCGCAAGATGTTGAAAGCACGGAATGTGGCTTTTAAATCCAACGATATGCCGGCACTTAGAACAGCCAGAGCCAATTTGAAAAGCACCATAAAAACAGCTAAGCAAACCTATTGTCAGAAAATTCAGAACTTTTTGCAGGACCCTATGAACACCAAGCATATGTGGCAAGGCATCCAGGCCATTATAGACTATAAGGTGTCTCTATCATGTTGTAGGGGTGACACAGACTTTTTAAATGAGCTGAACACATTTTTTGGAAGATTTGAGCATCAAATATCATCCCTGGGAGGAAAGCAGTGCCCCATCCTGACTTAAGATGCTTAGTTTTGATGTTACCTCTGTCTGGAGGATAACACAGAAAGTTAACATTCAGAAAACAGCAGGCCCAGATAATATCCCTGGGCATGTTCTTACGGAATGTGCAGACAAGTTGGCTTGTATTCTTACAGATATTTTCAATCTTTCATTGCAGTAGGTAATGGTGCCATCATGTTTTAAGTCTACCATTATTTTGCCAGTGCCAAAAAAGTCTATGATTATGGGTCTTAATGATTACTGTCCTATTGCACTTACATCCATTATTACGAAATGTTTTGAAAGGTTATATCCAGTCTCCTTCCAGCATTTGACCTACTCCAGTTTGCTTACCATCCAAATTGCTTTACAGAGGATGCTATTTCTCCATCTCAGTTTGGCACACTTAAAGGAAAGAAATACTCATTGCAGATGCTGTTTTAATTCAGCATTTAATACGATCATTCCTCAGTGTTTAGTGGACAAACTGGGCCTTTCGTACAAATGGATTCTTGATTTTCTTACTGATAGGCCCCAATATGTGGAAACTGAGACTACTATTTCTAACACCATTTTCTTGAGCATAGATTCTCCTTAGGGCATGTCCTAAGTCTATTGTTCACCCTGTTGACCCATGACTATTGTGCAAGGTTTACCACCAACCATATTGTGAAGTATGCAGATGATACAGCAGTAGTGGGCCTTATTCAGGATGACAATGAGGTTGGGCCTTATTCAGGATGACAATTATCACAAGAAGGTAGAGGGTTTTGTGAACTGGTGTAATAAAAACAGCCTTGTTTAAAACATAAGAAAAACAAATGAAATCATTGTCAATTTCAAAAAAGATAGGGACAACCACACACCTCTGTGTATCAACTGGGAGATAAACTCTGCAGGAAGTGGGAGATTGAACAGATTCCTAACCAACCAAGCTGACAACTTTGTCAACTAAAAGGTAGAGGAGGGAACTATGTAGAGGAAAAGCTATACTGGACCTAATTCTTACTAATAGAGAAGTGGTAGAAGGAGTTGAAGTTGCTGGAACCTTGGGTGACAGTGACCACATCATAGTGGAATTAAACATAATGCAAACATAAGCAATGGAATATAATGAAACTAGTATCTTACACTTTAAAAGAGCTGATTTTAACAAACCTAAGAAAAAAAACCATGGATAAAAATCCTAAAGAGGAAAACAACTGGAGAAGCATGGGAAACTCTGAAAAATATTATCATAAAAGCCCAAACCAACACAATACCATTAAAAAAGAAAAACAAGAAATCCATGAAGAAACCAGCATGGTTGCACAAAGATCTCTATGATAAACTGGCAGACAAAAAGAACAAGTATAAAAAATGGAAAGAGGGGCACCTAACTACCGGTAAGACAGAATATCAACAAATAGACACAATCTGCAAAGACAAAGTCAGGAAAGTAAAGGCTCAGAATGAACAAAGACTTGCAACAAAAGTCAAAGATAATTTAAAAAAGTTTATTTCGAAATATAAATAACAAGAAAAAAGTCAAGGAAACAGTTGGTCCACTAAGAGAGAAGATGGCAAAGAAGTAACAGTCAGCAGAGAGAAAGCAGAGCTACTTAACTCATTCTTTACATCAGTCTTCACACAAAAAGAAACTATAGTCCAAACTACACAACTGCAAAACAAACTACAGTCCAAACACATAACTGTAAAAGACAGACTAGAAATAAAAATTAAAATAAGCAAGAAAATGGTAAGAGAACATTTGTCTGATCTTGATGAACATAAATCACGGGACCTGATGGATTACATCCCAGAGTTCTGAAGGAGCTGGCAAATGTTAGAACCATTGCACTATATCTTTCAAAAATCCTGGAACACCGTGGAATTACATGAGGATTGAAAAAGAGCTGATGTGATTCTAATCTTCAAAAAGTGGGGGGGGGGACAGATCCAGGAAACTACAGACCAATCAGCATAACATCAATGCCTGGGAAGATACTGGAAAAAAATAATGAAACCTCTGTGAGGTTATGCTGTGAGCCGCCCTGAGTTCCCGGAATAGGGCGGCATAGAAATTTAATAAACAATAATAATAATAATAATCTACAAACAAATAAAGCTATAACTAGTAGCCAGCACAGTTTTGTTAAAAACAGATGATGCCAAACCAATCTTATTTCATTCTTTAACAAAGTGACTAAATTAATAGACCAGTGAAATACTGTGGACATAGTATACCTAGACTTCAACAAAGTAGACCACAACCTTGGTAAACGAGAAAAATGTGGGATAGATAGCATCACCACCAGATGGATTTGTAACTGGCAGACAAACCATACTCAACGAGAAGTCCTTAATGATACTACATCTACATGGAAGGAAGGAAGCAGTGGAGTACCACAAGGTTCTGTCTTAGACTCAGGACTCTTCAATATCTTCATAAATGACTTAGATGAAGGAATAGAAGGGGAACTCATCAAATTTGCAGATGACACTAAGCTGGCAGGAATAGCCAACACCCCAGAAGACAAGCTCAGCATCCAAAAAGATCTTAACAGACTTGAACAATGGGCCCTATCAACATCATGACATTTAATATGGAGAAAGGCAAGGTTTTACATCTAGGCAGGAAAAACCAAAGGTTCAAGTACAGATTAGGTGAAACCTGGCTCAAAAACAGTAAATGTGAGAGAGATCTTAGTGTTTTTTATTTTTATTAAGAGTCCTGCTCTCCATTTAGTCCATAGTCTTTAACAAACTCCCTCCAGAACTTTGCAGTAAACTGGACCCCTCTGTCGGAAATAATCCTCTTTGGGGCACCATGAAGTCGGTATATGTGCTTTAAAAACAGTTTGGTTAGCTTCTGGGTAGAGGGAAGTCCTGAGCAAGCGATGAAATGCGTCTGTTTGGAAAATAGATCAATCACAGTCCATGTCACAGTGTTTCCCTTGCTCTCAGGTAATTCCACTATAAAATCCATGGCTACCTCCTCCCAAGGCTGAGAGGGGTCGGCCACTTGCTAAAATAAACCTGGTGGTTTTCCATGACGTGTCTTCATGGTAACACAAATGGCACAACCTTTTACATAACCCTCAATGTCCTTTTTCATTCTCAGCCACCAGAACTGCCTGCACACTAGATGCAATGTTTTTAAAAATCCAAAGTGACCCATTTGCTTAGCGTCATGACTCTTTTGCAACACCTGGAGTCTGAGGCCATCTGGGAAGTATAACATAGAACCTTTCCAAGCTATTTCCCCCCTTAAAGTCAATATAGATTTGTTATCTTTAAACCAGGCATCAGTCTCTAACTTCTCCTTCAATCCCTTTAACGATTGATCATCAGGACCAGCAGGAGGTCTCTGTGTGTGCGATCTGGTTATTTGTGGCAGAGGAATAATGGAGTTAATTACTTCCTCTCAGTTGCTCTTGAACTGGAGCATTCTAGACAAGGCATCAGCCAAAAAGTTCTTGCCTCCAGGAAAATATTTTAAAGTGAAATTAAAATGGTTGAAGTATTGAGCCCACCGAACTTGCTTGGGGAATAATTTGTGGGGGTCTTGATCAGCTTGAATGATGAATTGTTGTCCAGGGTCAGGGTGTTTAAAGACTGGTTCAGATGCAAAGACTGTCTTTAATTTTTCAAATGCTGCCTGGCACTCTAATGACCATTGCAACGGCTGACAAGGTCGGGGTTTCTCCCCCCCCCTTTGCCTGTTTTAAATAAATTGGTGATGGGCATGGCTATCTCTGCGAAAGAGGGAATAAATTGATGATAAAAGTTGGCAAACTCCAGAAAACTTTGAAGCTGTTTGCCGGTGTGTGGGGGTTGCCATTCTAGAACTGCTTTGACTTTTGCAGGGTCCATTTTTATCCCCTCATTCAAAATCCAATATCCCAGATAGCCAAAGTGTGTCTGGTGAAATTCACACTTTGACAGTTTTGCATATAGTTTGGCTTTCAACAGTTTCCTTAATACCTCATGGACTAATTTGATGTGTTCATCCATGGTTTCAGTGTAGATAAGGATATCATCAAGATAAACCAAAACCCCCTTGTCTAAATGATTATGGAGCACTTGATTTATCAATTGCATAAATACAGCAGGGGCCCCTTGCAATCCAAAAGACATCACTTTAAATTGGAAGTTCCCCAAAGGGCAATTAAAGGCTTTTTTCCATTCGTCCCCCTCCCTAATCCAGATCTGATAATAAGCTTCTCTTAAATCCAACTTGGTAAAAAAAAAAATTCCCTTTAGCCAGGTGGGCCAACATGTCCTTCATCATGGGAAGGGGGTACGTATTTTCCATACTGACAGCATTGAGAGACCTGAAATTGATACATAATCTAAGAGAGCCCTCTTTCTTTTCCTTGAAAAGTACGGGAGTGATTTGGCTGGCTGAATGAAACCCCTAGCTAAGTTTTTATCAATGTACTCTCTTAGTTCTTTCATCTCTATGGGTGTCATAGAGTACATCCTTGGTTTGGGGAGCTTGGCGCTGGGCAGAATTTCAATAGCACAATCCGTAGCCCAGTGTGGGGTGAGGATGTCACATTCCTTCTCACTAAAGGCTTCTGCCAAATCTCGGTACTCAGCAGGGACATGTTGAATTCCTGGCAGCATTTTGTCTACAGTTTTTAGGATTTCATGGGACTCCCCATGAGTTTCTCAGATGGCCAGTGTCTTTGTTTATCATCATTATCAGGTGGGGAGGGTCCTGTCCCCAGTCTTAATTTGTGCATTCCCTTCTCCCACCAGATATGATGATGCCATTTGTCAAGCCACACTAGCCCCAAGATTACTGCTTCAGTCATCTTCAGAATCACCACAAAATGGATGATTTCTCAATGCCGACCCATTTCTAAATGTACAGGTTTGGTTAGGTGTGTGGCAGGGGCACCTCCAATGAGGGAGCCGTCGGCCTGCTCAAACCCCATTGGGCAAGGCTATAGTTTGGCCTGGATGCCCAGTTTCAGTACAGTGGGTAAATTAATTAAGCATTGAGAGCACCCTGAGTCTATTAGGATGCTCAGATTCATGTGAGCCCCTGTTTTGGGCACTATCAGTCTGGTGGGAATGGCAAAAGGGGGAATGGGCCAACTCACCATGGGATCCTCCTCGCCTTCCTCATTGCTGTCGTATGGTGCTGGCATCTGCTGCAGCTCAGTTTGGGGCTTGGCTTTGAGCTCGGTGGGAAGGGAGGCTTCGATGCCCTGGTCTTGATGTGCCCAGTTGGTTTTTTCTCTTCCCACTCTGGAAGCTTTTTGTGGTTTTGCAGCAGTAACTGACATGCTCCTGGGTTGAGGATGAGGAGTGGGGCACTCCACAGCACAATGACCCATCTGACCACACCGATAACACTTGATGGGAGCCCTGGCTGGTGCTTGGGAGAAGCTGGTGGCTGCAGGGGCTTGGGGATGTCAGCCATAGAGGTGCTTCTCTTGGATGCGTGGCGGATTGGGTTCATTGGTGCTTGACTTTCGGGGGTGGTCCAGCTCAAAGTCTAGCACCATCGCCATATGCGATGCAGCAGGTTAGGAAGACCCTGAATGATGCAGGCTTGAAGCAAGTAACAATCTAGCCCATTTGAAGTAAATGACCAGTGACCATTCAGGCCACTGCCCCAACCAGTTAGCAACTCTTCTGAATTCATGGACATACTCCTTTGTGGGACAACCTCTTTGCCTCAGGAGGTGGATTTCTTTCTCAGCCATCAGGATTCGGGATTCATCTTCAAACTGACCCCTCAGTTGCTCCATGAATATATTAATGTTATGAAATTCAGGAGCCCCTCATCATGGAGGTTGGTCACCCAGTCGGCCACTTCCCCTTCTAAGTTTGCCACTACCACATTCACCATCATAGCTTCATTCAGGTGGGCATAAGTGTAGCGATCCAAATGAGCCCACACCTGGTTTAGGAAGAAGATCAACTTCTCAGGATCCCCACCGAAGGTGGGCTTGATGGGAGGCGGCTCGAATCTCAGCAGGGCCATGTGCACCTGCTGCTGGGCTTGGGTGGCTTGCTGGTCCTGGGGACGTGGCCAAACCACTCTCCGGACTTCTCTTGGCTGGGCTCTGGGACTGGCATCCTGAGGCCATGGCAAGAGGCTTGGCTGGGGTACAGGGTTCGGTATCGCAGTTGGTTGGGGGGGGGTGAAGAAGCACGGGCTCCAGTGGTTGGGCTGGGGAGGAGAGATGGGTAGTTTTTGGCATTTCTCCCCACGGCACCCACCTCCTGGGCAACAGGAATCGTATCTTTTACCTCCAGCTGGCCAAACTTCTCCTTCAGCTGTTCAAGCAAGGGGCTGTGGACTGCTGACTGAAATCTCCACTCTCTGGAATCATCCCATCCCATCGAGCCCTTTCCTTTCTTGCCATCTGCAGATGAAGAACCCTGGGACGGCAGCAATAAAAGTTCCTCTCCAGTAGTTACATGAGTGCTCCTGCACTAAGGAGCAGCCTCGGCTTGGAAGAGGTCCACTAAAGCTGTAGTTCCTTCCTGTGGTACCAGTTTGGGTCAACCTGGTTTTCGGCAGAGCTCCTGCCAGTGATGTCTCCTCGATGGCTGGAGCGCCAGCCTGCGCTCCGACAGCCTGAGTCCCATTGCTGCTAGCAACAGTTTCAACTTTCTCCTCCATTTTCAGTCTTCACCAAGTCTTTACCACTCTCCCAAAAGTGAGTGTGTAGGTGGCTGGGGCCCAGCACCCGGAAAAATGAAGTTTTTAGAAGACTTAGTTTAATGTCTTGGTTCTGACAGACAGAGTCAAATAAAACAGAACTCCGAGGCTTGCAAGTTCCTCAAAGAACATGTTTATTGATACAAAGTATCAGCACATCAAAAGTGAAACCAAGTCTGAATAGACACATAACAATCTCCAATACAAAGTTAAGAAATCCTACTCCTAAAGCTATGCAATATATCTTCTTGGCAGGCTTTTCACGAAAAGCCCAGCCTGCAGTCCCAAGAGCAGCCGATGACCTTGGTTCCCACGGGAGAAAATCTGTTTAGTCTAGTGAAGCACTTGGTAAACCCCCCTCCCTCCATGCTATGTGTCAACTGAAAATGAGTAGGGAAAATGGCTACAGCCACACTCATTTTTCAAAATTGACAGCATATGTGTTGCCCACCATTGCCCTGTATGACCTGCTCCCATATAAAAATTGCTCAGTTTTATGTTATTCCCAAATACTATTAAAGACTAGACAAATTATCTATAAGACATTCTTAACAGGGACTAAAATTTTTGCTTTCTGATATTTTCTAGAGATTTGTTTCTCCTTCGGAGACTTCGAAAGCCAAAAAACATAGGTTGGAGTCTGTTTGGGCCTTGTTGTCTATGGCCTTTGCCCAGTCCTTGTTTCTATAATGGCAGGATGTCCTTCTTAACATATTTGAGAATATAAACTGGGTATAAGTAAGGATGTCTCCTACTTCCATTCCCGTAGGAGAAGTCCTTAAGTTTTCTTGAGACATTTACAAATATGTAGAAATGTATTTGGGGTGGGTAGGTGAGAGTCACTTTAGGATTCGTTGATAATCCTTTCTGCTGTTAGTATAATGTATCTACACTGCAAAAATCCAGATGACCAGTAGAAGACAGTGTATTTGCCATCTATTGATAATCAGAGCAGGTGAGACCCAATTTAGATAATGAGAGGCCAGATTCTGGCAGAGCACCCAGAACATACTAACAGCTAAGTATCATGGGCCAAGCAAAAGCAATTGGTTTGTCTCCTTGAGAGGAGAAGGCAGCAATATCTCTAATCAAACCATACCAGCATTTCAGGATAAATCAAACAGCATTCACATGTTTCCCTCTGCTGTAAACAACTCCCTACCTCTAGATCTGTTGCTCTTACTTTTTAGGGTGCATTTGAATTCTAAACTTGATATTTGGATTGGATTGTGAAATTCCCTGGCACATAAATACTAGACTGTTACAGACAACTCTTGTGGCTCTGCCCTTCTCCTGACAGCAGATTGCTATGGTTCAAGTTACAATGCAAGTTATAGGCTCTTTGAACTTTCCAAAATCAAAATGCTCTCTAGCTACTTGCTCACACAATTCCTGGCTTTTATCAGAAAGTTTACAACATGGTAACAAGATCTTAGAAACTTGGTTTTGCATATATTTCTCTTTTATATCAGTTGGCACAAGGAACTCTATAGTTAATATGCCAGAAATGGAAAGGTTGGAGACTGGGTGTTAGTTTTCCAAAACTACCGTATCAGGCCCACAAATGGTTTCTTGAAGAGAAGATCACCACCACCATCTCTTTCAAGGCTGGTGAGAACACTCCCTTTCCTTGATTGTTACCTGGATCCAACCCATCACATTCTCCTGGCTCCTTGAAGAACCTGAGAACAAGACATTGCTCTAGGAACCATATCCGATTCTGCTTTGAAAAGTCAAGATTCTAGCAATCTGAGCAAGTTTATCAGCAAAATGTTGCACTAATTGGCCTCACAGCCAGATAGCAATTCCTGTTGATGACTTCCTATCAATGTTCCACAGCAATGAATGTTGAGCATTGAACAAGAGCACTGCATGTCAACACATTGACCCAGTAAGAGTAGATAAGTAAACTTGTTTTGCTATTTTTATTGCCATGGTGTAGGACATTATATGAGCTCATACCACGCTTGATCAGATTCACTCTTTACCTGTCTCAACTGGCATTGCAGGTTCTTCTTCATCACTTCATCTCCTGAGATCCTAATAATCAAAGGGATTCCCCAGGGTTGACTAATAACAAAAGACTACTCAGCTGCAGATGTCATGAGGGATAATAACTGTGATTAGGAGTTTGAAAAAGATGACGGCAGTTGATCAACTGAGCGGCTAGTTTAACTCCAAGCAAAATTAGTTCTATTTGGGATTAAAACTAACTGTTACATAGTTAACATAACAAACCAGTTCATTTAATTTTGGAGTGTATGAACAAATCTGTTCCCCCACTTAAATACAGCCAATTCCAAATTGAATGTGTTGTGCATATAGGCTGCAAAAAGTTTAAGATGTTGAGAAAAATGGTTTAAAAATGCCTTGATGATTTAATTAAAGCTAGGTTTCATTCCAACAAAACTTCAGAGAGCTGGAAGGTCAAGCAGAAAAAATAGTTCATTTGTAAAGACCAATAGTAAGCGTTATCAATCCTGGCCAGGGATGTTTATGAGACTTCCTTCACAGAATGTCATCTCTCTATCAAAATTGTGCATCTTTACAGAGAACTTTAAAATAAATATGTACCAACTACTTAGAAGGCTGCTTCTTCTAAGAACTTACAGGTCTCAAAAAGCATGGTGATTTTATTATTACATGTGCCTAAAAATCAGTATTAGTTTATAATAACTTACACTGTTATTGCTTCTGTTGTTAACTATTTCAGATTTGCAGAAAGTTGCCAAAATTCCTCCCATGGGTATTACATGTGCATACCACCTGCACATGATTTGAGTCCACTTCTAGCAGCTTGAAACAAAAAATATTAAAAGATCTCAATTTGCTAGAAAAAATAAATCTGCATCTATCATTCTGTTTGTACAGTATCAGTTCCTCTTGCTCACAGAGGAATTCAGGCGACAATTATGAAATAAATGCATATGTCAAGAAGTTAAGCAATCACATATATTTTGTCATTCCATGCAGGATGTGCAACAACATCTTCCATATTTTATTACTAACATACCATCAACCAGCCAACAATTTGTGTTTCAGAATTAGTGGCAATATGTTGTTAGCATATTTAGTGCATTAGAAAAGATAACAGTTAAGGGAAAATAGTATTATCAATAAGAAAAGATTACCAACCTGATATACACACTCATTACCAAATCTCTAATCCAAAATAAGTGTTTAATTATAGCCTTTATACCTGAAACTTTTTAAAAAAAAATCTTTGGATTCACATGAGAATCAGAAAAAGTGGGCATTAAAATATAATAAAATATATATCTGTATTCTATTGGGATATCTGTGTTAGTAATATAATTTGGCCTATTGCAGCTCATATATTTCTGAATATGGGCTGTTAGATGGAGTTTAGTCAGTAGTTTTAACAACATGTTCATAAATAGTTGTGTTTGGACATACGTATATGTTTTTCTTCATTTCTTTCCACCACAAAAGAACACGGCCCTCATAGCTCATAGGATAAGAAAGAGAAGAGGAATAAACTGATCCAGTCCTATAATGGATTATACCTCAATTAGATAGTTCCAGACAACTGAACCCTTATATTTGACCAGTATATTTGGGGATCTAACTAGAGAAAAGTTGAGGAGGCATACCAAAAGGTGTCCTAGACTTCTGATGGAGCATGATGAGCTAAAGACATTTCCATCAAGAGTGAAGACAATGCCATGACAAAGACTGAAGAACTGGTGAGTACATAGGAACAAGGAGAGTATGAGAGATTGGCCACATATTGCTCTGTATGGCTGCTCCTTGCAAGAAGACCACAGTCCCCTGTTGGTTTGAATGCCAGGAGATAAAGGGATCAATCATCAAGCTTACAACTGTGGCAAAGCATTTTAAAGAATGCTAAGTTTGCTAACCTTGCTTCTAATCATTCTTGGAAATTGCTTTCTTAACTTTAAAATGACAAATTTGAAAATCCATTTGGTGAGTTTATCTTCATTTTTCAACAAAAGAAAAATTATAAGTTTAAGAATTTAAAAAATGAATTAAGTGGCAAAAGGCTAAATAAGCCTTTAAAAAACATCTGCCTTTGGTTTCAATTCAGATCAGGATTTATGAATGGCACAAAATACTGTAATGTTTGAAAGGTTGTCTTTGAAGAATGTGACCAGAAATTAGTAACCACAATAGCCACCATACATAGATGACAGGGTAGAATTGTTCCAGAAGACTGAACAAAAAAAAATATCAAGGAAGTAGATTGTAATATCTAGATTTTGGTTGGTAAAAATTCCTAGCAATAAAAGTTGTTTAAGAATGTAGTAGACTGCTTTGGAAGGAGATGAATGCTTCTTTGCTGAAACAGAGACTAGATGTCCATCTGTTGGGGATGCTATACTAGTGGGGTCCTACACCATGTAGGATGGTGGGTTAGATTATTTCCACAAACTCTTCCAATACCTCTATACGATGATTCTAGATTTCAAGAAGCAACTATATCACTACTAGAGAGAGAGAGAGAGAGAGAGAGAGAGAGAGAGAGAGAGAGAGAGAGAGAGAGAGAGAGAGAGAGAGAGAGAGAGAGAGAGCAAGTGGCTAAGGTGGGTATCAAGCAAGGGTAGAGCAAGTTGAAAAATAATGAATCTACTTGTGGACAGTGACTTTTTCCCCCCAAAACCTGCCTTGAGATTAACATAATATTAATGCTTGAATATAGGAAGTACAGAAGTCATTAATCACTAATATTTACAGTTAAAGGCTCAGTGTCAAAGATCAATGGAGATAGCCATCTGCTAAGTGCATATGGAAGCAAAAAGCTCACTGTAACCATTTAAAACACTGACAAAACAAGCAGCTGGCCACTCTTTAAGGTCTGTTAGTTTTTTTAATCTTACAAATAGTACCTATATTTCATTTTTTAAAACAAAGTAGATTAAGCATGCAGAGCATGACTTCTGGAATTCCTCCCCAAACTCTTTACCACCAGTGATATACTTGCAGGAATGTATGCACAAGGAAGCACAGGGCCGTATTCAATGAAATTGAAAGGCGGAAGGGGAAAGGGGAGGAAAGGAAAGGAAAGGAAAAGGAAAAGGAAAAGGAAAAGGAAAAGGAAAAGGTTGTTGCCTCTTTTATAGTGATGCACTGGGATAAAATTTTCAGATTTATTTTTCTCTGCTGCTCCTGGTCTGATCCAACTCATTTTTCAACTCCATATTTCTTCTGCTGGTTTCTCCTGAAACTCACAATGTAGCCTATTCTGTTCTGTCTTCCATGTTATTCTGCAGCCAGACAAACATATGACTAAATCCCAAGTCCCTTTCTAATTTATTTCCCAATTTTCAGTTGGGTTTGAAAGAATAAAAAGATAAAGCCTTTGATTATTGGAATATCTTTTATTCAGATGTAAAGATACTGCAAATTTACATAAGCCAATGCAACATTCATTTACAAGGAATGGATCAATAACAAGGCTAAGAGTACAAATGCTCAGTGGTATCTAATCTAAAGGCTGGCAATCCTTATCTACATAAAGGAATATAGCCTGGGTTACGTTCCAGTTTTTCCATTCAGAAAAAAAAAGAAAAGCTTACTTTCTTTGCCTATATAGGAGCAATGTATCATTGGAACTATCAAGGAAGAATACTCTTACCTACTCACTTACCATCTGTTTTATAGCTTTAAAAAAGACTTGGCCAAAGGGATTATTTTGGAGTGAAAGGTTTTTACAGACATCGAAGATGGAGCTAAAGTTTTCAAAAGTCTCTGAGATGACTGATATAAGATAAAAAGTTAACTGCCGGTGATCCTGCTAGCAGATGGACCTAACATCAAAAACAGCTTCCATTTTTTTAGTTATTAAGTTAGTAACATGGTTGCTAAGTGACTCTGACTTCCCCATTGACTTTGTTTGTCAGAAGCAAATGATCACATGTTCCTGGGACACTGTAACCATCATGAATACATGTCAGCTGCCAAGCATCCAAATTTTGATCATGTGACCATGGGGATGCTGCAACGGTCATAAGTGTGAAAACGGTCATGTCACTTTTTTCAGCACCATTGTAACTTCAAATGGTCACTAAATGAATGGTTAACTGTACTTTAAAGGATGTGACATAAAACTGGAAAGTTATTTTTATATTCCAGAGTACAGAGCATGGACTAGTGGATTTAAGTTACATATACTCATGTCACAACTTGACAGCCATGTGACTGGGATGCTTTCAGGCAAGCGAGTCAGGAAGTGGCCTAAAAGTTCCTTTCCAGCTTTATGATTCTGGTTCAAATGATCAAATCAGTTTGCCAGATATATGCAGCAGATGGAACTACTGTATGTAGTATAGTGGTTAAGACACAGGACTAAGGAAATCCAGATTCTCGTCTGTTTGTAGTTATGGAAGCCCACTCTATGACTGTGCGCCACTTATTCTGTCTCAGACCAACCTACCAGGATATAAATCGAAATATTTTCTAGATCAGTACAAACAGAGTGCACATCAAAATATGCCCCAATTTCCTTTTGAACTGGATTCTGGCTTACATGGGGAGGTGAATTTTTATTTAACCAAACAAGTTCTTACTGTCTGGCCCATTCAAAGGTGAAACTGAAGATTTAGTGAATGAAAGCTTCTACCCACATGAAGAATATACCAGGTCTGAAAGCAAGAAGGGGGACTCATCAGATTTGCAGATGACACTAAGCTGGCAGGAATAGTTAACACCCCAGAAGACAAGCTCAGCATCCAAAAAGATCTTAACAGATGTGAACAATGGGCCCTAAACAGCAAATGAAATTTAATGTGAAGAAAAGCAAGGTTTTACACCTGGGCAGGAAAAACCAAAGGTACAAGTACAGATTGGGTGAGACCTGGCTCAAAAACAGTAACTGTGAGAGGGACCTTGGAGTCCTAGTGGACAATCACTTAACTATGAGCCAGCAGTGTGCTACAGCAGCCAAAAAAGCTAATACAAGCCTTGTTTGTATAAACAGAGGCATAGAATCAAAATCATGTGAAGTATTAGTACCACTTTATAAAGCCTTAGTAAGACCACACCTAGAATACTGCATCCAGTTTTTTTCACCACATTACAAAAAAGATGTTGAGACTTTGAAAAAAGTACAAAGTACAAACTAAGATGATTATAGGCCTGGAGACTAAAACATATGAAAAACGGTTGCAGGATTTGGGCTTGGCTAATCTAGAGAAAAGAAGGATTAGGGGTGACATGATAGCAGTATTCCAGGATTTGAGAAACTCCCACAAAGAGAAAGGTGTCAATTTATTTTCCAAAGCACCAGAGGGCAGGACAAGAAATAACGGACGGAAACTAATCAAGGAGAGAAGCAACCTGAAATTAAGGAGAAACTTCCTAACAGCAAGGACAATTAACCAATGGAACATTTTGCCTTCAGATGTTGTGGGTGCTTCATCACTGGAGGTTTCTAAGAAGCAACTGGACAATCACTAGTCTGAAATGGTATAGGACCTCCTGCTTAAGAAAGGGGCTGGACTATAAGACTTTCAAAGTCCCTTCCAGCTCTATTCAGAATCTGATTCTTAAGTAGCTCTAAGCAGGATTCATCCAACTTCCCATTAATTCTTACTATAACATTAAATTGGGTCTAAGTAATAGCCTGACTGAGAGCTCATGACTTGCACTGGGGCTCCCCTTGAGGTGCACCCGGAGGCTTCAGCTGGCCCAGAATGTACTTATAAGTAGTTTTAACTCTTAAACACCCAGTAAGACAACAATTATTCCTTCATAGTAGTAGTTCTAGCAAGCAGCATAAAGTAGCATTCAATGTAGATATACCTCTTTCACTTCTTCAACTTGGTGTTGATTTTATTTTCTTCTATTCAATCATTGGCAAATTTTTTCAGAATTTGATTGCCATTGCTTCTTCCTAGGGTTGAGAGAAAGTGACTGGCCCAAGGTCACCAAGCTGGCTAGGACTAGAACTCATAGTCTCCCAGTTTCTAGCCTGATCTCTTAAACCAGAGATCTCCAACCTTTCTCAGTTGGCAAACCGGAGGGAAAGAGAGGGTAAATCATTTTACGTGCATGTGCACACACACAAACGGGGCTGTAAGCATGTGTGATGTAAATGGGGCAGTGCTAGCACCGCATGACACTCGCTAGCACCACCCTGTTTTTGTCATGCAGGCACTAACGCTCCCCATTTTCGCCACACAGAGCCCTGTTTTCATTTTGTAGTGGCAGCACTAGCATGACTGGGGGTGAGTGCACACCCGCACCTGCATGCATGCACTAGCCAGCCTGTCCCACAGCCCAGTGGCCAGCAGGCCATAGCCCAGTAGTGGGCCACAGCCTACAGGTTGGGGACACCTGTCTTAAACCACTGTATTAAACTGGGTCTCAGTGTGATGATACATGAAGTCAAAATTTACTACAGATGACCTAGATTTCATTTTTTTAAAAAAGTCAATATGTAACACAAAATACATTGTGAATATGTCGTAAAAACGCTTTATAAAAAGCTCTGTACTTGTGCATAGCCTACTTCAGTGTCACAACATATGAATTCTACAGGCTACAAAGGCAAATTCTGCAACAGCAAGAGTTATCTTGGAATCTTTAATTGCCAAAAGAAACTGCAGGTTGAATTCTTCTGTCCATTTTGAAAAAGGCTAAGAAGAAGTGTTAGTAATTCATTGTGTGTGTCTTGATAAAAATTACAGTACAAGCATCCCATGATTCAATGCTTCCATTTTTGTAGGGGTGAAACAATAATATGGGCAGGATATTATAAATTAGCTTAACAAGGCCTAACTGAGAATTTCAAAGACTAAGTATTATTTGGAGATTTTGCCATAAGAGAGCCATGATAAACAGAGTTTTTACATTACTAGAGAGCTTTTGAGATACTTTCCAACCATACAATTCCGCATAATATATTGAAAAGATCTATAATTTAAAAAGATAGTCCTAAAGAAACTAAAACATCTTATCTAGAGAGAGAAAATCTGTTTACTTACTGTGCCATTTCAACTCTCCTAGACATGTATAAGAAAATGTATATTCCACTGAAGAGTTTTATCCTTTCAGATTTGTAACTAACTGTATTACCAACTTCAAACTTTAATACAGTTTTAAATGTATTTACACAGAAAGTAGTCAGACAAAAAAATCTAAACAAGCCATTATATATCAACAGCTCTGCTTTTATCCACATTAATTGATCCACAAAACAGCAAGAATCCTCCAGAAATTAATCTCTTAACCAGCTATATTTTGGGGACAAGTCCAAGTATTTATGCTTGGGAAAAAGAAAATTATACACACTTGCTATAAATCCACCAAGAGGCTTTCTTTGGAATAGACCCTGCTATGGCCACAATTATGACTTCCCTTAAAACAGACATGTCAAACTCACGTGACATCGCGCAACGTATCGGGACAGTTTTGCCATTGCCGGCAATGGGGTGGGCGTGGTTTCCGGATGACACATTTTGACACCCCTGCCTTAAAATATAGCCCTTTTATTTATACTATCCAATTAGAACTTTCCAATTGTATAATAAAATTTGTGCACTAAAAACATCCATTTTGGTAAGTTCATAATTCAAAGATATATACAAATGTGCATCTTTGGGTGGAAAATACAAGATTACCTATGTTAAAAGAAAACATGTACAAACATATATTTTATCTGGAAAATCTCTTGCAAAATGTATGATCTCTAGGGAAGTGCATAGAGCATTCTATAGTTATAGTACGAAAAACTCTGCCCCAATATTCAGACTTTTTTGTGTGTAATTCACAAAATGATATGAAAAAAGTTAGCTCAGGAAAGATCTCCAGCATAGATATACCTAAGTTCAGTATTTTACGATCCTTAATCTCACATGGGATCCACACAACACCTTGGCCATGCAAATACATCCTTTTATTGATAGCCTCCTGCTGGCTATGAAATTTCAGTCTATTTAGCTCATAAAACTATTTTTCTGTGCAATTCTGTTTTAATCTGGATTTTGACTAAATGTTTTTAATTACTGCCATTGTAGTATGTGTTTACCTGATTTTGGATCATTTAATGCTGCTTATTTTTGTTTATTATTGTTATTATTTTGTTCTCATTAGGCAAGATAAGGTTTAAATGTAATAAAATTATGATATGAAAAGCTATTGTTAGTTTATTACTTTCAAGTATTCTGAATTTAGACATGTACTGACAGATGTAAGTTAGCTAAAACATTTTTTATTCCTAAAACATAAGACAAAAAACAGAAATTTCTCTTGAAACAATTCATCGCTGCCAATAGCAAACAAGCTCCCTATATCTATCATCTGATTTTACATAAAATACATTATTAATTTTTATTCTTGTAGATTACCTTTACATCAACCTAATCTGCTATTGTGTGAGGATCTCCAAGCAATAAGCATTTGCATTTCTCTTACCCAATGCTAAATCTTTCTCCATTACAAATATACTCCAATTGGCTTCAAATTCCAGCCCTGGATGACATTGCGACTACTTGCCAGGTTCAGTCTCTGAGCCTGAATGCAGCCACACGAGAGCAGGTTTCAAAGGGATTTACTCCTTAGTAAGCCTTCAGAGGATTGGAGCAAATGTCCCTCAAGAGTCACACTTCATATGTGAGATGCGATCCAACCTTTTCAACACGGGATTTAAAAGTGTCTCTCCCTTTGCCTTCCCCAATGAATTAATCTTTATAAACTAAGTTGTTCCTGCTGTTTCTTAAAAACACTGGGTAATTGTTGATCTTTTAATAATGTATTTATGTTCAACACCCAAGGTTTATTTTAAATACTCTCTCTGTTATTTCCTGCATATTAAAATTCTCAACCTCTTGAATTCTTACTGTCAGTTACAATGCTCTTTATGAGTCAGTAATTTAAGTTAACAAGTAATGGCTTTTCTGTCTGAATAAAACAAATATAAGTAGGCTGGATCAACACTTGTTCATAAGCAACAAACTATTTACTGAACAATTCACTCTTCATTAGAATGCAGTGAAGTTGTCTTCAGTTACTAGATAGCAAACTTACTGTTTTTTTATGGATTTTAGATATGGAAGAAATAATGTTTGTGAGTGAGACAGACAGGAAATGTTTTCCTGAGAAAATGTTTCCTGCAGCCTGTGATATTTGTATAAAATTTGTGTACAGCAGACATGTCAAACACAAGGCCAGATGCGGTCCGCAAAGTGGTTTCATGTGGCCTGCGAAGCCATCCTGGAAACAGTGAGGGAACGGCCCCCACTGCCTTGGCCCTGGCCCAGGCTGGCCAGCCGGCCGGCCGGAAACCAATGTACAATTTTGTGGTGGCCATCTATGCTGAAACGCATTCAGTCTCCCTCTGACTTTGCCCTGGTACCCATCATGAACAACCTGGCTAAGTAGAGCAAGCACAGCAGCAGCCTTGAGGAAGAGGTAAGTGCATCTGGGTACCCCCTTGGGGAAGTGGGACTGGACTTGGTGCCACGGGTGCTCGAGGGCCAGGCTGAGCATTTGACCTCTGCTGCCCAGGGCTCCAGGCAACCTGTACCACCATCCAGCCCCCTTCCACATGGCCTGAGAGGAACAGTGAGGCTCCTCCAGTGGACCATGCCTTGGCACTTGCCCTGATCCCACCCCCTTCTGCCAGAGACCCTCAGATCTGTCCCACTCCTGCCCAGGCCCCCACAGGCACCATTGACACGAACAATGTAGAGCTGGCCATGCCCACCCAGTAGGTTACACCCACTCCCTCTATGGCCACCCAGTAGGCCGCACCCACCCTGGCCACACCCACCCAGCCCCCCAAGGGCAACTGCAATGCTGATGCAGCCCTCAATGAAATTGAGTTTGATACCCCTGGTGTACAGTATTACTGTACACCAGTGGTGGGATTCAGCTGGTTCGCACCATTTCAGCAGAACTGGTAACTAATTTTTGGTTGCCCAGGCCCAGAATGGACTTCCGGAAGCGGCATCCACACAGAGAACTGGTTGTTCACATATTTGAATCCTATCACTGCTGTACATTGTAGTGTATGTTTAAATAAATAGCATTACTGTACAGTATTGGGCTTAAAAGATGAATTCTGCATTCTGCTCAAAATCTTCAAGTTATGTATGTTTTTGCATAACATGTACCTGCTATTAGATGAAAGATTTATTTGAAATGCAAGGTTTTCTTACTGTGGCTGTTTTCAGCTAGCCTGGTTAAGAGCCATGCATGAAAAGATGGTGTTTTGTTTTTTTTAAAAAGGAATCTATTTATTTTTGGAGAGACTAATGTGCTTATATTGTATGTTTAGGTTTTTTTAGAAAAGGTAAATATAAACTGCATAGTTTTGTTAAGCTATTTGAGTTTACCAAAAAGATTGTATTACAGGAGGTATATTATACATTGCCCAGATTTAAAGAACAAAATAGCCATCTTCTTTTTTCTGGGGGGGGGGCGAAGCATTAAATTCTGTTAGCCCAGGGATGCTAAATGAAAAAAATATAAAGAGTAGGTCAGTGATTTCAATAAATTATATTCAATTTCTATCTCAGAATACTAGAAAAAAAGTTTTTGTTGTTGTTGTTATTACGTATTCATGGATAACAATGACTATTTATTAGATTTACACCCCATCTTTCTTCCAGGAGCTCAGCGAAGTATGAAAAGCACTCCTCTTCTAATTTCTGGTCTAAAATAGCATCTCTGTGAGGCAGAAGTAGTAACTGATTCAAAGTCACTCAGTGAGTTTCCACCACTATACTGTATCTGGCCATGAACCTGCATCTTCCAATCCAGAAACAAGGCTGCCTTCAAAACTTTCTAAGAAACAAACATGGTTTCCACAGACTCAAAGTACAAATCAAAAGAAATCGTTTACAGAACAATTTTTCTAAAGAAAGTCACTGGTTATCAAGTTAGCAATCTTTTTGACAACTGATAAGCTGTACCTATTTCTTGTTTATCTCAAGCCTAGTCTAAATCAGTTTAAGACATTGTTTTTCTCTTTTGCCGTACACTGCCTTGAAATACAAACAGGATGAAATAAACATCTGTTTTCAGTCATAACCAAGCAATTCTTACACAGAGTTTAGGTAATAGGTTCAACAGCACCCATAAGGAAAGAAATGTATAGAAATGTTTTTTAAAAATCTATTTTCTAAGCACAAAAGTTGGTCGAGATCAGTGAGCTTCTATGACAACTAATAAAGGAAACTTCTGTCAATAATTTCATAGACTTGAGAGTATGTCTGTATTCACACTGATTACCAAATTAGTTGCTATCTCAGGGAGGAGGGGCACAGTGCTCCTGAATTATCCTTCGCTGAAATTGTAACTTTTTATCTTTCACATTTACCTTCTCTAGGCAGACTTCACTTCCACCTGGGAGAGAATGCAAAAAGAGTCTGAAAGCAGAAACCTACCATTTGAAGCCCCAGCAGGGCCGTATGCTATGCACCCAAATCACAGATATGGTCTGTGAGACTTGCCAACATTTGTAATATTAAATGCAGCAAAACGGGAAAATTAAAAAATATGCAATAAATAACATTAGTTATATTTAATTAATTCAGTTAAAACAATTTTATTGGAATTCAGCCCTAGGTACACACCCAAAAGTTAAATGTGGCCTTCACATCACATTTATATCTAAATAAATTGGTATTTTAAAATAGATTATGAGTTGAGTCTGTAACTGAAAAGCTGAATATGGAACAAGTATGGTCTCCTCATGGTTTTTTCCAGCAGGGAGGTGACACGTACCTGGATCCAGGAGATTGTCAACGCTTCTTTGAGGGAGGGGTCCTTTCCAGCTCCCTTAAAGGAGGCACTCGTGCGCCCCCTCCTCAAGAAGCCTTCCCTGGATCCAGTAATTCTGACCAACTATCATCCGGTCTCCAACCTCCCCTTTGTGGGGAAGGTTGTTGAGAAGGTGGTGGCACTCCAGCTCCAGCGGTCTCTGGAGGAAGCCGATTATCTGGGCCCTCTGCAGTCTGGGTTCAGGCCCGGCTACAGCACTGAAACTGCTTTGGTCGCTCTGATGGATGATCTTTGGCAGGCCCGGGATAGAGGCCAGTCCTCTGTCCTGGTGCTTCTTGACCTCTCAGCGGCGTTCGATACCATCGACCATGGTATCCTTCTGCGCCGGCTGGGGGGTTTGGGAGTGGGGGGCACCGTGTTGCGGTGGTTCTCCTCCTATCTCTCCGGTCGGTCGCAGTCGGTGTTTGTGGGGGGTCAGAGGTCCACCTCTAGGTTACTCCCATGTGGGGTGCCTCAGGGGTCAGTTCTCTCCCCCCTACTTTTTAACATCTACATGAAGCCACTGGGAGAGATCATTCACCGGCACGGAGTGAGATACCAGCAGTACGCTGATGATACTCAGCTGTACATTTCCACTCCTGGCCATATCAGTGAAGCGGTTGAGGTGATGTGCCGGTGTCTGGAAGCTGTGAGGGTCTGGATGGGCGCTAACAGATTAAGGCTCAACCCTGACAAGACAGAGTGGCTGTGGGTGATGCCTCCCAAGGACACTTCTATCTGTCCCTCGATTACTCTGGGGGGTGAAGCTATAGTCCCCTCGCAGAAGGTCCGCAATTTGGGAGTCCTCCTCGATCCACAGCTGACATTGGATCATCACGTGTCGGCTGTGGCGAGGAGGGCATTTGCCCAGGTTCGCCTGGTGCACCAGTTGCACCCTTACTTGGATCGGGAGTCTCTCCTCACAGTCACACATGCCCTTGTCACCTCGAGGATCGACTACTGCAACGCTCTCTACATGGGGCTACCCTTGAAGAGTGTTCGGAGACTACAATTAGTGCAGAATGCAGCTGCGCGAGTGGTTGTGGGCCTGCCCCGTCGTGCCCACATTTCGTCAACTCTCCGCATGCTGCATTGGCTGCCTATTGGTCTCCGAGTGCAATTCAAAGTGTTGGTTATTACCTATAAAGCCCTTTATGGCATGGGACCAGGATACTTACGGGACCGTCTTCTGCCACATACTTCCCTACGACCGGTGAGAGCACACAGGGTCGGCCTCCTCTGGGTCCCGTCAGCGAAACAATGTTGGCTGGCGGGCCCTAGGGGGAGGGCTTTCTCTGTTGTGGCGCCCGCCCTCTGGAACCAACTGCCTCCTGAAGTCCACGTTTCTCCCACGCTCCTGGCCTTCCGTAAAAACCTTAAAACTTACCTCTGCCGGCAGGCCTGGGGATGATTGTGGATTGAATGGTGAACATGAGTGGGTGTTAGTTTGTTTTTAGATATTTTTGTTTGGACTTGTATTGAAATTTGATTTTGTTAGCCGCTCCGAGTCTCCGGAGAGGAGCGGCATACAAGCCCGAATAAAATAAATAAATAAATAAATAAATAAATATTACAAGCACCTATGCCAAATAAAATTCATAAAATCACAGGGCTAGAAGGGATCTTGGAGGTCTTCTAGTCTACCCCCTGCCTAAGGCACGAGTCCTTATTAATAGAGTAAATATGTGCAGTATGGTTTTTAATAAATACCTTCCTGTGTTACTAGATGAGCTCAGCAGGGCTGGAGGTGACTATTGCCAGGCAGGGAAATAGCTGGCAAGTTTCACACAAATGCAGTGGAACTGAGGGTGGCTACTACCACACAGAGAATCTGTCAGTGATTTACTGGGTGTGATTTGCAACATTCCCTGTTGGCTTCCCCATTGCTTGTGGGAAGCCAGCGGGGATGGTTGCAAATGACAATTAGATGACTTTGACTTCTGCAAGTGTCCTAAATGCAAGCTGGTTGCCAAGTGCCCACTTTAAAATCAACACAACCCCATGGTTACTAGGATGGCTGGAAATTTGAGGACTGGTCAAAAATACCACTCATTGAGTGCCATTGTAACTTTGAATGGTTGCTGAACAAGTGGTCATTAAATAAAGAATACCTGAACAGGCTGGAACCCCGGGATGCAATACTTTGTAAAAATCAACCAATCTCTGATAGCAAACAAAATGGCATGCTTTGTTTTTGTCTTACCAAAATTTTTACCTACAAAATTTTGTGCAAAACATGAGTCGAAAAAGTGAAAAAAAGATAAAAACACCATTGTTTCATTATTTCTATCATTTTTCTCTGAAGACTTAAACTTTGAATTCTAAACTATCTATTCTGATGCCAAGCTATGCTGTATAAAGTCCAATGACAGAATCACTGTGTTGAAATCTCACTTGTTTCAATGAGGCTTAAGTATTATATACTAAAACTCTCAATAGTTCAATTGCTTACTTACTCAATGAATGATATGACAAGAAAGCTCAGTTGATATAAAAGATCACACCTTGGCCAATAAGCCATTACCCCATTTAACATTCCATCTTAAAATCAACAAATTTTACTTTTTTAGAACTTAAAAATAAATGCCAATGCTTGGTATCGACAATGTCTATCTTTGATCTATCCTGGACAGAATGCAATTGCTCGCTATCTAACAACTCAACTGTTTATATTTCATAAAAGAGAATTCAGAATACAATAATCTTTTGAATATTGCTCTATGAGAACTTTGAATTGAAGCTCTTTATGAAATTAATACAAAGGCACATGAGATCCAGTTTTAAACTGTACCAAGTAAGAAACATTAGCCTGACCCGAAAAAGTTTCTTAGTCTGAAACATAAGCTGCCTATGATTTAAAAAGAAGCAGGCTAATAATATATCAGATTAAATGCACCAATTGTTACAATAGAAAGAGAATGCACATGTTTTAACTATGTTCAGTTTGACAAAAAAAATGGATACTTTGAACGGAAGAGATTTGATTTTGCTTTAATTATATAACAGTTCTACAATAGTTCTATTTAAAACAATAAGATTCAGCCAAAGCAGTGTATAGGGTAAGTTTTTGTTTGTTTGTTTTGTCAATAATGGTACAAATCCTGCTTTTCGAAAAGGCTTTAAAAAAGGGCAAATATACCCAAGCAAAGTGACAACAAAGACCAAATTCACCTTGTATCAGAATATTCACCACAAAGCTCATTTCCCAGTAAGAAATAGCTCCACTTTCAAATTAAAGTATAGAGCAGCTGAAACAAGAACTAGAAAAAAGCTGAAGAGGGGTCTTTGACTACCATATGAAACCAAATGTGGCATAAGGAAGAACTGACCAGATGTCATCGAATTATTTTACTCAAAATATGCTATACTTACACAGCTGCATTACTTAGACAATAGAAATAGGTAAGCAATGGTGGAATTACTTATTACTTGTAAAAGCAGTTCATTTAATTATATGAAACTACTTAAAATATTTTAGGGGAAGGTAAGCTGTCACTGGCTAAGAAATTAGTTTTTTCTCTCCCACTTTTTTCCCTGATTTATCAGAACTGCAGTGAATGAAGGCATCCCCTGTAAACAGCCCAAAGTACAAATGTGACACAACTGAATTTTGCTGTCACCCCAGCACCCAGGTTCCCAGGAAGCAAATTAAAAGGTTTTCTTAGTAAGGTTAAATTAATATTAAAATACCATAAAATAGTGGGAAACCATGCTACTAATTCTCAGTTTTTAGTGACACTGTCTTTTTTTCATGTTTTTTTTAAAAGAATAATAATTGAGGGGCTCCTGCCCTTAGCAAAACTACTTTTTAATAACTAGACAAATGTCCACTCCGGAGATTTTTTTTTTGTCTTTTTGTGAAAGAAATAGGAACTTCTGTTTACTATAACATCTGAAAATTGCATTAAGTGGTAAAAAGTTGGACCATTTTCATGAAATAGATTAATCCTTCATTCTTTTAAAGAAACGGTATCATGCTAAATTACTTGCAGGCAAGAATTAAAAAGGTTTTGAATATAATGATGACTTTCAATTAAAAGCTACAACTTACACACACTAAAACATTCCCCAATTTTATTTCAGGTTTTTATTTCATCTTACTATATTTTAACTTAACTAGAAGTAGTTAAATGAGAACAGGATTTTTATTTAAAGTTATGAGGTAAATAACTAGTATTTCTTCACGAAGTATAGAACAGGGACATGTACAATTTGTCATAGTCTTAAATTCGTGTAGAGATTTTCCCTCTGTATGTAAGATGTGCATGGATGGGTGAATTGATAAATACTATAGGGAAATCATTACTGAGCTTGCATTAAAATTCTTTATTTTTTCAAGGTTGTATCAATGCATTGAAATACTATTATTTACCATTACATCTTGCTATAAAACACCAGATAAAAAGAATCTTGATACAACCACATGTTTTCAAATTAAATTTGCTTCACAATGCTTCCTGCAATCACACTGCACCAAAGAAATCTTGATCTAATCATGCATAAAACAAATCAAAATTTTATGCATGACTACATCATTGTATCACATTGGATGGGTAATGTAAATGAAGAGTAAGGCACAAAGGAATTGAGATCTACAGAAAATTGTATGGATGCATGGCTATGCTCAAATTTGGCAATAGATAAAAGAATAAAGTATTACTAATCAATTTGTTCCATTGTGGAAACAATTCCAGATGGTTTAGAATTTAACAGTTTGGGAAGAAATTCAGATGAGGAAAATTTCTGAATCATTCTTACATATACATGAGTTTCTTTTCTTGCCGAGCTTCAGGGGCTGAATAATGCAATTAAATGTCCTTGATACATACAAAGACAGTTCAGAGTTTTCTCATACAGGCTAGTCATTCTTGAAATGCTTTCTTCAAAACTAAACAAAGGCTGCATGCTCCCCATGCCTTTGGGAGATTTATTTAGTATTGGCAACTTTTCAAGTGGCCACCACTGCAGCTGATCTTAGGAACTGCCTGCCAGTGCAAAGGGAACTTGCTTAGCACTGCAATCTGAAAAGCTTCATCAAATTGCACTTAGAGATATAGTATATGAGCAATCTTGGGCATTTTTTCCAAATTCATTTAATAATCCTGTCCAATACTCGCAGGCCTTTTTGCCTGACATAATTAAATGAGTCACAGAAAGGGAGTAAGAGTGTCATGTAAACTCCAAAACTGAGGTAATTAACCCTGACAATTAATCCAAAGAAATTTAAAATTAACCTGAAATAAGTCTGAATCCGAACTACCGCTTTCTGGTCAACTGGTAATCTACCTATCTTATTGGAGGTTTAATTATCCCATCTGTAATCAAGATGAATCCATAT
Organism: Bothrops alternatus; assembly: GCA_034064705.1. Classification (NCBI taxonomy): domain Eukaryota; kingdom Metazoa; phylum Chordata; class Lepidosauria; order Squamata; family Viperidae; genus Bothrops; species Bothrops alternatus. The sequence goes on from JARGCV010000223.1 coordinate 2,340,013, forward strand.
GGAGGCCTCAACAAAATGGGATACAGGTGTCCTCAACAAACAACCCTTTGCTCAGCAACTATTCAAGGCCACAATGGCGCTGAACAAAGAGACGTGATCCATGCCTGAAATTACAGCCATTGCAGTGCTCCACACAGTTATGTGATCAAAATGCAGGTACTTGGCAGCCTATCCTCACTTTTTAAGATACAGAGATACTACAACTGCCCCCATCTCCTCCCCCATCTATCCTCTTTTGGCCTCCCGCTGCCCTCAATCCATTACCCCATCTCACTTTTGCTATCTTCTTATCCTGAGGCTATGGCCTGGCTTCTTATCCATGATGCACACCCACCCATCCACCCCTTTTAACAGTGGAAATCCAGCCCCATCCCTGCCTAGGAACATTTTGCAAAGAAATGCCCTTTTGCAAATAGCTCCTGGGCCTGGATGGGGCTAGTTTTGCACTATGGAAAATGAGGGGAAATGCCAAAAGCAACCCTTTCCCCCCTTTATTCACAGTGCAAAGCCAACTCCAGCTGGCCCAGCAGTTAGGCCAGGCACACCTTGTCTACAACGGGAGCAAGAAAAGGGAAAGCTGGGTGTGAAGTGGGGCAGCTACAGCTTCCAGGGTCATGGCAAGAAGCCCCAGATCCACACAGTGCTGGGGCTGTTTGCCACCCCCTAAGGGCAGGGTACAGAGGGTTGGTGGGGGTGATAGGTGGGTGGAGGGACTTGGAGGCAGTTACTTACCTTACTGAAGCTCAGGACTGGGTGGGACCAAGTCTGGGATGGCTTGATTGGGGTGAGTCCTCAACTAACCACCATTTACTTAAAGTGGGGGGGAGTGTCAAAAATGGACAGGAATAAATGGGTATATATACAGCCTCCCAAGCCTGTCAAAACTGAACAGACCGAAGGTGAACAAGTGAGATGGATATTATGGCAAGGGAACTAATAGCTCTCAACCTCCTTTGCAGAAGCTAGGAAGTCTAAAACTGCCAGATGATTGACCAAGCCATTTGACATCGAGTGCAGCAAGTGAATCAATTAATTGGAAGAGGGGATGGCCATGTCTCTTAACAAAACTTCTATTAATTTCTCCCATCCAAGTACTGACCCTGTTTAGCTTCCAAGATCAAACAAGATTGGGCTTTTTCAGGATAGTATGGTTGTAGACAAAACGTCTATTAATTTCAATGATTGTTATACAGGGAAACTTCCCAATGAATCACACACAAAGTACAATAATACTTACATGTTACCAGACATTATTATTGATGTCTATGAACTATGAACTATGCAGAATATGGCATATGGATAAGGCTTGATTCTTAGTTACAGTAATGTGTAAGAAAGTCAAAATTTTCCCCTGCCCCAATGTCCATGGAAAACTGCAGTAGTTTCACAGGAAGAACCTGAGTGAGCAATGGGTCAAATATAGAGTAACGGTTCTTTTAATATAGTCTTATAATTGGCAGCTAATTAGCAAATTAGTTATGGAATTCATTCATTCATGCCAGATTTCACTCATCAGACTACTGTACATACTATAAGTGGCTAATAATTGTGATTATCCTTACTAACAAGACAGACATACTGATTTTTAATTCAGAGCTCCTTGGATTTGGGATCTGAAACAAATATCTAACTCAACAGGTCCTGGCCCCATTACAGTATAAGTGGCCTCTATATTGGTTTCTCTTAAAAGTGTTAAGAGACACATATATGCAATCTCAATCCATGTGGTGGATTGAGCCTGGAGGCTTTCAACCACCCACTTGGGAGCACTTTACTAAACTCTCACTGAAATATATGAAGCTGCAGAAGAAGCCCTACAGAGCAAAGCGTGTTATAGACTGCAGCATAATACACTGAACTCTTCAGGGAATAATACATCCATCATGAGATAATAAGTAAACAATGGACCAGTAGATGTTAACAATTAAAACAATTCGTATTTTACTCTTCCATTAGAGAGAGCTGCTTTTCTTCCTTTTCCACTGAAGAGAAATTGTAAGAGATGGCACCCGAGGGATGCATAAGCATTCCTTTAAGGACCAATTCAGCCTTGGGAGTCAGTGTTTTAAAAGAGCAGCTGACCTTGGATCAATGCCATGTTATTTTCTTTCAGGAATAAATCTGGGTGGTGGAATAGTGAATGTCCATTCAGCCAGCTCCATCAGACAGAGCTGAATAGAAAGTGGCTCAGGAAGTAATCCACAATCAAGTTAAACTGTAAGGCTTAGATTTGAAATGATATGATCAGTGGGACTGCTGCTATGAAACCTAAGGCAGTCAGACATCAGTGAAGCCTAGTGAGTCACCCCCGTTTTTTTTCCAAAATATTCCTTAGAATCTTTTAAAACTGTAAATGTCTAGCACAGTAATATTACACCTTGACTCTGAAGTTATTACATAGATATGACTTCTAAATAAACAGGATTGCGCTATTTAAGTGCAAGTACTCTACTTCAATGAGCTATGGGTTGAGGTGATTAACTCTAGCCACACAGTAAAAACAATGGTAAGTAACGAAGTAATAATGGAGGGATGTGGCAAGGAAATGTTAAGGAAAAAAAGGAATAAAACAGCAAAGAAATATAGAGTCAATAAGGAGAACGGGAAGGGAGGCTAGCTGGCAAGAAGAGAACAAAGGGAAAAAAGCCCAGACAGAATAAGAAATGATATTTCAGCTATGGCTACCAGAGAAGAAAGGCTTGCGTAAAAATAAGTAGAATTATTAATATCCTGGAACTACCAATAGAAAATCATAACAGAAGGGCAATACAAAGGAAACAGCAATTTAAAAATAAACAAGGGACCAAAATACAATTCATGAAACAGAAAGCAAACAGCCAACATCATTTTAAAGAGGAAAATAGTACAAGCCTGAAAGAAATTCCCTAAAACAATTATTGTAAAATAGAATATTCTGCTTTTCTTTCTCTATATATATATAAAAAAGCTTTAACTGATACAAACAGAATGATGAGCCACAATATACAATATGCAATTTTTAAAAGCTTATATTTGCCACACTTTTTAACATTATTATCTTATAGTAAATATAACATGGGACCTGCTTTAAATGTGGGATCAGATCAGCTTGTCAGTTTGTTGTCAGCATAATGCTTTACATGTAAATAGAGTTTTATTCAGTCTATTTTTTTTGTTCTCAGCTCCAACATCATTATCTAGCTCACATGCAGTCAGATTCCCAGTTTTATCTCAGTTTCCTCAACAATGTTGGGTGACACTTTAAAAATGAAATAGACAAGTAGCCGGCTTGAATGTTCACCAGAGATCCAAATTAAACAGTGCAATGCAATATGCATGGATTTGAATGCTCGATCAAATCTAACCAACATCCGGGTATGTTTTGTGTGTAGAAAGTCATGATGGTACTAATATAAAAGGATGATGCTATGGAAAAGAATCAAGTAATGGGAATCTTAGGTATAAACAAGATCTATTCTCTTATGTTTTTGCTCAATTTAATCAGTCCAAAAGGATTTATGAAAAAATATTATGTAGGATTTAGCTATAATTTATCAGGCTGTAACATATTTCCATTAAATCAGATGAAATTATATTTAATTACCCAAAAGACAATACTGTATTATATTTTTCACTGGATTCATGAAACCTGATTTTGCAGTAAACAAGATTCTGACACCAGTCATTTTTGGCCCAATATAACATGTTTTCTGTCTTCAGTTATTTGTTTCTCAAGTTCTCTGGAGCAAAAATGTAAACAACTATTCATATTTAAGTAATCTATGCAACTACTTTCTGAATCAGATTAACAATAACATAACATCTCAAGATTCCTTCTGAATAAAATTTTAAAGGGTCTGGGTTGTTCACATATAAATCAAGCAATAAAGGAAAGAAACAATTATGTAGATAAATATTTTCTGTTTTCTTTGGAGGACTATACACAGAAGAAAAAATGTTTCCTTAATTTGTTCTGTACCAGAACAAAAAAGATTGTTCTTCTATGCAATTGACATAGAGCAGTAAATAAGGTGCATTCTCCCATTTCTTCAGAAATTAACATTTCAAAAATATGCAACTTTCCCCTCCCCACCAACTGTAAACTGTGTCTAATAATGCAAGAAGCAGATTGTCTTCCCTCATTTCCTTAATTTGTATCATCTAAAAGCAATTCACTCAACATCTTGTCGCCCTCTGGCAGCTCAGTTTACTTATCCACACTTAATTTCTCATTTGGACCAAAACAAACTCTTCTGAACTGCCACTGGCTGAAGGTGGGGGGGGGGTTGTGTGGAGAGAAACTCTTTGCATAGATCTGCCACAAGATTAGTCCTTCACAAACAGCCCAACTGAAACAGGCAGTGGTTGTTGTGTGGGTTCTGGTTATGAAGTGCTCAATCCACTGTGAAAATCTTTTGTAAAAGAGCAACTGAAATGAACGAAAAATGTAAGAGGACTTCTCATTTCACTCATTTCACTGGGGCACGTACAAGAGGATTTATGAAATATGTAAGTGATGCTGTTTTTCATTTGTTCTGCTCATAGCACAAATACACACACTCCAACAATTTGTTTTTGTTTCATTTAGTACAGTAAGAATTTCATGTAATCTATGTGTACAATACACAGCTCCTCCTCTCACTCCTTACATTCTCATTATCACACACATAAATAACTTTTCTTAGCAGAGATGCCCATATATTTTATTGTTTAATCCCAGTGCCACCTCTGTCTAAAATATAAGGCAACTGATCACCATAACATTTATGGCAGCGCCATGAAATCATGAGGTTGTTCACTTTGAGCAAAAATGTCAAATATTTGCTCAGAGTCCTTTAGACAACACAAGCCCTGCTGACTTTAGAAAGTTTAAGTGAATTCTAGGATTGCTTTGGCTGAAATGCATACCATATATAAGCTGTCTCTGAAATGCCCATTCACTGTTGCCTCCACTGTTATAAGGGCAGGGGAACCAGCCATACTTCTGGCCCTGAAAACAGGGAGCAGGCAATTAAAAGAGGCAAAGACAAAGCCAAGATGGAGATGGGGGATGGGGTGGCACCCTGAATTCATTTGAGGCAAAAGTAATAGCCCAAAACGTTGGAAAACAAGAGGGTGACACACAACAGAGAGGAGCGCCTTTGACCACAAGAACACTCAGGCCAGGAATGGAGAAAATACTCTTACTGATGGCTTTGCATGTATGCTGTACCCATGATATCTGGAGCCCTAGATTCCTGTGGGGTCCGTTGAGGCAATCGGTTAAAACTGCCTTCTTAACCGGAAGGAGATCGCAGTGAAATCCGCCAGGCCCGTTACTTCTACGAAAGCCTGATTAATATCAAACTGGGAAGAAAATGTCCCGAACATGCTACTCGGACTAGCCCCAGCATGAGAATTCAAAAGATCTCCCCTCCGGCCACAAACCACAACTAAGCACTCGCACCATGCGCTCAGGACACCCTTGTCTCCCTAACCTTCCCAGCTGGCCCTTGAGTCTATGAGAGAAGTGGCCAGCAAGTACTAACCACCCCGAAGGAGAGCCGGCGGATTTATTCAGAATCAAGGGAGGGGAACGAGCCACACTCGACCTTTCTCGCCGCCGTCGCCCATTCAGTACAGAAGGAGAAAGACTCTCCTGTTTACAGAGATGGGGGGAGGGAGGGAGGGAGGGAGGGAGAGACAGAGAGAGAACCGCGCGAGAAAATCCCACATTTGTATTCAATGGCGGGATTTGTAGGGCTCCGCTTGTCAAGTAAAGCAGAAGACTTCGGGCACGATCCTTAAAGTTAAGCACCTGCAATTTCCGCCGCTCTTGTTGGGAGATTTAGGCAGCTGCTCAAGGCTCCCGCAATCAATGGAGTTGGGACCTTGCCCCAAAGCACCCCGCCTCTCCCTTCTCTTCACTTTCCCACACCTGGCGCCTCAATCTAGCTTTCCTTCCTTCCTTCCACCCGGTCCTTCCCGCTCAGGACAACAAGAACCGCTCGGCCGTCGCACGCCTGGTTTGGGTCTCGGCCACAGGTGCCGAAAGGACGGAGGCCAGCGGCCGCCTCCGCCACGAAATGCACATCTCAAGACTGGCGCCAGCGGTGCCCTACAAAAGAACCAGGGACTTTTCCTTCCTTTCTTCAGTAACGCCAACAACTTCTGAGCGCGCCACGCACCGAACGGCCCAAAGGCGGCCAGGTTATCCCGGAAATACAGGGCAAGTTAAGCCATTCAGCTGCCTCTCTCTCCATTTTTAATCTTGTCCGAGGATCTTTTTCTCGCAGAATAAGGAAGCCGCTCCTTGAGGTGGAGGAATCTTGGAAAACCGCAGCCTCCCGCCACCCTTTCCAGGGAAGGAAGGAAGGAAGGAAGGAAGGAAGGAAGGAAGGAAGGAAGGAAGGAAGGAAGGAAGGAAGGAAGGAAGGAAGGAAGGAAGTGGACCGCACCTGACTGAGAAGCGCTGAGACAGAAGGTCCCGGTGATGGCAAGGAGGCTCACCCAGCAAAGGAGTCTTCGTACCGGCTTCATGCTTGTCCGTTGTAAAATCTCTCTCTCTCTCTCTCTCTCTCTCTCTCAGTAGTACTACTATTGCAGCGGCGGCGTAGGAGAAGCCCCAAAAGGACGAGGACGCCTCCTCCTCAGCTCCGGGGTCGCGACGCCCGCATGGCCTCCACGACTTGGCTCCCCCGTGCCGGGACGAGGCCAGCCAGCAGGTCGCTCCCTTTCCTCCCTAGGTGTGACGGGCGGGTCGGGCTCCGGCGGGCGGCCCCGAGCTCTGTGGGGGCGTCGAGGAAGTTTCTCCCGCGCCGAAAGCCAAGGACGCCCAAAAGTTGCTGCCTGCAGTTCCTCGATCAAAATCCGCCGCTGTGCCCGCAATTTCCTTTCGGAGCCGGCTGGCTTTTATCCCTGCCTCCGCTCTCCGCGTCCCCCGGTGCTTCAAGCGAAGGGGCGACGGAGGGATCCGTGCGGGGGCGTTAGTTGACGTTCCCGTCTCCCCCTTCCCCTCCGCTTCTTTCGCTGGCTTGCAGCCGCCGCCGAGGTAGGAAAACCACTTCCAGCGACTCCCGGAGCTCCGGCGGCTTCGCCGGTTAACAAACCAAGCTGCCCCCCGCCCCCCCCCAACGCAAAGGGGGGAGGAGGAGGAGACGATAGGGTGGGCCAACTCGGGCCAACTCCGCCCCCTCTTTGCCTCTTAACTGGAGAGGCCACGCCCCCTGTCCGCCCCCCTGCCCAGCGTTCTCGGATCAGTCGTTCTCTCCCTCCCCCCTCCTTCGCCCCATCAAAATACCGGGAAACACCTGTCACCGGAACCGGGCGCGTGCATTCGTCCGGGCGCGCGGCTGCTGCCCGCGGGTTACCATGGAACGATGCAAAGGCAGCCGCTGCCAGTAAGCGCAACCATGCGCCTTTCCAGAGCAGGCAGGGGACGAGATGTTGTGATTTGCGCGCGCTCTATTTCTCGCTTTAACACGTTTTTTTGTTTGTTTGTTTGTTTTGCAGATTTATTTGTTCCGTCGGAGTTCCAAATCCAGACAGGTTCCCTCTCTTACAATAATCTGTTTCCTTTCCCATTCCCCTCCCTAACGCTAAGCACAATCCGGTTGTATCCATAGTCACTCGGAAGAAAAGTTCTCTAGATGGCGAGTAGGTTCGCGTCTTTGGCCTTTCGCGACCCGGAAAAAAGAAAGAGGACACGGCGTGAGACTAGCTTCCATCTTCACCCCGCAGTTTTCTTCTCTACGGAAGGCGCAGCTTCTCCCGTGACCTGAATTTGTCCCGAAGAGTGGAGGCAAATGCTGTAGCGAAAGACTTGGAAGTTTAAAAAGTTCTGTTTTGCCGGCAGAAAAGAGAGAAGCGAAACAAGAAGCGGCTAACAGATTGCGCCAAGGCTTTCATGGAAGAGCGTCAATCCTCGGACACAGCGGAATACAGCTGCGGAAAGGGCGACTGGCAACGGTCGCCCGCCCGCCCGCCGCTGACCTTTTTTTCGCGGCCGCTGATCGTAGAAACCTGACAGTCCCAAAGATTCTACACTGCAATTTGCCGGGCGGCGATTTTTTGTAAAAACTTCCTCTTTACACGCAAAACATTCGGCCTGGTTTACGAACAGCCTCCGAACAGACTAAAGGCTCCAGATAGGGAAAGCCTTTCGTGTAGGATGTATCGTTTGGGAAGTGGGGGGGGGGAGCGTGCAAGATCCGAAGGAAGGTGGAAAGGTTCGTGTGTTTATACTTCCGTGAAAATTACTAAGAATTAAAACCATGCTGTCGTTTATTTTTTATTAATAATATTAAACCAGCAGTGCATAGATTTTGAAACTCTCCTAACGTTTGCTGGTTTTCCTTTTAAATCTTTAGACGAACAATCTCCTTCTTATGTATGATATAAATAACGGAAATGCTGTCAATCTTCTAAGATTGGTTCCACTTTGATTGTGTCCTCATGGTGCTTGAAATGGATGGACAGGCCATAGTACCAAAACGGGTGACTGATTTGCAGTACCTGCTTGCATCCCTCTACACCTATATATTGGTTTCACAAAATTGCTATAATTCAAATGAGCATTTGCTCTCTTTTATTTACTTCCATTCTGTTCTTATCTTTGCACTAGCCCTCTGCTTTTCCTGAGGATATAAGGTAAGAACTTCGATCAAACACAGCCTATATGAGGATCATCACAAGGTTCTGAGTACATTCTGAGCACAAGCTTCAGACCACAACTTTAGACATACTAAGACTGTGCACTGAATTTCATTGAATCCAAAGGACTAGAATTAAATTAAAACTGCTGCAAATTGGGCAGGTGCACAGTGAAATAAAACTGGAGGGCTGACATATTCCCCAGGTTTTGGTGTCCTGCTGTAAACAAGATAAGGCAATTTGGAAATATGGAGAAAAGACAGATGGAAATAATTTCATAGTCATTCCTAATGGTCTTGTTTTAATGAAGCTTTTATTTCAGAGAATAAAAGAACAGGTTGCATTTTCCACTACAGATGCATCCAGCTCTATCATACAGTATTTGGTCAGTCTAATGGGTTTTCCCACTTGTCTTAATGAAACAAACAAACTCACACTACAGTGTAGTAATTAAGTACCTATTATAGCTACGGTAATGTCATTCTTCGGTTTCCTTCTACCGTATGTTGTTTCCCTTGTCTCTTTTCCAAGATTGTAAATTCCTTTAATAAATAAAAATAAATATGTAAGATAATAATATGGAAATGCAGGATTCAAAAAACATTCGCAATCACATAGATGTGCAAAATTGGAAACACTTGTTTTGATGCATCCTGAAATCGACTGACTCAGATTCATTTCCATTTTTCCTGATTTGCAGGAGCTCTTAAAAATACAGAAGGGTCTCATTTGTTGAACAGGTAGCATGGGGTTGAGTGAAAGGCAAATTATCAGTCATGCACGCAAATGTATTGCTGAACCATGATAGTCACTAGCTAATCATAGGCCTCTCATTCTCTTTCCACATCTTTACCTCCCAGGATTATTATGAGAATTAAAGTAAAATGATGCCCATGTCTTCTTTTGGAAAGGAAAGAATCAGCACAATAGCGATGCACTTGATGTAAAACAAATCAAACTGTGTGTCTATGAATAAGCCGTTTTCCTTTAGCATTTCCCCATATTAATCTGCAGTTACATATTTAAGTTATCATCAGACAATTTCTCCAGCTTCCACAAGTTCCAATAGGCAGGGGCACCATCTTAGATGATATGAATTCCCTCATTTGCTCTGCCAAGAGCACAAAAGGGCACCTTGTGCCCTCCATATGTTTTAGATTATAATATCACACCACGTACACAAAGCACACACACACACACACACACACACACACAATACTACCTTCTAAGTTCAAACTATTTGGAAAGGGGACAGTTGCTTACTCTTCACATATTGGGAGCCAACTTGCACCTATGTTGGGTCTGAGACAGAATGGAGATTTTTTTAGTGGCTACTGCAGCAATTTAGTAAATCATAGGAATTGGATTCATGAATCATGATGAAAGACGGAATGGAGCCCACGGCCTTTATTACACAATTCATGATCTCTTTACCCTTTCAGAGGGTCATTGATTAATGCCTCAGTAGATATTACGATGGCCTAGATGACAAATAAAAGATATTTCCCAACAAAGTTTGAAGACTGGACTGCTCAAACCAGCATCCATATCCAGCCTGAAAGTTCTGACACAAGCTTATTGCAATAGCATCCTTCCTGAAATCATTTGAATCCGTTAAATACTTTTTTTGTTAATTTCTTTTAGGAATAAAAGGTACTAGTTGCATTTGTTATATAAATGAATGCTGCTTACGAACACAAATTAGGCATATCAATTTATTTTTCATCAGCTTCTTTACTTTTCATGCTTTATCCTAGATGGGCTGGAAAATTAGGAATTTATTGGCAAGAAATTGTATAGTAACAGAAGAAAATGTATGGGCACGTTAAAGGGATTAATGGTGGATGGAAAAAAGAATGTGGTTGGAAATAATTGTGAAGAATGGACAAAGAATTCAGAAATGTCACTCCTGGAAACGTTAAATAGGGAAATCAGTTTGGTAGAATGTCACAAAAATATGATGGACGCATAAGAATCCTTCCTTCACATTTTTAATGATTTATCATCTATTAGATATAATTTCAGTTTAGAATATGAATAATACATTTTATGGATATATTCCATACTGTACTTAGATTGTGGCAAAAAAAAGGGCATGCTTTTTCTGCATTGGAGCCTCTTTAAAATGTCTAATAATGTGAAGATCTGAAATAAATCTGTTAGAGCAAAGCAGTATATTCCACTAATTTTGTTTGAACTGTTCACTGTGTCACTAATCAAAATCTGTCTGGTTTCTTTGCATCTTTTCTAGGGAACAAGGCTTTTCTTGCCTGTAATTTGTTCACTACTGAAAGTGATCCAAAACAGAATACAAACGCAAACAAGCCAGTCTGAGCCTTCCCGGAATTCAGTTTTATTACAAACTAATTCACACTAGTTAGTGCATACAGGTAGATGCATGAGAACAATGCTGACAAACCAGAGACTTACAGAGAAAGGAAGACAAGAGCCAGGACAAATGCTTACTACAGGAAGCCGACTGTTTTCTGGCAAGTGTATCCTAAGCAACCCCAGCAATGGAGCAAGGTGAACTGCAACTTGATGAGTTACCTGCTGCAGAGGCCTGCTCTGTAATGGACAGCTTATTAGAACAGCTGTTCAACAAACCGGAGAGCCTCTGACATGCTTAAAAGGAATCAGTACAGTAATGTCCACAACATCAAGCATGATAACTATTTAACATAATTAATCCATGTGTTCCTTATCAGTGTTATGACAAAAATACTCATTGTGAAACTGTCCTAAATAAAGTCTTAAGTCTGCTATCAATATACTTTACTTAGACTTCAGACCACAACCTATTTCCTGATAAGAGAGTACCACCACCAGATGGAGTCACAATTAGCCAACCAACTGCACTCAAACTACGGTCCTTAATGGAATGACATTTACATGGAGGGAAGCATGCAGTGGGGTACCACAAGGTTCTGTCTTGGGCCCAGTGCTCTTCAACATCTTTCTAAACTATCTAGATGAAGGGATAAAATGGGACTTCGTTAAATTTGCAGATGACACTAAGCTGAGGGGAATTGTTAACACATTGGTAGATAGACCAAAATTCAGAAGGATCTTGACAGACTTGAACATTGGGTCATAGTCAACATGATGCAGTTCATTGCTGAGAAATGCAAGGTCCTACACTTGGGCAGGAAAAAACAAAAACACAGGTACAGATAGCAATACCTGGCTCAATAGTAGTAACTGTGAGAGGGATCTAGGTGTCCTAGTGGACTGCCAGTTAAGTATAAGCCAGCAGTGTGCTGCAGCTGCCAAAAAAAGTCCTAGGCTGCATGAACAGAAGGATAGCATCAACATCACAAGAAGTGATAATACCCACTCTATAGTACACTAATGAGACCACACTTGGAATACTGCATCCAGTTCTGGTCACTACGATACAGACAGCCATGAAAGAGTGCAGATAAAAGCAATGAAGATGATAAGGAGTCTGGAAGCTAAAACATATGATAAGGACGATTGAGGGAGCTACGGTAGGTATGTCTAGCCTGTTGAAGAGGAAGATTAGAGTGACATGATAACTTGAGGGATTGTCACAGAAAACAAGGGGTTGACTTGTCTCCAAAGCACATGAGGCAGGAAACTCATTATAGGTTGGACTCAAAAAAGACCTCCAGGGTCCCTTCCAGTCTTATGATTCTTTGTTTCTATGCTTGAAAGTTTGCTCTCCATCTTCCTCCTGAACTGCTTTGGTAATGAAGATGAGAAATCTTTCCAAAAGCTAAAGAAGATACTGTGATTGGAAAACTGCCAGGTTGCCATCCTCCAATATCCTAGGAATGTCCCCAGAAAGTGGGACAAAAAGCTAATGAGAGTTGCACATGCACTGTGGCCAGCGATGGCCATTCTCTCCTGACATCTTTGACTCAAATCTCTGTGAACTCAGCAATCTTCATTATTCACTGGAAAGTTTGCCATGAAATAGTCAATTACACTCATGCTTCAGCTTAATACAACTAATCTTGAACAATTTGCTATTAACACTAAGCACCTTTTGGAAGCAATGTGTCTGCATTTCAAAACGATATTTTAAAAACGGTCTGGTTCTGGTCATCTGTGTCTATTATTGTATTCTTTTCTTGATTTTGGTGTAATGTTTTTGTGAGCTGCCCAGAGTCAATGGAAATTGGATAGGTTATTGTTATTATTATGGTTGCTTGCACAATCAACCATATGTTTAGACTGAATTTAGCATTTTTATCTACCTCTCAAGTTCTTCCCAAGGATCTGGGATAGGCAGATGATGGTGTTAAAGGCATCATTGCAGAATATAAGCTGTTCTGGGTAAAGCTAATTATTGTCTATGATATGCTTTACATCTAGAAATGTTTTTTGCAGAGGACATCTAAAAGAAGTCATGATATTTCTTTACGCAGGCCAACATTTTCAGTTTTGTAATCTTTTTATCGCCACTCTTTCTATTAAGCTTGGGACTATCTTGCATTGTGTATCCCAAAGAGAAAGCTATATTTAAAAATTAGGTAACATAATTACAGTTCTTTTACCCCCTTTCTGTCCCAAATCAAAAGAGTTCTGATTGTAACAGATTACTCAGATTTGCTGAAACAGACCTGTTTGATATTTCTGCACTGGTTGCATGCTACTTATTAGGCTCCCATGACAGCCTAGCATACATTAGTGATGGCAAAAAAAAAGGCGTAATTATGGCAACCAAGAGGAGTGTGAAGTTTTGTCTTCTGTTCTTACACAACTATAGTTAAGAAACTAGCATGTGCCCCTGGTTTATAAAGAACATAATGTCATAATGTCTCATGCAAGTTCTTCATCTTTGGTCTTCGAGAAAAACTGTGTTTGGTTTCTCTGGATTTGAAAGGAAGGTCAAAACTGCCTTACTTTCTTAAAAGGGTGAATTAATTTAAATGCTAATCATCCCTACTATAGTCTTCTTTCAAGAAGGAGCTTAGAAAAGATTCTTATGCAGCAGAACAAAAGCGGGTAGCTCCACCATGGTAATCTTGGCTGATACAATACTGAAGAGAAGGATTACACCTGACTAGTATTAAATTAACATACCACCACGAAGTCCTAGAGCTGTTGGCTAACTTGGGAAATTGAGAAATAAATTAATTTAATCCCAGAAATCTGTATAGTTGTCAATAGAACAATATGGACATGCTATGTATTCACCAAGTCCAAGTCAACTTACATTTTTTTATTATCTTCTCAGGTCAATGGGAGAGAAAATAGTTAAAAGCACTGAAATTCATTTGTATTATAATGTAAGAGATTTTTTTTAAAAAAATATTGGTAATTGGTTTATGACATCAGAGAAATTGGCCAGGTTGATGAAGAAATACTGAAATGCCCACAATGGAAGATTCGATTGTGAAAATGGCAGAATTCACAGAAATGGCAAAATTGATCTGTTCGATCAGGAATAAAATAATAAGTACTTTCTTGAAAGACTAGAAACCTTTTTATGAATTTTGCAGAAAATGGAATAAAATGAAATGGTGATTTTTGAATTTGATGATTAGAAAGGGTTGACTATAGGACAGAAGTGTAATGTTAGAGAGGGAGAAAGCATACTAAATGTTATGAAGAAGATATAAATGCTATGAAGAAGATTGGAAGTCACTTATTTAATTACCCTGTTCTTTTTTCATTTTAGATCTGTATTGCTTTCATGCTTTAAAAAAAATTTCCTCTATTGCTTCGTGATTATGTTTTGTAGCAATAGCACTTAGATTTATATACCACTTGATAGTGCTTTACAGAACTCTCTAAGCAGTTTACAGAGTCAGCATATTGCCCCCAACAATGTGGGTCCTCATTTTACCAATCCTTCACACAATGTATCATCATAGAATAATTTAAGATTGCTTCAAATGAAAATATTTCTTGGAATTGTTCAATAATTCATTTGTTTGTTTTCTTGGTTATCTGTGGCATTCTCAAGAGTTCAAAAGCATCAGTATTTTTCCTATCCTGCTTCCTATTTCCACCTTGTATGTTTTTTTCACCAGGTGCTGGGACTTTACCTTGTATTCTATGGTTGACTACTTCAGCCCAAAGCTAGTTATCCTGATTCTGCTGGTATCAAGATTTCCCTTTTTGCTTTGGCCGACTCATAGATAGCAGGAGTCCTTACTGCTTCTTCACTAGTTAGAAAGAAGATTAGAAATATTTTATCTATTTTTAAAATACAAGGAAGCCTCTATGGAATCAGGGCAGTCCAGTACTTTGTTTGCGAGTGTGTCTAACTGCATTTCCCAAAAGCAAAGATAAGCTATAATGCTAGAGAACATCCTGGGGAAGATAGATAAAGAAGTATTTTGTGATTAATACATTTAACTATGAAAGCCCATTTTTGTGACATTCCCTAAATTTTATAACAGAGAAGAGGGGGCTGTTTTAAGGGTTGAGAAGTAGACATCAGGGAACATATGTGTCTGCCGTTCGGGAACAGTTGAATAAGTGTTCCATTTATATTTCTACAAATGTAATATTCTGGCTGGGGGGGGCAGTCAAATAGCAAAGGACCGAACAGGAAGTTGGATCAACCAATCAGCAAACAGGATACCTCTGCATAACATGGAGTTGAGATTTGGGAGAGGCATGCACTTCAGCCAATTTGCAACCTACACCTACCCATCAACCATTTTGCAGCATAGGTACTGTATATGGCGATGACTACAGGCAGTTATTGGTAACTCTAATTCAGCTTTTGTTCTCTAAGCACCAGAGGGCAGGGCAAAAAGAAATGAGTGGAAACCAGTTAAAGAGAGATCCTACCTGGAACTAAGGAGAAATGTCCTGATAGTGAGAACAATTAACCAATGGAACAGCTTGCTATCTAGGGTTGGGGTGCTCCATCGCTGAAGATTTTCAGGAAAAGATTGGACAACTACCCATGTTCCCCTGAAAATAAGACCCAGTCTTATATATTTTTTGCCTCCAAAAGAGGCACTAGGTCTTAATTTTGGAGAATGTCTTACCATAGGACCACCACAGCCAGGCCTCCCACACCCCAACACCTGTCACACCACTGCTTAACTTCTTCTGTGGACACTTGCTGCCACTTGTGGCCAGATGCCATGTGGCCATTGCACCGTTGCCACTACTCATGGCAGGAGGCCACATGGTGCTTTGTGCTATTTCTGCTGTTTGTGGCAAGAAGCCGCGTGGCTCTTTGGACCGTGTCTGCTGCTCGTGGCAGGACACTGCATGGCTCTTTGGGCCATTTCTGCTGTTCACGGCAGGACACTGCATGGCTCTTCAGGCCATTTCTGCTGTTTTCAGCAAGAACCCACGTGGTTCTTCAGGCTGTGTCTGCTGCTCGCGGCAGGACACTGCATGGCTCTTTGGGCCATTTCTGCCAGCCCGAAGTGCCATGCGGCTTCTTGCCATGAGCAACAGAAATGGTGCAAAGCATCTTGCAGCATCCTGCTGCAAGCAGCAGCAACAGCCCAAAGCGCTGTGCAACCTCCTGCCACAAACGGCGACATTGGCGTGACAAGCCACGCAGCTTGACAAGTGTTGGGGTGTGGGAGGCCTGGCTGCAGTGGTCCTGCCAGTAAGGTAAACAGGTACGGGGTACATGGGGCAGCTTCACCCCCCATCCCCACCCTAGCTATATTTTTAGGCCTGAACCTCACCCCAAAACTAGGGCTTATTTTTGGAGTAGGCCCACCCCCAAAAATCAAGCTAGGGCTTACTTTTTGGCTGGGTCTTATTTTTGGGAAAACACGGTATTTGTCCAGAAATCAATAAGGTCTCCTACCTAGAGCAGGAGGTTGAACTAAAAGACCACCAAGGTCCCTTCCAAGCCCTATTATTTTGTAATTCTTTGATCTCTGGTCCATAAATGATATGAGTTACAACTCCCTTAAATCCAATAATTCTAGGAATGATTAAGACTTTTTCAAACAAAATATCTGGAGAGCATTGGATTGCCTGCCATTCCTCTAATCAATGAAATATGCACAGTGGTTTTGATAACCAAGTGGAAGTGTCTGTAAGAATTTAGTAAATAGTATAGCAGTCATTGCCCTGCTTGAAATAGCATCTTCGCCAGTTACATTTTTGTAACATTTTTGATAATTGTTCACATATTTAATTTTGCTTTAATAAATAGTTACTGTCTTCATTGGATAGTTACTGCCTTTTTCATTCATTGCTTCTTTTGTAAATCATCTGGAAAATATTTAGATATAAGGCAACATAAAATGTTTAGTGTTAAAACATTTGGGGTTTTTCAAGAAACATGGGAAAAAGCCTTTTTATTGACTTCAGTTCTCACAAATGTCATTTTCTGTAATTACAATGCACAATAAAGGCTTATGGGCATCAGCTGCATTTGTTGGGCCTTGAAATGATATCATAACACAAGTGGTAAAACAAAGTGGGACTACAAGTGGATTGTAAAATAATCTATTCACCAATTAATTTATGCCAATTTTTCTGGTGTCAACATTAGTTCCATTGTTATCTGTTGTTAGCCTCCTTGTTGATTCATTGTCTGTTTTAGAACAGAAACAACCACAAGAATTTTAATATGTGATGAAAAGGATTCTTATCCTGAAATGAGCTGGCAATTCAAGGAGCAACAGTCTGTTCCGTAACTTATATATGAAATTCCCTCCTACAAAAATAAAGAAAAAGATACAGATTCTCTTGAGTTAAGCTAACTTCTTGGTGCCTATTTATGGACAGCATTATATAAAACATAGAATCGTAGAGCTGGAAGGGACCAATGAGGGATGTTGGAATCCAATTGTTAGAATCCAGGGATTCAATGTTCCAAGGCACTATTAATATAAACCCAGGGAAGGTGTCTATCTTGTTAAACTCATTTTCCACCTATAAAAATAATTTTTACAATTACTGAAAGCATTAGAAAGAGCAAATTTCAGAAGTATATTGTATATGAGATGATGAAAGATTATAGTACATTGTGTTACAAATTATAATAAATGATCCATGCATAAAAGCATGCATATTATATTCATATAGGAACAATGACATATATAAAGAGAGGCCCTTAAACTGTATTTTATACAAATGCACAACTAGATTTAGAAAAGAAACTAAATCTGAACTCAGTAACCAGAGGCTCAGTAAACATGATTGCCAGAAAATTATAAAAGTGATGGAATATAACTAATATATTCCCCAAATAAACTCAGTTGGTTTGCCTAGAGTATGAAAGATAATCAACATGACTTGTGTTGTATTTTAACATTCTAGCATTCGCCTTTTATTTGCCGCCCATTTGATATAAATAGAAATACTTTATGAATACTAAACACATCCCAGGTAGCAATGTAATCCCTTTGCGATATTCATCAATAATTGAAGACAATGAAAATAGAATCTAGAAGGAAAAACAAGTTGCTGTATTTTTTTCAGTGACAAAAACATCACTGGATATATAAGGACAGGGTTTGCACTGTGATGCTGCTTCCATTGCTCTGCTCCTCCTCCCCCTCCCTTCAACTATTGTAGATGCCTTAACTGTAACTGTGATGAGGAAGGATGTCCCACATAGCCTTCTCTGGAATATTGTAGAACTCATTTTCATTGTTTTTAGTGGGCATAGAAATGACATGCTCAGGAGAACTCTCTTTAGAGTAGTTCCCTGAAGCCGATGCAGTGGTACATAGAGCCTCTACAGGTTGGGCTGAATCAATGTACAGATCACTAATTAAAGACCCATAATTACAGGGAAGCATTCTGTTGTTCTTCCTTTACTCCCAGTGCATTCTGGACATGCATCTCATGATCCCAGTATAAGCTTCTCTGAAGCCATGCTAATAAGATAGGCTTTGCTTGGAGAGGAAGATCCAGGAAGTGATTGCACTTTCAATAATGATAGCAGAGGTTTGGGGAAAAGATAAGAGTGCAATAGTTTCATATAGGCAGAGTCAGTAGAATTTCCATAACATGTCTAAACATTTTATTTTTCTTACAAGGTAAAGTCCCAGATACTAGTGCTATTCGTCCTTATCTGTCAAAGAAGTTTCTTTGGTTTTGTGCAGAGAATGGTGACACCACTGTGGATAGAAGCAGCCAAAGTAATTGATACTAGAGGCAAAATTGGGCTAGACAACATTGCCTGAACTGAAGCAAAGATACTAAGTGTTTTATAAGCAATCTTAATCTATACTGATATCCTTACTGTGGGGTCTCTGGCACTCTCTGAGCTTTGTTGTTTTCTTACAGATATTTCATTACCCAACTAGATAATATCACCAGTGCATTATATCTTCATTTTAAAGACGGAGCTTATAGAGCTTCTTTCTATAATAAAGGATCTAATAAGAGAGCTTAGGTTTCCGCATAGTAGTTTAATAACATTCTGACAAAGTCCCATAAAATGTTCGTACTCAAGGGCTAGACAAACTACAAGAACCAAACTAATTTAAAAATAAAATAAAATAAAAACACTCCATATAAAAATATGCCAAATAAGTTACTTGAATTTGGTAAGATTGCAGAGCGTCCAAAAATATTGGCCAAGGGGTGATTTTTAATCATTATTATTTTTAAGCAAAATCTCACAGATAAGAAATATAACCTGTGCCTATCTGCCTTGCTTATGTAGTTTCTAAGAGTTATGTTAATTAATTAATGTTAATTAATTAGAACAATTAATCAATGGAATGAGTTGCCTTCAGAAGTTGTGGATGCTCCAGCATGTGAGGTTTTTAAGAAGAGATTGGACAACCATTTCTCTGAAATAATATAGAGTTCCCTTCTTGAGCAGGGGAGTTGGACTAGAAGACATCCAAGATCCCTTCCAACTTTGTTATTCTGTTCTCTTCAAAGGGAAAGAAATGTTTTAAAACTACCATTTTAGTTCTGCTAATTTGTTTGTTTAACTTAACCTAACCAAGTTCAGATAGGAGCTAAAAAGGTTTTACAGCTTAATTAAGGATTCTTGAATGATTCTAATCTAATTTAACCTTTTCTGTGAATGAAAGCTGAATTGTGCTCCCTTTATTTCCTATAGGACTTCTGTAGTGCCATAGCTAAATGCATAAGCTGGAGATCTTAAACTTCCTCTCTCAAAATCCTCTAAATGAACAATCCCTAACTATACCTTCTTCTTTGGTGTATCAATACTTACTGGTTCATCATATGAAAGCACCTCATCTGGCATCCTTCTCCCAACCTCACTGTGTGAGATAAATATTAAATAAGCAAAGCAATTTGTTGCAAATGAAGAGAAAAAATGAGGGGGAAATGAACTAAATTCTATACTGCTGCTTCCTGGAGCTATAGCACTGAGATATTTGATTAAGAGAATTAGATTTTCTTCTCCCTCCCCCATGGGATACAGACAAATCTCATAACAGGTTTATAAAATCAAACTATTTTTTTAAAAAGCAAAAAGGAGAATGTAAAAATCCCATTTTAGATTAATGTAGTCACATGCAGATATTCAGCGGCAAAAGATAAAATATGGGGCTATTCAAACCACATGACATGACATAAAAAGATTTCTCATAAAAATATTCAAAGAAATTATGTTGATCTGTCCCTAATTTAGAGGCAACTCTGCTATAAAAAGGTTTCACGTTTCATGAAAGATACAATTATTGAGCTTTACAGAAGAAAGAAATACCAGAAAACATAGCAAACATACTCATAAATTATTTTACACAATATTTCTCCTAAAGGGTTTTATGTATCTTTTCAAAAGTAATTTTTCCTGAATTCCCTTTCTCTCAATTAAATCCCAACTTCCTCTCAGATACCTGAAGATTCCAGCAGTGAATTCTAAGGCTGTTGGAGAGACGGAATGAAACCCGTTTCAGCCTTGATCCCCAATTTCTATATTTACCTCTATCTGAGAAATGTCTTGAGTTCTTGAATGTCTGACCAGAAATGATGCAACAGAAGCAGGCTGGCTTTTCACAACAGCTTTGTTTTAAATATTCTCAAAAATGTTCTAAAAATGACAGTGGGATAATTTTTCTGTAAGTTGGCTGGCCAGAATCAATTAAAGATGACAGCTACAGTACTTACTCATCTGGATCTGAGGTCAAGAACAAAAAGGATTATTTAAGTTCTCAGTGTTACCTACGTCTGGAACAATTAAATGTTAAGTTTTAAGAACTCATTCTGAGTTTTGTTCCATTAAAACAAATAGTTCAATAGTTCTGACAGAATAATAATTGAGCTAGTTCTTTCTAAGCTCAAAACAAAATGAATCTTGTTTCATGAGTCAGCAGTGTGCAGCAGCAGCCAAAAAAGCTAATACCATCCTGGGTTGCATAAACAGAGGCATAGAATCAAGATCACGTGAAGTATTAGTACCACTTTATAAAACCCTAATAAGACCACACCTGGAATACTGCAGCCAATTTTGGTCACCATATCACAAAAAAGATGTTGAGAATTTGGAAGAAATTCAGAGAAGAGCAACTAAAATGATCAAAGGCCTGGAGACTAAAACACATGAAGAACAGTTGCAGGACTTGGGTTTGACTAGTCTAAAGAAAAGAAGAAACAAGGGTGACATGATAGCAGTATTCCAGTATTTGAGGGGCTGCCATCAAGAAGAGGGGGTCACATTATTCACCAAAGCACCAGAGGGCAGGACAAGAAACAGTGGTTGGAAACTGATCAAAGAGAGAAGCAACCTGAAATTAAGGAGGAACTTCCTGACAGTGAGGACAATTAACCAGTGGAATAGCTTGCCTCCAGAAATCGCGGGCACTCCATCACTGGAGGTTTTTTAAGAAGAGGCTGGACAGTCACCTGTCTGAGATGGTATAGGTCCTCCTGCTTGAGCGGGGGGATGGACTAGAAGACCTCCAAGGCCCCTTCCAGCTCTATTCTATTCTATGTACACAAATTATCCAAATTATCCCTAAAGAGATAAGAGAATATTCCTAGACATGTTAACACTGCAGTAATTAAAAAAATAACAGAGATAAGGTAGCTGGAGTGAAACAGTGGAGGTGTGAGCTCCTCCTAGGCCTGCCAAAGCAGATGAATTTTATGCGGCATGCCTATGCAGGCACAATCATATATGCAATGCTTTGAGAATACAGGTAGTCGTCGACTTACTGCAATTTGTTTAATGACCATTTGAAGTTACAACAGCACTGAAAAACATGACTTAGGCCCGTTTTTCACAGAACCCTTGTAGCACCCCCGTGGTCACATGATCAAAATTCAGATGCTCTGCAATTGATTTGTATTTACGACAGTTGCAGGATTCGGGGGTCACATGATCACATTTCGAGACCTTCTGACAAGCAATGTCAGTGGGGAAACCAGGTTCACTTAACAACCATGTTACTTACTTAACAACTGCAGTGATTCACTTAACACTTGACAACTGTGGCAAGAAAGATAATAAAATGGGGCAAAACTCATTTAACAACTGTCTTGCTGAGTACTGGAAACTTTGAGCTCAATTGTGGTCACCAGTCGAGGACTAACTGCATGAACAAGTGTGCAGAAAATTGTCTTTCTTCAATGGAGATTTTAGCAAATGCACACAGACTCTTAGACTCTTTCTTCTTCTAAGCTCATTGTGGGCGTTAACATGTTCTTGAAACACAATGGATTTTCATCCCTAGGCAGTTGTCATGGAGTCCTACTTTGATCTACTCAATTTACTATTGTGTGGTCTTCAACGCCTCTCACTGACTGAGGCTGTCCAGATATTAGGCAGAAGCCTCAGCCCACTCTTTTAATTGCAGGCTGAACTTGGGCCTTTAGGCTTTATCTTCCTAAAGCGTTTTTGCCCTGCTCTATTTTAAATATCTATTGGCACTGCTGGACGTAATTGCTTTGGGCTGCTGCTTTAGTTAAAGGAGCTCCTGCAGGAGAGATAAGAATGCACAAGAATAGAAGGTGTTGGTCTTCAGTGCTGCTCTGATGAGCACTCCTTGTAAAAAGAAGAGCGGCCTCTTGCTTGGTTTCAAATTAGAGGACGTGATGATTTCCTTTTATTTTGTTTTGATCAGAGAGTTGCTAACACCATATTTTAAGAAGGGCAACGGGAATAATCAGGGAACTAGAAACTAACACCTATGAAGGGAAAGAAGCTGTTGGAAATGCTTAGCTTTCTGAAGAAAAGACTCAAGGACAATGCCATTCCTCAAATACAGGAACTGATGGTCCACAATGAAAAGTTCAGAACCTCCTCTTTGTTGGACAGCGTGCAGGACATGGCATATATATTAAACCATATGAGTACTTAAAATGCCCATTTTTATTCTGACAAATTCACAACACATATTGTGCTGTGAACATTTTAAATGAAGCATGTGAAGATGATTCTCAAAGATAACTAGCAATTTCTTTGGAAATCATAGGTGAGCCGTTGCACAGCTCCACTAGAATTGCATTCAGAAAAGGTTTTGCTACATCTGAATCTCAGCCAACATATTTACCCTTTCCTTTCTTCTGGGCAAATACTGAAAGCAAAAAATAAATTTTGTAAGCATTCACATAGAAGATTTCAGTACTGTTTTGTTAGCTGGTGCTTAAATTCTATTTAAGACTTCCATTAGAATTAAGCAATTGGCCAGTACATGCATACGTACATACATGCATGCATGCATACATACATACATACATACATATATTTTCTCTTCCCCTTGCACTGCAACATCTTGTAAATACTTTGCTTATTTATGATGAGTACAAAATTCCAGTGAATATCTTAGCAGCATTAAAAAAAATAGTGGTGACTGCCTTGTGCAATACACTTGATAAATTTGAACCATCTAAATTTTTATTGCTGTAATCTTTAAAATAAAAGGTCTACAATAGCCTTTGTTTTTTAACAATGCACAAAAATTCTAATAAACAGAATGAAAGGCCATTAGATGTACTGACTCAATAGAATGGGGAAAACAACTACATGCCTGAACAGCTGTGGCTTGGCGATAAATCTTTCTCTCTTTTTAATAACAGAATCATTGTAGAGCCTTCATGGAAAGTGAAATTCTGTCTGTCTTGAGTGAGAGAGAAATATTTATGAACTTTAAAGATATATAATTAATGAGGCTCTAACTTTCATTTTGAAAAAAATGAACATAGAAGTAACCTAAGTTATGTGCATCATGGAAATTTGTCTTTCTCTAGAATTCCCTCTTTAGGTTTTTATTGTGAATTGGCTGATTCTGAAGGGGAAAAAAAATAAAGTGTTCCATATACAACCAAGAATGCAAACCAATTAATTTTTTCATGCTGAAATGGGATTCTGTGTTTTTTGTTTCACAAATGGTAGCTCTTACTCTCACTTTAGTGCTGCATAAGCAAAAAAGCAGTTTGTGATATAGGATGGCAATGATGATCCTGATTTCCTTTTGATAGAAAGATTAGGTCTAAGCCGACATCTTAAATTATTTCTGAAAATATGTATATGTCAAGGCTTGACTTGTGGCCTCTCTCTCTCTCTCTCTCTCTCTCTCTCTCTCTCTCTCTCTCTCTCTCTCTCTCTCTCTCTCATCTTTTGCAAAAGTTTACAAAAGTTGTAAATACATGTATGATGGTGTACATATGTACCTCAATATAATAATTAGTTATAACTAAAAAAATTGAAACAATGAAATTGAAACAATGAAACATTAAGAAATCAGTTCTCACTTCTTTGGAATGTCTCTGAATCTTAAGGCATGGTTTTGGAAATCACCCAATCCGGTAGTTGGAATTTCTAGTTTGATACAGAGATTTAAATGAATCCATTTCAAACCATCAAATTGAAGCTTAATTTAACCCTAGTTAACAATAAGCAACTATATGCATCTCCAGTAAAAGTTCGAATTATAACCTGAGCAATACAATCAAAGAGAGTAACCCTTCCTTGTTTCTCTGAATTTAGTTTCTATTTTCAGATTACAATTTTTTACCTTATGTATGCTAATTTTATTTTTCATTTATTGTTTGTTATAAATTAGGAAACAAATATATCAATGTAAAACCTATTCTTGGCAATTAAGATATACTTGTTGAAATTTTAATGAAAATGGGATTTCAGTGAGTCATTCCAGTAAATTCATGGATCTGAAACTCTCACATAAGCTTCAGTTTGTATTTGTTTGTATAATGAATCTCTTAGTAATAGGTACTAATTCATCTTAATTTAGTATTAGCTAACATCACAATACAGATTATATGATATGATAGAAGAAGGTATTAACACATTTTATATCCAGCATCATTTATACCAGACATGTCAAACTCGCGATGTCACATGACATCGCGCAACGTATCGGGACAGTTTTGCCATTGCCGGCAATGGGGTGGGCGTGGCTTCCGAATGATGCATCCGGCCTGCAGGTCGGCAGTTTGATACCCCTGATTTATACTGATCACAATCTCTGAGAAAAAATATAGATCTGTTTAGAGTTTTAAATAATCTGTCATTTTGATGACAACCTCAATTTCATCCTTGATTTTATCACTCATACTTGGCTACTATTCAGGGAATATTATGTCATTTTTTCCGGGGAAAAGTATTTTTTTGCAGCTCAGAACTGCAATGGGCACAAATTATTTAATTAACTGAAATATTATATTTATAATATTATCCTTCCTATACCAGGTAATATAGAAGAAAAATAAATTGCAAAAT
Source organism: Bothrops alternatus (assembly GCA_034064705.1). Classification (NCBI taxonomy): domain Eukaryota; kingdom Metazoa; phylum Chordata; class Lepidosauria; order Squamata; family Viperidae; genus Bothrops; species Bothrops alternatus. The sequence goes on from JARGCV010000223.1 coordinate 2,365,208, forward strand.
AGTACACAATGAAAACAATCCCAACTATAAAAATAAAAGAGGAGAAATAAATTCTGCTTAATATAAGTCATTTTAAAATGCCTGGGCATGCTTATTATTTATTTATTTATGTGTTGTTTATTTATTTGCTTATATGATGCACCAATCAAAAAGCCTTCAAGCAGTTTATATCCCCTTTAGAGTGAGGTTTGCAATAGAAAATGTTAAGACCAAACTCAGAAAAGCTATGTTGCAATCAGTTAATAATAAATCTTTTCACCAGATAAATAATCCAATGCAAAATACATTCCCAAAATAGAGGGGAATCAAGTTATAATGGCTATACACATACCCTAAAAATCCATGGTGGAAGGCAGTCTGATTGTGGTAGATTGGTAGAGGGAGGGAATACTCAGTGGTGGGATTCAAATATGAGAACAACCAGTTCTCTGTGTGGATGCCACTTCCGGAAGTCCATTCTGGGCCTTGGCAACAAAAAAATTAGCTACCGGTTTGCTGAAGTGGTGCAAAGTGGCTGAATCCCACCCCTGGGAATCCCATATTGTCCCACAAAAGAGGGACTATGAGAAGACTTGTTCTTCTGGGTTTTCCACAAGATGAGAACCATGACCAAGAAAGGTGCCACATAATCAAGTGCAAATTCATACAGCTAGAACTACTTTTCCATGTTCAACCAAGTGTTTTAGGAAAGGAAACGGAATCTTAATTTTATACAGGTTTTCAAATCAATAACTGAAGTTCTGTTGCTGTTCATCATTTCTAAGTGCTATTCCTCAACTGTAAATGATGTTTCTAATTCCTTGTTAACATAAATCCACAAGGTATACAGAAAATTCATGGGGAGGGGAATAATAATAAATTTGAAGAGATAATATCCAAATGACAATATCCTTACTGGTAGCAAAAACAGAGAAAGAAATTTCCACATTAGCTAACTGGTTAACACATAGTAATATTTGCTTTCTCATCTGAACATCCAGATCAGGGATGTCAAACTGCCGGCCCACAAGCCAGATGCATCACAAGCAAACCGCGCCCACCCCATTGCCGGCAATGGAGGAAAAGCTCCAATACATCGCATGACGTCATATGACATCATGAGTTTGACATGTCAGCAGTATCTAAATGATCTAAATGAATTCTTGCTCAGCTAATTATCAATAAAGCTTTTATAAAGAATGATTATCTCAAGATCAATAACAGAATCTCCTGGGGATAAGGAGAGGGAGAGTGGAGGGACTGAGCCAAAACAGTTAGCCTTTGTATAATGAGATATGGTGCTCTAGTTTTATTCACAAGTAGGAAGACTTAGAAAAAAATGTATACAACCAGTTATTACTCTTTTAAATGTTTGCTCCATCAAGTTTAAAAAGATCAGCCTTCTTAAATTTTATTTAAACCATTATTCTTATGAGGGAATTAACTATTAAAGTAGGTAAAAAGAATCATCACATTATTCATGCTATTTAATTAATTGCATTAAATCTTATTAAATCAACTTCAGATTTGTCCTGGTTCTTACCATTTTTTAAAATCCTGACTCTGGCTACATTTTGGAGAGTAGCTTTGTGTGGATTATTGGCAACAAAAAGATTGGATACTGCTGAGTTTCAATGTATTTATCTTTAAAAACAAAAATCAGAAATCTGACCATGCTGAAATTTCTCATTTTTAAAATTATACTGAAATATAACACTGTACTGTCATCTTGCACAGGCATGTCTTTTCTTCTTTTTATATGACTTTGAAATAGAAATGCACACCTGTAAGAGAATTTATTTCAAGAGGATGTTTCTCTCCAGTTGCTGAGAACACTGATTATTTATAGTAAGAGGAATCCAGGAGACGAACAATTCAGAACTACATCAAGACAGATCAGTTTCATAAACTATGAATGCACATTTTTAAGACCTTATCTCAAATTGACTGCAAAAGGAGCAAATAAGGAAAACCACATCAAAGATAGCTTCAGAATATTCCCAGCCTACAACTAGAAAACCTGAAATGGTCAGGTTAACGATACAGCATCCTAAAGGCTCAATCCAGTGTAGGTTAAAGATAATTCTTACACAAGTCACTGTAATCACAAGTGAAATATGTGGAGAGTAGCTTCATCAGCATTCCTTATGGAAGATTACTACCCAAGATTTGGTAGTGAGAAGCCTTTTAAGTCCTTGTTTTGTGTATTTTTAGTGGTCTACCATTTTCCATTATCCATCCCTCCCTTTTCAGTTTTTTTTTCCTTTAATGATTGCAGAATCCATCCTCAGCAGTTTTCTTCTAAGCCATATTGAGAAGTGATAACCTCAACTGTACTCCTGCAGGAAGCTCATGTTCTTAAATTAAACTATATGATGTATATACAAATTATTTTTCTAGATACTTATTCATTTAGCTGCAGACTATAAATTCTAGTGTTTTCTACTCTTTCAGTCATTACCTGTATAATTCTGCAGTGAGGCGGAAACCAAAACCACAATTAGGAGTTTATAGGCTGAGGAGAGGGAGAAGGAATTCTATAGGCGTCACCTCCTCCTTAGTATACAATCCAAGGCTCCTTTAAATATTGTGAGAATAATTTGCTGTCATTCTAAGTGGGACTGGAAGCCTGGGACGTTGGGTATGCTGGTATGTGGTTCAATCTGGGGAAGGGAGTGTATGAAGGTGATCACCAAAAGGGGAAGGGAGAATGGAAGAGAGTATCTACCGTATGTAGTAAACAGAATACAAATGTTTTAACTGTTCATTATAGTACCAGGTTGTATGTCCTCTGTATTTCCACTGGCATGTCTTCACACAACTGAATGAATAAAGACTACCTTGAAGTAGAATAGAATAGAATAGAATAGAATAGAATAGAATAGAATAGAATAGAATAGAATAGAATAGAATAGAATAGAATAGAATAGAATAGAATAGAATAGAATAGAATAGAATAGAATAGAATAGAATAGGAGCTGGAAGGGACCTTGGAGGTTTTCTAGTCCATCCCCCTGCTCGAGCAGGAGAACCTGTACCATCTCAGACAGGTGGCTGTCCAGTCTCTTCTTAAAAACCTCCAGTGATGGAGCGAGCACCCATGATTTCTGAAGGCAAGATGTTTCATTGATTAATTGTCCTCACTGTTAGGAAGTTTCTCCTTAATTCCAGGTTGCTTCTTTCTTTAGTCAATTTCCAGCCATTGTTTCTTGTCCTGCCCTCTGGTGCTTTGGAGAATAGTTTGATGCCCTCTTCTTTGTGGCAGCCCCTCAACACTGCTATCATGTGGAATACTGCTATCATGTCACCCCTGTTTCTTCTTTTCTTTAGACTAGCCAAACCCATGTTCATATGTTTTAGTCTCCAGGCCTTTGATCATTTTATTTGCTCTTCTCCGAACTTTTTCCAAGGTCTCAACATCTTTTTTATAGTATGGTGACCAAATTGGTTGCAGTATTCCAGGTGTGGTCTTACTAGAATTTTATAAAGGGTTTTTTTGACAAACCCCTGCTGGCTGTTGGTTATAACTTTGTTTGCTTCTAGTTGTTCGCAGATCTGTTTTTTTCTTATCTTTTCCAGGATCTTCCCAGGTATTGATGTTAGACTGATTGGTTTGTAGTTTCCTGGGTCTGTTCCCCCCCCCTTTCTTGAAGATGGGAACAAATTTAGCCCTTTTCCAATCCTCAGGTACTTCCCTGGTGTTCCAGGAGTTTTGAAAGATGTGGTGCAATGGTTCTGAGATAACTTCTGCCAGCTCCTTCAGAACTCTGGGATGTAACCTGTCCAGTCCTAGTAACTAATGAATATTTCCCCCTGCATAGATAAAATTGTTGTTACTGCTTCCAAATACTAATTTGCTAAAAAAAAAAACCTTTTAAATTTCATTCTTAAGCTCTTGGTAAATCTGTCACTGAATGTTTTCTGGTGAGAGTGGAATATGAAACAATTATTTCTTACTGTATTTACTTTACTTACTGTAAAAAATAACAAGAAGATAATTTAAGATAATTTGTGTGAAATCATTGGTGAATGTTTTCAATTAAAAAAAAGATAGCAGCAGCAATTTTGCTTTGTTTCTTACAAGGGACTTTGCTTGCAGTGTTTCATTAAGGTAGAGGAATTAATTCCTTGCTGGAACAGCCCAGTTTCTAATGCAATACATCAGTGGCCTCTAGTGGGTTATGTATTAAATGCCATAATCAACATTGAAAGGTTTTCTTTTGCTCTCTCAAGCAGATACATATTTTACAAGGAAAATAATGAACTTACAAAAGAATAGCAAAATCACAGCTTAAAAAGATTACAGCTCAATAACTAATATTGACAGGACTCAGTCACAGACACCCAGACAGAAACAGTGAATAAATTGGACTTACTTGTTAAATAAATGGCCATGCATCATGAAAACCAATGAAAAACCAGGCAGCAATTCCCTGAAATACAGGAACAAAGGCTTGTTTTAATAATGCAATCACAGGTTTATTCCCCTTTTTATTTCTCTAGCACTGTGCTTGCCAGTCATGTTTTGAGATGGTAGCTAAAAGGATTTTATTTTCTGTACACCTTCATATCTGTATTATTAAATTACTATTAGAATTAAATGTTATAGAGAAAATCAAGATGACATTTTTACAATGCCTCTGTGAATATTGAATTATCATTATATTTATTTAAAAAATGGAGATGAACGTTTGTAAGATGAGATAAAGTCTTCTGTCAAAGGCAAGGTTTATTCTGCCTCCCCATATGCCATTGGGTTTTTGGAATGATCAATTGTTGTGATGAGAAGTGTTAAACAATCACCATCCCTTTATATCCATATGATTCATATGCCCTCCCTAGATATCTCTTAATTTTAGTTTGACTATAACCACATGTACAACTAGACAAGAAAATTATATTCTTGTTTTCATCTGCTTGAGGATCTTCCATGTCCCTATTTGTTTAGGATCGGGCAATGAAGGAGATACGGACATTCAGAAAAAGAAAAATGTTATATTAAAGCAAGAACAGATGGGATAAACTAGACTAGATTAACTAGCCCTCCATAGTAATACCTATATGATTCTGAAGGACAGTCTCATTTTAATTGGCATACCAGGCTAAGAAAAGCTAAGAAAGACTATCTTATCCCACTTGCACATAAAGATAATAAAAAGACAATATTTGTTTAATGTAATTCAAACAGTTTTTTAAAAAATCAGGCATTGCCTATAATTTTACAATTCATTTATATCTATTAACTTGTAATGTTTGCACAATTTTTGCATAGACATCTGTGTAAAATAGGTTGAGCCAAGAGATCATGTTTCTCCCAATCATATAGTGAGGTCCATGATCAAACAGAGGTGTGAATCTCATTTTCCCACTTAGTTACTACTGTACCACATAATCTTTTTGGTCTCCAACAGAGTAAAGGTTGCTAAGTTGGCATAACATAGGTATATCCTTCTCATCTTTCCTATTATCTACTCCTATTGGTATCTTATGATTATCACTGTGTTGGCTGTATCTTATGATTTATGATTTATCATTTTGTTGCTTGTATGTAAACTAAGAGCTTATGCACTGGAAACAAATTCCTTGTGGATCCAATCACACTTGGCCAATAAAGAATATTCTATTCTATTCTATTCTATTCTGCTCTGCTCTGCTCTGTTCTGGTTTACTTTTAAGTATTTCAACGGTTCAGACTCGGTGCTCCTAGCCAAAAATAAGATACATGCTTCTTTACTAGTAATCTAACAATCCTCTTCTTCAGGTTTACCTTACAATACTCGCAAATAAGGTCATACGGGCCTTATCTTATGGACTTTCTCTCAGAGACAACCCATGTAACACATTCAAACTCATTCCTTTAATTGTTAGAACATAGAATAACAGAGTTGGAAGAGACTTTGGAGATGTTCTAGTTGAACACTCTGCTCAAGCCGGAGACCCTATACTATTCCAGACAAATAGCTGTCCAATCTCTTCTGAAAAACCTCCAGTAATGGAGCACCCACAATTTTTGGATACAAACCATTCCACTGATTAATTCTTCTCACTGTCAGGAAATTTTTCCATGTTTCCAGACTGGATCTCTCTTTAATAATCTTCTGCCCATTACTTCTTGTCCTGCCCTCAGGTGCCTTAGAGAATAAGACAGTCACCTCCTCTCTTCTCCAGCCCCTTAAGTACTAAAGACAGTTATCCTATCCCTCCTAATCCTTCTCTTCAATAGGTTAGACCACGGGTCGGCAACCCACAGCTCTGGAGCCACATGCGGCTCTCTGAGCCATCCCCTGCAGCTCCGGAGCCTCGTCTGCCATTTGCAGAGAGAGACAAGGAGAGAGAGAGGCACTTGCACTTCTCCCCCTCTCTCTCTTGTGGACTTGCCCCCTCGCAGGGCTCCTGATTGGCGCTTCACCTGGGTTTCCCACCCCCTGGGAGAAGGGCAGCCACAAAGTCCCTTTCCTGGGCTGGCCCCGTCTGAGGCGCATGTGGCTGGGGAGCCATGTGGGGAAGCCCCAAGATCCCCACTGGGAGCAGCCCACCTGAGCCTCCACTGAGCAGGCCAGCCCTCCCGCAAACCGTGGCCCCAAGGGAGAGCAGCCCCTCCGATGCCCAGCCGGTGCAACTGTTGGCCAAGCAGCAGCAGAGCCCAAGAAAGAGGATCAATGGCAGGAGGAGTTAGGGGGCTCTGAGTCCATGGAGTACTGCTGCAAAGCAGCTGCGGGGCAGGGGGCGCGCCCCTGGCTTACTTGTTCCAGGCGGCAGTCTTGGCTGGGCCATTGCTTCCTGGGCCATCCCCGGGCCGCTCCCTGGGCAGCCGAGCCAGCCACATGTCTCCCCGGGCCGGGCGGCAGTCATGGCTGGGGCGGCAGCCAGTGGGGGCATCGCTTCCTGGGAAGCTGAGCCGGCCACGTGTCTCTCTGGCTGAGCGAGGCCGGAGAGGCAGTGGCAACCGGGCAGCTGCGCCCCTTCGCCATCCTCCTGCTGTTGCCTGGCTGCTAAGGGGCTCTCTGCCGCTGGGCCCCACCTTGGCCCCATCAATGGCGGCTTTCTCGGCTGCTTTCAGGGAGCCGCCGAGCTGCTGCCCTCAGTGCTGCAGCAGAAGGAGACCTTGGGCTGCAAGGGCGGCTGCGGTCAGGACCCCCCTCATCCCCGCGGTGGCAGTCCTTGTTTCTGGCACAGCCACCCATGCTGCACCCGGCCATGGCGCCCTCCTCTTGCGATGGCGAAGTGGCTGAGGATGTGGCGGGGGCGGCGGCCAGCCCTGACGATGCTGCAGCGGCCGCCGCTGGAGCCACTGCCTCCCATCTTGCTCCTCCTCCCCGCCCGTTTGGCTGAGGACACGGTGGGGGCAGTGGCCAGCCTGGGGGTGGCAGGGACCCCCAATGATGCTGCAGTGGCCGCCACCATGCCACCACCACCAAAGCTGCTGCCTCCCATCCTGATCCCCTTCTCCGCCCGTTCGGCTGAAGACCCAGCGGCTGGGCCGGGGGCGGTGAAGACCCCCAATGATGTTGCAGTCACCACCGCCAGAGCCGCTGCCTCCTGTCCTGCTCCCCCTCCCCACACATTCGGCTGAGGATGCGGTGGGGGTAGTGGCCGGCCCATGGTGGCGGGCCACCGCCATGCCACCACCACCAGAGCTGCTGCCTCCCATCCTTCACCCCCTCCCCACCCGTTCAGTGTCATCTGCCTTTCATTCTCTCTCTCTCTCTCTCCCCTCACCTGGAGAGAAAAAAGAGAGAGAGAGAGAGAGAGAGAGAGAGAGAGGAAAGAGAGAAAGAGAAGAGAAAGAGAGAGGAAAGAGGAAAGAGAAAGAAGAGAAGGAAAGAGGAAACACAGAAAGAGGAAAGAGAAAGAGGAAAGAGACAGAGAGTTGAAAGAGAGAGAAAGTTAGAGGAAAGAGAAAGAGAAAAGAAAGGAAAGAGAGAAAGAGAAAGAGGAAAGAGAAAGAGGAAAGAGAAAGAGAGAGAGAAAGTTAGAGGAAAGAGAAAGAGAAAAGAAAGAGAAGAGAAAGAGGAAAGTGAGAAAGAGGAAAGAGAAAGAGAGAGAGAAAGTTAGATGAAAGAGAGAGAATGTTAGAGGAAAGAGAAAGAGAAAAGAAAGAGAAGAGAAAGAGAGGAAAGAGAGAAAGAGGAAAGAGAAAGAGAGGAAAGAGAGAAAGAAGAGAAAAGAGAGGAAAGAGAGAGAGAGGAAAGAGAGAAAGGAGAGAAAGAGGAAAAAGAAAGAGAGGAAAGAGAAAGAGAGGAAAGAGAGAGAAAAAGAAAGTTAGAGCAGCGGTTCTCAACCTTGGGGTCGCGACCCCATTTGGGGTCCCACGACCATTTCGCGGGGGTCGCCGGACACCGCCGGCCGCCATTTTGTTTTTTTTTAATTTTTATTTTTTTTAAAAAAAATTTTATTTTTTTAAATTTTTTTTATTTTTTGGGCGCGCGTGCGCCACACACGCACAGATCCACCCATTGCGCCGGAAAAAAAATTAAAAAAAATAAAAAAGAAAAATAATAATAATAAAAAATGGCGGACCGCGACGGGCGGATCCACGCATGCGCGGCGTGTGCGATGGGCCGATCCGCGCATGCGCGGATCCGCCCGTTATGGCCGCCATTTTGTTTTTTTATTATTATTATTATTTAATTTTTTAAAAAAATAAAATAAAAAAAACAAAATGGCGGCCCGTGACGGGCGGATGCACGCATGCACGGCACGTGCGATGGGCTGATCCGCGCATCCATGGATCCGCCCGTCGCGGCCGCCATTTTGTTTTTTTTTTTAATTTTTTTTTAACTTTTTTTTTACATTTTTTTTTATTTTTTTTTTCGGCGTGCACGCGCGCGCACCCAGGTCAGAGTCGCGGCGCGCATGGGCGGGCCAAGTGGGGTCTCAACCTGAGAAAGGTTGAGAACCACTGAGTTAGAGGAAGGAGAGAAACAGGAAAGAGAAAGAGAAGAGAAAGAAAGAGGAAAGAGAGAGAGGAAAGAGAAAGCGAGAGGAAAGAGAGAAACAGAGACCCTTTTGACATCTAAAATGAAGATAACACTGCATATATCCTTTTTTACCTTTATTTTATATATACACACACAAACACATATACATACATACATACATACATACATACATACATACTAAAGGCAAAAAAGGATATATGCAGTGTTATCTTCATTTTAGATATCAAAAGGGTTTTGTGGCTCCCATTGTTTTGTTTTCGGTGGGAAATATGTCCAAGTGGCTCTTTGAGTGTTTTGGGTTGCCTACCCCTGGGTTAGACATACAAAGCTCCCTCAACCATTTTTATATGATTTAGCTTAGTACCTAGATAAGAAACTACCAGGGAAAATTATGGCTGTACGTTAAACTGAGTAATAAACATCCACGTTGCATATCGACTTCCTATTGTTGCAAAGAATACTGCATGGACACATTTTTAAACCATCATGAGTACAATCCGACTTCAAAGGAAATTTTATCTTTACTATAGATTTGCAATAAGGTAGCCAAAATGATTGGAACAGCTTACTGGTACTAATTCGGGTACTTGGAAGACCATGCAGATTCACAGAATATTCCTTTGGTGACATTCTTGGGGACTACTTCATAAACACTGGAAGGGAAATAAAGGGTAAGGAATTCTTTCCATCTACTCATTACTAAGATCTGTAAGTCAATTTAATGTTTATGCACAGAAGAGAAAACTCTGTAGTCCATATATTGGCCATAATGGTTGTTTATATCAGTTATGATCTCCAGTCTTTCCCCCTAAATATAAGCAACTCCAAATTATTTATATCATTTCTGTAACCCCTTGGTACTCATCTGCTTTAATTATAAAGCAATCATAGACAGAAGCTTGATGGCTGACTTGGGACAGCAATGGCACTTACAGTATACTGTATATCACTTCATAGTGCTTTACAGCCCTCACTAAGTGATTTACAGAATCAGCATATTGCCCCCAACAATCTGGCTCCTCATTTTACTGACCTCAGAAGGATGGAAAGCTGAGTCAACCTTTAGTTGGTGAAAATTGAACTGCTGGCAGTTGGCAGAATTAGCCTGCATTACAACATTCTAACCACTGCACCACCACGGCTCTGAGGAACAGCTGTTATTGGATTCATGAGAGATTCAAAGAGATGAGTCACAGCCATTGTCATCAAACTTTGCATCTGCATGTAATGCCCTTGTGATTTTTTTTATCATGAATACTGAAGAACTCAAGAAGACTTGAGATACTTAAGCTTTTTGTACCAACCCCTGATGTTTATCCAGATATGTAACTTCTGAAGCAACTGCTTTGCTGGATCATCCTTACACTTTGTGGAACAAAGGGAAATTGTTTAGTCTAACTGTTGCTTTCTTACTTTTTGTAATCAGCTTTTGCATCAGAGAAATTTCATGCAAGTGTGGGAAACATGTACATGGATGGGATATACTGAAGGAGGGAATAAGGGAGTATACAGGAATGATTGATGACTTTCTTATGATGTAATGGCTCTGTTGTCTGATTTTCATTGGCTAACAAAGTTTATAAAGCAATGCTACCAATTTCCTAATGTGTGGCACTTCTGGATGTAACTCTGCCAGTGTTCCAGATCGTTGGCCACCCAGCTGCTTAATTTGATCAAATAAAGTGCTGCTTGATCAAGAAGTCTCCGCTTGGGTTATCTGATTAGATTGATATGGTATCTCAAGTTTAAGTAAGGGACTGGGACCTTACATTTCTGGTGCCCGAACAGGGACTTGAAAGAAACTTGAAAGTTTTTTTAAAGGTTGTTTTTCATTAAAACTTCCTGTTAATGAGTTCCGTTGTAACTCACAACCTTCAGGCATGACATCCAGGAAAACTGGTGTGGCCAAAAGATAAGGTCAAGAGCGCCCCCAGATCATTTGTGTCTGGTTACTTTTAAATTGGCCAGCCCAGCAGATCTGAGTTTGTCTGAACTCTGAATGTTTAAGGAGACTTCCATCTTGTCCCAGTGAAGGTAGGAGGAGACGAGAATACAGGAGAAACTTAGTAAGTAGAAACAAACATTCTGGAATTAGGGGGAGGTGGGGAGTGCTGTTTGCATGAATGAAAGAATGAGACAGAGAAATTCCTGTTAGAGGTCTGCTCCAGAGTGACAGGGAGAGTGCTTCTTGAGTTTCAGGCTGTTATCAGGCAAGTCTGTCCAAAAAAAGGGGGGGCCTAGCTAGCCTCGATTTTGATAAAAAGACTGAGAAACTCTTTAAGAGCAAGACAGTAGAAAAACAGATTGGGGAACAGCCCCCCCCCCGGTAAGGGACTCCTGCATTAGAGAGGGCTTGGCTGGCCCTGACACTGACAGAAAAGTGCCAAGAAATCTCTAGGGGGTCGTTCATTTGCACTGAGCAAATGAACTAGTATTTCAGGAAGAGGAGAAGCTGTGTTTCTAATGGGCTGTGTATTAGCCCATTGGAAAGTACTGAAATTGTGGCAGTAAAAATAATCTTCAAGAAAGCAACGTTGCAAAATTTTTGACTAGCTTGTTTTTTAAGCAAATCTATCTACAGAAGAAAAGAAAAAAGAAAAATTCAAAGAAGAATAAGGGTTTTTTTTCTCTAATCTGGCTCTTTGAACAGACTTTTTTTTCTGTTAGTGGGTGCCATCTACTATCCTTAGAAACATGAAGAGAAGAGGCTGCTCTCTGTAATTTTCCCCTTTGAATTTGATGAAAAGAAAAATTGGAAACAACCATAAATGTTCCCCTCCCTTTTTGAAAAAAGATTAAAAGGGAGGCTGCTCTGGCCTCAAAGTCCAAATTGATGAGTTTTAAATATTTGGCCATCCAGAAAATTAAATTTGGGCTTGGAATGGTGAGAAAAATAACAGATGGTTCAGGGCCCAACGTCACATTTTGACTGGAATCACATCTTGATTTTTCTCACTTCTTGGAGGACAAGCAACAGGCCTGGAAATGTTGTCTTAATGGTATCTGTGTATATGTGTGTGTCTGTGTTGTTTTGTGTTACTTCTAAGACTTGGAAAAAGGTCCAAAAGGCATTATTTAAAAATAAATGGTTTGTCTGGGAAAAGTGTGAAAATGAAATATCTGTATGTGAAATTGTTTATGCAAGTAGTTTGAATGGAAGTGAATGTGTGAATATGCTGATGTGCAAGTGTGTGTGTGTGTGTGTGTGTGATACCTGAAAGGCAGGAATTTAGTTGCCTGCAATGTGAGATTGCTGGAAGAAACTGGGAATCATGAAAACTGTGGAGGTTGGGGGAGTGAGTGAGTGTGTGTGTGTGTGAGTTCCCTACCCTACCCTACTCCAGGCTGTGGAAGAAACAGTAAATTGCAGATTTTGTTGTTGTTGTTGTTGTTGTTGTTGTTGTGGACTAAGTAAGTAAAAAGGTGTTTGCATGAGAATCTGAAGAGAGAAATTTAAAAGCGGCCAAGGTCCCTGTGCAATTTTTTAAAATTTTGTTCAGCTTTCTTGTTACTGCCTTGCTACATTTTTTTTCTTTGCTTGAAAGAGAGAGATGGAAAAAGGGAAAAGGAGGAGGCTTGGGGTTGATCATTTTAAAACTTTTTTCTCTCTCTGTTTAACTCTGGCCTGGAAGGCAGAGGGAAAGAAGGAGGGGGGGGGCTAAAGTCTGAAACTGTAGTTTTTTGGCTTCTATTCTAACTTTGCTCAGGGACAAAGAACAAAGATAACTTGTTTAGTATGGCTTCTCCTTGTTGCAAATGTATCATTTGGTTTGCTGCTGCAGTTTGTATTTAACATTTAGAAATGCAGAATCTATAACACCCAATTCCCCCTACTCCCCTTTCTTTGCTGAAGCTTTAGTTCTGTTCAAAGTTTTTGGGCTGGTTGCCAACAATTGTGTGTGTGTGAAAGGAAAGTAATGTAACTGACCTAACCTGATAACGTAACTAATGACAGCAAGCTCTCACTTATAAAAGGAAGAACCTTAGGAAAATGATTCTGAATTTTTGCTTAGATTTGTAAATGTTTTCAAAAAGTTTGATGCTCTAATTTCAGTCTTTGCATATATATACTGTATATATTCAGTATATTAACTCAGAATATCTCATTAAGTTTTTTTTCTTTTGTGATGCTGCACTGAAAAATAAGTTTTTATCTCTTTATGAATGTTGATTCTGGATAGAATTGCAGATAAATGTTCAGCCTGATTGTTTATGGATAAACAATTATAGCAAATTTGATAAGAAAGTTATAGCAAAGTTGATAAGAAAGAGACGTGGTGGATGTTGGATGGGGAGAAGAGAATGTTAGGGGGGCTTTCCCTCCCTGTAGATCTGGGTGCTGAGCCAGGCTAAGAAGAAGAGACTTATGGATAATTTTGGAAGTTGGAAAGAAAGATTAATAGTAAAAGAGAAAAAGTTACTCACGTAAAGTTGAGAGAAGAGAACGCACATGGGAGGCTGAAGGCAGGTACATGAAGGAAATGAATGTTGATGAGGGGGAGGAGTTATGTGTTTTGTTTTTGGCTGATGTTGTGGGTGGTACACAATGGCTGGACAGGTTGTGACATCTAGTGGTGAAGCCATCTCAATACAGGCCTCACCTTGCTCTATTTGAAATGATGGATGGGAGTTCCACGAAAGTGTTCAAGATATTCAAGAATGTCAATGAAGAAGAGAAGAATGTTACTCAGTATTTGCATAATCTGGCACAGGTTTCATCTTCTATTCCAGTACAGGCCCAAGCTGCCCTACCACCTGTCTCTGACCATTGTTCCTGGAGAGTGGATTCAGGTGAAAGAACTGTCACTTATAAGTACCAGCCCTGAGTGGTCCCAACCATGTCAAGTCTTCTTGATCTCAACTGCAGTGAGAGTTAAGGAATGAAAGCATAAGTCCATGGAAAGTCCCATCATTCCCTCTCCAGTGACAAACTCCACAGCTGGACGGCCTGAAAGTGAAATTTTGATCTGCTTTGCCTGTTGAACTGTTTCCATATAACTAGGAGAAAAGCTTCAATGGACTGGACAACCCCAGAATTTGGGTTCGTAATATCTAGACTGTGTATTGCTACATTTTTGTTTGCTACTGTTTCCCTCACACCTTTCTTCAGACCATGGGTCCAATACTTAAAGGAACAAAAGGGAGTTGTGTTCATAACAAGACTACGTATTCCACTTGCAAAGCAGGGGGTAGGGTCATTTGTTATGCTCTTGTCAATACAGTAAAGCCCTACAAACAACTTCAAACCTGGACATATGGAGGGACACACAGACATTACCTCTTTTGAAAGAATAACACGAGACTTATGGATAAATAAGTCTCATTTGATGCATGTTAAACCTATTGACTATAATCAAGCTAAATGGACTAAGTATGGAGACAGACTTACTCATTTAATGCAAACTACATCCTACCCAACCTGGCACAATCAAAGGAAAATTCAATATGATTAAAGAAGTCAGTACTTCTCAGTGCAATGCTGATTCCTGCAACCCGGTTTGCTTTGAGATAACCAGACCAGCACACTTCTCAGCATCATTTGGACCAGCTATCGATAAAACCAGACACAGTTATGGGTTCAACTTGACATATTATACCACCGTCCCAAAAACATTTTTGAGTTTTTCATTCTTTTTATGATGAAATTCTCTCAGCATCAAATAATTTTTTTATTGATCTGGACCAAAAGAATTGTTTCATTTCTAAATGTGACTAACTGTGATATGTATGTGGGTATTAACATGGGTGAACAATGGCCTTGGGAAGCACGTGAAGTAAATTTTACTGCCCTGACTAGTCAAAATCTCACTGGGAAAAGCCACCAATAGACTCAACATGTGGACTCTGACCACTTCCATAGTGGGAAGCCTCTGTTTTAAAAAGAGAAGGTTCTGGTAAAAAACCTTGGGGAGATTTAAGTGTGAACATCTCTTGTAGGTGAGCACCTCAGTATACTTTTGGTGTATTACCACCAACTGTCTACCTTATGGACCAAACTAACAGATGCCACCCTCAACTGAACTGCCCCAGGTGGACCTACTATGTGGCAAGAAGATGGAATGTATAAGTAATAGGACTCTTGTTTATATGCTTAATAGAATTGTTAGACTGCAATCAGAAATAATTACAAATCAAGGGTATTTAGAATAACATAATGCTTGCGCAGGAATCTCCATTAGCCCGAGGTGAGATGTACATGTACAGAAAGATAAAGAAAATTAATTGGTTAAAATAACACTACAAAATTAAAGGGGGGATATGGTTTTCCTTTTTACATGTTGCTGCCTGTGTTTGTGGAGGAAATACACCCAGCTTCTTTGGAAACCTGGACAGCTGCCATGGACAAAAGCTGGTTTGGAGAGATCTTTGGTGATTGGTGAAGGGAAAATTTTAGGGAGTTCATCTATTCACTGAATATTTATTTATTTACATTTCATATTTCTAAACTGTCCATCTTCCTCAAAGAGGGGAACTTATATGGTTTAAATGTGTAACATGTTTTAGAAGTCAAGACTGCATTTTTTACTGATTGTTGCTTCACTGAGATAGCTTTGTCAGTACTGTGCAATATTAACAACACAATTGATTCTTTATTTGAATTGGATTTCCTCTGACTTACCCTTACTTGGATTACAGTGTCCTCCTTTTCTATCTGCTAGAAATAGGTAAGGTGGGAGAGAAATAACAGCCTACATCCATAAGAGTGACAGACTGGCCAGTTAATTCAGATGGCAAAAGGACTGAGCTATGACTGCAGAACCAAAGTCTGACAGTCCCCTTTAGGTTAATTGGTTTTTGAAACATTTGCAATAGCAGCCCCGCATATACTGCATTAGAATAATCCAGACAGGAGACTATCAAAGTGAAGAAACTCTATTTCTTTTAGAGATGATGACAAAAGGGACCCAGGAATCAGTGAGGGTATTTGAGCCTTTAGTGGCCCATATCTTTTGGATGGAGAGACAAGAGATTTCAAGGGGTGCAGTACATCAGCTGCCTTTAAGCCTCTTAGAAGCATCTATTTCACCTCTCAAACCTCTCCCTAGCTTTTCATCACTGGCCACATTTCCCATGATCCTGCAAGGCTCTCTCCTAAATAAAAGTATGGTGTCCGCCAACTTGGGTTATTTGTAAAAATAATAAAGGTGAGATATAAATAAATAAAATAAAAATAAATGTGACTATAGTAACAGTAACCAAGATGGTAGGACATTGGTTTTTTTCTCTAGAAAGCTGTCATTAAAGACTATCATAAGAAGAAGCAAATCTCTGGTAGAAAAATGAAATAAGCCTCAAGTAGATTTTTTAAAAAATGTTCCTGGTTGATTCGGGATATGATTAATTCCTTCTATACTTGTGATCATAGGATAGCTGATTGTCTACCAAGGACCTGCCTGGATTTGCAAGGACAGTGGTTGTAGTTGTTATTATTTGTTAGTTATTATTATTTTTAGTTAGTCTCAAAGGAATACAGTTTTTTACTAAGTTTTTTCTCATATTAAAATCCAGTTAAATAAGTGTGCATTCATCTCACAAGAAAGGTAACTATTCAAATCCAATACAAAGCTCTAATGGAAAAATCCATGTGCTGCAAATGCTGTATTTAATAGCAGTCAAATAAGGCTTAATGATGCTTCTTATTAGCCACTATGGCTACTTAATAACCAGATCAGCTATATATGGCAAAGATTGAAGGGAATTCAGTCTCCCTGAATTTCTGAGAGGGCCTGACAGTGAAATATTCTTGCCTCTTTTTGAGTTCCTGCTCAGGTTGATCATCAGACAGGAAGGAAGCTTTTCCATTTATGTCTATTTCTGATCCATTTCTATGTGTTTTCAGAGGTTAAAAATTCCAATTCCCTGGGTGGCTCCCTGGATTGCTTCTGACATCTAGTTATCCTTTATCCTTAACAAAAGCCCATGGCACAGTAAACTACTTCTAGTTTTGTGATATATCCTGAGACTTCGTGGTCTCAAGTAAAAACCACCACCTCTATGAAAAGCATACCTATCTTTAGATATATTGTGAACTGGTTCATATAGAATAGGCAAAGTCTGTTTTAAAGTTTGGAATATAAGGAAAAGGTTAACAGTTACTCATTTCTTACAATAGTATGAAATCCTATCAATATTTAAGGTTGCTGAGCATTTTATTCCTTATGTGTCAACTATATTTTGATCCACAGATGATAAAATAAAAAATCCACTGGAACTGGGAGTCCAGTGTTATCTCAAATGTGCTCAAGGCCAAATGTTTCAACTTTTAAATAAAATCATTTAAATAAATGACTGGGATGCTAATTTCTACTTTGAGCAACCAGAAATTCACTTGCACTTATATTGTCATAAAAAGTTGCAGTATTTATAAAACTTTACCTAAAACATGTGTAAGTTCCACATTATGTTTCTTGAATGGCTTTTCCCAATTATTAAATTAAGGGGTTTATTTATTATACATTGTGGCCAGTTCCTTGTGGGACCTTAGTTTTACAAATCTTCAGCTAAGAGCAGTGGTTAAACAACCATTGCAAACCTACACTACCCAGGTGCTTCTCGCTTTCCAAGAAGACAGAGAACAAAGAGACAGGCTTTCTATTTAAACATTTTCAAGCATCAGGGGGAAATGAATTATTACACTGAGCCTCAGTCTCTGATAGACTTACTTGACAATAACCCCAAGTAAGTTTAATGGGACTCCTTTCCTATTAAATGGTTATAAGATCAGGCTATGTGGCATTTTTAATATATTTCCGAACTGAATATTCAAGCTGCCAAGCTTGTTCAGTTTGGATCTCCTTTCACTTGGTCTCCAAGTGCTTCACAAGAAACATCCCTGTTCCATGCCTCAGAAACCCCCTAGACCAGGGATGTCAAACTCAATTTCATTGATGGCCGCATCAGCATTGTGGTTGCCCTTGGGGGGCCGGGTGGGTGTGGCTGGAGTGGGTGCAGCCTACTGAGTGGGCGTGGCTGGCATGGGGGTGGCCTACTGGGTGAGCATAGCTAGTTCAATGTCACTCGCGTCAAGGGCGCCTGTGAGGGCCTGGGCAGGACTGGGGCAGATCCAAGGGTCTCCATCGGAGGGTGGATGGGACCAAGGCTAGTGCAGGGCATGGTCCACTGGAGGAGCCTCACCATCCCTTTCAGGCCATGCAGGGGGCCCCTGGACAGTGGCACAGACTGCCCAGAGCCCTGGGCAGCAGATGTCAAGTGCCCAGCCCAGCCCTTGAGCTTCCATGGTATCGGGACCCTACTGTTCTGTCCCAGCCTATGTGAGTCCTTGTTAACTCACATTTTAACAAGTAGGCTGGAAATACAGGGAAAACAAACCCCTTTTATTAATTAGGTACAGACCTGCAAAAGGACCAAAAGCAAAGGCAAACAAAACATGATGCAAACAGAGAATTGTCCAAGGCAAGCAGAACATGATTCAAATGGAGAATTGTTCACAAGTAAGGCAAACAAAACAGGATTCCATGAAACTTGATTCCTTTGCAAACGGTTGCCTTCAGCAACCAGCACCGCCCACACCTTCCCTTTTTATTATGCAGCCCCAAGGCGTGGCTTATCAATGCTTTATTTTCCTCCCTTGGAGTCACCCCATTGCCTCCCTCTGTTCTGCACTTGTTGCCTGTCTGCATTTGCGAATGTCTATAATGTCTTCCAGCTGTGAGTCCTCAGAGTCTGACTCAGCTTCCCCACACAGCTGAGTCTCAGCATGCGTACGACTGGAGGGGCCAGGCTCTTCATCGGATTGTAAGTCCTGGAGCTCATCAGAGCCTTCCTCCAACTCTGATGGCTCTCCAGGCCCCTCCTCCTCCTCCTCTGATTCCCCGGACTCAGCTGCCGGGTCCAGTGGCTGGCATGAACTCACAACACCCACACCCCTGCCTAGCCAGCCGCACTACCAGAGGGGGGCCCATCTGTGCTTACCTTCTCCTCGAGGCTGCTGCTGTGCTTGCTCTCCTTGGCCAGGTTGCTCGCGGTGGGTGCAGGAGGGCAAAGTGTGTGGGTCAGAGGGAGGTGCACTCCTTCTCCATGCAAGATCTGGTTTTGTAACAAAGCATCCTCAGCAATAGGATGGGAGACCACCAGGGGATGGCAAAAGGGCAATAGGGCTGCTGGTGGCCAAATGCTAAGGCAGGACTTCCCTCAGGTCCTCCCTCCCTCTCATTCCAATCTCCTTCCTTCCTTCCTTCCTTCATCTCTCCCTCCCCTTCTTCCTTCTCTCCTTCCCTCCTTTGCATTCTCATCTCCTTCCTTCCCTTTCTTTCTTCCTATTTCCCTCTCCCCCTTCCTTCCTTCCCTCCCTCCCTGCCTCTCTCTGTGCCCAGGAAGGGACGAGGGGAGGGGGAGAGGTTGGCAGCGCTTCTCTCAAAGAATAACAGTTGGAAGAGACCTTTGAGGTCTTCTTGTCCAATCTTCTGCTCAAGCAAGTGACCTATACCATTCCTGGCAATGGAATATCCAATCTCTTCTCAAAAACCTCCAGTGATGGAACATTCACAACTTCTGAAGGCAAGCCTTTTTACTGGTTAGTTGTTTTCACAAGTCCTTAGTTCTAGGCTGGTTTTCTTCTTGATTAGTTCCCATCTATTATTGCCTTCTGATGCTTTGGAAAATAGGTTGACCCCTTCTTCTCTATGGCAGCCCATCAAATATTGGAACATTGCTATCATATTACCACCCCTAGTCCTTTTCACTAAGCTGGACATACCCAATTCCCATAAATATTTGTCATATGTTTTAGCCTCCAACCCCCTAATCATCTTTGTTTAGCATCCATTTAGACCAGATGGTCCCCCTGGTTTGGCTACAAGCAGAGCCTTCTCAGAGACGTGCTTTCTCCCAAGGAAAATATGAACAGTAAAACCCTCACCCATTTAGAGGCAACTCCAAACACACGGTTCAGCTAGGCATTTGTAAAACAACAACACATTCAAACAGCACTAAGTAAATTACTATTACTATTTTTCTTTCTTAAAATACACACTTTTAATATTGTTTTAAGCAGTGCTAGTGATGCTTTACAATAGCTGTCTTTGAGAGTTTTCTTGTAAACCACACTGGATTTCTCAGAAACTTTTAATTTCAAATTAGATGTTGATTTAATAAATTAGGCAGAAGAAACAAATGTTTAAATACATGTAAATCCCACAGACCTACTGCCTCCTAGGTGCATACAGCAGAGAAAATAAGGCATTGCATTTCTAGCCAGCATAGCCACAGGATGATGGGAACTGTGGTCCATGACACGCCAAAGACATTAGTTTGGGTAAGGCTGGATTATATTATAAAAGGGCAGATGAGACGAAGTAAAAGCAAGAAACACTTTCCATGTCTCTGACAAAATAATTGAGAGGGGCAATTGACTCAGCCTTTTAATTTCAACTCATGCCAATTCCTCTTAACTTCCCATTCAATCCAAAGAGTTCTATTATTGGCTGGATTTTAGGGAGGGGAGGCGGCAAGGATAGACCACAAAGCCAATCTGCGAGTTTCCTCTCTCACCTGCCTGCACACCACCTCCCTGACAGAGCATGTGTTTGTGTGTGTGTAAGAGAGAGAAAGAGATCCCCTTTTTGTAAGTTTGCTTACTCTGTTTGCAACGCTCCATTCCCCACTCTTTTGCTTCTATTGGCTCAATCTTACTCTCTCTCTATCTCACACTTACACACAAAAACTCTCCCTGATTTCTCCCCGCTTCCTCTTCCTCCTCTCTCTCTCTCTCTCTCTCTCTCTCTCTCTCTGAGAGAGAGAGAGAGAGAGAGAGAGAGAGAGAGAGAGAGAGAGAGAGAGAGAGAGAGAGAGAGAGAGAGAGAGAGAGAGAAGAGAGACCCTTCGTGCTTTCTCCTCCTTCTCATGCTTTCTCTCCAGCCTCCACAGAGGCTCACATGTTGTTGGCTGCCGGCAGTTCCAGGCTGTGGCTGTGCATCCAGAGTGAGTGCTGCGTTCCCCTCTCTGGCCCTACCACATGGCGGAGAGGGCGACCAGGAGCTGGCCAACGTTTGGCTTGTGCCACCATGTGCTCCCATCTCCGTGCTTTTCATCCCACAGACCGGGCATGCCCTGGGGCGATAGGGTTACAGAACGCCATGGTCCGAGCAAGGAAAGGCACAGCTCGGCAAAGTAGAGCCAGATGAGGAGAGGCCCAGCAAAGCCAGACGTGATGGGGTTAGGCTGGGAGGGGTGGGGTGGGGTAAGGCAAATGAGCTGCAGCTACTGCTGTGCACCACCAGCCCGAGCGCTCACCATTTCATGTGTGCGCACTGGGGGGGGCGCCCAGCCGGGTTCAGGTGGGACAGGGCTGGGGCTGCGGGGCCCAGTCCCTTGCCATTTCTGGGACAGCCCCGGGGGACAAATCTGGGCTCTCCACAGGATGAATCTGGCCCATGGGCTTTGTGTTTGGCATGTCTGCCCTAGACAATATAACAATAGAAAAGGCAAAAACAAACACTATGTGATATAATGGCAAAAATTTGGCATGTTTTAATCAATTTTCCAAAGCTTTGCATATTATATTTATTTTGATCTATTTTAAACAGTAGGTGTCACTATTCTCCTTAAATTTGTTTTTAACAAATTTTCTTGTTTTTTTCTCCTCTGCAATGTGGCAAATTATGAATGTTGGTCTCTTTGATAGGCTTATTTCATCATTTCATTGTATTTCCATTGTAAGGGATACTGTTTGCCCTACTAACGTTAAATGGTACTCTCACTTTGAATTAAAATTACTACATTTTCAGAGACAACAAACTATTCCATCTAGCAATTGTAAAAGATAATATTGATGATGCCGTTTTGAATGATTATGATAAACTGATCAACCTCCTCCAAACCACAATAACTGTTACTCATACTTGCATATTATCAAGAGGTTTATAGGTTTCAAGCCTGTTTCAATTACAATTGTCAAGAGGCCAAGAGAGGTCTGAACCAAATTTCAGACTATGAAAGAAAATTCCACTTACCAGATTATATGATTTATGAAATTCTAAAAAGCAATGTGAATTGATTGGCATCTCTTCTATCTTCTTTGTTTACAGCCATAGACAATCCTTCCAAGATTCTATTATAATTCCCACCCTAGTGTCACCTTATCAGGGAGATGGCCTATAAATTTAATAAATATGAGAGGCAAAAGAACCTGCCAATTCTTCACTACTGTAGAATTAGTAAAATGTATGCTAAACATGCGAAGATTAAACTCCTAGATTGTTTTAATCTGAACTGATCTAGAGAAGCAAACTTAAAAGATTCCCACAATTGATAAGGGTAATATGATAGCAGTCTTCCAATATTTTAAAGGCTGTCACAAAGAGGGGGTCAACCTATTCTCCAAAGCACCTGAGGGTAGGATGAGATGTAAAGGATGGAAGATTATCAGAGAACCAACCTAGAATTAAGGAGAAATTTCCTGACAGTGAAAACAATCAATCAGCGGACAGCTTGCCTCCAGAAATGGTGGGTGCTCCATCACCAGAGGTTTTTAAGAAGAGACTAGACAGCTATTTGTCTGGAATGGTAT
This sequence comes from Bothrops alternatus, assembly GCA_034064705.1. Classification (NCBI taxonomy): domain Eukaryota; kingdom Metazoa; phylum Chordata; class Lepidosauria; order Squamata; family Viperidae; genus Bothrops; species Bothrops alternatus. The sequence continues at coordinate 2,387,657 of JARGCV010000223.1, forward strand.
AGGGTCCCCTAACTGAGCAGAGGATTGGACTAGAAGACCTCCAAGGTCCTTTCCAACTGTTATTCTGTATTCTATTCTGATAAACAACTGTTCCTACTAATGTTTAAAATGTATAAAGACATGAAAGTAAGTAGTATATGCTAACTCTAGCCCTATTTTTTACATAGTTCATTGACCACTTTAATCAGCCTAGATTTCCATCTTCCTAAACTGGTCCAATGGGATATTAATTTATGCTGATAATGGAAGTTTTGCCCTTAATTCCTGTCAGCTCTGAAGAGTCTTGCATACTCCTTCATTTCATTGCAATAATGAGGACCTAGCCATAAATCATTGCAAGTCCTTATATTTTCCAAACGCCCCCAAGTTATAGAGCTGGCAAATAGGATGGTACACCATAAAAACCTTACTTAGGAATGTTTTTTCAAGCTACTGGAACCTGAAATGCTCATCAGCACAACATATCCCAAGGCACATAGATCAGCCTTAGTATTGCAAGCCTTCTACTTTAATTAAGGCATACAGTTCATTCTTGCTCCTATTAAGTTATTTACAGCTAAGGCTCATACCCAGGTATTGAATGGGATTTAATTAGTGCCATATAGCAAGTTGGCAACATTAGAGAACATCCACTCCAAATTCTTGAGAAATGTTTTTCAGATTCCTCACAACATCCCAAATAAGATGCCCCTCAAGAAGCAGAAATCACTAGACTTGAAGCTGGATTTTGATTATGCTTGATTGAAATTATTACATAGTCAAGATGGATTGGCCCCTTTAACTATAGTAGGCAATTTTAACTCCATGTGGAAATTATATTACTTTTCTTCAGATGGTCTTTTGAAGTTGATTGGAGCAAGCCAACTCAATTTTGAAGCAAAGGTGTCAAGATGTAAAAGGCAATTAGATTAAGGAGCTATACCCCAGCTATACAACCAGTTTTCAATTCAAACCAGATAATTATGTGGACAAGATCACCTTCTGAAATTCAGAAGAGCTTTATCCTTGGCTCATTCCAACACTCTCCTCACAACAACATAGGGAGGGAGATAAACCCTTTTTGCTAAACAATGGTGCCCCTATGGGGCAGATGTAATAGAAACTAGTTTTATTCTCCTGCCAATTCTACAAGGACACTCTTTTGCCATTGATCTTCTCTCTCATCTCCAAATTCCCAGGGCAGGCTGACTTATTTTACTGATATTGTCTATTTTGGGCCATCAGTCTTTGTTATACAGTCCTGTGTGTTAATGCCACTCTGCCATAAGGTGAGGATGTTAATATTAAAAGGGGCCTGGGCAATGTAACAGATTTCATTAACCAGATTAATTTAATATTGTAACAGACATCAATGATTTTATATAGTTAAATCACTAATATATGTTTTACTTGTTTAGCTGTGTAGATGTAGATCTTGTAGATGTCGTATCTTCTTTAACAAAAATTAATTTAAAAATGTAACAGAGAAAAAAGCATTACAGGATCAAAGCAATATTCGTTTGAATGAACACTCTCTGCATAATTAGTTAAAAATGTCCTACTTGATTACCAGTCATGTGTAAGGGAGCTCCACATCTGTCACAAGTTCAGAGCAAGCACTGACAATCTGGGACTTTTTCATAATCCTTTGCAATGACTACGTTGGCAGGTATCTGATTGCTTCAAGATAGATGAACTAAATCCATAAAGCATTTTCCATTCATCTCTCCTATTTGAATGTCAGTGAAAACAAACACTCTATGGAACAGATGAATAGTTATTAGATGAGCGTACTGTATAGACTTAAGCTGCAAGCCTATGCATATTTACCAAGGAGTAAAACCTACTAAGAAATCCTCTTTATTCTGTGTAAATTTGCATTGAATTTGGCTGCAACCAAAATATAAATTATCAAAGTGCTCATTGCTCAAATTTTAAAAAGGATTTAATAAGTTGTATTCTTAGGTTGTATTAAATAATTACCTATGTCTTCTATAAAGGAAATAAACTTTTAAAGATTACATATTTCAGGTCATCTAAGAGAAAATCTATTTAATGGGTATTATGGAATAGCATAAATATTAGGTCATAATTAAGCTTTCTAAAAAGCGTTTTCATAATTATACCACCCTACTTGTGTTGGCGTCTATATCAAGAAAATTTTAGTTCCTCCTTTCAATATTTTTAAATCATTATGTGACTTATTTTTTATCTATTAAAGATTCTATCAAGTGGAATTATTGCTTAATTACAAGAAATTATGGGGAAAGGAATAATTACTTTATGTGATTAAAGCATATTTCAATTCAATGTTATCTTTTGTTAACCAACAATAATTGATGGAAAGATATTGAACAACTAATTCACCAAAAGTCCCAACTGATTTTGGAGTGATTGAGGAATAACAAAGAGTACAAGCCTCATGGCAAGGAATATTCTGCTTGGTCAATTTAAAGAAAATATCCATTTAAAAAACTATATACATCAGTCTTCCTCATTGTGTTGCCTACCAAAGATGGTAAGATTAAAATTTTCCTGTGGCTAGGGCTTATGAAAGTTATAGTCCAACACTTCTGGATGGCAGTACTTTAGAAATTTCTGTTTTCAAAGTAAGGGAAAGGTAGCTTTCAAATAAGTAGAACTAAACACACTTAATGGTATGACACGGGCCATGTAGAAAGAAACTGTAAAGCCTATCTGCAGTAGAAACATTGATGATTATATCACTCGTCCAAAGGTAAGAATAGCCAAATATAATCCATAATTAGCATAGAAAATGGTAAATCTATGCTATATTCATTTTTTAAATTTTTGACCACCAGAGAAACATGTCAAGGACTTTTGCATTTTCAGTGCAATTGGTAATGATAATGATAAATCAAACAATGTTACAATTAACTAATCATGCAGTATTTTGTTAAGCAAGGGTTGGCAAACAATAAAAGGAAATCGAATTTTCTGATCCACTTTCCCCAAAAGTTACATAGTAGGTTTTAGAGAATTTTAATTTCTCTGTTGGTGGAAAAATAAATCAGAAGCTCTTACAGTTGACTGCATTTAGCTGATTCAAAATAACTTCTTTATATCAAAATATTTACAATACCATACATTCTTCTTTACAGCAACATAGCTCAATTGAAGACTTCTTACAGAGAGATACAGAGACAAACCTGAGACTGGAAATTCAGCTCCTAACTCAATACCTTTTGCTGACTCAGTAGCACTTTCTTCACATTGGCTGACTGCGTTACCACATGACTCTTCCTGCTCATGAATATTCCAACACTCCTCCCTTCATGACAGGAAGAGACATCAGACCTATTGACTTAATACATTCTCCATAGTGAACACTACCCAATGGTTTAGTCATCATGTCTGCCAAATTATCCTCAGAAGAACAATGATGTAATCAATTTTCCTTTTACAGCTTCCCTGACATTACAATACTTAATGTAATGTTTACTTCTGTTCTTCACCCTGTCACCAGTTGCCATTTTTATACAGGCAGCATTGTCTTCAAATACCTTTACAGATTCCTTTACATTAATATTTAAATCTTGCAACAACTGTACATCATTTATTTGGCAATACCTTTTTCTTATATACCCACTTACAACCCACAGTTTTGGTTCCCTGTGGCAAAGTCACTGATTTTAAATACTTCATGGTCTCCCATGGATTTCATCTCTTTATCCATGGCCTCTTTCCATCTTTCCTGTTCAGCCTTTGGTAATGCCAACACCTCTTTATAACTCCTTGCCTCATACCACACATTGCAAACCTTTACCTTGCTGGCAGAATACCTGTCAGGCAGAATTCCTTTATTACATCGCTCTGACCTACGTGGTATTAACTGCTCCTGTGTCTCATGTCTTTCTGGCTTCATGTCTTATTCAGCCTCTCCTCCCTGAACATTGACATCTTCAATAATAATTTTTTATCATTAGATGAGTTATTGTCATTAAATAGATCACCGTCATTAAGTGAGACATACCCAGAATTTGCATTAATTCTGTCCCACTTTTGTTCTGCAAAATTAGCAGACCTTGAAATTACAATTCTTTTACTTCCATCGCTAAAGCGATATCTTTTTGACCCTGGCTCATAGCCCATAAACCTGAACTTTCTTGCCTTTTGCTGTCCCTTTCTTCTGATTGTTTTCAGAATATGTACCCATGCAGTACTTCCAAAAATTCTCAAATGTGTCAGTGATGGCTTTCTCCCATATAGAATGGCATATGGAGTATTATTAATGGAGGAAATCCACAGCATGTTAACTATATAATTGGCAGTCAATATGGCTTCTCCCCAATATGAGCTGCTCATACCAGAATCTGCTAATAATGAATCTTTCATTGTTTGCAAAACACCATTCCTTCTTTCAGCTACACCGTTCTCTGCTGCTGTGTAAGGATTTGTACGTCTGTGTCTTATCCCCAACTGCCCCAACCATTGTTGGAATTTAGTTGACATAAATTCAGTACCTCTGTCAGTTTGCAACTGACACACTTTTTGTCTGTACCTTCTCTCTACAAAACTTACCCACTGTTTGAATTGTTGTAGCACCTCTGTCTTTCCTCTAAGCAGGTAGCAAAATGAATACCTGCTATAATCATCAACAATTACCAGTGCATATTTTGCTCCTCCCAAATTGGCTTGCATAGGTCCCACCAGATTTGCATGGACCAGCTCTAGAGCTCTTTTTGTTTGACTTGTGCTATATTTACTAACTGGGAATGCCTTTGACTTCGATGCTCTGCATACTGCACAGTCCAAATATGTTTTGCATCCCTTCAAATTTAGCCCTTCTGCGAACTCTTGCATTTACTGCAAAACCTTAAAGCTTGCATGGACAAGTCTTCTATGTAGAAGATGAACACATGAATCATGCTCTGCAACATTCTTAAACATATGGGAATATTGAACCTTTTGTCCCTGCATATAGGGCAGCGGTTCTCAACCTATGGGTCGCGACCCCATTTGGGGTCGAACGACCGTTTCGCGGGGGTCGCCGGACACCGCGGTCCGCCAATTTTTTTGTTGTTGGTTTTTTTTTGTCGTGCACCGCGCATGAGCGGATCGGCCCGTCGGGTGCGTGCTGTGCATGCGCGGATCGGCCCTTTGCGGTCCGCCATTTTGGTGTTTTTTTTTTTTTTATTTTTTTTCATCGCGCGTGCGCTGCACATGCGCGGATCGGCCCGTCAGGCACGCGCTGCGCGTGCACGTATTGGCCCGTCGCGGTCCGCCATTTTGTTTTTTTTATTTTTTTAAAAAAAAATTTTATTTTTTTTTTTGTTTTTTTTTGTCGCGGTCCGCCATTTTGTTTGGGGGTTTTTAAAATTTTTTAAAATTTTTTTTTTTCGTCGCGCGCGCTGCACATACGTGGATTGGCCCGTCGTGTGCGCGCAACGCATGCCTGGATCGGCCCGTCGTGGTCCGCCATTTTTTTTATTTATTTTTTTTTATTATTTTTTTTCTGTCGTGCGCGCGCCGAGCATTCGTAGATTGGCCCATCAGGCGTGCGCCGCGCATGCGCGGATTGGCCCGTCGCGGTCCGCCATTTTGTTTTGTTTTTTATTTTTTTGCGTCGCGCATGCACGGATAAGCCCGTTGCGCGCGCGCGCGTGCCTGGATCAGGGTCGCGTTGCGCATGGGCAGCGCAAGTGGGGTCTCAACCTAAAAAACGTTGAGAACCACTGTATTAGAGAGTAGTTGTTGAAAGCATTATTCTCTAGTAATCCTCTCTTTAAAGCTACTTGAATTAGTGGTTATCCCTGTATTTTCAAATTCAGTGGTTTCATGATGTGTTATATGAAGGAGGATTTTTTCCCTTGATCTTGAAGGATCATTGTTCTGCTTTATAGAATAAACTGAGTTTATTGAATAGAGGAAGGAACAATGTCTATGCTTTCTATGCAGCATTGACCAGAGTTGGTTGGGGTTGACTTCTTTCAGTGTGCTGTGAAACAAAGCCTAAAATTGCTTGAGGCTGCTTTGCTTCAGCTATAGTTAGACCAGCGGTTCTCAACCTATGGGTCGCGACCCCATTTGGGGTCGAATGACTGTTTTGCGGGGGTCGCCGGACACCGCGGTCCGCCATTTTTTTTGTTGTTTTTTCTTTATTTTTTTTATTTTATTTTTTCGTCACGCGCCGTCCATGCGCGGATCGGCCCATCAGGTGTGTGCTGCGCATGCGTGGATCAGCCCATCGCGGTCCGCCATTTTGTTTTTTTTTTGTTTTTTTCATCGCGTGTGCGCTGCGCATGCGCGGATCGGCCCGTCGGGCACGCGCAACACATGCGTGGATTGGCCCATCGTGGTCCGCCATTTTGGGGTTTTTTAATTTTTTTTTAATTTTTTTTTAAAAAAATTTTCCGTCGCACGCGCGCCGCGCATGTGTGAATCGGCCCGTCGGGCGTGCGCTGCACATGCACGGATCGGCCCATCGTGGTCCGCCATTTTGTTTTTTTATTTATTTTTTTCCCGTCGTGCGCACGCCGCACATGCACGGATCGGCCCATTGCGCGTGCGCACGTGCCTGGTTCGGGGTCGTGGCGCGCATGGGCAGCGCAAGTGGGGTCTCAACCTGAAAAAGGTTGAGAACCACTGATATAGGGACAAAATATAGATTATAGATTATCTTCCTTTATGCCAGCAGTTCTCAACCTGTGGGTCGCGACCCCTTTGGGGGTCGAATGACCCTTTCACAGGGGTCGCCTAAGACCATCAGAAAACACACATTTCCGATGGCCTTAGGAACCGAGACTCCGTTCCGCATGGCCTCCTCCGCCGTTTGCAGAGAGAAAGAGAGAAAGGCACTTTTGCTTCCCTTCTCTCTCTCTCTCTCTCAGGCAGACTTACCTCCTGCAGGGCTCCTGATTGGCTCTGCGCCCAGGTGCCCCACCCCCTGGGAGAAGTACGGCCAGGGCTTCATGGCTTGGAGCCGCCTGGGGAAGCCCCGGGATCCCTGCTGGGTGCGGCCCGCTGGAGGCTCTGTTGAGCGGGCCAGCCCTCCAGAAAGCAGCAGCGCAAGGGAGACCAGCCCCTGCGATCCCCATCCAGCCCGACCATTGTACCTGCTGGCCGGGAAGGTGCTCCAGAATCCAGGCTGTGGGAAGGAAGGAGATTCAGCAAAGGTAGGAGAGGAGAGCCACCTCCTGGGGCCCGGCACTGGCGGCAGCTTCCTTGCCCTCCCCTTCCTCCTCCCCTTCTTCCTCTTGCTGCCCCCAAAGCGGCAGAGGGGTGCCTGGGGGGAGCAGCCGGACTGGCAGTGGGGCTGGTAGGGGCCGTGCGGCACCAGCTCCCACTGCGGCTCCATTGGATGGGCGAAGGGCGAGGCCGGGCAGCGCGGAGTCCCGGCTAGGGCGACTACTTCCTCGCCCTCCTCCTCTCCTTTCTCCTGCTGCCCTCCCAGGTGGCTCGGGCGGGCGCTGCCTCCACCGCAGCTCCATCGATGGGCAGAGGGTGAGGCCAGGCAGCACGGAGTCCCAGTGGGGGGGGCGGTCAGGCAGGGGCGGTAGGGACCCTGACAATGCTGCCCTGTTGCTGCCACCAGAGCCGCTGCCTCCTGTCCTGCTTCCCCTCCCCGCCCATTCGTCTGAGGATGCAGCAGCCGGGCCGGGGGCTTTGGTGGCGAGAAACCCCAATGATGCTGCCGTGCTGCCAACGCTGCCACTGGAACCGCTGCCTCCCATCCTGCTCCCCCTGCCTGCTCCTTTGGTTGAGGATGCGACAGGGTGGCGGCCGGGCCAGCGGTGAGGAACCCCAACAATGCTGCCATGCTACTGCCACCACCGCCAGAATCGCTGCCTCCCATTCTGCTCCCCCTCCCCGCCCGTTCAATTGAGGACACGCAGAGGCCGGGGCGGTGGGGACCTCCGACGATACTGCTATGAGAGAAAGAGAGAGAAACAGAGGAAAAGAAAGAGGGAGGAGAAAGAGAAACAGGAAAGAGAGAAAGAGAGAGAGGAAAGAGAGAAAGAGGGAGGAAACAGAGAAAGAGAAAAGGAGAGAGGAAAGAGACTGCCTTCCCAGTTGCCGAGAAAGGGGGGGGAAAGCTGTGAGCGAGTTCCCCTTTCTGCCTCGTTGCTGAAAGCTTTTTTTTTAAACGACCACTCATTCAGAACTCCTCGGGGCTTGTTTGCACGAGCTTGTGGCAGATCAGTAAATAAAGAGGTGGGGGAGCCAAACCGTCCAAGGCGTTTGCACCCTGAACGTGTGGACGCTGCTTTCATGACTTGCCACCCCCCCTCTTCCCACCCTGCTCGGGCAATGTGCTGCTGCTGCTGCTGGCTGAGCTGAGCTGGGACGCCGAGCCAATCCCCACGCCTTCTGGTTGCCCGGCCGTGCTCCGTCCCCAGCAGCCCTAAAAAGCACTGTGGGAGAGTGGGGAATGCTGGGACTTGCAGTTCATCACCATCTGGAAAAAAATCCATCCATCCATCCTTCCATCCATCTCCTTCCCTTCCATCTCTCCTTCCTTCCTTCCTTCCATTCCCCTTCAATCTTCCTTCCTTCCATCCATCTCCATCCCTTCCCCTTCAATCTCTTCTTCCTTCCATCTCCTTCCCCTTCAATCTCTCCTTCCTTCCTTCCCCCCTCAATCTCCTTCCTTCTCCATCTCTTTCCTTTCCCCTTCAATCTTCCTTCCTTCCTTCCATCTCCATCCCTTCTCCTTCAATCTCTCTCCTTCCTTCCTTTCCCCTTCAATCTCCTTCCTTCTCCATCTCCGTCCTTTTCCCTTCAATCTTCCTTCCTTCCTTCCATCTCCATCCCTTCCACTTCAATCTCTCTCCTTCCTTCCCCCTTCAATCTCCTTCCTTTCCCCTTCAATCTTCCTTCCTTCCATCTCCATCCCTTCCCCTTCAATCTCTCTCCTTCCTTCCTTTCTTTCCCCTTCAATCTCCTTCCCTTCTCCTTCAATCTTCCTTCCTTCCTTCCATCTCTATCCCTTCCCCTTCAATCTCTCTCCTTCCTTCCTCCTTCAATCTCCTTCCTTCTCCATCTCCTTCCTTTCCCCTTCAATCTTCCTTCCTTCCATCTCCATCCCTTCCCCTTCAATCTCTCTCCTTCCTTCCTTCCATCTGCATCTTCTTCCTCTTCAATCTCCTTCCTTCTCCATCTCCTTCCTTTCCTCTTCAATCTTCCTTCCTTCCTTCCATCTCCACCCCTTCCCTTCAATCGCCCTCTCCTTCCTTCCTTCCCCCTTCAATCTCCTTCCTTCTCCATGTTCTTCCTTTCCCCTTCAATCTTCCTTCCTTCCATCTCCATCCCTTCCCCTTCAATCTTTCCTTCCTTCCTTCCTTCCTTCCTTCCTTCTTTCCATCTCCATCCCTTCCACTTCAAACTCTCTCCTTCCTTCCCCCTTCAATCTGCTTCCATCTCTATCCCTTCCCCTTCAATCTCTTTCTCCTTCCTTCCTTCTTTTCCCCTTCAATCTGCTTCCTTCTCCATCTCCTTCCTTTCCCCTTCAATCTTCCTTCCTTCCTTCCCTCCCTTCCAACATTTTTGAGCAAGGAAGCGTAAGCTTCTCCAGAGAGCATTGCTATATTGTTTTTGTAATTAATCACTATGCTTTAATTATGTTCAAGTCGTAACAATGAAAATACACCCTGCATATCAGATATTTACATTACGATTCAAAACAGTAGCAAAACTACAGTTATGAAATAGCAACAAAAATAATTTTATGGTTGGGGGGGTCACCACAACATGAGGAACTGTATTAAGGGGTCATGGCATTAGAAAGGTTGAGAACCACTGCTTTATGCCTTCTGCACAAATATTCCCATTCCTTTTGATGAGACACTTCCCATTTACAAAAATGACCTCAAAACCTTGTTTGTTTAAATTAGACACACTTAACAAATTGTTACATCTCAGGTACACAAAGCACATTGGTAAACTTTGATTCCAAATATGGAAGTTTTACATCGCCTCTTCCGATGACTTTTGCTTTCTGGCCATTTGCCAAAGCCACGGTTTCTTGTGCTACTGGAACAAACCTGCAAAATAATTCAGAGTGCGCGCCAAAAAAAATTTTTTAAAAAAAATTTAAAAAAAACTAAAAAAAAAAAAAAAAAATGGCGGCCGCGACGGGCGGATCCATGCATGTGCGGATCGGCCCGTGTCGTGCACCGCGCATGCGTGCATCCACCCATCGCGGGCCGCCATTTTGTTTTTTTTTATTTTTTTAAAAAATTTTAAAAAAAATAAAAAAACAAAAAAAAACACAAAATGGCGGCCATGACAGGCAGATCCACGCATGCGCAGATCGGCCCGTCGCACGCGCCGCGCATGTGCGGATTCACCCATCGCGGTCCACCATTTTGTTTTGTTTTAATTTTTTTTAATTTTTTTTAAAAAATTTTTTATTTTTTTTCTGGCACGACGGGCGGATCTGCGCGTGCGCGGCGCACGCGCGCCAAAAAAAATAAAAAAAATAAAAAAATTTTTTTTTTAAAAAATTAAAATTAAAAAAAAACAAAATGGTGTCCGGCGGTGTCCGGCGACCCCCACGAAATGGTCGTGCGACCCCAAATGGGGTCACGACCGCAAGGTTGAGAACCGCTGTTCTAAGTCCAAAAATAAACTTTACATTTTATTTAAATGCTGTTCCAGATTCACCTGGTTGCAAACAGGCCCTGTAAAGTTTTGTTGACAATTACACTATATTGCATGCAGAAACATTCATGTGCACAGCTCTCAACTTCAACCAAATCTCCTTTGCAGTCTTTAAATTTGCAACATTTAGAAATTGTTCATCATCTAAATTCAAGATGAGATAAGCCATTGCTCGATCATGACTTTTCTGATCAGCACCTGCAAACACTTGTGGATTTTCTATGATATACCACAGCTCTTTAGCTTTCAGCAAACATTCCATTTTAGCAGCCCATATAATGTAATTCTTCTGGCCCAAACAAGGCACAGAGCTTTCCTTAAATTCCATTGCAGCCATTCTGCTAATTCTGCCTTGTTCTTATACTTTCTAAGCACAGACAATTTATTATTATTATTTATTATTTATTCGATTTCTATGCCGCCCTATTCCGGAGAATTTCTTCCAGCTTTAAATTACAATGCAGTCCTTAGTAAGCTCTGTGCCCATAACCTGTTAGAGAATTTTAATTTCTCTGTTGGCGAAAAAATAAATCAGAAGCTCTCACAGTTGACTGCATTTAGCTGATTCAAAATAACTTATTTATATTTATATCAAAATATTTACAATACCATACATTCTTCTTTACAGCAACATAGCTCAATTGAAGACTTCTTACAGAGAGATACAGAGACAAACCTGAGACTGAAAATTCAGCTCCTAACTCAATACGTTTTGCAGACTCAGTAGCACTTTCTTTACATTGGCTGACTGAGTTACCACATGACTCTTCCTGCTCATGAATATTCCAACAGAAGGCATATTGCAAATTTTGGATATTCATTATTTTTCTTTCAGATACACTATTGTAGATCTTGCGTCAGCAGATCAGATAAGTGAGGGAAGAATGCTCAAAGGAAATATTTTTTGTCCTTGACTTGTCTTAAACCGTACAGAGGAACTGTTTCTTGCATCTTCTGCTGAAGATATTATTCCATGAACAGTGGAACACAAATAGAAACATAAAAACAATGAGGAAGATTAAGCTCCTTTTGGTTTTTAAAAAGTGAACACTGAGCATTTATTTTTCTAGGATACATATTTTACTTCTATATTAACATCCAAAAACAATCTCTGTAGTTCACATATCATAAACGAATTTAGCGAGCTTCTGAACAGTAAAAGTATTTTGGAAAGGCTTATTAATTCATCTGGCAAAAAGTTAAACTTCCCATAAATTTCTGTTTGTTTATATTGAAATCGCCACACTGATTAAACTGCCTTAAAAAGGAACAGAATAACAAGCAAACAAGTCCAGACAGGTTCGGCCACATTTTCAAGCCTCCAAAGCGCCCTCGCCTTATTCGACCGGGCCTGGCCAGGGGCTAGAGATTAAGTGATCAATCAATTCCTCTCCGCGTTTAGGCGCTTCACGGCGTCACTCGATCCCAACGCTATAAGCTCTTTGGGGCGCCCAAACTGACAGCCAGTCAGTCCAAACTCCACACGCCGCTTCGGCCTTCCCTCGCTCCCTCTCGCCGTTCCGCTACGGGCGCAGCGCGACAAAGCGGAGGGAGAAAATTGAATTTGTTCTCTGCGCGCAGCAATAGGCTAACAGGGCCGGAAAGGCGTGGCGTCCATTCCCGGGAAAGTTGGATGCTTTCGCTGTACCTGAAATCCTGCTTGACTCGAAGGCTAACGGGGGCGAGGTAAAATTACTCGCAGTGCAAAGTGGTGTGTCCTCCCTGCTTTCCAAGGTGATCTCGGGATTATGTGGCGTGCAGAGCACTATGCCAAGCTCCAGACGGCAGCCCAACCAAAGGGGAACGTGGGAGAGCCCCGGGACTGACCTTTCTGGCCAGGGTCTGGGGGCGCGAGGCTCTCCGGCGCCAGAAGGTGGAGTCGAGGGTGGCGACGCTCCGGCGGGTGCGAGAAAGGGGAGGGCGCTTTCAAAGCGATCGCAAGAAACAGACGAGTAGCGAAAGGCGAGGGCTGAGCGCAGACGCCCACCAGACTCCCATTCGCCCGGGCGGGCTGCAGGGAAGGAGTGGAGCTACCCGGCTTAACAGAATACTGTACTGCTCGTATGGACCATTTCTTCCACACCCTCTGCCAGATTAGGCTACCGGTACTTGCATCTCTGGTGTCCCTTCTTAAGCAGCCTCTGCAGCGCCTCCTCCCCCACCGTCTGCCTCCCAAATGAAAGGTGTCGTATGGAACAGAAACTCCTGCAGCCTGGGAAAAGAGGGCCATTAAAGAGGTAGATAGTCTAGATTTTATCGTATTGCCTTTTAGCCATTATAAATTATAAATGAATTTATACAAGTTCTTATCCATTTAACAGCACTTACAGTTATGAAGTGATTTCATTGTGAAAAGAAAAAAGAGACTTGGAATGGTATACATGCCTCACCCATCAGTACCTTCTTGTTCTGGGATCCTGTGGCAGAGCCCAGGAAAAGCTTTTTCAAGGAACATTTACATTCTGTTCTTTAAATCCAAATTGCTGCATAATATTTAATTAACTCTTCCCTAGAAGTAAATAGGTTGTTGTTTCACTTAAGGAACAGAAAATGAATGTTGTGAAGTGTATTTCAAGCAAAAGGAGAATGCTTCAAGGACTTAGTGCCAATTTGTTTGCAATTAGTCATCAAACATACAAATTAAATTCAAGTGGCCAAACAGACAAAAAAGCAAAAGAAATGCTGAAGTTTAATGCAAAGTTACAGTTAGAACAATTAACCTGTGGAACTCCAGAGGTTGTGGTTGGTCCACAACTTAAGATTGGACGGCCATTTGTCTGAACTGGTATAGTTGAGCAGGGGGTTAAAGTAGAACAGTGGTTCTCAACCTTTCTAATGCAGCGACCCCTTAATAACCATAATTTTCCTACTGTTTTGAATCGTAATATAAATATCTTATATGCAGGGTGTATTTTCATTGTTACAAATTGAACATAATTAAAGCATAGTGATTAATTACAAAAACAATATAGCAATGCTCACTGCAGAAGCTTACTCTTCCTTGCTCAAAAATGTTGGGAGGGAAGGAAGGAAGGAAGATTGAAGGGGAAAGGAAGGAGATGGAGAAGGAAGGAGATTGAAGGAGGAAGGAAGAAGAGAGAGATTGAAGGGGAAGCGATGGAGATGGAAGAAAGGAAGGAAGGAGAGAGATTGAAGGGGAAGGGATGGAGATGGAAGGAAGGAAGGAAGATTGAAGGGGAAAGGAAGGAGATGGAGAAGGAAGGAGATTGAAGGAGGAAGGGATGGAGTTGGAGATGGAAGGAAGGAAGGAAGATTGAAGGGGAAAGGAAGGAGATGGAGAAGGAAGGAGATTGAAGGAGGAAGGAAGGAAGGAAGGAGAGGGAGATTGAAGGTGAATGGATGGAGTTGGAAATGGAAGGAAGGAAGGAAGATTGAAGGGGAAAGGAAGGAGATGGAGAAGGAAGGAAGAGAGGATTGATTTTTGGAGAGTCATGTTTTCCCAAATGGTGATGAACTGCAACTCCCAGCATTGCCCACTCTTCCACAGTGCTTTTTAGGGCTGCTGGAGATGGTAGTCTGGAGCCCCCATCCTCATCATGGCACCTCTTGCCTTCTCCCAGACGCCCCCCCGGGACCTACCCGCCCCATCAACCTCCTGAGCGCCATCGCAGCGGCGGGATCGTGGGAGCTCCTTTCCACGCTGCGCAGCCCTTCACCGCCAAAGCCTTTCCCGATTCATCAGACATGAGAGGGGCTTGGCCAGAGCGCCGGCTCCTGCTCGGAAGGCGCCACTTCTCCCCTCCCAGCCCGTCCAGCTGGCCTCCAATGCACATACAGGCATCGCCCTCTTCCCTGCCGCCTGGCCGCTTCCGAGGCCTGGAGCCCAACAAGCCAGGAAGGAGCCGCTTCTGCCCACCAGCCCCAGGGCCGCGCTGGGCGCCAGAGGGCCAAGGCAGCCTCCGACAGTGAGGGAGGTGGGCCGGGCAGTGCGGGGAGAAGCTCCAGCGCGGTGTGGAGGTAGCAGCCCAGACCTGGCTTAGCTCGGACTGGCCGCCCACACAGCTGAGTGGGCCCGGGGTGGTGTCGGGGTGCATTTCAAGCCCCTGGGCTTACCATGAGCTGGGAGATGGGGAGGACACAGTCAGCAGCCGGCCGATATCCGCATGCCTCCAGGAGCACAGCCCGACTCACGACAGTCAGCTGGGAGTTGGGTCGGAGTCTGGACATCGGTGGGGAACCGGCGCCTGCTACACACCGCCCGGCTCCCGACAGCCAGCTGAGAGTTGGCCCCACGCACGCCAGCTGCCCTCCCAGCACCCGCCGCTGCCCTGCTAGCCTTACCTTGGCCACCGCCCGTTCGGGGTGGCAGCAGGCAGGCCCAGGCGCTCCTGGGCGGCCATGGCAAGCAGCAGCGATGGTGCAGGCTGACCACCGGCTGGGCCACCAGCTGGCCCAGCCCAAAGGAGATAAGCCACCCGCCGGGCCCCACGCATGCCAGCTACCCTCCCAGCGCCCTCCGCTGCCCCGCTAGCCTTACCTTGGCCACCGCCTGTTCGGGGCGGCGGCAGGCAGGCCCAGGCGCTCCTGGGAGGCCCTCCCACCCCTGGCCCTCTTTTACTTACATTTAGTAGTTGTCCAGCAGGGAGGGGTGGAAACTTCCAGACAGCTTGCCTTCGCTGCAGACAACTTGCAGCAACGTTTGGCGACTGGGACTTTTGGCGGGCTCAGCAGGGCAGAGACAGCTGGACAATTCTTATTGGCTTTTGAAAGCCAATAGAATTAGACTCTATTCAAGAGAGGCCATTCTATTGGCTTTCAAAAGCCAATAGAATAAGAGGGAGTAGCACAGCTAAGGAAAAGGGAAAAAATGGCGGACTGTGTTGTTTGGCAACCCCCGTGAAATGGTTGTTCGACCTCAAATGGGGTCGCGATCCGCAGGTTGAGAACCGCTGAACTAGAAGAACTTGCATGGTCCCTTCCAACTCTGGTATTCTGTTAAATTTTATTAAGTTGATTGTATGTCTCTTTCAGGCTTCATTGTATGAGTCCTGTGGAAACCATCTTGCCATCATTTCTACACTTCACAACATAGACCTGTTGTTCGTATTTGTTAGAGGTTTCTGTCAATACAGGAACAATGCAGCCAGATGAGGATATAAGCCTTGATTTTTTCTGGTGAATAGATAGAAAAGACTGTTCTAAGAACTCTTACCACACATTTGAATTAATATTCATCAATTATAATATCTTTAATCCAACAAAATCATTATTTCATAATTTATTCTTTGGAAACATCCAAACAGCAATATATTATGAATTATTCTATTAATCTTTGGATTAAACTTTTACCAATTCTTGTTGATGAATGGTTACCTAACCATGCTATCAATAAGAAAACAAATAAAGGGACAGGTAATTAAATATAGCTGGGTTCTAAGCTCTGAAGACTTAATTACAAAGCTGAGATAGATGCAGTGGAAAGGATCTTTTTTCCACAATACAAACTTAGAGACTCCTTTTGCAAAAGCTTCCGCACTATTTATTAAATAGTCCCACTTTGTGGGAAAAAAAAAACCAAAAAAAAATCACTTCATGAGTACTTAGAAATGAACACGGTGATTACTAGGAGCCAGCATGGGTTTAACAAAAACACATCATGCCAGACAAACCTTATTGCTTTTTTTCGATAAAGTGATTAAATTAGTGGATCAAGGAAATGCTATGGATATAGTGTACTTTAAAAAGGTAAAGGTTTCCCCTGCCCAGTTGTGCCCAATTCTAAGGGGTAGTGCTCATCTTTGTTTCTTAGCTAGGGAGCCAGCATTGCCCAAAGACCCTTCTGTGGTCATGTGCTAGCATGACTATATATCAAGGCACACAGAACTCTTCCCACCAAAGTGGTACCTATTTATCTGCTTGCATTTGCATGCTTTCAAACTGCTAGGTTGGCAGGAACTGAGGCAAGAATGAAAGCTTACCCTGTCACATGGTGCTTCCATTTTGAACTGCCAATCTTCCAGTTGGCAAGTCCAGTGTCTTAACTGCTAGGCCATTGCGTCCCCTGTAGTGTACTTAGTCTTCAGTAAAGCCTACTCTACATCTTGGTAAGGCTGCACCCACCCCAGCTCCTCAAAGGCAAAAAAACATTGCTATACGTCATGATATGTCACATGATGCGATCGAGTTTGACACCCGTGATCTAGATCATTGAATGGACACTCCTCAGATTTGCACATTACACCAAGCTGGATGGAATTGCCAACTCCTTTGGAAGATAGATTCAAGATTGACAGACTTGAATATTGGGTCCTATGCAACAAAATGCAGTTCAATGGTAAAAAAGTAAGGTCCTGCCCTTAGGCAGGAAAAAATAAATGCACAGGTACAGATAGCCAGTGTCTGATTCAACAGTAGTGCCTGTGAGAGGGATCTAAGTGTCTGTAAGGACCTGCCCCAGCTGATCCCTCAGGAAAGTAAAACTCTTGACTCTATTGAGGTTAATCAAAAGAACTTCTACTGAGAGAAAGGGGATGCAGAAAAGTCAGGCAGAATCTGAAGGTCCTGCTCAAGGCACAACACAATTTTTTCACTTTCCCCAAATCCAGCCCCACAAACCAGTCCATCGGCAGCTGATGTGATGCTGCAGGGTTGTTTTGAGAATGCTGAGGTGCTGGGTAGATAACAGGTCACCCTCAGGGAATGATGGCCTTGTAACCGGCTGGGAACTCTTCATCTCCAAAGACAATTGTCCTCCCTGAGGACCACACTTGGAGTACTGTGTACAGTTCTGGTCACCGCACCTCAAGAAGGATATAATGGAACTGGAAAAGGTGCAAAAAAAGGGCAACAAGAATGATCAAGGAAATGGAGCGCCTCCCTTATGAAACCAGATTGCAATGCCTTGGTCTCTTCAGCCTTGAAAGACGGCGTTTAAGGGGTGACTTGATCGAAGTGTATAAAATCATGCATGGGATAGAAAATGTGGATAGAGAAAAATTCTTTTCTCTATCACACAATACCAGGACAAGGGGGCACTCCCTAAAGCTTATAGCTAAGAAAGTGAGGACAAATAAAGGGAAATATTTCTTCACCCAGAGGGTCGTTGATTTATGGAATTCACTTCCTGAAGGGGTCGTGACAGCTGTCAGCCTTGACAGCTTCAAGGCAGGGCTAGATAGATTCATGGATGCAAAGTGTATCGGTGGTTATTAAAACGGATGTCCATGTGCCGCCTCTATGTTGGTTGAGGCAGGCAGGATTCCCTTGAGTACCATTTGTTTGGGGGTCAAGGGAAAGGGAGGGTTTTGCCTTCTCTTTCTGCTCAAGATCCCCATGTACATTTGGTGGGCCACTGTGTGACACAGAATGCTGGACTCGATGGGCTTTGGCCTGATTCAGCATGGCTCTTCTTATGTTCTTATGTTCTTATGTTCCCTAATTCCCAAGCAGTTGCAGCAAAAGCGAAAGTATGCAAAGAATGCCAGCAGCTTCCCCCCCCCTTCAACCAAAAGGAAGGACACCAGCATGGTGGATCTGATAGTATCCTAGAGCAGGGGTCTCCACCCCCTATCCATGGCCCATGGGAAACCGGGCTGCACAAGCGGCAGGTGAGCTTGTGAAGCTCCATTTGCACAATTGGCAGATGTGCACGTAAAGCATTCCCTCTTCCTCCCTGCTACTGCTGCCACTGGTATGCAGAGCTGGAAAGATTGGCAACTGCTGTCCTAGTGGACCACCGCTTAAGTTTGAGCCAGCAGTATGCCACAGCTACCAAAAAAAAGCCAATGCAGTCCTTTATCAACAGGATAGCATAAAGATCACAGGAAATTATAGTATTGCTTCATACTGCGCTAGTTAAGCCACACTTGGAATACTGCATCTAGTTATGGTCACCACAGTACAAGAAAGATGCTGAGACCCTAAAAAGTGTGCAGAAAAGAATAACTGTAGTAAGGGGTCTGAAAACTAAATTGTATGATGAATGGCTAAGGAACTAGGTATGCTTACCCTAATGAAGAGAAGGCTTGGAGTTGACATGATCAACATCTTCCAACACTTGAGATGTCACAGAGAAGAAGGGGTTGATTTATTCTCCACAGTGTCTGAGGGTGAGATAAGAAGCAATGGGTGGAAGCTCATAGAAGGAGATTCAACCTGGAACTAAGTAGGAACTTTCTGATAGTGAGAACAGTGAAATTATTTTAAGATTTGGAGATATTTGCATATCATCTATATGATTATGCTACTGCTTTTTCGTTTGTACAATATGATCTTGCCTTAGTTTTATAGCTTTTTGGCTGCTTCGATGGCCACTTGGGAGCTATGAAAGAATAATGTGTTTTTGTTTAAAGAATAGCATTACACTTGACTGAAAACATTGAACAGGAAAGCCCAATCTGGCTGAGATTGTTGGACCCAAGGACTAAAAATGTATAAATTATTAAACAAGTATATTATTGTTTTGTGGACCTTGAGAATTGGTAGTCCTAAATGCAAAGAAATCACATTCCTAATTCTGAGTCTGCAGAGAACCTATTCTTGAATTCCTTAAAGTAAATTTTATTGGAGAAAGCATAAAATAGCATTTTAGGATGGATTTAGAATTTATGAAATTCCAACAAGGCTCTGAATTGAAAAGTTAGGAGAACAGAAGTAAGTATAATATACATGTATGTAAGCATTCTTTAGACTCTTGTGTTGCTCATTTTAACCCTCTGGTTACATATTCAAATGTGTAAAAATAATATTTTTGCAAACATACATGTACATAACCTCTTAAAATTGTTTTGTTCGTTTTCATTTTCAGAATTTAAAATTTAGTACATGATACAGGCAATCTCGTGGCCTTCTTGCCTCTTTTCAGAGGTATCATATATTGTTCACAATTAAATAGATTACTATTTACAATATAATTTATTGTATTTATGATATTTACATTGCACATAAGTTTAATTATTATTTACAGGTAGACCTTGACTTATGACCATTCATTTAATGAACAAAGTTATGACGGTGTTGAAAAAAGTAATGTATAACATTTAGGACTATTGCAATGTCTCCACGGTCATATAATCAACTATTTGGATACTTTTGGCAATCATAATGTATTTATAATCGATGCAGTGTCCTGGGGTTGCAAGGTCCTAGGATCATGTTATCTCTACCTTCCTGCAACTAAAAAAGGTCCTGAAATTGGGCACAACTCCCTTAACTACCACATCAAATAGTGAAGGGAGTTTATTTCTACTTGTGATCATTAATCAAGGATTATCTGTACAATACTATTCTTTCCCACTACCGGTATTATAGAATTCTGAGAGTGGAATTACACATATAATTGTTAACAGGAAGAGGAATATAAGAAGAAACATTTGCAGAATGTCACAGGTGCTCATCCCTATCTCATCCCTCATCTGATTCAGCAGACTGGTTTATAACTTTCAAGCAAAGCCCTTCCTTCTTCCTCAGCCTCTTCTTCAACAAACCGAACACAAAGAAATGTGCATGCAGCTCTTCTACAGAATACAGAATAACAGAGTTGGAAGCAACCTTGAAGGTCCAGCCCACTGCTCGAATAGGAGACTGTTGAAGGAAAAGTCTTCATTGTGGTTCAGTCCAAGCCGGGGATGAACAACATGGTGACTGCTTTAGAAAGAAGGTTGCAGTTTATTGAAGAGGAGAGCCAGACAGAAAGATGGTTCTGGCAGGAAAGAGAGCGAACACATGTAGGGAGTGGGTTTTTATACCCTCTGGAGCCTTTTGTTTCTGGAGTTGTTCCTGTTCCTGTGGCATGAACTTTGACCTGAGTCTTAGTGTGCTTTTCTGGTATTCTGATGGTGATAGGTTAATCCTATTATGTCTCAAAGGTCATATCCTGCTTCTTTGGTGCTGGGGCTAATGACTCTTAGAGTTTGAGTGAGGTATGCAGATTTTAGGTGGTTTACATCTGATGGTTTACATCTGCATTTGTACAGAGCTGGCTTCTGCTTGGGGGAGGGAGACCTGGGGCTATCAAGGAAAACTGGGCATGCTTTTCTGCTTCTTTAAGACCCTTTGAGGAAATATATTTTCCTGCTCTTTTAATATTTTCTTCTCTGGGGGACTGACTTCCCACAAGACCCTGTACCATTCCAGACAAATGGTTATCCAATCTTTTTTTAAAAGCCTCTAGTGATGGAGCACCCATCACTCCTAGAAGTAAGTTGATCCACTGATTAATTCTTCTCACTGCCAGGAAATTTCACTGTTTGATGTCACAGGATGAATTCAAGAGTGCTAATTCCCACATTTCCCCCACTAGGGAAAGTGTATGGGTATGATGGATGTAATGAACAGGAATTGTTCTACTACAATGCAATTATACAGTTAACTCTCTCTCCCTCCCTCCTTTCCTCTCACAAGAAAGCAGCTGGAAAACTAGGAGAACATAGAGGTGGGTGAGAAGAAGGAGAGAAGAAAAGCAAAGTTAGAGTGAAAAGAAAGGAATGGAAAACATGAGGGGTCTTGAAAGATAAAACAACACCTTGATAACCTTGGACAAACTAAGGAATTGCTCTATAATTAAGAATGTAGTACTTTTATTGAGTACCACTTTAAAAAAAAAAAGAGCTGATCCCCGATATTATCTGTTAATATTGTGAAATAGAAGTTTGGTTCTTTGAGTTAACGATAGACATAATTTTTTAAATTCTTTATAGAAACATATCTAGTACTTTTTCTTCCTCTTATATTCCCTCAACAACAACACTGAAGTGAATGGGGCTGAGAGAGAGTGACTGACCTAAAGTCACCCTAGAAATAGGCTAGTTCTAGACCCAGGCCTACAACTCAAGAGTCCAGTTCTTGACCCAGGCCTACAACTCAGTCTCCTAGAACTGACTCTCCTCCTGATGTGATATATAGTTCCTCCTTGTGATATCTGATATGATGCTACCTGGAAGAGAAGAGATAAGATTAATTTTTTTATATAAAAAGGCTAAATTTTGAGGTGGTTGAAGTCGATTTTTAAAGTACAATAATTTATCTCCAAAATAAATATGGAACTCCTGTTCAAATAAATTCTGGTTTTGCCACAATGAGCCATTTTGTTAGGAAATGGCCAATCTTTTTACAAATGAATTGTCCTGATGATGCAGTCAGTCCCCAAAGTACAGAAAATACAAAAAGTTGTTTACCTCTTATGGTATTCCCTCTTTCTTTTGGTATTCCCTCTCTACCTAGAGGGGTAAAGATGTAAGAGGCAAAAGGCACAAAGACATGTGTAAAGAGATGGGCACAGTGGATCAGAAGAAGTGGATGGGGAACTAGAAGAGAGACTTGCAAATGTGAAGAGGTAGCAAGAAGGACAAATAAAAGAACACCCTGCCCTCCAAAAATGCACAAACCAAACTCTGATCTAGCATTGATTTTCTGTGTTAAAGTATAATATAGGAAAACATTTCTCTGCAGCTGGATGTTGAAGGTAACTACAATTAAATCAAATTCTTTTCTACCCTCTCAGCTTTCCTGAGAAAGTTCAGTCAGCCATGTCTGAGCCTAATAATGTAGGCTGCCATTAACTTCCTGTGCAACTGAATGGATCATCATTTCATGGCTCATTAGGCTAATAATTTCATTGTTCTTTGCTGATCCTATGTGCACTGTTGTTCCCTTTCCATTCAGTTATTTAGACCTTCCCTTTATGGCACAACTTAACTAGTTAAAAAGAAGTCCTACCAGATGGCTGATGAATGATAACCCCTTTTCTCCAGCATGGAAGGAATGTAGAATCCACGCCTGGGTATTAGAAGTCCTCTAGCCCAATCAGACCAAAGAATCAAAGTTGCCACACCCCGCTGAACCGGACCATGCCCCAGTTTCCTTTTGGTCTCAGCCCAGAAGAGAAGTGTGCACTTTGGCTCCCGGTTTGAGAAAAAGACTTAGAACAGGTAGTATTTGCCTTACTTTTGCATGGATTCTTCATTCCCTTGGCCGGATAGTCAGCACTGGGCTCAGCACTGAACTAACTGGCTATCAGCTTGCTTCCTTGCCTTAGGCAAATTTGCCCGCTGATCGGTGCGATTGGCTTTGTTCTTTTATAGCCTCTCCTGGTTCCCTTTACCTTGTGAATTCTGCCGGTCCCTCTTCTGCTGTTTGCTCACAGATTTGTTTCTTTCGCTTTCTTTTTCTACGGGCCGTCGCGGGCACCATTTTGAAGCTTGCCAAGTGTTTGTTGCTTCCCATCAGAGTTCTATTAAAATTTTGCTGTTCACTCCCTCGGTCAGTGGGCGGGGGGACACCTTCCCTAGAAATTCGAACAGCGAGGGACAGGATTTCCTCACCTTTGCTGGGGGTATAGGGGCTCCTATATCCCCCATTGCATCCCAGGCCCTTTACTTCCAGGATTGCAGACGCCATTTTAAGCCACCACATGGCTGATAGTGGAATCTCTGCTTTCACTTTTTCTCTTGTTTCATCTTTATTTGTGCATAGAGGATTCATTGGCATTGATCAATTGCTATCTGTTTTCACACATACAGTGTTAAACACCTTCCAGATCCTGCCTGCCAGATTGCTCTAACTGTGTACTACAAACATTTGGGGTGTTTCTTACATTGCCTGTTCCTGCTGTCTGCATCTAGTGGACTGGCAATTGCTGTCCTAGCCGCCACTAAGTGAGACACGGGGGTCACCCATAATAATAATAATAATAAAATATCAATAATAAATAAATAAATTGTTTACAGTACAAAACACCAAGGGCACTGAACAATTGAAACGGGAGAGGGCAGCTCCCTTGGGTGGAGCATGGCTTATATCATGCTGTGTGACTCCACGCTTAACGGTGGGCCGGACTTCACAAACTCTCGTGCAGGCCTGTACCACCTAGGTGGGCCATAGCTTCATCTCCTGCAGACCAGGATAGCTTCAGAGATCTTCTGGAAAACTCCTGTTTTCTCCAGCATGATGACTGAAGAATCCACCAATGGGTTATTTCAGTCCTCCTGCCCAATCAGACCAATTTGTCAAGTTGTCACGCCTCCTCATTATCTGGGACTTTACAGTTTCATTTTGGTCTTTCGCCCATGAGGACGTGATATCTTGACTCTCTGTCGTTTGGAGCAGGTTTGACTAGATTTATAGACTCATTGGTGGATTCTCAGAATTAGGGGAACTAGTACAAATTAATTTTCCTTTCTGGGGGTTCTGATCCAATTTTTCCCTCCCTTCTGGGATAGAGTAGGACTCATCTTCAGGACTGGGGTGGGGGCGTCTCTTTCCTTTCCCTATTTCAGCATTTTGCTAAATTATTACAGGGACTTCTAATAGAAGTAGGAAGAGTTCCCCTTCATGGAGTTCTAGGGGGATGATTTCTAGCTTATCTCCCTTACTAGCTCACGTTTTGGGATTTGTCATCTGGGGGCTGCCATTTTGAAGCCTTGTGGCTTCTTCTATGACCAGTCAGGGATCTTACTAGCGGCCGCCATTTTGGATCTGCGGAGCACCCTTTTGACGACCATTACTTTAATACAGTAAATTTGAGGGACTTGCTAGAGCAAGCGACGGGGGGAAATCCTTTCTGGTGTTTTGTTTTTTGGCTTGCTTGTGGCTGCCGCTGAAGCGGAGGCAGCCTTGCAGGTGGCGACGAGCGTTTCTTTGCGCCTAACAGGTGTTAGGCTCGTCTTACAGCTCCGTTCCCTGAATTGCTGCAAAGCCTCGAATTTAGCCATTAATCTCCTCTCCTTCCTCCTCCATCCCCCTCCTTCCCTCACCAAACTTAGAACATCCACCATTTTGAGGACATTTTTCCTGAGGGAAACGCCCATTTCACACCCAGGCCAGGACGCCATTTTGTGGCAGTCAATTAGTGGAGTTTAACTGTGTTTACTAAATTTCACACATTGTTCTCACTGATATTAATTTGTCTTGAGCCTTGGTGTTTCAGAAATTATTTTTTACTATTGACATCAGTTACACAAGAAGGTGGAATCAGCAACAGCAACGGTCCTTCAGGCCAGGTCGCCCATTGCCTGTCTGCTACTCTGCATCTAGTGGCTGTCCCAAGATCCTGACCATCGCCACTATTGTGGGACACGTGTGATTTCACCTCTACCATTGCAGAGTGACAAGCACTTCTGCGCCAAGCGTGTGTTCAGGTTAGCCAGTGGGCCAACTCACGCCAGTCCACGTGAAGTCAGCTCCCCCTTTACAGAGGTCTCTGATGTCCCCTGCAGACTGAGTCAGTCCCAAAGTTATCTTTGGGTTGCATCTCGATGGAAATGGCAGAAACCACTGAGCCAACTCCTTTGGAAGCAGACATCACTCCTGTCCAAGCTGAGCCGGCACCTTCAGGTAAAGCAAAATCCAAATCTAAGCACGGCAGGAGGGTTGGCACAGCAAGCGACAGGCAGGCTGACCATACACACAGAGCTCTGGAGAAGCAATTCTCCCGAGCCCAACGCTTGTCTGCTGAAAGGGGCCTTACATTGTCAACCTCCACACCACCTGACACAGGAACGCCTCAACCGTCCACATCGAGAACTTGGTCGTCTGAGAACGTGCATCAACAGGTCTCGACTCAGGTAGGACCACCTCTGTTTGGGGAGGACCTTAATTTGCTCAGGCCGTCGACAGCACCACCTGCTGCGGGGTTACGGCCTCCGCTAGAGCAGTCTTTTTCCGACCAGCTCCAAGCGTGGATTTCACAGGCTGTGCTCCAAGCCATGGCGTCAACAGGTCACCAGCAGGCGTCTCCCATTCCAGAGCCGCCGCCTTCTTGTGCACCAACAACTGCCACACGACCTTCCCTGGATCGGTCAGGTATGGTTCCCCCATCCCATTCTCCCGACTCTGACTCTGATGTTTCAGATTATGAGGGAGGTAAGGATGGTTGGTCGGATTGTGAGGAACCCACTTACGAATCTCAACCTATGTCAGAGCTGTTCAATTCTTCGCTTTTTCCTGATTTGCTGTGCAGAGCCTGCGAGGCGAACAAGCTTTCCTCCCACTCAGTCCCAACCCCTCAACCTTCCTCTGATCAGATAACTAATCCCCTGTTTGCTGAGCCAATGGACAAACACCTCCAAATTCCCTGTCCCCCGTTATTCCTCAAAAATATTCAGGGACAGTGGGAGTCACTAGCTGCTCAACCAATTCAAGGCAGGGCTGAGTGCAAAATAGTAGACGTGGCAAAGACTTTAGTGGACTTATTAGAAGTTCCAAAGATAGATGAATTTCTGGCCCCATTATTTTCAACCGCCAGCCTCCTGGCAGATGTATCGGACGCCCTTAAGGCAGAAGATAAAAAATCTGAAATGGCCTTGTGCAAGGCACATTTGGCATCTGCCTGGGTGGTTAAGACAGCTATGGCCACTTCCTTCTTTGCAAGGATTTCTATCACCTGGCTTTGTCAGTTGCAGGACAGGATTCCACTGGAAGAAATCAGGATCCATCAGGATTTGACCAAGTTATTAGCCACATCTGAATATATGGCGGATGTCTCTCTGTATTCAGCCAAACACTCAGCCCGAGCAATGGTCTCCAGTGTAGTCGCTAGGAGGCTTCTGTGGCTAAAAAACTGGAGAGCCGAAAGTAAGCATAAGTGGTGCGCGGCCACGGCCCCCTTTACAGGCGGCAAGTAATTTGGAGAGGCCCTAACACCATATCTCATTGATAATAAACAGAAACAAAAAGTGATCTCTCACGTAGCAAGGAGAACTACCAGACAGTTCGTTCCTTACAATCACCGGCAGTCCTTTCGGACTGGGGCCGTGACAGAGTCTGCGCAACCATACCGACTGCCAACTCCTAAGGCTGAACGCTCCTTTGACAGGGCAGGTTATAGGGATAGAACCAGGTACCAGCTACAAACCAAACATTCCTTTCGTGGCAGAGGGGGTCGCCCCTTTCGTCACAGAAAATGACTCGGGGAGTTCCTCCCATTGGCAGCAGACTATCTCTCTTCATATGCCAATGGGAAAACACGACTACAGACTCCTGGGTTCTGCGCACTGTCAGAGAAAGCCTGTCCCTGGAGTTCAAGTCCACACCATTAGACCACTTCGTGTCTTGCCCAGCCATGAGAAACCATGTAAAAAGGGGACTCATGGAAAACGCCATCCAACAGCTACTCACCATCAAGGCAATAGAGGAAGTTCCCCCAAACCAGGCGGGACTGGGGTACTACTCCATCCTGTTTGTAGTCCCAAAGTCTTCTGGGGTATGGAGGGCGGTCCTCGATCTCAAGGGACTGAACCACCACCTTCAATACAAGAGGTTAAAAATGCAGACATTACATTCCATACTAACCAGTATCAGGCAGGGAGACCTATTGACCTCAATAGATCTAAAGGAGGCATACTTACACATTCCCATACTCCCGGATCATCGCAGGTACCTGCGATTCTGTTACCTCAACCACCATTTTCAATACAAAGCCCTTCCGTTGGCCTCTCCTCGGCCCCGAGGGTCTTTACCAAAATTCTGACAGTGTTGGCAGCTCACTTAAGGCTGGCCCCTGTACGGGTCATTCTGATCCAGTCCCTGTCAGTCCCAGCTGCCCAGACGGATCTGGCCCACACCATAAGGACCCTCCAGGAACACAGCTTCCTGATAAATTTCAGCAAGAGTCAGATGACTCCCTCTACCCGCCTGCTTCATCTAGGAGCAGTGATAGACACGGACTTGTGCCACATGTACTTGTCAGAGGACAGGTGCAGGAGCATCAGGGACCTGGTACGTAAGGTGAGCAGAGACAGGGCTGTGTCATTGGCCATACTTTTTCAACTCCTAGGCAAACTAATCTCTTGCATAGCTATAGTGCCGTGGGCCTTGGAAACATGCCCGGGATCTGCAGTGGTTCCTACTCCCATACCAGAGACAGCATACCGGCACATCCAACAGACTGGTCCGGGTTCCCCTTCAGGTTCATTTATCACTCGGCTGGTGGACTTCATCGGCCATTCACAAGGGGATACTGTTCAAGGAGCCCAGTCGGGTTCAGGTGACCATGGATGCAAGTCTCTTTGGTTGGGGGCACATCTCCAATCACAGATAGCTCAAGGTCGGTGGTCTCATGCAGACCTCAAACACGGCATAAACTGGTTAGAGCTCAGAGCAATACATCTTTCTCTCCTAGAGTACAGGTAATAGTCAGGGGACAGCATGTATTAGTCTGAACAGACAACGTGGCCACAAAGGCTCACGTGAATCGACAAGGAGGCACCCGGTCCAAATCCCTCATGACAGAGGCTCGAGCGTTGAGCTCCTGGGCAGAGAAACACCTGCTCTCTATCAGGGCCGAGCACATCTCGGGAGAGGCAAATCAACAGGCAGACTTCCTCAGCAGATCGACAGTGGATCATTCGGAGTGGAGGTTACATCCAGATATTTTCAGGGAGATATTGGACAGGTTTGGTCGTCCGATCATAGATCTGTTTGCCTCCCCGGAGAACGCTCAGCTGCCCAGGTTCTTCTCGGTTCCCTTCCCGGGGAGCAGATGGGATGGATGCGCTGCGCTGCAGGTGGCCACAAGGTCTGTTGTATGCCTTTCCCCCATTGCCTCTGCTTCCAGCAGTAATCAGGAAGATCCTGGAGGAGCAGGCAGAAGCGATCTTCATCGCTCTGTACTGGCCCAGGAGACCATGGTTCGCGGACCTGGTGAGTCTTTCATCCTCAGCCCAACAGCCAAATACGGTTGAGGCAGGGGGATCTTCTACATCCAGACCCCCAATGGCTTCAATTGACCGCCTGGTACTTGAACGCTGCACCCTAATTAGGGAATCTTATTCGGCAGAGGTAATTGATATGATCCAGGCGGCCAGAAGACCGGCAACAAACCGCATTTATGACCATATGTGGAAGAATTTCTGTCACTGGTGTGACACAAATCACGTAAGTCTATCTCAAGTGACTATTCCAAGGGTATTGGAATATTTAATGGAGGGCGTCAACAAAGGCCTGGCACCAAACACCTTGCGCAGGCAGTTAGCAGCTCTTTCCTTGGTACTCTCTTGGGACTTCTCAGAGTCTTTATCACAACATCCCGCCATCCGGACCTTCCTTAAGGGAGTCATGAATAGTAGACAGCCTGTAATTCATAGGTATTCCTCTTGGGACTTACCTCGAGTCCTTCAGGCTCTGACCTCATCTGCCTTTGAACCACTCAAAACGTGCTCATTGTGACACTTGTCGCTCAAAGTCTCCTTCCTGATTGCTATTACCTCGGCCAGGCGCATTTCAGAATTGGCTGCCTTGTCGGTTAGGAAGGATCTGTGCACGTGTCATGAGGGCAGGGTGGTCCTCAGGCTAGACCCTTCATTCATCCCTAAGGTTAATACGGTTTTCCATAGAGCACAGGAGGTCATCCTTCCAAATTTCTGCCCTCACCTGTCACATGAATTGGAACGACGTTGGCACACTCTGGATGTAAGGAGAGCATTACGTTGTTATATCAAGCGCACGGCACCCTTCCATAAATTGGAAGCCCTGTTTGTGTCATTCTCCAGCATGATGCATGTAGAATCCACCGGTGGGTAATCACAGCCTTCCTGCTCAGATAAGACTAAGTTAAAATTAGCCATGCCTCCCTCTGGGTGTGTCCTTCCAGTTTTTTTACTTAGTCTTCACTCAGTAGGACGCAAGATTTTAGGCTCCTCACTAGATTAGCTCAAATTACTTTAGAACTTAAAAATTTTAATTGGTTTTTTATTTGAATTATTCCAAATCGTAGTGGTATTAATTGGATTCAAATTGCAAAAATTTTGGAGGACTCCTTTAGCCTTCTGGCTCCACGAGTCTCTCAGGCTCCTTTTCGGGCCATTTCCAGGCCGATTGTAAACGAGGCTTTTGCCTCAGCCAGCTTATCAGCGGGATCGCTGATCAGGGAATCAGCTGGCTTGCGGAGGTGCGCGATCACTACGAGGCTCGAGCTACGGAGATTCTCTCTCCTCAAAGGCTGCCGTTTCACCGTTCTCTTGCTTCGATGCCACGAGGGCTGGAGGCAGGCTTTCTATCAATCACAGCTGAAGCTGCGCAATGAACCGCAAGTTTCATTTGGAGAAAGGGGGGGGGAGGAATTTAGAGAGTCTGCAGCTTTCCCTCCCAGTTTAGCTTGTAGAAGGGGATTCTTCTTCTTTGAGCCGGCAAATTATTAAACTTACAAGGCACGGCCGCCATTTTGACCGCATGCTTCGACTGCGGCCGCCATTTTGATTGTTGATTCAGGCACTGATGCCATTTTGTAAAGGCTTCGTGTTTTCCAGCAGTTCCCTTTGGGCCTGCACTTTACTAACTGGTATGCTGTAGCTGACCTTCTACAGGGGGGAGGCATTTTCCTTTACATTTGAAGGTCACTGAGTATAATTGTTATTGCTGTGATTCATTATTGCTTGTTATTGGTCAATTCTGCTCTGAAGATCAGGTATTAAGTCATTGCTAGTTGGTATATTGAGCGGGGAGGAATTTTGGTGTCTACCTGTTCATTTTAGTTTGTGGCGCGGTGTCACAGGCCTAGACAGGCAGTCTTAGTGAACTGTCTGGCTGATTTGCCATTGTTGTTGTTCAGAACAGTGGGTTGCATTCCCTCTCTGACAACCATATCTGCGTGCTTGGGCTCCCCCCACTGACGGATATTTCTTTTTGGCATATCCTGATTACAATGGCAGATAGTGACTCGCCCCAGGCAACACAAGTGACTGATGTTCCCCCCGCACAGGCACAATCAAAGCGCAGATCAGCTGATTCGGAAGCGGGGGGAAAGAAAAAGGCCAAGACTAAACATTTGGCACCCAGAGTGACTTCCAAAGCAGCCGAGCGAGAGGCCTCGAGGAGACATCAGGCGCTGGAGAGGGAATTCTCCAAAGCTCAAAGGCTCATGTCCAGTGAGGCTGAAGTGGTTCCCCCCGCTCCACTGAATGCTTCACCATTTGGGCCTACATATGCACTTTCACATGGTGCCCCTAGGCCATGATCTCCTCAGGGGGAAACCGGAAAGGTTGGTCCCCCCCGCTCATCCTCCCATTCTTCCTCCATGCAGCAGTCATGAGGACATGCAGGCTTCCACTGCGGCTGGGGCCAGTTTAGAGGACCAACAACAGGAGTGGTCAGATCAGTTTCATGATTTCATGCAGCAAGCATTTACTCAATTTATGTCTTCTTCTAGGAGTCAAAGACCTCTACTGCCTCCACCTCCTCCATCCATTCCTCCTTCACAAACGGGACGCGTTAATGTTCCCGATTTCTGAGACCTCTTCTCAATTAGGTGAGGAAGGGTCAGTGGACCAGGAGGTAGCCGATTTGCCTATGTCTGAGGATGAGGAGGCAGCACCAGAACAGCCACAATCCTCGGGTCTTTTTTACTCTTCCCTTTTCAGGTCTCTACTTATAAAGGTCGTTACTACTGTTAACCTTTCTTCGTCTCAGGACGATAAACCTTCCACCTCCACCAATCAGGAGTCTAATTTATTTATTTATTATTTATTTATTTGTTTCGATTTCTAGGCCGCCCTATTCCAAAAACTCAGGGCGGCTTACAACATAATCAGTAGCATATAGAAATCAAATACATTATAAAACCCCTAAATTAAAACCAATCATCCGAAACAAACTCACAACAAACATACACTGGCTGGGGCAAGGTGTCAACCGCCCCAGGCCTGCCGGCAAAGATGTGTCTTTAACAGTTTGCAAAAGGCGGAGAGGGTGGGGGCAATACGGACCTCTGTGGGGAGTTGATTCCAGAGGGCCGGGGCTGCAACAGAGAAGGCTCTTCCCCTAGGCCCCGCCAGGCGACACTGTCTGGCTGACGGGACCTGGAGAAGGCCAACCCTGTGGGTCCTAACCGGTCGCTGGGTTTCATGCGGCAGCAGACGGTCCCGCAAGTAACCTGGTCCGATGCCATGTAGGGCTTTATAGGTCATAACCAACACTTTGAATTGCGTTCGGAGACCAATTGGCAGCCAATGCAGCTCGCGGAGTGATGTTGAAATATGGGCATTTCTGGGTAAGCCCAATACAGCTCCCGCGGCTGCATTCTGCATTACCTGAAGTCTCCAAACGTTTTTGAAAGGTATCCCCATGTAGAGAGCATTGCAGTAGTCGAGCCTCGAGGTGATAAGGGCATGAGTGACTGTGAGAAGAGACTCCCGGTCCAAATAGGGCCGCAGCTGGTGCACCAGGCGAACCTGGGCAAATGTCCTCCTCGCCACAGCCGAAAGATGATGTTCCAAATTTAGCTGTGGATCGAGGAGGACACCCAAGTTGTGGACCTTCTCTGAGGGGGTAAAAACCCCCCGCCCAGGATGATGGATGGACAGGTTGAATTGTCTTTGGGAGGCAAAACCCACAGCCACTCCATCTTGTCAGGGTTGAGTTTGAGCTTGTTAGCACCCATCCAAACCCTAACAGCCTCCAGACATCAGCACATCACTTCCGCTGCTTCACTGAAGTGACACGGGGTGGAGATGTAAAGCTGGGTATCATCAGCATATTGATGATATCTCACCCCGTGTCGGCGGATGATCTCACCCAGCAGTTTCATGTAAATATTAAACAGCAGAGGGGAGAGGACCGATCCCTGAGGGACCCCACAAGGGAGGAACCTAGGGGTCGACCTCTGACCCCCTGCCAACACCGACTGCGACCGACCAGTGAGGTAGGAGCTGAACCACTGCAAAACAGCGCCCCCAACTCCCAACCCTTCCAGCCGGCGCAGAAGGATACCATGGTCAATGGTATCAAAAGCCGGTGAGAGGTCAAGTAGCACCAGGATAGTGGAATGTCCCCTATCCCGGGCCCGCCAGAGATCATCCGTCAGTGTGACCAAAGCAGTTTCCATGGAGTAGCCGAGCCTGAATCCTGACTGCTGAGGGCCCAGATAATCGGCCTTATCCAAGGACCGTTGGAGCTGGAGTGACACCACCTTCTCAACAACCTTACCTATAAAGGGAAGATTGGAGACAGGACGGTAGTTGTTTAACACAGCTGGGTCCAGGGAAGGCTTCTTGAGGAGGGGGCGCACAATTGCCTCCTTGCAGGGAGCCAGAAAGGACCCCTCCCTCAAAGAAGCATTGACAATCTCTTGAACCCAGCCCCACGTCACCTCCCTGCTGGCCGAAACCAGCCAGGAGGGGCACGGGTCCAATAAACAGGTGGCGGAACTCACAGCTCCAATGGCCTTGTCCACTTCATCAGGTGCTATCAGGTCAAACTCCTCCCACACAACAGGATCAAGACGAGTCCCTGTCATCTCGACTGACTCATTGTCAGCCGACACTGCATTCCAATTGGAGTCAAGGTCCATCCGAATCTGGGCGATTTTATCTGCGAAAAACTTATTAAAATCCTCAGCACTACCCTGCAAGGGTGCATCAACCCCCCCTTGATTACGGAGGGAGCGAGTCACCCTAAACAGGGCGGCTGGGTGGGATTCCGCAGATGCAATCAAGGCGGAATGATACACACATCTTGCCGCCTTGAGCGCCACCTGATAAGTCTTGATATAAGATCTTAATAGTGTTTGGTCAGATACAGATTTACTTTTCCTCCATTGCTTCTCTAGGCGTCTCTTCTGGCGCTTCATCCCCCTGAGTTCCTCAGTAAACCAAGGAGATCTCCTGGGTCTGCTACCACAGAGAGGTCGCAGCGGCACAATCCGGTCAAGAGCCCCCTTTGCAGCCATATTCCAGGCCGTAACCAGGGACTCTGTCGAACTGTGAATGAGAGAATCCGGTATTTCCCCAAGCATCCTCTGAAAACTCTCTGGGTCCATCAGACGTCTGGGGCGGAACCACCTAATCGGTTCCGCCTCCCTGCAGGGGAGGATTGGAGCCTTAAAAACAAGCCGTAGCAGAAAATGATCTGACCATGACATAGGCAAGATATCTAAGCCCCTTAAATTCAGATCATTGCTCAACTGTTCTGAGAGGAATACCATGTCAGGAGTATGTCCCCTCTCATGGGTCGGACCCTGAACTACTTGAGTCAGGTTCATGTTGCCATGGTGGCCATGAACTCCTGCACCAACCCAGAGGATTCGCCGAGCGACGGAAGATTCAAGTCCCCCAAGACAACAAGCCTGGGGAACTCAACCGCCAGCCCAGCAACCACCTCAAGTAGCGCAGGCAGGGCTGTTGACACGCAGCTGGGAGGCAGGTACGCAAGCAACAAGCCCACCTGTACCCTTAGGTCCAACTTCACAAGGAGCGACTCACAACCCGCAATCTCAGAAACAGCGAGCCTGCGTAGGCTAAACGTCTTCTTGGCTATAATAGCCACTCCTCCCCCCCTTCCCTGGGGTCATGGCTGATGCCATACCTGAAACCTGGCTGGGCACATCTCAGAGAGAGGAACTCCTCCCTCCGGGCCCAGCCAGGTCTCGGTCACACATGCGAGGTCGGCCTCCTCATCCAGGAGAAGATCATGGATGAGGGGAGCTTTATTTACAACCGACCTGGCATTGAGCAGCAACAGCCTGAGCCCAGGGTCCGAATTTCGCCCATTACCAGTACTTCGGGCTGAACTCACAGGGTCGGAGCAAGGGATCGCTTTTAGACAGTGAGCTCTTGTTCCCCGGGAATGGCCTACCCTATGGCTCCCGCCATATCTGCCTCTCCCCAGCAAGACCGGTATACTTTGGCCCTCTATCACCCCAGAGCCAGCGTCCTCCTCCGCCTCTGCCGCACCAGGCGGGCTAACCAGTTCATCCCATTCATTCCACTCAACCACAGCTCCATCCATATCATTAATTTATCCCACCCACAAAAAACCGCCCTTTAAACTAGACAAATTAAAACAATAAGCTAACCATCCATTCAACCCGATTCATTCCACAAACATTCAACCCCCCCCCACATCATTCAACATCTAATGAATCAATGTAAAATAGTATTAAACAGGTTAGCTATTTAAAATTTGGATAAACAACAGTTAAAAAACAACTCAAGAACATAATAACAAAAACAGGCATGCCAGATGTTAATCCTGCTGCAATGATTATAGCTATGCCTGTATTTACATGGAAACATTCAACTGGCTCCTTGAAGCACCTGATATCCAGCATGCTAATAATTTCCCCATGAGAAGCATAGAGTCTTCTAGAACGAGTGGGAGAAAATATAACGCCAGTGACATCATCTGCTTTTTGAAGCCATACTAATCCCCTGTTTGCGGACAAGGTTGTGGAGGAAAACCAGATTCCTTGTCCGTATGTATTTCGGGCTACGGTGGAAAAGCAGTGGTCATCCCTGGCCACTTTTCCTCCCCCCAATAGCACTGAAAGAAAATTATTTAATGACTCTTCCTCTCTTGCCTCTCTCTTCGAGGTTCCATCCACTAACCTCCTTATTTTCAACATCTGCTATTCCAGGAGATATGGCGGAGGCTCTGAAGGCAGAGGATAAGAAGCTCTGCGCCGAGCTCACCAGGCTTCGGCATGGGCCATTAAGGCTGCTACCTCAGCTTCCTTTTTTGTGAGAACTTCAATCATGTGGCTCCGTGAACTTCAGGCTCTCGTTCCTCCTGACCAGGTTCGCACACATCAAACACTGGGTAAGTTAGTGGCAGCATCAGAATACATGGCAGATGCATCACTTCATTCAGCCAGGTATTCCGCCAAGTCCATTGCAGCCAATGTTGCCTTTCGAAGGTTACTGTGGCTCAAACAATGGTGGATGGATTTAAAATCCAAGTGGCGTCTGTCGACAGCCAAATACAGTGGCACACATTTATTTGGTCCAATCCTTGAACCACATGTCATTGAGGGCAAGGACAAGCGTAAGGTCCTGGCACACCCCTCTAAAAGGTTGGATAGACGACCGCAACAGGATTTCCATAGACAGGCCTTCCGTCCCAGCAGTTCCTGGGAATGGAGGCAGTTCTTTCGGTCTGGGCAGTCCTGCGATTGGCTCAGAGGCTCACGATCTTTTTTCCCTAGACATGATCGCCAACAGGACCGCCAGACCTTGGGAGCCAGGGGCCAATACCAGTCTAAGCATCCCTTTCGGGGCTCAGGGAGCCGCCCCTTCAGGCGGTCTAAGTGATGCCAGGGACAAGTCTCCCATAGGCGGATGGTTGGGGCTATTCAGCGACATTTGGGAGGCCACCACCACCGACGCTTGGGTCAGAGAGACCATAAAACAGGGTCTCACCTTAGAATTCATCTCAAATCCCCCGGACCGCTTCATACGGTGTCCAGTTTCAAGAAATCAGTTAAAGGAAACATTGGTAGCCACGGCTATCTCTCATCTGTTAGAAATCAGGGCAATAGAACAGGTACCGAAGGAACAGGAGGGACAGGGGTTTTACTCCATCCTATTTGTGGTACCCAAAGCATCAGGAGGTTGGAGGGCGATACTGGATCTAAAAGGTCTAAATCGCTTCATAAAATACAAAAGGTTCAAAATGCAGTCCCTAAGATCCATTCTAGCCAGCATCAGGAAAGGAGATTTTCTAGCCTCCATAGATCTGACAGAGGCTTACTTACACATTCCAATCCCTCCAGAACACCGCAAATTCCTCCAGTTCTGTTACGCGCACCGGCATTACCAGTACAGGGTTCTTCCCTTTGGTCTCTCATCAGCTCCAAGGGTCTTCACGAAGGTCCTGGCTGTATTAGCGGCCTATCTCAGGGTGATTCCGGTGCGCGTACAATGTCATCTGGACGACATTCTGGTCCTGTCCAGCTCTTTCAGGTCGGCTCAGTCGGACCTGGAAGTGACAATCAACACCCTACAAATTCACGGGTTTCTGTAAATTTCAAGAAGAGTCACACCACCCCCACAAGGCGCCTCCTCCATCTGGGGGCCATAATAGATTCGGACCTTTGCAAGGTCTACCTTTCACAGGAGCACCGGACAAGCATCCGGAAGCTCGTACATCAGGTTCAGAGAGAGAGGTTAATTCCACTGGTTCAGCTGTCTCAACTGCTGGGGAAGATGGTCTCTTGCCTGGGGATAGTTCCACGGGCCAGACTTCATTCCAGACACCTACAATGGTTCCTTCTTCCCTTCCACAAACAGAACCTCAGTTCATCCACAAAGAAGATGAGAGTCCCTCATCACACTCTATCCTCTCTCCTATGGTGGGCTTCTTCCGCGATGACCAAAGGGACCCTCTTCAAGGAGCCCCCCAGGCTCGTTCTGACCACAGACGCCAGTCTGTTCAGTTGGGGCACACATTTACAGACTCATCTGGCACAGGGTCAGTGGTCTCGAGTAGAGTTAACTCACAACATCAATTGGCTGGAACTCAGGGCCATACACTTTCGCACTCCGTCAGTTTTCCTTGGTAGTGAAAGGGCAACATGTTCTCATTCTGATGGACAGCATAGCCGCAAAGGCTCATGTCAACAAACAGGGAGGGACCCGGTCTTGGTCACTCATGTTGGAGGCCCTAGCTCTGGGTCTGTGGGCAGAGTCCAATCTGGGTTCCCTCAAGGCAGAACACATATCAGGGGTGGCGAATCAGCAAGCAGACTCCCTGAGCAGGGTCATGGTCGATCACTCGGAGTGGAGGCTGGACCCGGAACTGTTCAGGGAGAGCTCAATGAAATTCGGTCATCCTCAACTGGATCTCTTTGCTTCTCCACAAAACTCGCATTTTCCCAGGTTTTTCACCAGGTTTCCTTCGCGGGGAGCAGAAGGGACAGATGCTTTTCGATGCAAGTGGCCGGAGGGCCTGCTTTACGCCTTCCCTCCCCTTCCCTTGATTCTGGCAACTAATTGCAAGTTGCTACAGGAAAAGGCAGAGATAGTATTAGTTGCTCCACACTGGCCACAGCGTCCGTGGTTTGCCGACCTTGTGGATCTATCACTCTCGCCACCGTGGAAGATTCCCCCGGACTGAGTAGCTCTCAGCCAGGGGAATCTTCGACATCCGGACCCTCGGTGGTTCCAGTTAGCCGTTTGGCACTTGAGTGGGAAGGTTTAACCAGACAACACTTTTCATCAGGGGTGATTTCATTGATCCAGGCTTCTAGGCGCCCATTGACCAATACGATTTACAATGCCACATGGAGGAATTTCTGTACGTGGTGCTCTAAATAACATCTCAATCCACTTTCGGTCACTATACCTAATATATTAGATTATATTTTGGAAAGATTGAATAAGGGATTATCACCCAACACCATCCGTGGACAGGTTGCGACCTTATCAATGGTTCTGACTTGCAATAACACATTTCCCTTGGCACAACATCCAGCAGTCAGCGCGTTTCTGAAAGGGGCGGTCAATGACAGACCACCACCCATACATCGTTATCCATCTTGGGACCTACCTAAGGTCTTACAAGCTCTGACTTCCTCACCATTTGAGCCACTCAGGTCTTGCTCTCTTCAGTTTCTTTCCTTTAAGGTGGCATTCTTGATAGCTATTACATCTGCTAGGCGGATTTCTGAATTGGTAGCACTCTCAGTGCGGAGTGATTTATGTATCTTTTTTGAGGATAGGGTAGTCCTTCGTTTGGACCCTTCATTCAATCCAAAGGTCAATACTTGGTTCCACAGGTCTCAGGACCTGGTTCTTCCAAATTTTTGTCCTAACCCGTCTCATTGATTGGAGAGAAATTGGCGTAAGTTAGATGTGCACAGGGCCCTGCGTATTTATATTAAGAGGACCTCAGTTTTCCGTAAATCGGAAGCTTTGTTCGTGTCTGTTCAACCTTCGGCCATGGGCTAGAAGGTCTCCTCGTCGACCATAGGTAGATGGATCAGAGCATGTATTGCTCGTGCTTATACTTCTCAATCTCTTCCAGTTCCTACTCGCATCACTGCTCGTTCCACACGTAGCGCAGCAACATTGGCAGCCTGGTCCACCCAGGCATCAGTAGAAGAGATCTGTAGGGCACTGACTTGGTCTTCCCCTTCCTCCTTTGTAAGGCACTATAAGATTGATCAGTTTGCAGCATCAGATGCCGTGTTTGGTAGGCGGGTTCTGCAGCAGGTAGTGTCTTCTCAGGGACCACAAGCCTAGACTTTTCCCTCCCGGTGGAGACATGAGCGGCTTTGGTATGTCCCACCAGTGGATTCTACATGCATCATGCTGGAGAAGGGGCGTTGTCTTACCTGAACGCCTTTTCTCAGCATGATGATGTAGAATCCACACCCTCCCTTCAGAGCAGTCTAGGCCAATGGCAGGTTTCTTGGAGCCAGTGCATTAGACTTCGTCATGGATGCTTTGCCTCGTCAAAAACTGGAAGGACACACCCAGAGGGAGGCGTGGCTAATTTTGACTTAGTCTTATCTGAGCAGGAAGGCTGTGATTACCTACTGGTGGATTCTACATCATCATGCTGAGAAAAGGCGTTCAGGTAAGACAACACCCCTTCCAGCCTTCCAAATGGGTCAAAAGACATTGGCTTCCACTATAGGCAGGTGGATCAGGGCTTGTATCTCATGCACTTACGTTTCTCTTGCCTTACCAGTTCCTCCTCATGTGACGGCTCATTCCACCCACAGTGCCACTACAACTGCGGCGTGGGCTACCCAGGCGTCCATCGAGGACATTTGCAGGGCGGCGAAGTGGTCTTCGCCATCACCGTTTATTAAGCATTATCGTTTAGACATATTTGCGTCGGCTGAGGCAGCTTTTGGTAGGTGTATTTTGCAACAAGTGGTCACACCATCTGGGGGTCGGCACCAACTGACTCCCACCCTTAGGGACTCTGGAGGCTTTGGTACATCCCATTGGTGGATTCTTAGTCATCATGCTGGAGAAGAAGCATTGGCTTACCTGAACGCCTTTTCTCAGCATGATGATGAAGAATCCACGCCCTCCCCTTTTATGTGTCAGTCAGGTCCGGGTGGGGTACTTGTTATGTTGGTCTCTTTTAATACCTGCTTGAGAGTCATCACGTTGACCTGTTGTCATTGGCTACGCCCTCGATGAAACTGGAAAGCCCCAGATAATGAGGAGGCGTGACAACTTGACAAATTGGTCTGATTGGGCAGGAGGACTGAAATAACCCATTGGTGGATTCTTCATCATCATGCTGAGAAAAGGCGTTCAGGTAAGCCAACGCTCCTTTTATTCAAAATGGCGGATAACACTGTTCCACAAGCTTCTACTTCCAGTGGAAATAAGAAACGCAAGTCGCCCAACCAAGAAGCGGCCGCAAAGGTCAAGGCCAAGACTAAATGGGCCTCTAAGACGGCTGAAAAGCAGGCAGGTAGGGCATTGGAAAAACAATTTTCCAAGGCCCAACAGCATGCAGCGGAGGCCCAACCTGCCTCTACTCCCCCCCTTACATCTATGACAGGGGGCCCACGGCCCTCACCCTTGGCACGGGCTTGGTCCCCTGAGCAGGCTCTAGGAGAGGGTCCCTTACTTGGATTCAACCGGGATCACCTTTCTCTTTTTGAATAGGATCTGAGGATGCAGGTTAAAGATCCAGTTCTGGCCACCAAAATCATTTCTCCTTCAGTGGCTGGTGGAGCTCCAGGGAGTTTCTCTATTACGGGTCCTCAGATCCCGTCAGCGTCTTTCACTCCTACAGCAACGGGGCTCTGGTCCCTGGAGCAACCTCCATTTATGGTTCAGCTCCAGGCCATGATTGCGCAGGTGGTGGCTCAAGCCATGGCTGCTTCTGCGAGGGCCATACCGATCCCGGGACCATCAAACCTCCCTCCGTCTACGGGGACTGCACGGCCCAGGGATTACGAGTTCCCAGATCCGGCCTCACCATCACAATCTGGTGGCAGCGAGGTATCTGAATATTCTGAGCAGGTCCTCGAAGAGGGACTGTGGTCAGATGACGAGGACACCCCCTTGGAGGCCACTCCCCTGGTAGGTGTGTTCAATCCTTTTTCTTTCCCTTCGCTCTTGTGAAAGGCCTGCGTCATCGGAAAGGTTGAACCGGTAAAACCCCAAGCGCCCGATCAAGATTCTGGCCAGAGTTCTGATCTGTTGTTTTCGGAACCAGTCACAAAGAGCCAGCAGATACCTTGCCCTCGCATATTCTTAAAATCCATTCAGGATCAATGGGATTCTCCTGGTACCTTCTTGGCCCTTGGGGGAATAGACCGCAAACTTTTAGATACGGTCTCTACCCTCAATGATGTACTGGAGGTCCTGGGAGTAGATGAGTCTCTTTCTCCCATTTTGTTGGACTCTAAGATCCTGGGGGATATGTCCGAGGCTCTGAAGGCCGAGGACAAAAAATCCGAAGTTTCTTTCTGCAGAACGCACCAGGCCTCAGCGTGGGTGATAAGAGCTTCCACATCAAACTCCTTTTTCGCCAGGATTTATTTATTATTTATTTATTTATTTTATTAAATTTCTATACCGCCCCTCTCCCGAAGGACTCGGGGCGGTGTACAGCCTAAACTTTAAAAAACATATAAATATACAAAATTTAAAATAATTAAAAATAAATTAAATCATTTGGCCAAAATCCTAAAACCCAAAACATACAAAATTTAAAATCTTAAAAAAATACTCAGAAGCTTCTATGCCAGGCCGGCCTGTCGGAAAAGGAATGTTTTTAGTTCCCGACGGAAGGTGCGTAAATCTGTTATTATACGGAGTTCGGGGGGGAGCTCGTTCCATAACGTGGGAGCTCCCACAGAGAAGGCTCTCCCCCTGGGGGTCGCCAGCCGGCACTGTCTGGCCGACGGCTCCCTGAGGAGGCCCTCTCTGTGGGAGCGTACCGGACGGCGGGAGGTATTTGCTGGCAGTAGACGGTCCTGTAAGTATCCGGGTCCGATGCCATGGAGCGCTTTAAAAGTGGTCACTAACACCTTGAACCGCACCCGAAAGACCACCGGCAACCAGTGCAACTCACGCAGGAGCGGTGTTACGTGGGAGCGCCACGACGCTCCCATCACTACCCGCGCGGCTGCATTCTGGGCAAGTTGGAGCTTCCGGATGCACCTCAAGGGGAGCCCCATGTAGAGAGCATTACAGTAGTCCAGCCTGGAGGTCACGAGGGCATGAGTGACTGTGCATAGCGAGTCCCGGTCTAGGAAGGGACGCAACTGGCGCACCAGGCGAACCTGGTGGAACATCCTCCCGGCCACGGCCGTCAGATGGTCCTCTAAGGACAGCCGTGAGTCCAGGAGGATTCCCAAGTTGCGAACCCTTCCTGTGGGAGCCACTGTTTCGCCCCCAATACACAGCGATGGAATCAGCTGGCTGTACCGGGATGACGGTAACCACAGCCACTCGGTCTTGGAGGGGTTGAGCTTGAGTCCGTTTCTCCCCATCCATACCCGCACGGCCTCCAGGCACTGGGTCAGCACGGCAAGGGCATCGTTGGGGTGGTTTGGCGTGGACCACTGATGTGGCTTCGCAAACTTCAGTCCAGGATCTCCCCAGACGATGTAAGAGTACACCAGGATGTCACAAAATTACAGGCAGCACTAGAATACATGGCGGATGTGTCTTTGTAATCAGCTAGATTCTTGGCCCGTGCCATAGCCTGTAACGTAGCAGCGCGTAGGTTATTTTGGCTCAAGAACTGGCATGCTGACACCAGGCACAAATGGAGGGTGGCGGCTGCCCCGTATCAGAGCAGTTGTCTCTTTGGGGAGGCCCTCACCCCTTATCTGGTAGAAAATGGAAAAGAAGAGAGTACTCTATCATCTTTCCAAAAGGATTGGCAGGCATTTTAATCCGTATAACTGGCACCCTTCCTTTCAGGCAGGTTCAGATCAGGCTTCGGGGAGCATATCTCAGCCCTTTCCAGCAGGGCCGGACCATTCCTCGGACCGGTCCAGCTACAGAGACAGGCCAAAACCTCAATTTCAGAACAAGCGACCATCAAACAAAACATCAACTGGCTAGAACTTCGCTCCTTCTGCAAAATGATTGCAGGTTGCCACGTCTTGGTCCTGATGGACAATGTGGCGGCAAAGGCCCATGTAAACAGATAGGGCGGAACTCGATCTCGGGCCCTGATGTCCAAGGCTTGGCTACTGGGATCATGCGTGGAGCAGAATCTTCTTCCCTGAAGGCGGAGCACATTTCAGGGGAGGCGAATCAGCAGGCGGATTACCTGAATTGCTCCACGGTAAATCATTCAGAGTGGCACCTCCATCCCCGCCTCTTTCGGGAGATCACGCATCAGTTCGGTCTACCCATGGTCGACCTCTTCGCTTCTCCAGCGAACACCCAACTTCCCTGGTTTCTCTCTTGGTTTCCCTCTCAAGGGGTGGAAGGGGCAGATGCCCTCCGCAGT
This sequence comes from Bothrops alternatus, assembly GCA_034064705.1. Taxonomy (NCBI): domain Eukaryota; kingdom Metazoa; phylum Chordata; class Lepidosauria; order Squamata; family Viperidae; genus Bothrops; species Bothrops alternatus. The sequence continues at coordinate 2,430,371 of JARGCV010000223.1, forward strand.
TCTTGGCCGGAGGGACTACTGTATGCTTTCCCACCTTTCCCGCTGATTCCGGCCATCATCAGAAAGCTGTTGCAGGAGCAAGCAGAGCTGATATTTGTGGCCCCTCACTGGCCGAGGCAACCATGGTTCGTGGATCTCGTGAACCTCACTGTAGCTCCTCCATGGAGAATTCCTCCAGAGCAGATAATCTTGACACAAGGAGCCATACGACATCCAGACCCGCAGTGGTTCCAATTAGCCACCTGGCATCTGAACGCCAGTTCCTGACACGGGGATCTTACTCCCCCAGGGTAATATCAATGATTCAGGCTTCGAGACAGCCGGTGACAAATAGGATTTATGATGCCACCTGGAGAAACTTCTGCCACTGGTGTGACAGTTTGCCAATTTCTTCTGTCACTGTTCCGAGGATACTAGAGTATCTTATGGACAGTGTGGATATGGGCTTAGCACCCAGCACTATCTGCAGGCATGTGGTGGCACTCTCCATGGTGTTCACCTGTGCCGATCCTTTATCAAGGGGGTTGCAAACAGAAAGCCTCCTGTGGTCCATCGTTATTCCACCTGGGAGTTACCCCGGGTTTTACGGGCTCTTACAGGATCCCCATTCGAACCCATCAGATCTTGTGATCTTCGTTTCTTGTCTCATAAGGTGGCCTTCTTGGTTGCAATCACATTGGCAAGGCGTGTGTCGGAACTGGCAGCTCTTTCTGTTAGGGAGGACTTGTGTACCTTTCACTATGATAGGGTGGTGCTCCGATTGGACCCCTTGTTCATCCCCAAAGTAAACACGCTGTTTCATCGAGCACAGGAGATCGTGTTGCCGGACTTTTGTCCAAAACCCTCACATGTCCTGGAGCAGCGGTGGCATTCTCTGGATGTGTGCAGGGCACTGCGATATTACCTTGAGAGGACTGCTTCCTTTTGTAAGTCTGAGGCCCTTTTTGTCTCCTTTCATACGGGGTCCAAAGGTCAGAAGGTTTCTTCTACTATTGCCTGGTGGATTAAGGCCTGCATTACAGAGGCATACCAGGTTTGTTCCTTGCCAGTTCCAGGTCATCTGATGGCTCATTCCACACGCAGTGCTTCCATATCTGCTGCGTGGCAAACTAAGCTTCTATAGTTGACATCTGTAGGGTGGCGACGTGGTCATTGCCTTCCCCTTTCATCCGTCATTATAAGCTCAACAAATTTGCTTCTGCAGAGGCCTCCTTCGGCCGCCGGTCTTACAACAGGTGGTCCATTCCAGTGTCGACACTTGACCGGTCTGCGTCCCCCCGTGGGGTCATATGGCTTTGGTATGTCCCATGCGTGGATTCTACATTCCTTCCATGCTAGAGTAGGGGCGTTGTCTTACCTGAATGCCTTTTCTCAGCATGAGGAATGTAGAATCCACCCCCTCCCTTTAAATTTTGCAGTCAGATCAGTGTCAGCAGTCCGGGAGCCAACACATCACACAATCATTGGCTTTGCCCTTTTCGAAATTGGGGCATGATCTGGCCCAGTGGGGCGTGGCAACTTTGATTCTTTGGTCTGATTGGGCTAGAGGACTTCTAATACCCATGTGTGGATTCTACATTTCTCATGCTGAGAAAAGGTGTTCAGGTAAGACAACGCCCCTTCTTCAGCTGACACAATTCTGTAGACCTCTCTAGACACTTTTCTCAGGGAAGGCAAAACACATTGTGACATAAGCAATAAACATATTACATATAGTACTTTATACTCTGTATTTATTATTTATTATTATATTATTTATTATTATTTACCTAGTGGGGAAAAATTACATATATGAAAGCAACAGATCATGCTACTCAGTTTTAATTAAAGTTTGCAGATGGACTAGTCTGGAATTCTGCCACATTGATTGATTGATTGAAGTTTGAGTAATATCCTACTTTCCTCCAGAAGCTCAAAACAGCATTGCCTAACCCTAACAACCCTGTGGGGTAGGTAGAACTGTATGGTTCAATGGCATCTTGTGATCATTGTGGCAGAAGGTAGACTTGTACTGGTCCCTTATCCTAGTCTAATACCCTAGGCAATCAAATTTCTTCTGCAGATGTGAAGGCTTACTTAAGAGACACCATTGAAGCCCTGGAGTAGCTCTGTCCATTAAAAAGCCATATTCTTCAGCAGTGCATCAGAATTTGAGAAGTAATAATATAAACAACAATAATCATAATAATATCTATTATCACATCATTCAAGCATGCAAATGCTTAGCTACAATCTTCAAAAGAAAATTGATGTATAAGAGAATATTTTTCTTCTTCAAAGATGGGAAAACTCAATCCCAAGGTATTATTTAAAATAATCTGAAATTTTGGAATTAGGATAGAAGAAAACTGAAGTTTGGATTGGCTAAAGTGGGGATTTTGTAATCTAAATCTAATGATAAATCTTGTAATATCTTTATAAAAATGGTTGCCATTACGAATAACGTGGATGATATCAAAGAAGCCAGAAAGTAACTCCTAATGCTATATTCTACCAAGTTCTATCCTGAAATTGCACAGTAGCTTATTTGAGGAACTATGCAATTTCCAAAGGATATAAGACTGGATCTAAATGGTGGCATGCCAAGTGCCATGACAAAATATCCTCTCCCTACTTTCCTCGCTACACATGCCAGGCCACTTAGGCCATCTCATTGTCTTTAAACATCAAAAGCATCACAACTATTAGGTTTCAAGAATTCTGTACTTGGACTTTATGCCACCAGATTTCCAGTAACCTGACAGACACCACTGAGTGGAATCTCATCTAATACTTTAATACTACTATTAGTATCTCTCTAATACTACTATTTTAGCTACCATGGATGTTGAGGCAATTTACATCAGCATCTCCCAGAACTTCAAGCCATCAGGAACACCAACAATGATGTCAATACAGCAGCAGTTGTATGAGTTTGTTGTCAACTATGTTATCTTTGGAAATAACGTATCAGCTACTGGCACATTCATAGCTGCACAATATGCCAATGTCTTGTAAAGCAGCACAGCAATGCAGAGATAGCCTTGAAGAAAATATGAGGCAACTTAGGCAAGCATGAACTTAGCCCAGCAAACAGGAAGACAGGAGAAAGAAATCAAGAATGCCCCACTTTGACTTCTTTGCTAGAAGAGAGAGGGAGGATAAATGAGATCAGATCTTCAAGATTCTGTCATAGCTTGTATGAATAAAATAGCATTTTAATATTCCCTTTGTATCTGTTTTCTGACCTGGTCTATTTCAAAGGGTTGGTATATTTTCAAGGCTGGTCTGGAAAAATGCTTTCTCAACACTTATCCCTAAGCTCCTCCTTTACTTGAGATTTATTTGAGGATATTTTCATCAAATGAAAGCATAGAAATGAATTACTCTTCAGATTCTATCAAGAGCTCAACCACTTCCCCCATATTTCTTGAAAAAATATTTGTTGAAAAAGTGTTGAAAAAATATTTCCTAAAAAAATATAAGTTGAAAACAATAGTGCAGGATGGAAAGGAAAGAAACTAAGGTCAAGAAAGCAAATTATTTAGAAAATCAGTATGATATTGCAGATTCATACAATGAGCATTACTTAAGTAATGCTTATACTTTAAGAGGATATATGGAATATATTATTAAATGCAATACAGGAAAGATGAAAAACAATTTATTAATAAATGAATTTCAGGGAAGATAAACATGGAACAATATGACTTATCGGGATTTATTATTATATTATTATTATATATTATATTATTTCCTGCTATTTTGAAGTGGGAAATTTCAGAAGACTAGTTTTGGCCCGTGTTTCTCAACCTTGGTAATTTTAAGATGCAGGTTCTGTAACTTCCAGAATTTCCCAGCCAGCATGATAACTGGGTAATTTTGGAATTGGTCCACACATCTTAAAGTTGCCAAAGTTGAGAAACATTGGTATAGGCTGCAAAATAAAAAGTAAAATAAATAAATTTAACAATTAAAAAAATGTACAACAAATATTTTCAACAGTTTTGCTTCCTAAATTGTTTTTGTGATTATGATAGACCCCTTCAAACTGAACACAAATATAATTTCAGAATGATTGTACTACATAGAAATCTTAAGAAATATGAAATAATAAGAGTCGTGGTGGCACAGTGGTTAGAATGCAGTATTGCAGGCTAATTCTGCTAACTGCCAGTGGTTCGGCAATTCATTTCTCACCGGCTCAAGGTTGACCCATCCTTCCGAGGTCGGTAAAATGAGAACCCAGATCAGGGGTAGGCAACCCAAAACACTCAAAGAGCCACTTGGACACATTTTCCACCGAAAACAAAACAATGGGAGCCACAAAACGCTTTTGATATCTAAAATGAAGATAACACTGCATATATCTTTTTTTACCTTTAACATGTATGTATGTATGTATGTATGTATGTGTGTGTGTGTGTTTGTGTGTATATATATATATATAAAATAAAGGTAAAAAAGGATATATGCAGTGTTATCTTCATTTTAGATGTCAAAAGGGTCTCTCTCTGTCTCTCTCTTTTCTCTCTTTCTCTTCTCTTTCTCTTTCCTCTTTCTCTCTTTCCTCTTTCTCTCTCTTCTCTTTCTCTTTCCTCTCTTTCTCTTCTCTTTCTCTTTCTCTTCCCTCTCTTTCTCTTTCCTCTTTCTCTTTCTTTCCTCTTTCTTTCCTCTCTTTCCTCTCTCTTTCTCTTCTTTCTCTTTCCTCTTTCTCTCTTTCCTCTAACTTTCTCTCTCTCTTTCCTCTCTCTTTCTCTGTCTCTTTCCTCTTTCCTCTTTCCTCTCTTTCCTCTCATTCTCTTCTCTTTCTCTTTCCTCTAACTCTGTCACTCTCTTTCTCTTTCCTCTATCTTTCTCTCTCTCTTTCCTCTTTCTTTCTCTGTTGCTCTCTTTCCTTTCTCTTTTTCCTCTTTCTCTTCTCATTCTTTCCTCTTTCTCTTTCCTCTAACTTTCTCTCTCTTTCTCTCTCTCTTTTCTCTTTTCTCTTTCCTCTTTCTCTTTCTCTTTCTCTTTCCTTTCTCTTCTCTTTCTCTTTCCTCTAACTTTCTCTCTTTCCTTTCTTTCTCTCTTTCCTCTCTCTTTCTCTCTTTCTCTCTCTCTCTCTCTCTCCAGGTGAGGAGAGAGAGAAAGAGAACAAAAGGCAGACGACGCCGAACGGGCGGGGAGGGGGTGCAGGACGGGAGGCAGCAGCTCCGGTGGTGGTGGTGGCCACTGCAGCATTATCGGGGGTCCCTGTCACCCCCGGGTGGGCCGCTGCCCCCACCGCAACCTCAGCTGAACAGGCAGGGAGGGGGAGCAGGACGGGAGGCAGTGGCTCCAGCAGCAGCCACTGCAGCATCGGCGGGGTTCCCGCCACCGCCCCCAGCCTGGTCGCTGCCCCGCCGCATCCTCAGCCACTTCACCATAGCAAGAGGAGGGTGCCATGGCCGGGTGCACCATGGGTGGCTGCGCCGGCAATGAGGACTGCCACCATGGGGACAAGGGGGGTCCCGACTGCCTCCGCCCTCGCAGCCCTAGGTCTGCTTCTGCTGCAGCACCGAGGGCAGCGGCTCAGCAGCTCCCCAAAATTGGCCAAGGAAGGCGTCACCAATGGGGCCAAGGTGGGGCCTGGCAGCAGAGAGCCCACAGCAGCCAGGCAACAGCAGGAAGATGGTGAAGGAGCGCAGCTGCCCGGTTGCCGCCGCCTCTCCGGCCTCACTCAGCTGGAGAGACACGTGGTCGGCTTGGCTTCCCAGGAAGCAATGCCCCCGCCGGCTGCTGCCCTAGCCATGACTGCCGTCCGGCCCAGCCCAAGGAGACATGTGGCCTGCTCGGCTTCCCGGGGAGCGATGCCGCCGGCCCAGCCATGACTGCTACCCGGCCCAGCCCAGGGAGACATGTGGCCGGCCCAGCCATGACTGCCGCCCGACCCGGTGAGACATGTGGCCATCTCAGCTTCCCGGGGTGCAACGCCCCTGCCGGCTGCCACCCCAGCCATGACTGCCGCCCGGCCTGGCCTGGGGAGATGTGCCTGGCTCGGCTTCCTGGGATGTGATGCCCCCGCTGGCCGCTGCCCCAGCCATGACTACCAGCCAGCCCGGGGAGACATGTGGCTGGTTCAGCTGCCCAGGGAGCTGCCCGGGGACGGCCCAGGAAGTGATGCCCCAGCTGAGACTGCCGCCTGGAACAAGTAAGCTGGGGAGGCGTGCCACCTGCCCCACAGTTGCTTTGTGGCAGTGCTTTATGGACTCAGAGCCCCCTCCCTCCCCCTGTCACTGACCCTCTGTTTCCGACTCTGCTGCTACTTGGCCAACATTCGTGCCGGCTGGGCATTGGAGGGGCTGCTCTCCCTCGGTGCTGCGGTTTGCGAGAGGGCTGGCCCTCTCAGCGGATGCTCGGGCAGGCCACTCCCAGCGGTGATCTTGGGGCTTCCCTGCATGGCTTCCCAGCCACGTACGCCTCAGACGGGGCCAGCCCAGGAAAGAGACTTCGTGGCCGCCCTTCTCCCAGGGGGTGGGGCACCCGGGCGAAGGGCCAATCAGGAGCCCTGCGAGGGCGCAAGTCCACATGAGAGAAAGAGAGAGGAAGTGCAAGTGCCTCTCTATCTCCTTGTCTCTCTCTGCAAATGGTGGAGGAGGCTCCAGAGCCACGGGATGGCTCAAAGAGCCGCATGCAGCTCCGGAGCCACAGGTTGCCGACCTGTGACCCAGATTGTTGGCAGCAATATGCTGACTCTATAAACCGCTTAGGGCTGTAAAGCACTGTGAAGTGGTATATAAGTAAGTGTTATTGCAAAATGCTATTGCTATAAAGTTAACTTTTAATGACTATAATGTATTTAATTGCATAATGTTTCCAACATGCTGCATGAGTTCAACAGGACTAAAAGTGTTTTGCTGCTGATTTTCATTTGTATTGATTGTCCAATACATTTCGCTGCAATGTCCAACAATAGTTGGCTTGTACTAATGGATTTCAGTTGCCCTGATACCATTTTTTCCATTGTGGCAATATCTTGGTGAAACTTTTACCATGTTTGTCACTGACTGCACTTAGATTTTCAAGAAAGAAGTCCAAGTCTGAATGCAGAAAATAGATCTTCAGTGTCAGGTTGCCCTTCATGGTCCTGTATGCTATAAGAATTTTGTCAACCAGCTGAATAGTTTGATGCTCTGTAGCTGCTAAGAAAATTCTCAACAAGATCCTTGAATACTTTCCAGGTGATTTTCTGTGGCCCAGTAGCAGATCTTCAAATCATTTGTCATATCTGATCTGTGGACCAACAAAAATACCTTCCTTAATCTTGGCATTCTTGGAAACATCTGTCTCAAATAATTAAAAACCTCATTTTCCTTTTCATTGCTTTTTAAAAAAAATTCATAAGTTTTAGCTTTATGTGAAGCAGAGGCAAAAACATCTTTGCTGGATCAATATCTTTATTGTCATTGTGTAACTGCTGGTGATCTTCTACCGTTGCTCCATAGAGAGCATTCTAGCCTTTTACATTTATATGTAGTTTGCTTGCTAAATAAAATTAAATAAATCCTTTATTGTCAAAGTACAACATGTGTACAATGAGATTGGCTGAGCCTCCCTTCGTGCACCCTCCCATCACAACTCACAATGACAACACACAATCTTATTGCATCATGTGAACTTATTGCACAATGCACCGGTCCCGCAAGTATATCATACATAGAGTTATTTTCCATTCAGGAGTCTGATAGCCTATGGGTAGAAACTGTTCTTCAGCCTGTTGGTGCGGCTGGCTATGCTTCTATATCTCCTACCCGATGGTAGGAGAGTAAAGAAGTGCTGACCAAGATGTGAGTTGTCCCTGAGGATTTTCCTCACTCTTCTAAGGCAGCGAGCCGTAACGATGGTGTCTAGTGGTATCAGGGGACAGTCCACGATGTTTTGAGCTATGCTCACCACTCTCTGTAGTGTCTTTCTATCCGTGGCTGTCAAGCCAGCATACCACACCATAATGCAATGTGAGAGGACGCTTTCTATGGTGGACCGGTAAAAGAAGGTCATCATCCTTCTGCACAGTAGCAGATAGCAAAGCACTCCAAAGGGTCATCACCATTGCCCAGAGGATTATTGGCTGCCCTTTCCTCCCCCCCCCAATGAACTGTACAGTTCCTGTACTGTACAGTTAGGAAAGTTCAAAATATTTTTAAAGACTCATCTCACCCCAGACATTCTTTTTTTGAACTATTGCCATCTGGCAGATGGTACAGGATAATGAAAACAAAGACAAATAGGCTGAAAAATAGTTTTTATCCCAGAGCTTTAACCATATTAAATACCACAGTATAATGCAACATTAAAGTGCAATATTAGGGGCAACACAATGGTGAATAGAATCTGAAGGGTGTGTGTATATAATGTATATTCTTATTTGTAGTTTTTATTTGTGTACTGTGGACAGCACTTAATTTTGTTGTGAGTTACAGAATGACAATAAATATATTCTATTCAAGTGGCTCATGTGCCACTTTTTTTATTTTGTGGAACCAAATTCTTTTGTAGTGGCTATTTCTTTTTAATATAATGCAGTTCACTTGTACAGTTGTCCTATCTGCATAGGACTTGGTGTACTCGATGTATCCGAGCTGCATTCCAGGCAGCAGAATCACTACTTTTAGATCTCCACAGATATTCCAGTTGTACTTGGTGTATTCCATATTTTCTTGTTTCTTTCATGTATGCAGCATAGCTAATGGGTACCAAAGAGGGTACATTGTCATTGTGTAAAAACAGAAGGTATCTATAAAATGATATGCGATGTGTTAAATTGCAGGTTATTTTTGTGATTAGCACCCAAACATCTATAAGATATAGAGAAAAATTCCATTTCTGTTTCCAGCTAATCTAACCAAAAGATTGTGCATTCCTGCTTTAACAGTATAAAAAAAGCAAGCAATAAGGCAAAGACCCAAAGAGTAAAAATGTCTGCTATAAAAACTAAAAGTCAAGCATAAGAAAATTGAAAAGAGGAGGAAAGTAGTTAATATCTTAACGATCAGATACTATTATATAAAAGTCTGGTGAAGAGCTACATAATTACAGAATGTCATTCTGATTTGGTCTTTCAAAAGAGTGTTTCTGAAAAGATCTTTAATACAGTTTAATAAAATGGACCGGTCACTCTCTAAATGGTAAAGGTTTTGACTGTTGGTTCAATTTCTTTCCATATCCTTTGTGTACATTGGTAACAGTGCAGTGTGAAAAGGATAAGAACTGACATCCACAACCTCTTCTAAAATCCCAGTTTCAATATTCATTTCAGATGTTTTCTATGGTGCAGTATGGGTAAAGGAAAATGTAGTTCAGTATAAAGTCTAATTGTACAGAAAGCTACAATAGGAGGCAAAGGAGGGATGGACTTCTTCAATCCTGATCAATTAATTCTTCAACCCTAATAACCTAATGCTGGTGAGTTTAAATTTTGTTGTTGTTGTTTAGAGCCTTCCAATATTTCTTCAAGCTTTGATTTCAAATAGCATACATTAACTTCCAAGTGCTGGATATGAATGCTGGAAGAGCCATGGTGGCACAGTGGTTAGAACGCAGTATTTCAGGCTAATTCTGCCAACTGCCAGGAGTTCAGTTCTCACCATGCTCAAGGTTGGCTCAGCCTTCCATCCTTCCGAAGTTGTTAAAATGAGGACTCAGATTGTTGGGGGCAATAAGCTGACTCTGTAAACCATTTAGGGCTGTAAAGCACTATGAAGTGGTATATAAGTCTTATTGCTGTTGCTATAAGGATACAGTGGGAAGGGAGAGGCTAAAGAGACAGATTCCTGCATTAGAGCTGAAAATATTTTGGAACTTTTTGAGACATTATCTGGAAAAAAATTGAGATATTAGAGCCAATCAAATGATAATGTAGATTTTAACAGATTACATACTATGTTTGATCTGTTAAGAAACAGGAAATAAATCATGTTGTTAAATGGCAAATACAATTTTCTCCTATGTTGCATCATTAATATTTTTTGCCATAAGGGGGAGCAACTGTCATTCATATGTGGATTTCAGGGAGTTTTTCTTTTGAAGTACTACTTTTAAAGAAATATTAACTGATAATTCATGTCCATTGTTGAATTCTTTTTGCATCTAAATAAATTCAATCAAAATGTCATTCCTCTGGTCATTGATCCATGAAAGCCTTAACCCACAAAAATACTTTCAAGAATGTATATGATGGAGAATGATAGCATGAGTGCCTGCCCTTCACCTGTGGGGTTGAATGTGATAGGTATTTGCTTCTCAACAGGGTCCAAACCTGAATGTGTTCTAAGAAATATGTCACGAATGGATGGGCCTTTGCAGGCTCTCTGTTTGAAGGGAGCATCTGTGTATATAGACACAGTATGAATTTATCAGCAAGGGGTAGTATGTAGCAGATCTTGTCTGTAGAAGGGGTTTCGATAGGAGGCCCTATATTGAATTAAAAAAATAAAAATAGAAGATAATGAATTTACAGTTACAAATCAAGGAAGAAAAATGATATTTCATGGAATAAAATATACCTACATAGTATGAGTAGAGTATCTCAAAGGAAGCTAACATGGCATTCATTTTTCCAATATCTGGCAGTTCATAAAACAAACAATTTATACACAAAAAGGTTTCTGACTTGAACTTCATATATACTTTCTAAAGTAATGCTTTATGCAAACTTAAGCAGCTAAATACTCCTGCTAGAAATACTAGGTATTTTTTTTTCTACTACAATCCAATATCAAAGTTACCATGACTGTAGTAACAGATAATAGTATTAAACAATTTCAGAATCATTATTTCTGTTTTAAGACAACAGAAGAGTCATGAAGATATCTGACCAATCTATGTTGGATAAGGTGGCATATCATCTTTTAAAGAGAGTTATAATTAGACTTATAAAATATTTTTAGTTTAGTATATTCCAACTAATTAATAGAAAAGTTATACTACCTGTACATGTAATGCAGGACCTGCAGTGATATGGATTCCAAGGGGAAAAGATGATTCAGTGTGTACAAGGGTGTGTGCTCTGCACCTGTGAACAATTTCTTAAAGTTGCTGTATCTTTTCCTTGGCATATTTGATTTAAGTAGGTGTTGGCAGGTGTATAGTATTCACCCACTCACCCACTGAATCATCTCCCCTTGAGGTTCCAGGTCACCTCAACTGATCTCAGAAGCTAGTGGGTATTTGCAAGCCTAGGAATTCCAGAGCTATTAGGCTCAATGAGGAAGCTGAAAAAATTCTTAGAAAAAGAACATTGCGTGGATGCAGCTACGAGAAGTCAAGCATAACTTAAGGGCATCTTTTTTTAAAATGTACATTCAAAACTAATAATTTAAACAAGGCTGGTGGAAGGGACCCCTTAAACAAAACCAAAAATTGAGCTTTGTCACTAGGAAATATTTATCTTTGATCCTTTGTCAACCCCACCCCCAAAAGCAAATAAAAGAGCCTTAAATTCAAATACTGGCAAACAGGACCTATCAACAAACAGATCAGGTATGGATTTCTCTTTCCAGTGGTTATGTAACTCTAGTTTTCAAGCCTCAATTCTCAGAATTGTTGGCATCTTCGAAATGCAATTGAGATATGATATAAACCAAGAAAAACACTTTTATTGGATATATATATATTCAAAATTTTGAATTTATACTGTTCAACGGTCTCAGCTGTTCAGATTAACTCCAATTAACACCATTGGAGTGAGTGAAGATGCAAAGATCCTGACCAACTTAGGAACTACCATTAGAAAGATAGGTGGGAAGGCTCGAAGTGATGACAGAGAGGGAGGAGCATCCGGAATGCAACAGCTGAGACCGTTGGTGCAGTCTAGGAGCCATGTGCAAGCATTGGCTAATCCTATCTAAGACACCTTATTAACTGGCTCTTTTAACCCTGACGATGTTGGAAGTTCCCAACGAAAGGTAGGTTATATTAAAGTCATTCTTTTTAATCTCCTGGTGATAGTAAATTATTTACTTCGTACTATATATATATAGTACGGGGAGATTTGGGCGACTTCGAGTGCCGAAAAAAGTCAGTTGGCTTCTAACTTGGCACCGCCCTCGGCTCGGGGGAAGCGGCTGCCTCTACAGGCCGACGGGAGGAAAAAGGCGTTCCCTCCTCCCCATCGCTGCCGGGCAGGACAGATGTGGCGGAGGTAGCCCAGGAAAACCTGGTGGATGACTCAACGGCGTGCATTGTTTGCCACTCCACACACGCTCCGCGCTCTGGGAAAACTTCGCCCACTCTTTCTATTCCTCGCGTGGCCAGCTGAGAAGTTTCAGTAGCACAGTACAGGATCCACCATCTGACCAGGACCTATGAAAAACTCGACCCTCCAATCCATACATGAAGCAAACTGACACCCACCATGAAGATGAGGCACGACCACGAACCCGAAGCCAAACAGCTATGCAGTTCACCATCTCTAATCCCCCCCACACCGATGATGAGGCACGACCACAGACCAGGAGCCAGACCACAGCTGCATCATTGGCCACTTTGAACCCCTCCAGCACAACAAAGCCCCTACCCAAACAGAACACTCCCCCAGCCAATCAGAACACAGCCAACCCCCCAGCCAATCAGAGCACAGCCAAGCCCCTAACCAATCAGAACACACCTCCACCCAATCAGAACATAGTCAAGCTCCCAGCCAATCAGTTCAAATCCCCACTGGCAGTTAAAAGGAAGAAACAGCTACGACCACACAAGTCTACAAGAAATCCAATGGCTCCCTAGGACACACCATCTACCAGAAGAAAACACACACAAACCGCTATCTGCACGCACTCTCACACCACCACCCAGCACAGATCAACTCCGTAGCCATGACACTCATCTCCAGAAGCAAATGCCTAGCTGACGAACAACACCTAAAAACCGAACTACACACTCTCACTAATGTACTAACATCCAACGGATTCCCAAGAAATAAGATTTCCAACTTAATCCAAAAAGAAACTCCCACTAAAATCCAAGACAGAGAACAAGAAAACGGCAAAGCCCTCCTCCCATACATAAAAGGCACCACAGACAAGATCAGCAAAATCCTTCACAAACATAACATCAAGACAGCATTCTGCACAAACAGAAAAATATCCACCATCCTAAGAAACCCTAAAGACAAAATTGAGTTAGAAAATCAAGGAGTATATGAAATCCCATGTACTGCTTGCCCCAATACATACATTGGACAAACCAACAGAAGAATAAGTGCACGCATTGAAGAACACAAAAACTCAGTCAAAAAAGAGGAACCAACTTCTTCCCTGATCCAACACCTTAAAGCCACAGGACATAAAATTGATTTCAAAAAGACCAGAACTATTGCCAAAACTGAACACTTTAATAACAGAATAATCAGAGAAGCCATCGAGATAGAAAAACGCCCTCACAGCATGAACAAACGAGATGATACCTCCCGCCTACCAGCCATTTGGAAACCTGCCCTTATTGACAGACGAGTCCATAGTACGGGGAATGACACCAGACCTACACTCACAAAAACCACACAAGATGTCACCACCACACATCCAGGCAAAAAGCAAACCCAAACCCACACTCATGAGGAGGCACGACCACAAACCAGAAGCCAGACCACAGCTGCATCATTAGCCACCTTAAACGAAACAAACTGACACCCACCATGAAGATGATGGCCGTGCCTCATCGGTGTGGGTTTGGATTTGCTTTTTGGTGGATGTGTGGTGGGGACATAGTGTGTGGTTTTCATGAGTGTGGGTCTGGTGTCATTCTTTGTGTTAGGGACTTGTAGATGGTACATGTATACTGCTCAAAAAAATAAAGGGAACACAAACATATAGGATCCTATACGTTTGTGTTCCCTTTTTTTGTGAGCAATGCACACACACACACACACACACACACACACACACACACATAGTATAAAATAAATAATTTACGACCACCAGGAGATTCCAAACAGGACAATGCTTTAATATAGAGAACACCAAGATAGGAGGTGAGGGCACAAATGCTAGATTGCATGATATTCGGATATGTATTACGCATATGGGAAAGGGAAAGAGGAGGGTGAATACAGAGCAGGGAGAGACCATCGACCCACAACTGAAGGGGGTGGGAGGAATTACCTGGAGCCCCAATGGGACATATGATAGCACAAAGGAAAAACCAAATACCCCCCCCCAACAGCCGAAGTAGAGGGAAAGGTGGTATGAGAGTAAACATCATTGGAGGGAAGGAAGATGTAAAGATCTTGACAAACTTAGGAACTAACGTTGGAAGAATAGGTGAGAAGGTTCGAGGGAATGATAGAGGAGCAATCAATGCAGACGTGAAAGAAACATCCAGAATGCAAATTAACCGGCTAGGACTGGTGACGCAGTCTAGGAGCCGGTGCAGGCGTTACCTAACCCTATTTAAGGTATCCTTGTCAACTGGCTTTTAACCCTGACGATGTTGGAAGTTCCCAATGAAAGCTCGGTTTTATTAAAGCATTTTCCTGTTTGGAATCTCCTGGTGGTCGTAAATTATTTATTTTATACTATGAATATGCCCAGGAGTCACATTTTTACAGATATCATTAATCATTATGATAGATCAGTATTGCTCATGGCCAGAAGATGGGAGAAACTAACGCACCGCATATGAAGCGCCATAAGAGACGTCTAGAGAAGCGATGGAGACAAAGTAAGTCTGGATCTGACCGAACCAGATTGAGCTTATTTATTAAAGCCTATCTGAAGGCGATTAAGGTGGCAAGATCTTTGTATCTTTCTGCTTTGATCGCGTCTGCGGAATCTTGTCTGGCCGCCCTGTTTAGGGTGACCCGATCCCGCATTAACCTAAGGGGTCTGGGGCCTCCCTTGCAGGGTAGTGCCGAGGACTTTAATAACTGTTTCACAGACAAAGTGGCTCAGATCCGGGCTGACCTAGACTCCAATTGTATAGCAGAGTCGACTGATAATGATTCAGTTGAGGGGACGGGTATGTTCTTGTCCGGTCATCTGAGGAGAGTTTGAGGCTGTTACGCCTGAGGAAGTGGACAGGGCCATTGGATCTGTATGTTCTGCCACCTGTTTGTTGGACCCGTGTCCCTCCTGGCTGGTTTGGGCCAGTAGGGAGGTGACACGTACCTGGATCCAGGAGATTGTCAACGCTTCTTTGAGGGAGGGGTCCTTTCTGGCTCCCTTAAAGGAGGCACTTGTGTGCCCCCTCCTCAAGAAGCCTTCCCTGGATCCAGTAATTCTGACCAACTATCGTCCGGTCTCCAACCTTCCCTTTGTGGGGAAGGTTGTCGAGAAGGTGGTGGCGCATCAGCTCCAGCGGTCTCTGGAGAAAGCCGATTATCTGGGCCCTCTGCAGTCGGGGTTCAGGCCCGACTACAGCACTGAAACTGCTTTGGTCGCTCTGATGGATGATCTCTGGCGAGCCCGGGATAGTGGCCAGTCCTCTGTCCTGGTGCTTCTTGACCTCTCAGCAGCATTCGATACCATTGACCATGGTATCCTTCTGCGCCAGCTGGAGGGATTGGGAGTGGGGGACACCGTATTGCGGTGGTTCTCCTCCTATCTCTCCGGTCGGTCGCAGTCGGTGTTTGTGGGGGGTCAGAGGTCCACCTCTAGGTTACTCCCATGTGGGGTGCCTCAGGGGTTGGTTCTCTCCCCCTACTTTTTAACATTTACATGAAGCCACTGGGTGAGATCATCCACTGCTATGGAGTGAGATACCATCAGTACGCTGATGATACTCAGCTGTACATATCCACTCCTGGCCATATCAGTGAAGCAGTTGAGGTGATGTGCCGGTGTCTGGAGGCTGTGAGGGTTTGGATGGGTGTTAACAGATTAAGGCTCAACCCCGATAAGACAGAGTGGCTGTGGGTGATGCCTCCCAAGGACACTTCTATCTGTCCCTCGATTACCCTGGGGGGTGAATCTATAAACCCCTCAGAGAAGGTTCGCAACTTGGGAGTCCTCCTCGATCCACGGCTGACATTGGATCATCATTTGTCGGCAGTGGCGAGGAGGGCATTTGCCCAGGTTCGCCTGGTGCACCAGTTGCGTCCTTCCTTGGATCGGGAGTCTCTCCTTACAGTCACACATGCCCTGGTCACCTCGAGGATCGACTACTGCAACACTCTCTACATGGGGCTACCCTTGAAGAGTGTTCGGAGACTACAACTAGTGCAAAATGCAGCTGCGCGAGCAGTTGTGGGCCTTCCTCATTGTGCCCACATTTCATCAACTCTCCGCATGCTGCATTGGTTGCCCATTGGTCTCCGAGCCCAATTCAAGGTGTTGGTTATTACCTATAAAGCCCTTCATGGCATGGGACCAGGATACTTACGGGACCGCCTTCTGCCACATACTTCTCTATGACCGGTGAGAGCGCACAGGGTCGGCCTCCTCTGGGTCCCGTCAGCGAAACAATGTCATCTGGCGGGCCCTAGGGGGAGGGCTTTCTCTGTTGTGGCGCCCACCCTCTGGAACCAACTGCCTCCTGAAGTCCGCGTTTCCCCGACTCTCCCGGCCTTCCGAAAGAATTTAAAAACCTACCTCTGCCGGCAGGCCTGGGGATGATTGTTGATTGTGGTGTGACTGATGAGTATGTATGGGGTTTTATTTTTAATGTTTTTTTGTTTGGATTTAGTCGAAATTGTTTTATATATATGTTGAGCCACTCTGAGTCCTCGGAGAGGAGCGGCATATAAATCCGAATAAAATAAAATAAAATAAAATCTCGGCTTGTTACCGCAAAATGGTGTTCTTGCATACCTCCATTTGAGAGAACTTGCCACCCACTTGCTAGGTTCTATGGGCTGCCAAAAATCCACAAGGAGGGCATTCCTCTTTGCCCCATTGTTTCATTTAGAAGTACACCTACCTCGGGGTTAGCGAAGTGGCTTCATAGCCGTATATGCCACCTTGTGAATGATAGTCTCACTATGGTCAAGTCGGCAGAGGAGTTCCTGAGTAGGATTAAGACCCTCAGGGTGGAGGATGACGAGATGATGGTATCGTTTGATGTTACCTCACTTTTCATCTCCATCCCCTAGAACTTAGCCATCTCTGTCCTGAGAGACCAGTTAACTAACAAGAAGGGGGGTCACCACCAGGACTCCCTGCAGATGGAAGACCTTGTGAGACTCATGGAGGTATGCCTAACAACCTATTTCACCTTTCAGGGTACCATATTCGAACAGGTCAAAGGGACACCCATCTCTAGCATCATAGCAGAGGCAGTGCTCCAACAATTAGAGCATAAGGCGATGACCTTATACCAGGCCAAGTTTTGGGCTCGGTACGTGGATGACACGTTTGCTGTTGTTAAAAGACAACATGTAGCCATGGGAATACTGAACTCAATTTGCCCTGATTAAGATTCACAGTGGAGGAAGAGAAACAAGGCTCTTTAGCCTTCTTGGATGTGTTGATCCATCGCCATCCAGATGGGTCATTACACACACAAGTATACCGTAAGCCCATCCACACGGACAGAATCCTCCACTACAGGAGTAATCATCCAGTATCCCATAAGGTCAGCTGCATTAAAGTGTTATTTAAGCGCGTTGACTCCCACTGCAGCATGGTTGAGTTTAAGAAAAAGGAAAAGAAACATCTCTTCCGCATTTGCCAACAGAATGGGTATCCATCCAAGTTTGTAAAACGATATGGCATAACATCTAGACCCCGAGGCAATCAACAGAGAGATGAGCCACTACAGCAAAAGACATGCATCTCACTATCTTATATCAACAATGTCTCGGAAGCGACAGCCAGATTGTTGGCCCCCCATAATATAGAGGTGGCTCACAAACCAAATCAAACGCTATGCTCTAAAGTCATGCGCCCAAAGGACCCACTTTCCGTCATGGAAAAATCGGTGGTAGTTTACAAAATTGACTGTAAGAACTGTCAAAGCAACTATGTGGGTGAAACAGCTAAACGGCTAAAAACTCGTTTACATGAGCACAAGTTGGCCATAAAAAGGGGTGAACAACACTCCCAAGTATGGACGCACATGGCACAGTACGGCCATTGTTTTGACTTTGACAATATACAGGTTGTATCTAGCGATGCCACAAAAGGGGGCCGGCTATTAAAAGAAGCCTGGTTCTCAGATAAAAACTCTATTAACCGCCATATAGATCTCTGCCCAACACAACAGGCACTGAGGAAATGGAGTGTGAATCAACACCCTACTCGCCATAAACAACTCGTCTGATGTTTGCAAAACTGAGGAGGTACTGTGACATCTAATTCCCACAGGCACCTCTCTGGCACTTTGCCAATGTCAGATCCTTTTCGACGAACAGCCGAGGAGCCCGCTTTGTTAACAGTCAGGGAGTGAATATGTGTGTCAAGTGGTTTGCAGATGGCTCTGGGTTGAGCTGAAACAAGCAAAAGAAAGAATGATTTCTTCCTCCCATATTTGGGTTTACAGGGTGCAATCTAAAAAATAACCACTTGACACACATATTCACTCCCTGACTGTTAACAAAGCGGGAGAGAGCCTGTGGCTTGAGACTAAAGCTTCTGCCTAGCATGCAGACTGCCCAGGTTCGAATCCCGGAAAGGGTGAGTTCTGACTGAAGAGAGTTAAATAACTCGAAATAGCTATCTCAGAAATCCCTTATTTCTTTGTTAACAATTTTAAAAACATATACATATATATATATATATACATACATATATATACATACATATATACATACATACATACATACATACATACATACATATATATATAGCTCATGTCTCTCCATCTTACCTCAAAAGGTATTTTGTATTGGTTTCCTGCAAGTAGCTTGATGTTGTGCTTTGGGATCCTCTGAATAGTAAAATTCCAGCTACGATATAGACATCCAGATACTTTCTTTTAATGGATAGATAGCAGATTTTCTAAAATCCTTTAAAAGCCACACGTTGGCACATGTAAATATTATCACTTTTGATTCTTAGACTTTTCTGTTACATCCAATCTGAACATTCCATTTCCATGTTGTGTCTAATATCCACACCTTGTAATATACTGATAAAAGAGGAATGTTGAATTCTAACACTTATCAGCAGATTCTATTATTATTTTCTCTCCTAAGGCACCTGTATATTACCTACTGACAATGACGGCACATTTCTTCCTCTGGAAATAAAACTTTCTTCAGCCTAAATTTCTTAATGTCTAAATTTCAACATCAAAAATGGAGTGTGATTAATATCAGAGTTTAGAATGTCATAATAAAACAAATGTTATTTCTGAGCAAGTCCATGAAACCGTGCATATATAAGCCAAATTGTTATATTAAAGTTTGTTCAAAA
Source organism: Bothrops alternatus (assembly GCA_034064705.1). Lineage (NCBI taxonomy): Eukaryota > Metazoa > Chordata > Lepidosauria > Squamata > Viperidae > Bothrops > Bothrops alternatus. Next base: position 2,449,657 of record JARGCV010000223.1, read on the forward strand.
TGTTACCACTCAGAGAAACTTAATAGTTTAGAATAATTGTTTTATTATAGGTACCATCCTGTAACCAGGAATTCAGATCCATAGCTTAAAGGATATTCTACTCAAAGAGGCCATTCAATGAAGTTATTTTTTTCAGTGGCCAGGTAGAAGGGTGCAGAAGTGTGACCACAGGTCTACCAACGTAACTATGTATGGATATTTTAGCCCTAAGTGTGTGTAAGTAAAAACTTATGTAAAACTTTCATATACTGGCTGTTTTTCTATCACACACTAAGTCTAATTATTTGGCTAATAAGCACATGCAAATTGCCACTAGATTCCCCCTGCTCTCATCCCCTTCGAACACAGCTCTGAAAGCAAAAACTTAGTTTACTACATTTTTCAAACTAAGAACTACCATGATTTTATATTTATAGAAACTGGAACCTATAACAAGAATACAGTGGGGAGGAAAATTGTACAGGCTTTCAAATTGACAGAAGGAATCTTCCCTTCTTTTTCCTTATATATTCCCCACACAATCTCACCTGCAACAGTGTGTTAGTTCTGTGCATAGTGTCTTGCACTGATTAGCAATTGAGTATGTGATATTTTATGGTTAAATGATCATTTTCTTCAGGAAAATACAGCAAATTAGAAAGATCCCCTGCCACGACTATAACAAGTATGTTAAAAAGTAAAATAAAGAAACTATAGGGGAAATTCCACTGGCATCTTTTCACCTTCCTCCTCACTCTTCCTGTGAAACCTTCGTTTCACCTGAATGAATGGCACAAATTAAGGAAAATGGTTTGGATCAACATTAGATTTAACCCAATTAACAAGTACTATTATCTACTTTGTCTGTTTAACTTAGACGTTTTTTTGTAATACTAACTGCATGGGGCAAACTCTCAGAGTTTTGTTGCTAGGGCAAAACCCACTATGTTCATTTGTCCTGGTGATTCAGATACAGGTAATCCCAGAGTTACAAGAGTTCACACGCTCGTTCAAAGTTACATGATGAGCGCCCTCTGGTGCTTACGAGCAAGTCCCAAAGTTATGAATATTGCAGCACCATGGCAGTCGTTTGCCCTTACGAGCAACCGCAGTGGCCCTGTAACATTCACCCTGGTGAATGTACCTGTACCAACAGAGCTCTACAAAATTTATGTCACCAAGAAATATACATTAGAAGACTGTTCAGGTGAATTTTTTCATGTTTCTTTGAAACATTGCTAAAATATCAAAATAATTAGGTCAGAATAGAATTTCTTTCTAAAAATTAAATTTTTGTTCAATGCCACATAAATGGGTACTGAAGGAACATATCTTAGGACATATACCATGAAAGGAATCCTCAAAGTAATCCATTTTATTTTTAAAATACATCATTAATCTTGTAAGTACTTGAGTCAGTTTTGGGCTAAAAAGAAAACATATTGTCCAGATAATTTTATCTTTATTTATTTCACATATCTATGACACTTTGCTGGAATATTTAATAATAATCATTTTACTTTTTCATAATTCTACATGATCTACTCTTTTACAATAATGTTAGGCTGCATTTTTATAGGTAAGTGTACATGCACATTATATATCACATGGATCCTTAAGATGAATTTATCTATATATTTTCACCATTTTATTGCAACAGGTAACACACACACAAGTACACAGAAATAGTCATCTCAGATCATAATCCACACGGAAAGGTCCTGCTGCCTTCTAATGAAATCTGGCCTCAGGCAGCCAAAGAGAGCAAGAACAGCGGAGCTCTTTGGCTGCTCTGTCTGGATTTCCCTGCTGTTCCTTTTATGGATGACAGAGTTCTGCCTGGCTCTCGGCTTATTTTGCCCTTAAATTAATTTGCCATATCGGGTCTAGTAGAGGACATTATCCTACTGCAAGTGCTGAATGATATCCCAGCTCATCTACCACACGGGACAGGATGGGCATCAAGCTGTTTCTATTTTAGGCTTCTTGGTGGAAACTGAGTCAGATGAAAGTCAACTAGCAGATTATGGAGAGAAGGATATTATGATGTAACCTTAGAAAGAGGGTAAAATATAAATGTAATTATAACTGCTGTTCAGAAGATTGAAGATTACTACTTTTTCCCTTTTCCCGCTTTTTCTTTCTTTTTCTGTACATTATTTCCTTTTCACTTTCTTACTACTTTTCCCTGTTCTTTTTCTCTTCAGTTTAGAATCTGCATTGTTTTTATACTGTTGGAAACATAAAAATTAATAAAAGAAAAAGGAAATCACCCAGCAGTAGATGTGCATATAATCATATAATATTTCCAAAAATATGGGGCAAATTCTTCTTAAAGTAGGCAAGGAAAAGGCACCTTGAAGACAGTAATGTGTTGAACCATATGTGTGCTATTCCCAAGGCAATGTCCTCTCTTTCAAGGTAATCCAGTGAGGCATTCCCAAACTTGCCACACCGACACTCATATGGCACAAATTTATTGCAACTGAGGCATTTTAAACCTTTGACAAAAGCAGCACTTTAAGAAGTTTATTGGATAACGTAGATGAATATTATTCTTTATGGGATAGGAAGGCATTAATTTATACACGTAATAAAAATCTGTTTTGAGCGCTTAGCATTAGTAGGAAAATGTGATTTAATTAGTATACTGGAGTCCTGGTGGGATAACACCTAGAACAGCCGTCGAAAGACACATTTTCTGCAGATGAAGAGAAAATGAGGAGGAAATACATTGTAGACTAAAACTATCTACTACCACTCAGAAATCCAATGAACTTGGCGGCACCGTAGAGAGCATCTTTTGTCTTCCAATAGTGAGCTGAAGATCATTCAGAGAGGAATTAAGTTGTAGTGATAGGAAACTTTATTTTTTTTATTATTCTGAGGATATTTTGGAGAACCAACTCTGCCAAGTAAGATCTTCGCAGGAATTTCTTTACAGGTAGTCCTCATTTAGTGACTGCCTTGTTTAGTAAACATTTGAATACATGACAATGATGAAAAAATAACTTTACAACCAATTCTCACATTTATGACTTCCACAGGTTTGTAAAGCAAAGGAAAGATGAAGTAAGATTGTAAGCAGTCAAATTTCAATTAGCGACCTCTTTGCTTGACAACTGAGTTGCATGTCCCAATTGTGATTGTTAAATATGGACTACGTATATTGCATCTTGCTATAAACATCTCATTTACAAAGTGTGCAAATGGAAAAGAGGATAAGCTATCCTTCACCTGATACTAACAGCAAGATTAAACGAAATCCCATGGAAAACAAAGTTAGTTGGGAAAGAAGGGGTAGACTGGTGGGTGTTCCCACGGGGCATTTGCAGCTGTGGGAGACACTGCCATGGTGGATGACCAAGAAACTGAAGCCCCACTCCTTTCTATGTGTAGATGTATAGAGGAGTGGGATTGATTGCATCCACCACCTTACCTTGGGCCTTTCCTTGTGGAGCACACTGGGAGTTCCTTGCGGAAGTGTATATTTAAAAAATAGTTACAATAGTTACAAACAATTCCAAGGATGATTAAAACTTTAAGGCCAGAAAAAGCCAGCAAACATGAAAGCAGCTGAGCTTTGCATAAGAATATTTGCCATTCAGCTAGAAGGTGACTCTTTCAGAGGGCTGAATTTAAGGTAGATGTGGGCCATCTGCACCAGCAAAGAGGAGCTGTGCCAATAAACATCAGAAGAGCAGGTGGAATCAATTTCTATGAAATCAATCACTTTCTGTTCTTCCACAACAGCTTGAATGGATTAAGGAGGAGATCTTATTAGTTGCCAGTGATGAGTCAGCTAAAGGCCCTGCACCTATCTAGTTTCCCACCTAACCACTATCTGATTTTCTGGGAAGGCTGCATTTAAGGAAGGCCAATATTAGTTGTGGGACTGTATGCAGTAGCACCCCTGAAAGATATCCTTTGGAAAGATCTGTGACAGCATGAAAGATTCTGGCTTCATGCTTTATCTTCTGGGACTGAGTGATGCGAATTCCAACTCAACACTCCCAAGTATGACATTTGTGCATACAGCCCTGCTTTGGAGAGAACTGAGTGAGATAATGGTTTAGATGACCTGGTTGCTGAGTGGGGCACCAGGTGTTGTATGGTGTCCAATTGCTGAAGCAACTGCACTGACTCTACGGAGGGGCCTCTTTCCCTCATGTCTGGCCTTTCCTGAAGCTTCTCTATCATATCGGGATTTTAACTGGCAGATTAGCTTATTTTTCCCTTATATATAGGTCTTGTAGGCTTCCCTTCTGCTTTTAATCCTAATTTCTCTTTTCTCCTTAACAAAAGGGATTCAATCACCTTGGAACCTTTAAGGAAAATATGGACATACATATTTCAAATAAATAGAAGTCATTCTGCTAGTTTTTTATTTACTCTATTTTATAAAACTTGATCTTGTTTTGTCTAGCATGTTTCACTGTAATCATTAGTACTGAACATGCTCATGGCTATTGAACTGGAAAAAGAAGGAAACAGTGCTCTAGTCAGCCTTAAAAATAAGCAGTGGTATTTATCATAATCATACTGATAAAAATGATAAAAGTGTTCATGATTTGAAAGGAATACCTGGAATGGAAATGCCTGTGGGTGGGTATTTGGATCAGAAAAGAAGGTATTTGTTACTTGCAGGACTTTCCTATCCTTTCCCACCTGCTTAGTAAAGAGCCACTCCTGTCAATGAAGCTAAGTTATTTAAGGGGTCTTGGGTGGGGTTGTAACTAGGGAATACAGCTTTCAATTGCTGGTTGTTTCCCACTTTTAACAGCTTTTCCCTTGACTGCAGATCAAAGCTTGTAAATTTTCCAAAAAGCAAACAGACCAGTTGAGCTTGTTCAGTTAAATATATTTCATGTAGATATGATTATAGGACGTGTCAGATCAATGTAGCAGTCCTGAGTGAAAGACCCACTAAATTAAATTGGTCTGACTTCCAGTTGTATGTGCTAGGGACAAGAAGTGAGAGAGAAACAAGTGAGCAAGAACGATGTTCTTCTACACAGACAGAATGATGTTCTTTTTCTACATGGAAGTAAGTAAGCAGTGGGGTACCTCAAGGTTCCATTTTAGGCCCAGCAACTCTTCAACATCTTCATAAATGATTTAGATTAGGGAATAGAAGGGGAACTCATCAAATTTGCAGACATTAAATTGGTAGGAATAGCCAGGACTTCAGAAGATAGGATCAAGATCCAGATGGATCTTGACAGACTTCAACACTGGGCCCTATGTAACAAAATGAAATTCAGTGGTGAGAAAAGTAAGGTTTTACACTTACTTTTTTACAAAAAAAAATCAAATGTATAGGTACAGTTTATGTGAAACTTGACTCAATAGCAGTAACAGAGGAATCTTGGAGTCCTGGTGGACAATCACTTAAATATGAGCCAGCAGTGTTTGCAGCAGTCAGAAAAGCCAATACAGTTCTAGGCTGCAATAACAGAGAGATAGAATCAAGATCATTTAAAGTGTTAATACCACTTATAATGCCTTGATAAGACCACACTTAGAATACTGCATCTAGTTTGGTCACCATATTATAAAAAAGATGTAGAGACTCTGGAAAGAGAGCAGAAAAGAGCAACAAAGATGATTAGAAGGCTGGAGGCTAATACATATGAAGAACAGTTGTAGGAATTGGGTATGTCTAGTGAAAAGAAGAAGTAAGAGTGACATGATAGCAGTGTTCTAATATTTGAGAGGCTACCACAAAGAAGAGGTGGTCAACGTATTTTCCAAAGGACCAGAAGACAAGATAAGAAACAATGGATGGAAACTAATCAAAGAAAGAAGCAACCTAGAACTAAGGAGTAATTTCCTAATAGAACAATTAAGTAGTGGAACGGCTAGAAGTTGTGGGTGCTCCTTCATTGGAGGCTTTTAAGAAGAGATTGGACAGCAACTTATCTGGAATGGTATTCAGGGGTGTCAAACTTGCAACGTCACATGATGTGTCACGATGTATCACAATTTTTTTGCCATTGCAGTCAGTCTCAAGACCATATTCAAAAGTCACGCCTATCAGCTGTTCGGCACGAGGTTCTTAGGGCTTCGTGCACAGTCTTGTACTGATCAGCTGTTCAGTGCGAGGTTCTTAGGGCTTCGCGCGCAGTCTTGAGACTGACTGCTTTATGCCTTTAAGAGCTTCTTAAGCACACTATGTGCACATGCCTCACTGCAACCATTGTTCAACTGTTATGTAAATTTATGCACATACTCCCCCCTTCTCCAACATGATGACTGAAGAATCCACCAATGGTTATTTAAGTCCTCCTGCCCAATCAGACTAAGTTGTCAAGTTTTCACGCCTCCTCATTATCTGGTATTTCCAGTTTCATCTTAGTCTTTCGCCCATGAGGATGTGAGAACTGACTCTCTCTTCATTGGATTGCAGGTTGGACTAGATGATTCTAATCTATTGGTGGATTCTTCTGTAAAATAGGAGAATTAGCTGTTTGCTCCTTTCTGGAGGTTTTTGGGCTCTTTCTTTCTTTTCTTTCTTTCCTCTGTAGGGACAGAGTAGAACCCATTAAGGTACTAAATAATTCCCCTTTCTTCTCAGAGGCATAAGCCTTTCCCTTTTCCCTCTTCTTTGGGCAGGGAGGAGTGTATATTCCCAGACTCAGCAGGCTGCTGGGTTGGGTAATTGTTTGGATTTTGTGCGGGGGGATCTCCGCTTCGTAGTTTAGCACGTGGCCGCCATTTTGAAGCCGTGTGGCTTCTTCTCTGGCTCGGCTTGGCCGGTAAGAGGGAATTGTGGACGCCATCTTGGCTCCGCAGGCTTACGCTTTGTTTTGAAGGCTTCTCCGAGCTGAATAAGCTCTTTCAAGCGCTCGGAGGACAGTGGCTCTGAAAACCATCCTGTTCTTGAAACAGAACGAGGCCTTATTAAGGAAAACGGAGAAAAACGTGCTGGGCTATAGGCGCAATATACCGATTGGAATTTGAAAAGCCTATGGTCAGTTTTAGCTCCTTTCCTCATTAACAGGCAAATTTCTCAGCATTTTTTCTTTATTACCTTGCCTTGCTATACCACTGCTACCCCTCCCCAACCCCTCCCCCTTCCCTCTTCTTGATTCCTGGCGTCCACCTTTGGGAAATGCCCAGGCCTATCCGGTCGCCATTTTAAGATACATTAAAGGCACCTGGGCCTAATTTTTGTTTACCTATAGTAGATTAACACGACTCAATGATTCAGTTACACATTTAAGTTTGAGGTGTATATATACATACATACATACATACATACATATATATTATACATACATATATATATACATACATATACATACATATATACATATATACATACATATATATACATACATACATATATATATACATATATATACATATATATACATATATATACATATACATATACATATACATATACATATACATATACATATACATATACATATACATATACATATACATATACATATACATATACATATACATATACATATACATATACATATACATATACATATATATATATATATATATATATATATATATATATATATATATATATATTTGTTTTCTGAGGTTTTTGCGGGTGTTTGTATGTAGGTCTTTGGTTCTTCGGGTTTTCTCCCACGTAAATTTGAATTGTCTTGGCGATGTTTCGATGAAGTCTCATTCGTCATCTTCAGGCTGGTGCTTTCGGCTTCTGCTTCTAGGAGCAATGTGAGATTTTAGCTGTTTCTTCCTTTTAACTGCCAGTGGGGGTTACACACCTCAACAGCCTACATCCCAAAATACAGTTCACCATGGAAACAGAAGCTAATAACCAACTTCCCTTCCTGGATGTCTTAGTCTACAAGAAATCCAATGGCTCCCTAGGACACACCATCTACCAGAAGAAAACACACAAACCACTATCTGCATGCACTCTCACACCACCACCCAGCACAGATCAACTCCGTAGCCAAGACACTCATCTCCAGAACCAAATGCCTAGCTGACGAACAACACCTAAAAACCGAACTACACACTCTCGCTAATGTACTAACATCCAACGGATTCCAAAGAAATAAGATTTCCAACTTAATCCAAAAAGAAACTCCCACTAAAATACAAGACAGAGAACAAGAAAATGGCAAAGCCCTCCTCCCATACATAAAAGGCACCACAGACAGGATCAGCAAAATCTTGCACAAACATAACATTAAGACAGCATTCTGCACAAACAGAAAAATATCCACCATCCTAAGAAACCCCAAAGACAAACGAGTCCATAACACCAGACCTACACTCACAAAAACCACACAGGATGTCACCACCACACATCCAGGCAAAAAGCAAACCCAAACCCACAACGATGATGAGGCACGACCACAAACCAGAAGCCAGACCACAGCTGCATCATTAGCCACCTTAAACCCCTCCAATCCATACACGAAACAAACTGACACCCACCATGAAGATGAGGCACGACCACGAACGCGAAGCCAAACAGCTATGCAGTTCACCATCTCTAATCCCCTTGTAAATCAGACTAACCTGAGCACAACAAAGCCCCCACCCAAACAGAACACTCCCCCAGCCAATCAGAGCACAGCCAAACCCCTAACCAATCAGAACACACCTCCACCCAATCAGAACACAGCCGAGCTCCCAGCCAATCAGTTCAAACCCCCACTGGCAGTTAAAAGGAAGAAACAGCTAAAATCTCACATTGCTCCTAGAAGCAGAAGCCGAAAGCACCAGCCTGAAGATGACGAATGAGACTTCGTCGAAATGTCGCCAAGACACTTCAAATTCTACGTGGGAGAAAACCCGAAGAACCAAAGACCTACATATATATATACATACATACATACATACATACATACATACATACATACATACATACATACATACATACATACATATATATATATATATATATATATATATATATATATATATATATATATATATAAATATATATATATGGGTCTTTGGTTCTTCGGTTTTTTTCCCACGTAGAATTTGAATTCGAACCTGGGCAGTTCTTCCTCCCATATTTGGGTTTACAGGGTGCAATCTAAAAAATAACCACTTGACACACATATTCACTCCCTGAATATTAACAAAGCGGGAGAGAGCTTGTGGCTTGAGACTAAAGCTTCTGCCTAGCATGCAGACTGCCCAGGTTCGAATCCCAGAAAGGGTGAGTTCTGACTGAAGAGAGTTAAAGAACTCGAAATAGCTATCTCAGAAATCCCTTATTTCTTTGTTAACAATTTTAAAAACATATATATATACATACATACATACATACATACATACATACATACATATATATACATACATACATATACACATACACATATACATATACATATATATATAGGTCTTTGGTTCTTCAGGTTTTCTCCCACGTAGAATTTGAAGTGTCTTGGTGATGTTTCGATGAAGTCCCATTTGTCATCTTCAGGCTGGTGCTTTCGGCTTCGTGCTTCTAGCAGCAATGTGTGATTGCAGCTGTTTCTTCCTTTTAACTGCCAGTGGGGGTTTGAACTGATTGGCTGGGAGCTCGGCTGTGTTCTGATTGGGTGGAGGTGTGTTCTGATTGGTTAGGGGCTTGGCTGTGCTCTGATTGGATGAGGGGTTGGCTGTGCTCTGATTGGCTGGGGGAGTGTTCTGTTTGGGTGGGGGCTTTGTTGTGCTCAGGTTAGCCTGAGTTACAGGGGGATTAGAGATGGTGAGCTGCATAGCTGTTTGGCTTCGCGTTCGTGGTCGTGCCTCATCTTCATGGTGGGTGTCAGTTTGCTTCATGTATGGATTGGAGGGGTTTAAGGTGGCTAATGATGCAGCTGTGGTCTGGCTTCTGGTTTGTGGTCGTGCCTCATCATCGTTGTGGGTTTGGGTTTGCTTTTTGCCTGGATGTGTGGTGGTGACATCCTGTGTGGTTTTTGTGAGTGTAGGTCTGGTGTTATGGACTCGTTTGTCAATGAGGGTGGGTTTCCAAATGGCTGGTAGGCGGGAGGTATCATCTCGTTTGTTCATGCTGTGAGGGCGTTTTTCTATCTCGATGGCTTTTCTGATTATTCTGTTATTAAAGTGTTCAGTTTTGGCGATAGTTCTGGTCTTTTTGAAATCAATTTCATGTCCTGTGGCTTTAAGGTGTTGGACCAGGGAAGAAGTTGGTTCTTTTTTGACTGAGTTTTTGTGTTCTTCAATGCGTGCACTTATTCTTCTGTTGGTTTGTCCAATGTATGTGGTGGAGCAAGCAGTACATGGGATTTCATATACTCCTTGATTTTCTAACTCAATTTTGTCTTTGGGGTTTCTTAGGATGGTGGATATTTTTCTGTTTGTGCAGAATGCTGTCTTAATGTTATGTTTGTGCAAGATTTTGCTGATCCTGTCTGTGGTGCCTTTTATGTATGGGAGGAGGGCTTTGCCATTTTCTTGTTCTCTGTCTTGTATTTTAGTGGGAGTTTCTTTTTGGATTAAGTTGGAAATCTTATTTCTTTGGAATCCGTTGGATGTTAGTACATTAGTGAGAGTATGTAGTTCGGTTTTTAGGTGTTGTTCATCAGAAACAGCTGCAATCACACATTGCTGCTAGAAGCACAAAGCCGAAAGCACCAGCCTGAAGATGACGAATGGGACTTCATCGAAACGTCACCAAGACACTTCAAATTCTACGTGGGAGAAAACCCGAAGAACCAAAGACCTACATACAAACACCCGCGACTACAAACATCAGCCAACTCTGATCCACATAAAGTCAGTCCCCTGCGCGGGGTCTACTGGCGTCTCTTGCAGAACGAATCAGTCTCGGAGCCTCATCTGGGACCCATCTCATAGCTATGGCAGAACCTACTGAGTCACAGCCTTTGGAAACTGATGATATTGCAGTTCAAGTTGATCCGGTTCCTGAAGCACCTAGAGGTAAGGCTAAGGCCAAATCAAAATATGGCAGAAAGGCTGGCACGGCAAGCGACAGGCAGGCCGACCGAATGCACAGAGCCCTGGAGAAGCAATTCTTTCGGGCTCAGCAATCCTCAGCAGAACATGGTGGTACGTCCCTGGTCCATACACCGCCATAGTCGGGAGTTCACCTTCCCATAGTCGGGAGTTCACCTTCGGGAGCCTGGTCAGCAACTACTCTTCAGCAGGTCCCAGCTGAAGACCACCCCTGTTTGGGGAGGACCTGGGCTTGCCCGGGCCGTCAACGGTGCCTGTGGCTACATTCACACCAATGGCTGTGGGGTTACGGCCTCTGCTAGAGCCGTCCTTCTCAGACCAGCTCCAGAGCTGGATTTCACAGGCGGTGTTGCAGGCCATGGCATCGGCAGGTCCACAACAGACGTCCCCCATTCCGGGACCTTCCTCCATGCCGGCTATCTCCATGCGACCTACGCGGGACCGTTGAGGTATGATCTCCCCGTCCCATTCCCCAGACTCTGAGTCTTCCATTGTCTCAGACTATGACGAGGGTGGGGACCGCTGGTCTGATTGTGAGGAACCTACTCAACGATTCTCAACCCATGGTGGAGCTTTTCAATCCGTCTCTCTTTCCTTCCCTGTTATACAGGGCCTGCACAGCGGTTAAGATCAAATTTGATGCGGGCCCTGTCCCACAGCCTTCCTCGGATCAGGACACTGATCTGTTGTTCACCTCCAGATTCCATGTCCTCCTTTGTTCCTAAAAAACATTTAGGGACAGTGGGAATCCCCGGCAGCTCAGCCTTCTCAGGCGGTATCGGAACGGAAGATTGTGGATATGGCAAAAAGCTTGTCAGATCTGCTGGAGCTGCCTAAAGTGTACGAATCATTGGCCCCGCTTTTCTCTACAGCGAGCCTCCCAGCATATGTTTCCGATGCCCTTAAGGCAGAGGACAAAAAATCTGACCTTTCTTTGCGCAAGGTCCATCTGGCATCGGCATGGGCTGCGAAGGCGGCAATGGCCACCTCCTTTTTTGCCAGGATCTCTATTAACTGGCTCAGGCAATTACAGGATAGGGTTCCCTTGGAAGAGGTCAGGATTCACCAGGATCTGACTAAACTCATAGCCACATCTGAATACATGGCAGACGTTTCCCTTTACTCAGCCAAACACTCTGCCTGTGCAATAGCTTCTAATGTGGTCGCTCGGAGGTTGCTCTTGCTCAAAAACTGGAGAGCTGAGAGCAAACATAAGTGGCACGCTGCCACTGCCCCCTTCACTGGCGGCAGACTATTTGGCGAGGCATTAACGCCCTTTTTAATTGAGAACAAGCAAAAACAAAAGGTGATTTCTCATGTTACCAGGAAATCAAACAGGCATTTTCTTCCTTATAGTCGCCGTCAGTCCTTTTGAACTGGTTCCTCCACGGAACAGGGCCAGTCCTACCAGCCCTCCGCCCCCAAGACAGAACGCTCCTTTGACAGGCCAAGCTACAGAGACAAGCCCAGGTACCAGCCCCAAAATAAGCCTTCCTTTCGCGGCAGAGGGGGTCGCCCCTTCTATCGTGGTAAGTGACTCAGAAGGAGATCCTCCCATTGGCGGAAGACTGGCTCTCTTCTTCCGCCAATGGGAAAACACTACCTCGGACTCTTGGGTTCTGGCCACTATAAAGCAAGTTCAAATCCACTCCATCAAACCACTTTGTATCCTGTCCGACCATGAGAAACACCATAAAAAGAGGTCTCATGGAAGACGCCATTCGACACCTCCTCAGCATCAGGGCCATAGAGGAAGTTCCCCTGAATCAGGTGGGACTGGGACACTACTCCATCCTATTTGTAGTCCCAAAAGCTTCTGGGGGATGGAGAGCGATCCTCAATCTCAAAGGTCTGACAGGAGGTTCAAGATGCAGACATTATACTCTATCCTGGGCAGTATCGGGAGAGGGGACTTCCTAACCTCAATAGACTTGAAGGAGGTATACCTTCACATTCTAACATGCCCGGAACATCGCAGGTATCTGCGGTTCTGCTATCTAAACTGCCACTTCCAGTACAGGGCACTGCCATTCGGACTTTCCTCAGCCCCCAGGGTCTTTACCAACATCCTGGCAGTACTGGCGACCCATTTGAGGCCCGTTCCCATACGGATCCAGTGTTATCTGGATGATATCCTGATACAGTCCCTGTCACCTTCAACTGCCCAGTCGGATTTGGCCTTGACACTCAGAATCCTTCAGGAACACGGATTCCTGATCAATTTCAAGAAGAGTCAGACGACTCCTTCAACCCGCCTGCTGCAACTAGGTGCGGTGATAGACACGGACTCATGTCACGTGTATTTGTCGGGTGAGAGATGCAAGAGCATCAGGGATCTGGTGCTAAAGGTGCGCAGAAGCAGGAATGTTTCACTGGCCACACTGTCCCAGCTCCTGGGGAAGTTGATTTCCTGTATAGCCATAGTGCCATGGGCCCGACTACATTCATGGGCCCTTCAGTGGTTCATGCTCCCGTACCAGAGACAACATTCCAGTACGTCCAGCCAGTTGGTGCGTGGCTCTCCCTGGGCTGGTGGATTTCCTCGGCCATTCACAGGGGCACACTATTCAAGGAGCCCAGTCGCATCTGCGTGACCACAGACGCGAGTCTCTTCAGTTGGGGAGCACACTTCCTAAACCAGGTGGCTCAGGGTCAGTGGTCACAGTCAGACCTGACGCACAATATAAATTCGCTGGAGCTCAGAGCGATACATTTAGCTCTGCAACATTTCCATTCTTTGGTTGAGGGGCAGCATGTACTACCGTAGTCCTAACGGACAACGTGGCCGCAAAAGCCCATGTGAACCGGCAAGGAGGAACCCAGTCCAAGTCCCTCATGATAGAGGCTCGAGCATTGAGCACCTGGGCAGAGAAACACCTGCTCTCCATCATCAAAGCCGAGCATATCTCAATGGAGGCAAATCGGCAGGCGGATTTTCTCAGCAGGTCGACAGTGGACCACTCGGAGTGGATGTTACATCCAGATATCTTCGAGGAAATCTCGGTCCGGTTTGGTCGTCCACTCGTGGACCTGTTCACCTCACCATGCAACATTCAGCTGCCCAGGTTCCTCTCTCGCTTCTCCTCTCAAGGAGCAGAGGGGGCGGATGCCCTATGCAGCCAGTGGCCGCAAGGCCTTCTGTACGCTTTTTCCCCTACTTCCCGCAGTTATCCGGAAGATTCTGGAGAAACAGGTGGAAGTGATCTTCATTGCTCCCCATTGGCCAAGGAGACCATGGTTTGCGGACCTGGTGAGTCTGTCGGCCTCCACTCCATGGAGGATTCCAGACAACAAGATACGATTGTCACAAGGAGCGCTTCTACATCCAGATCCCCAATGGCTTCAATTGACCGCCTGGCACTTGAACGCCGCACGCTGACCAGGGAGTCATATTCGGCGGAGGTGATCGATATGATCCAGGCGACCGGCGACTAACCACATCTACGACCACACGTGGAGGAATTTCTGTCACTGGTGCAACAAAGGTCACGTGAGTCTGTCACAAGTAACCATTCCGATTGTACTTGAGTATTTAATGCAGGGTGTCAAGAAAGGGTTGGCGCCCGACACTATCCGCAGGCAGCTAGCGGCCCTTTCCTCCGTATTGTCCTGGGACTCCTCAGATTCCTTGTCCAGTTACCCTGCCATCCATTCCTTCATCAAGGGAGTCACCAACAGTAGACCCCCAGTGGTTCATAGGTACCCATCTTGGGACCTTCCCCGGGTTCTTCAAGCACTAACTTCATCCCCGTTTGAACCGCTTAGGACTTGTTCATTACGACACCTTTCTCTCAAGGTCTCCTCCCTGATTGCAGTTACCTCGGCCAGGCGCATTTCGGAACTGGCAGCCTTGTCGATCAGGAAGGACTTGTGCACCTTTCATGAGGACAGAGTTGTCCTCAGATTGGACCGTTCCTTTATCCCAAAAGTTAATACAGTATTCCATAGGGCATAGGAGGTCATTCTTCCAGACTTCTGCCCACGCCCGTCACATGACATGGAATGGCAGTGGCACTGCCTGGACGTGAGGAGAGCCTTACGATGTTATATCAAGCGCACAGCGTCCTTCCGTAAGTTGGAAGCTCTGTTTGTCTCCTTTCAGCCTTCTTCGATGGGCCAAAAGGTGTCTGCTTCCACCATAGGCAGGTGGATCAAGGCCTGTATTGCAAGCGCTTATGTCTCTCTCGACTTGCCAGTTCCGGCTCATGTGACGACTCACTCAACCCGCAGTGCTGCCACGACTGCGGCGTGGGCTACCCAGGCATCCATAGAGGACATTTGCAGGGCGGCGACGTGGTCTTCGCTTTCGCCCTTTGTTCGACACTATCATTTGGACAAATTTGCATCGGCCGATGCTGCTTTTGGTAGGCGCATTTTGCAACAAGTCACACCATCTGGGGATCCGGCCCCAACTGACCCCCACCATTAGGGACTCCGGTAGCTTTGGTACGTCCCATTGGTGGATTTTTCAGTCATCATGCTGGAGAAGGAGCATTGGCTTACCTTTTCTCAGCATGATGATGAAGAATCCACGCCCCCCCTTTAATTTCAAGGTCAGTTAGGGCCGAGTTGGACTCTTGTTCCTTTCTTATTTCTTACAACCTGCTTGAGAGTCATCACGTCGACCTGTTGTCATTGACTACGCCATCGATGAAACTGGAAATACCAGATAATGAGGAGGCGTGACAACTTGACAACTTAGTCTGATTGGGCAGGAGGACTGAAATAACCATTGGTGGATTCTTCATCATCATGCTGAGAAAAGGCGTTCAGGTAAGCCAACGCTCCTTCTCATTTAGCCCTTTGCTCTGATAATGTTAGCAGGTTGTTAACGAAAGATCAACAATTAATATATATATATATATATATACTAAACACTAAAATCCAAGACAGAGAACAAGAAAACGGCAAAGCCCTCCTCCCATACATAAAAGGCACCACAGACAGAATCAGCAAGATCCTGCACAAACATAACATCAAAACAGCATTCTGCACAAACAGAAAAATATCCACCATCCTAAGAAACCCCAAAGACAAAATTGAATTAGAAAATCAAGGAGTATATGAAATCCCATGTACTGCTTGCCCCACCACATACATCGGACAAACCAACAGAAGAATAAGTGCACGCATTGAAGAACACAAAAACTCAGTCAAAAAAGAGGAACCAACTTCTTCCCTGGTCCAACACCTTAAAGCCACAGGACATGAAATTGATTTCAAAAAGACCAGAACTATTGCCAAAACTGAACACTTTAATAACAGAATAATCAGAGAAGCCATCGAGATAGAAAAACGCCCTCACAGCATGAACAAACGAGATGATACCTCCCGTCTACCAGCCATTTGGAAACCCGCCCTTATTGACAGACGAGTCCATAGCATGGGGAATGACACCAGACCTACACTCACAAAAACCACACAGGATGTCACCACCACACATCCAGGCAAAAAGCAAACCCAAACCCACACCGATGATGAGGCACGACCACAAACCAGAAGCCAGACCACAGCTGCATCATTAGCCACCTTAAACCCCTCCAATCCATACATGAAGCAAACTGACACCCACCATGAAGATGAGGCACGACCACGAACGCGAAGCCAAACAGCTATGCAGCTCACCATCTCTAATTCCCCTGTAACTCAGACTAACCTGAGCACAACTAAGCCCCCACCCAAACAGAACACTCCCCCAGCCAATCAGAGCACAGCCAACCCCTCATCCAATCAAAGCACACCCAAGCCCCTAACCAATCAGAACAACACCTCCACCCAATCAGAACACAGCCGAGCTCCCAGCCAATCAGTTCAAACCCCCACTGGCAGTTAAAAGGAAGAAACAACTGCAATCACACATTGCTGCTAGAAGCACGAAGCCGAAAGCACCAGCCTGAAGATGACGAACGGGACTTCGTCGAAACAGTTATACCTTTTGCAAAGTATAAATTGATTTTATTCATTTGAAATTTTCACCAAAGTTCATATGTTCCAAAAATTTTAAACAAGAAAATCTAGTTCAAATTGTTAAGAGCCTTTTTTAATCTAGAAAGATTGATCCAACTTGTTTTGTCACTCCAATCTTTGTTTTTCTAAAAGAAAAAGCAGTCAGGTCAAGATGATAGATCAGCAGAGATGTAACTCTAAGCTCATTGAAAGAAATGTCAGATTCCTAGATAAATATTACACCAAACTGGAGGCAAGGAAAGCAAATCAACATGAAATAAAAGGTCCTGCATGGAGACAGCATGAATATTATATATCCAAAGAGGAGCACTGATGCAAGGAAATTTAAACTATGTGGTTATGTATTCAATAACCCTTATTCTTAAGATAAAATATGCTTGACCACACAATTAAAATACTAAGATGTTATTTTATTGCTTTGAAGTTTGACTTTAACCTTTCATTCTATTCTGTTTGGTTGGGAGTGGTCCAAAATAAAGGCACTGGAGGAGATACTCTATGAGGTCAACACCTGTGGAAAGGGAAGTTTCTCACCTGCATGTAGCTCAGCAGAGAGGGAAGGAAAAAAAATGAGTCAGCAAGAAGAAATACACCCAACTGGCTTGTATAAATATATTTATGGTTATAAATATAGCTACATCATAAATACAGCACCACCTGCTGACCATACAGGTAAATTATTCTTTTACAACTTACAATCATTACTAAAATATTTGTCTGTATTCAGATTTCATTTGAGGAAAACACAGAAGACTTTTATAATCTTGCACCATTTCTTCCAGAAATGGAAATAGCAATAGCACTTAGACTTATATATCGCTTCATAGTGTTGTATAGTCCTCTCTAAGAGGTTTACAGAATCAGCCTATTGGTCCCAACAATCTGGGTCCTCATTTTACCAACCTTGGAAGGATGGAAGGCTGAGTGAACCTTAAGCCGGTGAGAATTGAACTGCCAAACCACTGGCAGTTGGCAGTCAGCAGAATTAGCCTGCAATATTGCATTCTAACCACTGCACCACCATGGCTCTTATTAAATTTAGAAACAAGTTCATGACTTGGATATAGCTTTCTTGCACTTAAAAATTGGGTAGTATATGTGAGAGAAGGAAAGCTTCCCATCCTTCAATAGTACAGTCCTCTTTCTATTGGTGTCTAGTTTCTTATATTCCAAATAAATTTCAAAAGAAGACATCATGTGGGAATCCTAATCCTACTCAGAAGAGTGCTAAACCCATGTTGAAAATTTGCTCTAAAAACAACTGACAAGTGTTGATGGTGCAACGTGAAGTGGGAAGGACCACTTACAATGAAAAAAGTCCCCATCCCAAAACTTGTCTACTGTTCTTAAACTTGTAATTAAATGGGTTGATTTAATGCTGCACTTTTTGTATTTAAAAGTAGTCTTTAAAACAAACTGAGAAGGCATGGGATTGGGGAGCTGTGGAACGGGACATGAAAAGAGAAGTAATAATTGGAGGGCAAAGAATCCTCACTTTCTCTTCAGGAAATTAAATAACAGGCAACCCTGCAAGCAATTGCCAGGGTTGAAAAGTGTAGGTGTAATGTAGAAAAGGATTGGTTTGGTGGTATTTGCAGGGGTTTTTTTGTCATAGAACGCCCAGAACGGACTTCCGGCACCTTTTTTGGATGGAACCTTGTAGGGTAGGCAAGGCGGGTTTATGATGTGTGAGTTCCGGCACCTTTTTTTTTTTTTTACAAAAAAAGCACTGGGTATTTGTGTTTACCTGTGAGCAATGTAACTCTTGTCATCATTTATTGTCAAAAAACCATTTCCAAATCTCTCTAGCTGTTAAAGAGTGGCCCTGCCCCCCCCTTTTTAAAAATCATAGTATAGGAAACACGGATGTTTCAGAAGTAGCTTTATTAGATTATTTTTCCCTAAAGCTGTTTTTTCTTTATGCTTTTTTCTATGGTGGCTTTAGAGCAAGCATGAAGAAAATTCAGATGGTTCTTTGTAACGACCCAAAGGTACCACACACAAGTACAAACCTCACAACATGAAAAAAAGTAAAAATCAAGCATTTCCTTTGACAAGACAGACATCCTTCCTTCCTGATGGAGATGCCACCTCTGGCTCTTGAACTAGGCCTACATTCCCTCTTGTGCCCAAATGCATATTTAAATTTGGTTAAAAGTTTGTTTGTTAAAAATAATATTAGGCTTATGAACAGGCACATATAGAAATTGATATGAACTATTTCATTAATATGTTTGTGAATATTTTGTATTATATGCCTAGAAGTAACACAACACAAGACTATTTCTAGCTTACAGATTGAATGAATCAACTGAATTGTTCACATTACATCACCGTGCTAAGGGAGAAAAAGACAAACCAACAGAAAGAAAGTTAATTGTCTGAAAGGATTCTATTCTAATTACAATAAAATAAAATGGGCACAATTCAGTTAATCTGATTGTTTTCAGCAGGAGAGCTAGGTAGCTTTAATTGTTGCATTACCAACAATGGGCCTTCATAATGTGAACTTTGACTGGATGGCTTTAAAAACCAGGAAAACATCATTCATTAGTATTCAAAATGGAGATAAGATGAGCTTGGCTGTCACAGAATGTGGTCCCAGGCAAACAAATGAGTTGGCAAATGGAATTCATTGCCCCCAAAATGTGAGGCTGTTCTAGAGAATCTGTAATCATTGGGGGGACCTTGGGGCAGAAACAAATTTATTTAAAGGTAATTGTTTGTATTGTAAGGCTATCAACACTACATTTTAAAAATCCCAAGTTTTAGGTCAACTTTGCACTCCTATAATTATTTTTCATTTCAAGTTTCCATTATCATTTAATAATAATAATAATAATAATAACTTTACTGTCATTGTGTGTGTATACACAGTATACACATACAATGAAATTTACATGACACCCAAAGACCAGGTCCCACATATAATCCCCAAACACACTCCCATCCACCACAATTCCCCACGCCCAAACCACCCAGCATCCACCCAACAGACCAAGTAGTATTATCCAACAGTTCACTGATGGTGGCCCTTTAGTTCATTATTAAGTGCAATTATAGCTCTGGGATAAAAGCTATTCAGAAAATGGGTGGTCCGAGTTTTAAATGTTCTATATCTTCTACCAGAAGGCAACAGTCCAAAAAGATTGTAAGCAGGATGGGAAGAATCTCTGAGAATGTTACGCAACTTCCTCAAACAACGAAATTCGAAGACGTTGTCCAGGGCTGGTAGCTAGAGTCCAATAATATTCTGGGCAATTTTAATAATTCTCTGTAGAGCTTTTTTATCCACTGCAGAGCTACTCCCATACCATGCAAAAATGCCATATGTCAGGACACTCTCTCTCTCTTTTTTTTTAAGTATTTTTATTAATTTTTACAAAGTTTTTAACAAAAGATAAAAAAGAATAATAACTCAACTGTAGACAATCATGTACAATTACCAAACAATCAAACAAAATAACTGCTCGGTACCCCCTCCCCACCACATCCTCCTAGAACAAAACTAACCCCCTCTTCTTCCCATCTAACAACCTACTTTCTCCTTTCTCTACTTTCTCCATCCCCTCCACCCACCTCTATCCCCTATCTTCTCCCTCTTACCCTCTTCCTACTTGCTTAACCTTCACTCCTCCTTCTTCTTTCCATCCAATGTGGTGCCCAGAGGCCACCCGAGCAACCCCTTGCTACCTAAAAAAAAGAAAAAAATATCGATCCCAAAAACAGTTGAGAAAACATAAAATAACAATTATTAAAACCCTCCCACCTCCCCCCAGGCTTCCCAGAATGAATACAGGGTAAGAACGCAAGAAACCCCCGCTAGACTACTTATACATAATTATTTAACTATAAACCAAATATAATTCCTTCAATTGATATTTCTTTTGTATATAATCTATCCATTTTTTCCACTCCATCAAAAATTGTTCATTTGAGTGGTTCTTCAAATATGCAGATATCTTAGCCATTTCCGCCAAGTTCACAACTTTTAACGTCCATTCTTCAATAGATGGTGTTTCAGATGTCTTCCAATATTGTCCCACCAGCAATCTTGCTGCCGTAGTCAAATTCAAAATCAACTTAGTCTCTATGGTGGTACAGTCTTTTATAATACCTAACAAAAATAACTGTGGTGAAAATTCAATACGCTTTTTCAATATGTTTTGAAGAATCCACCATATTTTTATCCAAAAAGCCTTAATTTTTTTACAAGTCCACCAAGTGTGAAAGTAAGTAGCGTCCATGGAATCACATCTCCAACATTTGGGTTGCATGTCTGGATACATAAGTGATAATTTTTTTGGGTCTAAATGCCATCTATAAAACATTTTATAAAAATTTTCTCTTAAATGCTGAGCTTGTGTAAATTTTATATTTTTCACCCATATCCTTTTCCAAGTTTCCATCGTAATTGAATGTCCAAAGTTACATTCCCACTTAATCATACAATCTTTAACTAATTCAGTTCCAGAGTCAATTTCAATTAAAACATCGTATAATCTTTTAATATGCATAACTCTTTGATCTCTAACTTGTTTGATTAATTTTTCATCCTTTAAAGAAAAACCCATCCTAATATCTTTTTGCCATCTAGCCTGAAGTTGTATATGTGAATACCAATTATGAGCTAATCCTTCTTCCCTTAACCTATCTAGTGGTTTCAGTTCTAAACTATTCCCTTCTTTAATTAAAAGCTTCTCATAGGGCACCACATCTTGAATTTGTTGTCTATTCATACTCTCTATTGCATGCCTGGGGACTGTCCATAAAGGAATTTTGCCATTTAACTTATAATAATACTTTTTCCAGACACACAACAGTGAATTTCTCAATAAATGTTCTTTAAAGCTCCTATCCAACTTTTTATCATAGACTAAATAAGCATGAAACCCATACAATAATCTGTACCCTTCTATATTCAATATTCTTTCATTAGTTAAGTTAATCCAATCACTTATTGCTACTAGAACTGCTGCATAATAATATAGCTTAAAATTAGGCACTTTCAAACCACCTCTCTCTCTTATATCTTGAATAATTTTTAATTTAACCCTTGGTTTCTTGCCATTCCAAATAAATCTATTAATACCTTTCTGCCACTCCTCCAGATTCCCATCCTTTTTAAGTATTGGTAACATTTGAAATAAAAATAAAAATTTCGGCAATACATTCATTTTGACTGCAGCTATCCTTCCCAGCATTGATAATTGTAATTTTTTCCAATTCTCCAGCTCTATTTGTACCTTGTTCCATAAAAGTTCATAATTATTCTTATACAATTTCCCATTTGAAGCTTCTATATAAATTCCTAAATATTTGACTTTCTTAACTATCTCACACCCTGTTATTCTTTCCAAATCTTGTTTTAATTTATCACCTAAATTTTTAACCAACATCTTTGTCTTGGATATATTCAATTTGAAACCTGATACTCTTCCATAATTTTGAATAATCTCCATCAACCTCTGAGCCGACTGTATTGGTTGCGTTAATGTCACAAGTAAATCATCCGCAAAAGCGCATAGTCTATAATCATGTTGTCTAATCTGAACTCCTTTTAATTCATCTGAGGCTCTGATCTTATTCAGTAGAACCTCTAAAGTTAAAACAAACAATAAAGGGGATAAAGGACAACCCTGCCTGGTACCTTTCTCAATATTAAATGAATCTGTTAATTGACCATTCACAATAATCTGCCCTGTTTGTTTCTGATACACTGCTGATATAGAGTTGATAAACTGGTCCCCCATTCCCATCTTAACTACAAGTCTTTTCAAAAATAACCAGTTCAGTCTATCAAAGGCTTTTTCAGCATCCAAAAACATAAGAACTGCCGGCACTTGAATGTGTTTATCCAGATATTCCAATATATTAACAAGTTGTCTAACATTGGTTTTCATCTGTCTCCCTTGTAAAAAACCAGTTTGGTCTGGATGAATTATTTGAATTAAAACTGTCATTAATCTATTAGCCAAAATTTTTGCAAAAATCTTGTAGTCCGTATTTAACAGCGAAATAGGTCTAAAGTTTTCCACTTGAACATTGTCTTTTCCCTCTTTAGGGATCAAGGAGACATAAGCCGTTTTCCATGAAGGTGGTACCCGCCCCCCCTCTTGAATATTTACAAATAACTCTCTCAGAGGTTTAACCATTTCTTCTTGTAGACACTTATAATAAATTGCTGTAAAACCGTCAGTTCCAGGAGATTTTCCCATTTTCAATTGCTTAATTGCAGCAATAATTTCTTCTGATGTAATCAATGCATTTAATCTATCTCTTTGTTCCAACGTAACTTTCAAAACATTTTGATTTTCTAAAAAGGCATCTATCTCTTTCTCTTGAACCTTCTCTTCTGAATATAATTTGGTGTAGAACTCTAGGAAAGCTTTTTTGATAATTTCTTGTTGAAATACTTCTTGCCCCTTATATTCTACCTTCTCAATTATACGGGATTTTTGTTTTTTCCTTAATACATTGTATACAAGGAATAAAGGAAAGGGCTTAACACACAACCCCGAGGGGCTCCTATGTTTAATACCAGAGTAGAGGAATGATGAGATCCTATCCTTATTGACTGTGGCCTACCTGTCAGAAAATCCCTTATCCACAAACGAATCCTCTGATTTATACCCAAATTGGACATTTTAAAAAACAACCTATTGGGTAAAATGGTGTTAAAAGCAGAGCTATAATCCACAAATAACAACTTTGCATATGTCCCCCATTGTTTGTAGATTAAGCAAAGAAAACTTATATTCAGTAATGGCAGTATAAATTTTAAAACATACCTAAAGTGAGAAAAAGTATGAAACAATGCTATTAAAATACTAACATTAGCTCAGATATAAAAAGGATGCTTTGAAGAATTCAGATCAACACATTTCTATTTCTGGTTGTTACAGGTTACTTGGACAAGAATGTACATGTCATAGATTCATTCCACATCTTTCTGTTTTATCAATTTACACATTTCTGAAACCAAGACTCTTAAAATGTTGGTCAGGAAATTTTTAGAGTTTATAAAATGGATTTTGAGATGAAAATGCATTTTCAACTCAATTAACTGAATGTACACAAATAAGATTATTTGCAGAATTATTTTTTACATAACTAATTTGCAGCTATGATCATAGTCATAAAATTTAAATTGAATAATTGTTATCAGTAGAAATATTACTGCTAGTGAATGGATTATAATTTTAAAATTATTTGTTAAAGAAGAAAATTCAATTAAAATACTGTGAAGTAGAAACTTGATTAGACATTCCTACAAAACTATTTCACAGAATCCAGGGAGTGGGGAAACAGATTTCTGTAATTGCCAGCAGAGCCACCAAAAACACCTCATTGTGCTCTCTTCTGCTTTATTAGCTGGCTATCAGCCTATAAAAGTTGGGTTGGAGAATTAAGATTAATTTCTATACTAAATATAGTTCCATCATTTCTGTATTAATTTCTGTGACATAATATGTGAATTAAGCCACTTAAGAAATCACAGCAAATGACAGCACTTAGCTGACTTTGGCTGGTTTCAGAAAAGTTTAGTTGGACCTGATTAATACTTGTATAGAAGACAACCAGAATATCCAGGACTGCAGGCTAAACTAGGAATCTATAGGACTCTAAATTAGGAATCTGGAGCCTAGCCCATGTAGCCACCAAGTGTTGAACACAATTCAAAATAATCTTTCCTTTTATACTGCATCTACTTTATAGTAACCAAAAAGAGACAATTGTCTATGCTTGTTTTTCTGATAGTAGTTAATTAAATGAAGGTCCATTTATAAAGAAATGCTTTCACAAGAAAGCACCATCATTTTCCAGTTTCACAGATTTTATTCATTTGGGAAATTCCAAAAATACTTAGTCAATTCTTCCTTTCATGAGATCTTGCCAGAACAAGTTTGTAAAATACTTGTTTGTCAACTATCTGGAGAAATCAGAGTTGGACAAAAGGAGGCTTCCATCTTCCTATAATATTTTATAGAAACTGCATTCTGTCAACACTATGACAATGGATGTTCCCACTCTGACAACTGAGGGAAATTGCAGCCATTTTTACTCTGCTTACAGCTTGCTTTTTCTGCTGTTTAGAAATCAGATGTAAAAGGGGGGATGGGTGAATGCTTGAGCTCAAATAGCCATAACAATAATGCAGCTTCATGGGAACTCAAGGACACAAACTGATAACGTTTTGGCAGGCTGAGGAGCTGGAGAGGGAGTCCGCTTCAGGCTAATTGGAGAATGTGATTTATGACTGCTTCATGGGGGTGGGGATTGCAACTTGTTACTTTGTATCTGGGGAAGGGAATTTAGTTTTGAATTCAACTATGTAGTGCCGATACTTTGTTTTCTGAATAAAATGTTCTTTAAGGAAGAATTCTTGCCTTGAAGTTCTTTAATGGGTATCATCTATTGGAACCATGACACATTCATTCTTTACCCATTTTAATGCTTTCCACCAACATCTAGTTAATTTTCACGCATAAATTATTATTTTTAATTGTAGTTTTGAAAAGTATTTTGGTATGTTAAAATACTATTCAAAACCTCAACTAAGAAGAACAATCAATATGTAAAAATTAACCAAATATTGGGTGGAAAGCAATACATTTTGGAATATTAAAATTTTGAGAGAAGTTACAACAAAAGATACTGCACAAAATTTTGGTAAGAGCCTCATTTTGGAGAAGATGAAAAGAGCATGAAGGCTTTCAGAACTGAATTGGAATAAATTCTAATTTACCATTTCTGCTTGCGGGGAAACTATTAACTGTCTTACATAGTTGCCATGTTTTGGTATTAACAATAAAGGTATGTTTATTTGTTTATTTGTCATGCTCATTCTCATCTCTTTCATAAGCCAACCATCTGTCTCATGCCTTCAGGACATTAAACACCATTGTCAATATTTGAACTGAGCCTAGAAATAGAGTAACAGGTAATATAGAAGTTATGTTATCACATTATTTTATTAGCTGATTCAATGGTAATTTGCAGCTATATTTGGAAGTTGGGTATCTCACTATATCTAGAACATCATTAACTACTTCTCATTGTGGAAGATTTATTGCTTGAAAACTACAGGACGGTTCCCTATAGTTTCTGAATTAATGCAGTCCAGAAGAACAATGTTACCATGTTTCCTGGAATATTTTATAGGGATGTGCAACAGTTGTCAGTTTTGCACAATCTTACCACAATGACTTAAAGCCCTAGACACATTCTCAGAAAACAAAGTGATAAGTGACTGTCATCACTTCAAAGAAGGCCACTTCAAAAGAGAAATAGTACAAATACTACTGGAACTCTATGGTTGTAGGGTACAATATTAGAATCCTGAAAACCTGACAAAATTCCCTTCTGTCCCTCATTAAAGAGAATAAAAGCAGATTATCTTGAATTTCATTCTTATTCTTCCTTTCTTCCCAGGACTAAATGGAAATTTACCCAATGTTCTTACATTCCTTTTTTTAAGGGTAGCTTCGTTCCCCTTTATGCTGACTGCAGTTCAGTGCTTTGTTTGATTTCTGCTACATTTCTGTTTTGAATATTGCTTTTCCTTCTGGTATATTGGTCGCTACCTTCTGGGAATCATTTCATGTAAGTGCTCATAACATGCTTTCAACATGCTAAATGTGCTGACCCCTGTTCTGTCTAATATATCAACAACAAAAAAGATAACTGTGTATGATACATTCAGATGAGAGGTTACCAGAGTATATATAGAAAGCTTGTAGCTGGTGTTTTAGCCTAAGTTGATGTTTTAACTAACCCAATGACAGTAATTGTTAAAACCCTATGTTCTGTGTGCATGGGATTTCTTGTTCTTTTTGGGTTCTGCCATTCTGGGGGAGAGGGGGATGTGTCTCTAATGGGGTGAGAATGGAATGTATTTCTGGCCATCTGCCTTATCTCCGAGCACGGAATAAACGGTGCAGACACCTAACAGCCTTGGAAGTGGCGCCTTATCACTCTGTTCCCACATTGTTTTCACACCTGCAGATTGGCCTGTTTGAACAGTCCAGATGGCCAGGGTGGGGCTACTATGGACACTTTTAATTACTTGATTCACATGGGAAACCCTCAGATCCTACCTTCTATTCCTGCTGTCAACACCTCCCAATAAAAGTTCCTTTTGAAATGATGCCGTTTCAAAAGTTCTGCTTTCTTGGGAGAACTGATTGAGGTGCGTCCTTACAGTAATGCATCCAGGAACCAAATTACCAACTTTATCTTTCAAAGATAAACACTTTCCAAAATAGCTTCAACATCACTCACTTGGGCAGCCACCATCTTGTCCCTACCAAATTTCAACATAGGGCCTCATCATGCATTAGTTCAAGACATCTAATGGTTTACCTAGATTAGAAGAAAAAGGGCGAGAAAATTGGACATAAACTACATATTGACGACATCTCAGTTCACATCCCCAAATGATCTGCTCCATAGTTTCATAAACATAAAGGATAAAATTGAGCTCCGAGCTGAAATACGCCTCAGTCAATTCACATTTTTGGTACAGAAAAATGTTTTAGTTGGAGTATTAAATAATACTGCAAAGACCAAGAGAAGCAGTAGAATTGTACTCAACAATCTCTGGGCAAAAATCACTGGGATAACTAAATTTTTAGCACAAGAATAAACTTAAAACGATTGAAATGGATCTGGAAGATTAACTTCATCTCAAATTGCTTAGAGCTGACCAAGAAGAGAGTTTAGTAACTGGCTTGGAGCACCATGGCTAGATTCTGAATAGGATAACAACTTGATTATTACTTCTTTCATAAAGGCTGGTAGATGCCCTCTGTTGACTAAATCTAACAAGCCAAAATAGGCAACGTGATTGATTGAACTTGTCCAGTGACTTTATTTACTTCATTGGGTCTCAACAATTAAAATTTCTGCAAAGCAACTAAAGGTAGTCCTCGATTTATGACTAATGAATTCTTAAATTTTGGTTGTAAGTTGTGAAGGCTCATAAAGACCATGTGGCTGCACCCAATTTTACAACCTTTTTTGCAGCAGTCATTAAGTGAACACTGCGATCATAAAGCAAACACAGTGGTTGCTAAGTGAACCCTGCAGTCATTAAGCAAACCCATTGTTCACTGTGGAGCTCTTTTTGCTGGAAACTAAGTAGTCCATGGAGCATTGCAAGCAGCCTTAAACGTGAGCTGGCTGTTGATCATCCATATGACTACAGAGATTCTAGACATCAGAACCTCAAATCTGGGTTTTCAGTGTTCATCATAACTTTGAACACTTGCTAAGTGACCAATCAAAGTAAAGGACTACCTGTTTATAGACAAGATTTGGACACCTCTGCTAATATAATTGGATAAACTTTATCATAGCAAGCTGTGAAGCATGCAATTAATTCTGATAGGGTCAGGGCATAAGAAACCTGGGGTACCTAAAGCAGTTCAGCTGGACAACAATGAGAATATATCTGGGGAAAAAACATTTTTGGTCACCTTCCTCAATAGGCTCAATAATGAATTCCACTCAGGCTCAACAGACTTCTTCGCATTTTAGACATTATTTTTCTGGTTTCACTGCGCTTAGCATAAATATATACCAAGAAGCTAATTTGTGGAGTTATGCAAACCATTCAAAAGAAGCACTTTGCAAGTGGTAGCACAAACAAATCACATCTTGAAAAGTTCAAACTGCTGCATCCCTTGTAAGCTTGCACAGCTGCTTTGAAGGATGTCCATGGACACATGATCCAGGAACAGCTGGCATAGTAGCTGTGCAAGCTTTGAAATGGATAAAACTTCCAGGACAGATACTTCATTTGTGCTCATATACTTGGTTGGCTTTGCCACCAGGAAAATGGCATTTGCAATTTTGCCAGCTAGGTGCATTCTCTATTCTACAGAGTGATCAAGATGTTGACACAACTCCATAATATCTGCAAATCCTCTGATATCACTAAAACCCATTAGATGAAGATCATCCTTGTAACTTTTTTTATCTTTGCAGAAGGAATAAACTACCACAAGTACAAATCTTGGTAAACAGATTTTATGCTGTGATAACCAAATACATCATTCCTACTCTTCTTTTGGATCACCACTTCATCTATCAACTATCCCTAGTTGATGGCCAGTGTCCCAGGCTATTTAAGGAAAGTGCATTGATCCACTCTGTCACTATCTTAAAGACATGAACATTTGCACGGATGTTCCAAGAGTGCACTAACACTATTGCACAGTGCGGCCAATTGAATCAGAACTAATGTGTAAGATTAATGTGTCAGTCATACAACAGAGGCTCTTACAGGGAGAAAATGGAAACTAGACACTAACAGTAAAGTTTGCAATACAGAAGCAAACTGAAGCATAGCTTTGATGTTCCATAGAATTTTTTTTCTCTTAAGAATTTCCTGTTTTGTTACTGTAAATCCCATTAACTCATAAATCTCTTTATAAACATTTAAAAGGATACTATTAATATTACATTAATTATAGAATTAACTTTTAATGTTGGGAGATAGATGCTTAAGGACATAAATTACAGCACTGTCAACGCTGTCAAGTAATTAAGGTAAAACAATTCACACCCTGGTAATTACCAATAGGTTCACTTTTTATATGAATTCAGGGGATATGACTCACCCTTTAGTTTTTCATTGTTATTTAATGGCCCTATTCTATCTTTCAGAAGTATTGGCTTTAAGCCAGGGCTGCTACTCCAGAAGGACATTCCCTCCACACACATCCTACCGTATTAACCTTTCATTATTTCACCTTTCCTATTAAGGCGTTATATTACTGTATATAAATATTTGTAGTTAACTGCATTACACTGATTTCAGACTAGATAAAAAGTTAGGGGTTGTTGTGCTATATAAAGAGAAACCATATATGGATGAATAAAAATTCACAAATCTGAGCATGGAAATTCTGTTGAGAGTGTTTGGGTAAAGATAAGAGAAACAAAACCAATATCATTCTAGGAGTTTATTATTGATTGTTTGGGAGAGATGGATAGGGCCATTCCATATCAGTTGACCAAATTATGCAAAGAAGCAATAATGGCAATGGGAGATTTCAACTAACTCTATGAAGTCTCAGAGGTTTAGCAGATTCCTGTTGTCTCTTGCTGACAACTTCATTGCCCAAAAGGTAGAAGAAGGAGCCAGGGAGCCAGCTACCAGAGATTGGTTGAGGAAGTGACGGTGACAGCTCCTTGAAAAAAAAAACCATGCTATCCTTGACTTAGGATATCAAGGAGAGGAGGAATAAAGAGTCAGATGTACCTCCTGGGCTTCATAGGAGCATATTTCAATGAATTCAGTAGAAGATAAGTCAGATCCAAAGGCTTGAAATCCTGAAGGAGAAAAGTATCTGGGAAAGATCAGAGATATGCTGAAAATGTTATTCCTAGCAATTTCTATTGAAAGAAAAAATGGAGAAAATTAAAAAAGACCAACAGGGATATATGCAGATATCTCTACATTGTTGAAGAGAAAACAAATCATGTATCAAGGGGAATATAGCCAAAGAAGAATGCACGGCAGTTATCAGAAGTAGTTGGAACTTGGTCAGAAAGACTAAGTTCAGAATGAGCTGAGTTTAAAGGGATGTCTAAAACAGCAACAAACCAGAAATTTTTCTTTTACATGTCAGAAACAGAAGGAAGGGCAAAATGGTTGTAAATATTTTGCAGAAAGGAAAGAAAGGAGAGAGAGAGAGAGAGAGAGAGAGAGAGAGAGAGAGAGAGAGAGGAAGTGGTAAGGGATGATTTTGAGAAGGCAGAACATGTAAAATGAATGTTTACATCTTCTCTCAAAATGGAAAAGTCTATCTACTGTTTTGCCACTAGTGAAAGGAGAGAATTAGACTAAAGATAAACAAGGAGAGCAAAAGAAATGTAAATGAAGTCAATACTGTAGATCCAGATGAATTACATCCTAAGATATAGAAGAAATTGTTAAGTAGTCCTCAACGTCCAATCATAATGTAGCCTGCTCTTAACAGTTGTAAATCACACTGCAGTTATAAAGTGAGGCACACATGTAATTGCCTCTTCATATGTTTTAGACTCCAGGCCTTGCATCCAGTTTTGGTCACCACAATATAGAAAAGATGTTGAGACTCTAGAAAGAATGCAGAAAAGAGCAACAAAAATGATTATGGGATTGGAGGCTAAAACATATGAAGAACAGTTGCAGAAACTGAGTATGTTAGTTTAATGAAAAGAAGGAGTAGGGATGACATGATAGCAGTATTCCAATATTTATGGAGCTGCCACAAAGAATAGGGGTCAGCCTGTTCTCCAAAGCACCAGAAGGCAGGACAAGAAGCAATTGATGGAAACTAATCAAGAAAAGAACCAACATAGAAGTAAGGAGAAATTTCCTGACAGTGAGAACAATTAACCAGTGGAACAGCTTGCCTTCAAAAGTTGTGGGTGCTCCATCACTGGAGATTTTTAAGAAGAAATTGGACAATCATTTGTATGAAATGGTACAGGGCAGGGGGTTGGACTAGAAGAGCCTTCTCTGTGGACACGCACACTGTCACCCCAGTCCTAGGCCTTCAGCTAGGTTTTATAAAACCTTTAGGCCTCCGCTTCCATGTAGAAAAAAAAGGTTCAATCAATCAATTTCAACTTCTCATGGGAAAAAAAAATCTCGCAAAGTTGGAATTGATTGATTGAAATTTTTAGTCCCACCCAGTCTGCCGTTACCACTGCAGCCATGCCCACTCAATTGGCCACATCTACCCAATGGGCCACACCCACCTGGCACCCGACGAAACATAAGTGGGTTTTGGGTTGCAGTTTGGGCACTCAGTCTCTAAAAAGTTCGCCATCACTGGACTAGAAGATCGCCACGGTCCTTCCAACTCTGTTATTCTGTTAAGGATATAGAACAGAGATTACCTATAGAAATAGGTGGCATAGGACAGGGCTTTTCAACCGGCATACCACTGGTGGTATGTGAGCACCTGGCTGGTGGTATCTGACGTCGCCTTCCTCCCCCCCGCTGCGTTCCTTCCCAGCTCACTTGTTGTGGAAAACATGCTGCTTGGCAGCCTCCACGAACCCTACCAAATGTGCCCTGCAGGGGGCGTGTGAAAAGTGCAGGCGCAGAGCAAGGCTCCACCCTCCCCAGGGACTCATTGTGCAGCAACTGGATTGACTTCTTCTCGTGCATGCAGGTCAGCGGGATCCATATTGCCCTTCCCCTCCCTCTTCTTACTTCACAACAAGCACTAGCCTGGTAGGAGACAGAGCCGTCCACTCCCTCGGCAGGAAGGAGGTTGAGACCAAAGACAAATGGCAGCCCTGAGCACCAACATCACAACCGCCCCTCCTTCTTTTCCCCCTTCTCTCTCTCTGTTGCGACCTCACTCTCTTCCATCTTCTTTTCCTTCCTCCCCCCCCGTGAGCTTGTGATACCCTCAGGGCCCTCACGTTGCCTCCTGGAGGACTCAGCTGTTCAGCGGCCAGAATTTGGAGCCACTCAGCTGTTGGTCGGGATGCCCACGGAGCCGACACCCACGCTGCCAGGTAGAACGGCGCTGGCCACTGGTCTCCTTTGCTGCCCTGTACGTCATCCTCGACCACTCCCACTGCCTGTCACATCGAGCCTGCGGGGGCTTGACAAGGAGAGAGGGAGGGAAAGAGGAAGGGACTCCTCCTTCTCTCCTAAGGTTCAAAGCACGATCAGCTTCCCAAGGGCGCCACAATCCCAATTCATGTGTTTCTGCCGTACCTCCTCGGCGCTTCCGGGAATGGGGTGGACGGAAGAAAGCTTGGCTAGGCTAGGCAAAGAAAAGCCACAGAGCTGTGAGCTCAGATCGCAGGCAGGCAGGGGAAGGGAGTGAACAAGAGGAAGGGGATTGGGAGAGAGGAAATGCCAAGCTTGTCCTTGCCTCTCCCAAGGACCTCCTGCGCCACTTCACAGGAACACCTGGTTTCAGACTTACACCGCAAAAGTTTTTCTCGCGCAGAGGAGAGAGGAAAAACAATTGCGGAACACTCGGGAATCCCTTGCAAGGCACCATATACCTTGGTGCTTATTTCCTAACGCCTCCCCCCCCGAGTTTTCTGCTCCACCCCGAATTTGCCTCCCTTCCACTCTCCTTACAACTATGGTCTTAATACAGCCCTAAGTCTGTCTCACTTTCCACATCCCCTAAAATTCTTCATTCAGAGAATGAAGGGGCGCGAATTGACATGTGCTCAGAAATGCCGATTCCGTGCCCCTGCCCTCTCGCACAAGCAAGCGAGCGAGCTGGGCAAGAGCCCAGGTTCTGGGTGTACAGCTACTGCTGATCTGCACTTCTGCAAGCAGCCCAGAAGTGCCGAGCTCATTGCTTGTGCTTTGCTGGAAAACATGCCGCTTGATAATTTAGCAGATGCGCATATCAGCTGTAGCCTGGCGCTGATCCTGGCGCTTCTGCTAACTTAGCAAGTGGCATGTTTTCCAGCAAAGCATGAGCAAATGAGCTGGGCAGAGCTTTGGCATGTCGGTTTGGCATGTCGCCATGGCCACTGGCAGCAGAGCTACCAGCCACGCTGGCAGCCTGTCCCCCTCCCCTTGTCCCTTCCTGAGCAAGGAGCGGGGAGGAAGGAAGGGACAAAGAGGGAGGGAAGTAAGGGACAATGAGGGAGGGAAGGAACAATGGGAGGGAGGGAAGGAAGGAAGGAAGGGACAAAGAAGGAAAGGAAGGAAGGAAGGAAGGACAATGAGGGAGGGAGGGACAATGGAAGAGAGGGAGGGAAGGAGGAAGAGACAAAGGGAGGGAAGGAAGAAAGGAAAGAAGGAAGGAAGGGACAATGGGAGAGGGAGGGAAGGAGGAAGTTACTAAGGGAGGGGAAGGAAAGAAGAAAGGAAGGGACAATGGGAGAGGGAGAGAAGGAGGAAGGGACAAAGGGAGGTGAAGGAAAGGAAGGAAAGGACAATGGGAGAGGGAAGGAGGAAGAGAAAGGGAGGTGAAGGAAAGGAAGGAAGGGACAATGGGAGGGAGGGAAGGAGGAAGAGACTAAGGGAGGGGAAGGAAAGGAAGGAAGGGACAATGGGAGAGGGAAGGAGGAAAAGACAAAGGGAGGTGAAGGAAAGAAAGGAAGGGACAATGGGAGGGAGGGAAGGAGGAAGAGACTAAGGGAGGGGAAGGAAAGGAAGGAAAGAAGAAAGGAAAGGACAATGGGAGAGGGAGGGAAAAAGGAAGGGAGGGACAATGGGAGAGGGAGGGAAGGAGGAAGTTACTAAGGGAGGGGAAGGAAAGAAGAAAGGAAGGGACAATGGGAGAGGGAGAGAAGGAGGAAGGGACAAAGGGAGGTGAAGGAAAGGAAGGAAAGGACAATGGGAGAGGGAAGGAGGAAGAGAAAGGGAGGTGAAGGAAAGGAAGGAAGGGACAATGGGAGGGAGGGAAGGAGGAAGAGACTAAGGGAGGGGAAGGAAAGGAAGGAAGGGACAATGGGAGGGAGGGAAGGAGGAAGAGACTAAGGGAGGGGAAGGAAAGAAGAAAGGAAGGGACAATGGGAGAGGGAAGGAGGAAAAGACAAAGGGAGGTGAAGGAAAGAAATGAAGGGACAATGGGAGGGAGGGAAGGAGGAAGAGACTAAGGGAGGGGAAGGAAAGGAAAGGAAGGGACAATGGGAGAGGGAGGGAAGGAGGAAGAGACAAAGGGAGGGGAAGGAGAGGAAGGAAGGAAGGGACAATGGGAGAGGGAAGGAGGAAAAGACAAAGGGAGGTGAAAGGAAGGAAAGAAGGAAGGAAGGGACAATGGGAGAGGGATGGAAGGAGGGACAAAGGGAGGTGAAGGAAGGAAAGGACAATGGGAGAGGGAGGGAAGGAGGAAGAGACTAAGGGAGGTGAAGGAAAGGAAGGAAAGAAGAAAGGAAGGGACAATGGGAGAGGGAGGGAAAGAGGAAGGAAGGGACAATGGGAGAGGGAGGGAAGGAGGAAGAGACAAAGGGAGGGGAAGGAGAGGAAGGAAGGAAGGGACAATGGGAGAGGGAAGGAGGAAAAGACAAAGGGAGGTGAAAGGAAGGAAAGAAGGAAGGAAGGGACAATGGGAGAGGGATGGAAGGAGGGACAAAGGGAGGTGAAGGAAGGAAAGGACAATGGGAGAGGGAGGGAAGGAGGAAGAGACTAAGGGAGGTGAAGGAAAGAAGGAAGGAAGGGACAATGGGAGAGAAGGGAGGGAAGGAAGGCAGGCACCCACCACAGTCCCATCCCAGAGACCCATGGATTTCCCCCCCACACACACACAGGCACCCTGCAATCTGAAGTGATCAGCTGGCCATGCCCCCCGGGCATTAATCACATGACCCTGGGACATTGAACGTCATAAATATGAATCAGTTGCCAAGCATTTGAATGTAAATCACATGACCCTGGGGATGCTGCAACAGTCACAAGTGTGAAAAATGATCATAATTCGCTTTTTTCAGTGCTGTTGTAACTTCAAACAGTCACTAAGTGAATTGTTGTAAGTTGAGGACTACCTGTACTTTCTCATTTTTTCCTTTTTTTTTTTTTTTTGGTCAAGTTTTTGATACCTTGCTGGGTGAGTGGTGGTACTTGGATATGGCCTTATCCGAAAAGTGGTACAATGGGTGAAAAGGTTGAAAAGCCCTGGCATAGGATATACTATGAATTTGAAAGTAATAAAGGCTTTTTTATAATAAAGCAACAGATGTTATTGCAGAGTGTACACGTTGTTTGGAATCTGAGTCATCTCTAAATTCAGGATAGTTGAACTGACCAATCTGAGCTAAGTCAGTTTCCAGCAGGTATCAGGGTAAAGTTTCCCCAGAGCATATGCGTGTCTTTTGGAAAACCTGGAGAGATGATTTTAAAAGGCCCTGTCTCCTTCTCTGCTTAGGTATTATGTGACCTGGACAGATTTTTAGAATGGATCATTTCTGCTTTTAATTTCACCCAGAGGTTATCAACAGAGTTGACATATTCAAGATCCTGGTTTTCTTCACATATCTGCTGAAGTGGGGCAACTGATGAAATGAGATGAAATGTAAGCCTCCTCATTTAGTATTTGCCTCATGACACTATATACAAGAAAATAAGGGGCATTGTTTGTACTGTGACATCACAACACACATTTCAATGTCTAACTGTGGATGCTACATGTCATAGGCTTATAACTTTTTAAATAGACTTTCACTCCAGGTTCCCTTTTCTTGAGCCTAATTAATAATGACCTGTGCATGTTTATTGTTGTCTTCCCTTCACGAGTGTAGGATTTTCGAGTACACTTTCTTAGACTGTTTCCTTAATTGCCAGCACCGTTCTTGCTGCTTGACACTTCTCCACCCAAGACAGCATGTTCCCCTTGCTGATTTAGTTTAAAGTCCTCCCTTTTTCTGAAACAACAACCCATCCCTGCCTAAAGTTTCTTAATCAGATGACCCAAGAATCCACACCAAATAATGCAACCTTTTCTTCCTTAGCTAGGTAGTAGCATTTCAAAGTTGCAGTGTTGTCTTCTGCCTGAAATCATTTTCCACTGAGGGATATTATTCCATGTGAAGAAAACACTGTGCCATCACTACACATAGACATTTTTGAAAAAGCACTGCAGAAGATGTATTGACGAAGGAGATAGAGATGTATCAAGAAGAAGACTTAACTGGAGGCATTAATATTGCTTATGCCATCTGACTTCTTGAGCCATGAGCTGCTACACTGTATCTTCTTTTTCCATTGTGATGCAGCACAGACTGGCTGAGAGGGACTGGACCTTCCAAGCTTCTGGTTTTCCATCAGACTGCTCAGGGGCCAAAGATGATTACACGCCCATCCTAAATGTGCTTCCGTGTGCATAGGCAGCCTTTGAAACCTGAATGGATTCAAAATTAATTTAGCAATTTCAACATTAGTCACACAAACCACATTAGCATCTCTTTTGTATGATGTCCTTATTGATCTGTTTTCTTCCACATGAAGAATACCATTTTAGCTGGAAAAGATTCCTGACAATTTTAAAGTATTAGTGTGCTTACTTCTAAAGCCCTTTATGTTGTCGGTCTAAAGTATTTGAATGCTTTTTCTCATATTTGCTTTCCCATTCTTTAAGAACATGTGAAGATAATCACAGGCAGTTCTGCCCTTTAGTGGCCAATGATGGAAGGTTTATTTTGGGAATGCCCTAAGCTTTAAAAATAGCTTCTTCACAATGTCAGTAGAGGCTTGAATCTACCTCTTTTGAGATGCTATTACAGCAATAAGACTTACATACCGCTTCACAGTGCTTTACAGCCCTCTCTAAGCAGTTTACAGAGTCAGCCTATGGGCCCCAACAATCTGGGCCCTCATTTTACCCACCTCGGAAGGATGGACGGCTGAGTGAACCTTGAGCCGGTAAGACTCAAACTGCCAAACTGGTTATGATTTATGTTATGGTTATGGTTACTGATTTATGTTTTTTTCTCTACGATTTTATTGCAATATTCTTATTTTTACTGCCATGCTCCTTTTTTGATTAAAAATCACCTGAATGATTCCCAGTAAATAAATGAGCATTGGATCAGCCAGCACAACAACTTAGCTGTATTGAAAGTAACTTGCCCTTCGGATTGTGGAAATTAATAAACTCTTATTCACCCAAAGAGAGTAAAAGGATGGGTTGTCCCTATTGGCTTCCTAAGCAGACTGATCCTCAGTGGCAAGATGTAAACAAGGGAATGTCAGACCTGCCCGGTCTGATCCCTTTGGGAAGAAAAACCCTCGACCCCATTTGTTTGAAGTAAAAGCTACTTTTACCAAGAGATGCTGGTTGTAGTAAAGTCAGGTGGAATCTGAGTTTCCTGTGCATCAATGCACAACTATTTCCTTCATCCTCTTATCTCCCCCCATGACCAGTCCAAACCCAGCCAATGTGATGCCACCAGGATGCTTTGAGAATCCTGAGGTGTTGGTTTCCGGTGGCTCCGCTGACGTCGTTAGAGTCTCCCTGGTGAGGCTCCGCTCTCTGGGTTTGTTAAGCCGCAAAAAAACAGCGAACACCAGCTGTTTTTTGCGGTGGAAAATCCCCTCTTCGGGCGAAGAAGAGGTGAAGAGCATCAAGAGCAGAGTTGAGCTCCTCTAAAATCCCTGGAAAAAGCCTCCAGGGATAAAGAGTGCGAGCTCCCCAGGCACTTAAAGACGCTCCTGCCCAGGGACGCTTCTGTCGGCTGACAGAGAAAGACGCCGCGACCACCTCTGCTTTTAAAAAGAATACAAGAGAGACTGCTTGCAGACGGAGTGAATACAGGAGTCCTTTCTGTATCGCAAGTATTTTTTTATTTCATTTCTGACCACATACTTATAACTTTTACAATCAACATAATGCATCCAAGATGGCGATAGTTTTCACTGCTAAGGGAAAGTGTTTTAAAGTGAAAGTGAACTTTTTCTTTTTCTTTTTTCTTTCGGAAGTAAAGCTTGAGAGACCATTCTGACTTGAATTTCACCTTATAAATTATAATTTAAAGTGGAATTTAAAAGAAGATAAGAAGAGAGGAAAACTTGGCAATACAATTTCTTTACAAAGGGATTCAAAATGACTGCGAGACAGAAGGCAGCTATGGCGAAGGCGGCTTTACCCTCCCCGGGTCAGCTTCCTAAAATACAACCAAGCAGTTTGCCTGTTTCCTCAGCCTCTGCACCTTTAATACCGATAGAATCCCAAGCCCCTCTGCCTATTCAATCTCCTCCAGAAATGCTTACAATGAAAGATTTACAGGGAGCATTATCCACAATGACTGACAAGCTGGAGAGAAAGATTGAAGAACAGATGAAAGGTTTAACTGATGAACTGGAAACAATAAAAGAAACAATTGAGACTCAGAACATTGTGATAAGAGAAGATATTGTTGAGGCTATTAAAGGGGTTTGGGAATACACTTTGAGAGTTGAAGAGAAAGTGGAAGAGATTGAGCAGCAGATGGAAGAGAAAATTGAGGAGGTTAGAAGTGATGTTCAAGATCAAGCTGTTATGATTCAATATAATCAGATGCAGTTGGCTGTTAGAATTAGGGGCCTGAAAGAGGTTGCAAAGGAGAGTCAAGAAGATTTAAGAAGAATTTTTGTCGAAGCTCTGGCAAAATTTCTGGAAGATGGAGCTCAAAATGTTGCCTGGCAGATTGAGCGGATATTCAGAATTAATTCACGTATAGCAACACAAAGAAATTTGCCTAGAGACATTGTGATATATTTTAGTACAAGAAAATTTAGAAATTATGTCCTTACTACAGTTTATAATAAACAATTAAGTGATGCTGGTCAAGAAGTTCAGGTTTTGAAGGAGATACCCCCGAAGATGTTGAGATCAAGGAAAGATTATGCATTCTTGACAGAGGAACTTAAAAAACGAGAGATACAATTCAGATGGGAGGCTCCAACTGGACTTTCTTTATCTTTTCAGAGTAATAGATACCGCTTGACCTCAGTTGCTAAAGCGAAAGATTTTTTTTGAGAACATATTGAGGGGTGGTAAACCCCTGTCTCCAAGATCGAAAAGGGCAGACAACGCAAAAGACATGGAATCATTACAAGTTATGGAATTACAACCATTGTCAGCATCAGCACTTGATAAAGGAGTATTGGCTGAGCAGCCAGTGCAATGTATTGATATTTTTCAACCTTTGGAGGCAGAGAAGGCTAAAGAGCAAAGGCAAACACGCTTAGCTACTAAGCGTATGGAACAAAGAGAAAAAGAACAGCCAGCGTTTACAAAGCAAGTTGTATCTACATCTCCGTAAGCCATGGGAGCAAGACCTAAGAAGAAAGCGGTGGAAGAAGTTAATTTGGCCTTGCAAAAGCTTTCACAAACTGGTCATGTCAAATAAATATTTGACATGGAATGTGAATGGTTTAAATTCTCCACAGAAAAGGAAGAAGATATTTCATTATTTGAAGCAATGTAAAAATGATGTAATTTGTCTACAAGAAACACATATTAGAATTTTGGATCAGAAATATCTGATAAATAATAAGTTGGGCTCACATTTTGTGGCAGCATCCTCAGAGAAAAAAAATGGAATTGTTATTTATGTTAAAAACCATATAAGAGCTAAATTAATAGAAGCAGATATTCAAGGCAGATTTCTAGCTATTGAAATTTTATTAGACGGGAAGAAAGTTCTCTTGATGGGTATATATGCCCCAAATCAACAACAAGGCACATTTTATAAGCTACTACATAAAAAATTAATACAATTGGACTATAGGTCTTGTATTTTAATGGGAGATTGGAATGGTATTTTTGATGTTTGCTTAGATAAGAAAAAGATTTCACCTGTTCCGCAATCGCGTTCTACCTTGCCTAAATCTTTTTTTGATATTAAGGATGATTTTAACTTGATAGACATATGGCGAGAAAGACACGGCATTGATCAAGAGTTTACTTTCTTTTCTGATAGACACCAATCATTTTCTAGAATTGATTTTATATTAACTACTACTGATTTTATTCTTAGGTTAAAGAAAGTCAAAATTTTACCTAATGTCTTGTCAGATCACAATCCGGTTATGATGGAATTAATGACTGGGCAGTCGCCTAGAAGATCTTGGAGAATTAATGAAAATTTGTTTAAATATGATATAAATGTGGAGGAATGTAAAAAGGCCATGAAGGAATTTTTTATGTTAAATATGAATAGGGAAACGACAATAGAAATGGTGTGGGATTCTAGTAAAGCTTATATGCGTGGGATCTTAATTGATATCAATAAAAGGTATAGACGTAAACAAGAGGAAAAAAGGAAAGAGTTAGAAGAGGAAATAAGGAAAAAAGAATTATTATTAATAAAGAAACCAGATGATAGTAATATTAAAGAAGGGATAAAGATTTTACGGAAACAATTTGATTTGTTGATGACGGATCAATTTGCCAGGAATTTACAATATGCTAAACACAATACATTTTTTAATTCTAATAAACCTGGCAGATGGTTGGCTTATACATTAAGGAAAAAACAAAAATCTCGTATAATTGAGAAAATAGAATACAAGGGGAAAGAAGTTTTTCAACAAGAAATTATTAAAAAAGCTTTCCTAGAATTCTACTCCAAGTTGTATTCCGAAGAGAAAGTACAACAACCTTTTTACAAAATGAAAATGTTTTGAAAATTACTAAGGAACAAAGAGATAGATTAAATGCTTTGATTACATCAGAAGAAATTATTGCAGTGATTAACCAATTGAAAATGGGAAAATCTCCTGGGACTGATGGTTTAACAGCGACTTATTATAAATATCTCCAAGAAGAAATGGTGGAACCTCTTAGAGAGTTATTTGTAAATATACAAGAGGGTGGTCGGGTACCACCTTCATGGAAAAACGGCTTATGTTTCTTTGATCCCTAAAGAGGGAAGAGATAATGTTCAAGTAGAAAATTTTAGACCTATCTCATTGTTAAATACGGATTATAAGATCTTTGCAAAAATTTTGGCTAATAGATTAATGATAGTTTTAAGACAAATAATTCATCCCGACCAAACTGGTTTTTTACAAGGGAGACAGATGAAAACTAATGTTAGACAACTTATTAACATATTGGAATATTTGGATAAGCATATCCAAGTGCCTGCAGTTCTTATGTTTTTGGATGTGGAGCAAGCTTTTGATAGACTGAACTGGTTATTTTTGAAAATATTAATTGTTAAGATGGGAATGGGGGATCAGTTTATTAATTCTATATCAGCAGTTTACCAGAAACAAAAAGGTCAGATTATTGTGAATGGGCAATTAACAGATTTATTTAATATAGAAAAAGGTACTAGGCAGGGTTGTCCTTTATCCCCTTTATTGTTTGTTTTAACCTTAGAGGTTTTATTGAATAGGATTAGAGCTTCAGATGAACTAAAAGGTATACAGATTAGACAACAGGATTATAGATTATGTGCTTTTGCTGATGATTTACTTGTGACATTGACCCAACCAATACAGTCGGCTCAGAGCTTGATGGAGATTATTCAAAATTATGGAAGGGTATCAGGCTTTAAATTAAATATATCTAAGACAAAGATGTTGGTTAAAAATTTAGATGATAAATTAAAACAAGATTTGGAAAGAATAACGGGTTGTGAAATTGTTAAGAAAGTTAAATATTTAGGAATCTATATAGAAGCTTCTAATGGGAAACTATATAAGAATAACTATGAATCTTTATGGAACAAGATACAAATAGAATTGGAGAAATGGAAAAAATTACAATTATCTATGTTGGGTAGGATAGCTGCAATCAAAATGAACGTATTGCCGAAATTTTTATTCTTATTTCAAATGTTACCAATACTTAAAAAGGATGCGAACTTAGAGGAGTGGCAGAAAGGTATCAATAGATTTATTTGGAATGGCAAGAAACCAAGGGTTAAATTAAAAATTATTCAAGATACAAGGGAGACAGGTGGTTTGAAAATGCCCAATTTTAAGTTATACTATTATGCGGCAGTTTTAGTAGCCATAAGTGACTGGATTAATTTAACTAAGGATAGGATATTGAATATAGAAGGGTACGGGTTATTGTATGGGCTGCATGCATATTTAGTTTATGATAAAAAGGTGGACAGGAGTTTTAAAGAGCATTTATTGAGAAATGCTCTGTTGCGTGTCTGGAAAAAGTTTTATTATAAGTTAAACTGTCCACTTTGGACAGTTCCCAGGCATGCAATAGAGAGTATAAATAGACAACAAATTCAAGATGTGGTGTCTTATGAGAAACTCTTAATAAAAGAAGGGAATTCTTTATTATTGAAACCATTAAATAGGTTAAGGGAAGAAGGAATAGCTCATAATTGGTATTCACATGTACAATTACAGTCTAGATGGCAAAAAGATTTTAAGATGGGTTTCTCCTCAAAGGACGATAATTTAATTAAACAAGTTAGAGATCAAAGACCTATGCATATTAAAAGATTATATAATGCATTAATTGAAATTGATTCTGAAACTGAACTAGTTAAGGATTGTATGATTAAGTGGGAACATAATTTTGGACAATCAATTACAATGGAAACATGGGAGAAGATATGGGTGAAAAATGTAAAATTTACGCAAGCACAACATTTAAGAGAAAATTTTTATAAAATGTTTTATAGATGGCATTTAGACCCGAAAAAATTATCATTTATGTACCCAGATGTGCAACTCAAGTGTTGGAGATGTGAATCTATGGACGCTACTTATTTTCATGTTTGGTGGACTTGTAAAAAAATCAAGGCTTTTTGGATAA
This sequence comes from Bothrops alternatus, assembly GCA_034064705.1. NCBI lineage: Eukaryota > Metazoa > Chordata > Lepidosauria > Squamata > Viperidae > Bothrops > Bothrops alternatus. Next base: position 2,492,748 of record JARGCV010000223.1, read on the forward strand.
AAATATGGTGGATTCTTCAAAATATATTGAAAAAGCGTGTTGAATTTTCACCACAGTTGTTTTTGCTTGGTATTATAAAAGACTGTACCACCATTGAGACTAAGTTGATTTTGAACTTGATTACTGTAGCAAGATTACTGGTGGGACAATATTGGAAGACGTCTGAATTACCATCTATTGAAGAATGGACATTAAAAGTTATAAATATGGCAGAAATGGCCAAGATATCCGCATATCTGAAGGATCATTCAAATGAAAAATTTATGATGGATTGGAAAAAATGGATAGATTATATACAAGGGAAATATCAATTGAAGAAATTATATTTAGCATATAGTTAAACATTTATATGTTGGATTTATATAATAAGTAGTTTAGTGGGTTTTCTTGCGTTTTTACCCTGTATTCACTCTGGGAAGTCGGGGAGGGGGGGTGGGAGGGTATTCATAATTTATATATTATGTTTTCTCAACTGTAATCGGGGTCGGCGATATGTACGAATATGTAAGAATATATATTAAGGGGTTGCTCGGGTGACCTCCGGGCACCACATCTGGTGGGTAGGGGTGAAAGAGGAGTGAAGGTAGAGGTAAGTAGGAAGTTGGTATGAGTAGGTAAGAGTGGGGGTAGAGATGGTGGGTGGAGAAGTAGAGGAGGAGTGAGAGGAAAGTAGGTAGATGGTAAGAGGAAGGAGGGGTGGTTAGGGATAGGGGGATGTGGTGGTGGGGGTGCCGAGCAGTTATATTAATTGTTTGGAAAATGTAGTATATGTTAGTTTTCGGTTGAGTTATTATTATGTGTCTTTTCTGTAAAAATTTAAAAAACTAATAAAAAATTAATTTCAAAAAAAAAGAGAATCCTGAGGTGTTTGGGCTGGTAACTTTCCGAACTCAAGGCAAACGACCTTAAAGATGCTTGGCAGAATCAGTTGCTCTGCTTTTCTTCAGCTGGCATCCCCCCTTCCAAATTCTCACAAAACATGCATGCAGATTTATTGCCCATTTGTCTCCTGCATCCTTTCCTCCTAGTCTTTTGATGGCAGGATGCCAGCAAGGCACCAAGCCGAAGATGGTGGACTTGACATGCTGCCCCTCTAAACAGGGATGTTAGTCCTGCAGAGGAGACAAAAGGAGGGGGGAAACAGAAAAATACAGTTAGGAAGTGAGTCACTTTGGTTTGTCAGGAGATTGTTTGTGGAAACATTTTATGAGTTTGGCTGCTTTAATATGTTTGGTGTCCACCCATTTGGTTTCAGAGCGAAGGAAATCTTTCCATGCAACCAAGTACTGGAATTTCCCTTGGTGTCGATGGGAGTCTAATATGTCTTTGACTTCAAAATGCTGTTCACCCTCGATCATGATCTGCTCGGCTATGCTTCCTGCTTCTTGGGGAAGGATTTTCGCCACCGTGCCCCAGTGATATTTGCTTTGGGCTAGGTTGATTTCCACCTCCTCAGCCATGAAGGGTAGGAGGAAGCACCCCTGTAGATGCAGGTGTTGTAGACCTCATCACTGAGACTCTTTGAAGCAGCCAATCAGGATGTCTTGCAACCAATCGGTGAACCTACAAACCAGGTTATGAAACTCCTGCATGTGCTCAGCTATCCCTCTCTGTCCCTGGGTGATGGTCTTGATGCGATCTCTAACTTTACGGTTGGCCAGAGGTCCTCGAATCACTTGTGGAGTGCCACCATGAATTGGTTGAAGTTTCTCAGCTCCAGGGCATCATTGTGGAAGATGACCATCCACTGCACCACAGCTCCTTCTCAGGCCATCTCACTTTGCCGCCTTCCATAGTTATCTCCAGGCCATATTCCTGCATGTAGATCCAAACTTGGGCTATGAAGAATTCCAGTTGCTGGGGATCCCTGTTAAATTTCATGCCCAGTGGTGGGGTCTTCTGACTCCTCCTCCTTGTTGGTGCTAAACCTACAAGGGAGGCGAGTTGAGCTGCCATCCCAGGAGTGGGACTGTGAGGTCATCGCTGTTACAGAACTGGCTCTGATGCTGCTGGTGGTGGCAGATGTGGTTGTTCGCTGTGGCTGGAGATGGCTGGCCATTGGGTTGTGCTGCTCAGGTGAGGGCTTCATGTGCTTTGAGGTTTTCAAAAGCCCCCTGCATAAACTTTATGGCTTGCTCCATCATCCAGTCAGCCTGGCCATGCTGTCCACTCATCTCCTCTACTTCTTCCAGTTATTCCAGCTCTACATTTCATTTCTGTTGGTGACTACCGCAGCTTCTATGGGTGAAGGTCACCCCCATAGGTCTCTCTTCCCAATCTTCCTCCTGACACCCAGGGATCACTTGGGTCTCAGCGGGTCACTTCAACTTTCTGCCTCTCCTGTGTACTTGGAGAGATCCAGTGGTACACAACTGCTAGCCAAGTGTAGCAGGGGAGGGGAATGAGCCAGCAGGGCTCCAGCTGATTGGCTCCAGCTGATTGGCACTTCCAGAAGCAGCTCTGAGCTGGAGATGAACTGAAGAAAAAGGGGGAGAAGAGGAGAGGCTATAAAAGGAGGTGGTTTGGGTGGGGGAAGGGAAAAAAGACAACAGAAAAGATTTTAATCCCTTTAAACAAATGAAATTAGTTTTATCCCCTTTAATTGAGTCTGTCTACGGCTTTTAGAAAGTTTTCTTTGAAGGTAAATAGGCTTAATTTAAAGCTAAAGCTTTTAGCAATTGCTGGAGCCTTTCAATCTAGGCTTGCAACATTGACACGTGACACACCTGAGGCAGCTTAAAGAGAAAAAAACCCGGGGGTTTATTTTGTGAACTTTTCTTGCTTTGCACTTGATTTATGTGTCTTTAAGGGTACAGGGAAGGGATTGGGGGTGCATTCTTACTGCACTGTGGAAGAGCTCAGAAGGGAGAGAGGAAGAAGGGCCAACCAGCTACCTCAGGAGTCTACAAACTTAGCAATTTTAAGACCTATGGACTTCAACTCCCAGAATTCCTCAACCAGCCATGAGGGCTGAGGAATTCTGGGAGTTGAAGTCCAGAAGTCTTAAAAGTGCCAGGTTTGAAGACCCCTGAACTAGCTGGTAATAGTGCATATTAATAAACATGGATAAATTCATCACACATTTGTCAGTGCAAAGGGAAAGTGATTCAGCAAAGGAACAGCCACCGAAGAAATTAAAACTGGTACTTTTTTTCTTTTTTTCTACAGTTTGTAATATTTTATTAGATTATAGAATAAAATACAAAAATACAAAAGCAAATAGTAGGATACAGGGGTGAGGAAAAAGAGGGGAAAGTGAGGGGGAGAAGGGAAAAAGAACATATTTCCTCTGTTTCAGTAGAAGGAAGCATTAACATTGAACCTCAACTTTTTACTTTTCCATAATATTATAAACTAGCCATTTCTATAACAAATGAATCTAATCAGTAAAATCGAACCCCCCCTTTTTTTAGCATCAAGTTTTTGAAACCTTGCTAAGCACTGGTGGTACTCAAATATTGTCATGTCCTAAAAGTGGTACAATCTGTGAAAAGGTTGAAAAGCCCTGCCTTAGGGAGAAAAACCTTCCATTTGGTTGAAGTGAGAAGTACTTTTACCAAGAGATGCTGGTTGTACTAAAGTCAGACGGAATCTGAGTTTCCCGTGCATCAATATAAAACTATTTCCTTCATCCTCTTCTTTCCTCCTATGACCAAACCCAGACAATGCAATGTGTTCAGGATGGTTTGGGAATGCTGAGGTATTTGGGCTGGTAATGTTCCTCACTCAGGGCAACTGGCCTTGAAGATGCTTGGTACTAACCAGTTCCACATTGCTCTGCTTTTCTTCAGCTGTCATTCCCCTTCCCAGATTCACACAGAACATGCATGCAGGTTTATTGTCCATTTGTCTTCAAATCCTCCCTCCCTAGTCCTTTGATGGCAGGATGCCAGCAAGGCACCAAGCCGAAAATGGTGGACCTGACAGAGAGCTTCATTCACCATTTTTATCCAACCATGGACTCTGATTTATTCTAGTTTATATGCTGTTAAGTGATACACTTAAGAGTTTAGTGTAATATGTGAATGGGGCAAGATTTAGATTTTATTCTATGTCAGCATGCTGCATTTGGAGCCAGGCAGAGGTTCTGGACTCCATTTCATAAGAAGACAATTGACTAACTGGCATATATCTATAGAAGAGCAACTGAGATGGAAAGAACTCTAGAAGTGTAGCCCAGTGACAATAATTTGCAACTGCCTGATAACCCAGGAACGAGGTTAAGGGGTACACTTTATCCTGAACATGGTAATAGTATTTAAATACATAAAAAGCTTTCATGAAAATGCACAATGCAGACTAGTTGTCCAATATTGTGGAAAAGAGCAGAATATTTCCATATTCAGTATTTTCTTGAGCACAAAACTGAACAAGCCATGAATGTACATTGGGACCTGGAAAGGAAAATTCCATATTTCTGCAGGCACATATATGTATGTTTGATTCCCTCAAATCATGACAAACATTGCAGAAAATTTATTTCACCCTCTAAACTACTAGCCTTTCCCTTCTGCAAAAACAGCAGGACTATATATTTTTTCCATTATCATATATCCCTCCCCCCATTTGTATACAGTTACATGGATGCAGCCTGTAGCTGTAGGGATCAATAGAGATCAACAGTTTGGAACACTTGGAACTAGATCAGCGATTAAATGTGGGACTGGCCGGGAGATGCTCACTGTGCCCCTTTTCTAAGATGAATTGATTACTATAGTCTGATTAAAGAGTGTCTCATCTCCTGGCTGGCTAAGAAAGTACTGTAAACTCTGCCTTGCAGAGGGGATCCAGCTCTTCCATGTAAGTTTTTGAGCACACACAAGGAACACATACAGTTTGGCATAGGAAGGAAAGCCCTAGCTTCTGCACTGCTATTCCAAAATCAACTCAACAGTTAATTGTGAAAGCAAAGTGAGACTGTGGTACAGTTCCCACTCTGCCCCCTACACATATACCTTACTCAGTTTTCAACCAGGAAATCAGGGCACAATAAAATGGATACTGAAAATCCATTGTATGCATAAAGGCAAGAGCTTGGAATAGAACAAGCTTTTCCTTTGCTTCCGCCCCAAGAAAAATCCAACCCAATGCTAGTAAATATTTACCTAAGGAAGATTGCATTTGATAACAGAGCTGGAAGCTTTTTCAGGTTGACCACAAAGGTAGGATTAAGGTTGTCTGGGTGGATTGGCTAAACATGAGACTGTTACCATGGAAAGCTGGAATCCTGTTCTACTGGTGTGTTGGGCTGCCACACTGGAATCTTCTAATTGCAACAAAGGCCCATATCTTTGTAAATGTAATGAAACTAAATGTGAAAAGGAGGAGGAAAAAGACAGAAGGAACTACCTCTACCCCATCGCTCTGTGACAGAGAGCAAGCCCTGGGAGAAATACATTCCGGATTTAACCCTTTGGGTTTCAAACATTGTTGAGACTCCATGGAATCTAATAACAGAAGCTAGTAAGGTCAGATTGTAAAAAAGTTTCCTTCAGGCTTAGATATCCACTTAACATAAAAGGTGTGTTGTTTGTTCATTAAGTGGATTTAATCAATATGACAGATTTTCATAACTTGGTTTAAACAGAAAGTTAAGAATTACTGAGCTTAATACTGTAGGAAATTATAATTACAAGTATACGTTCCATCGAAATGTTTATTAGATTCATTTTACATTGACACTGAGCTTATAAGCCAGGTGCATTACTTTAATAAGCCATCCCTATCACTAATAAAATACTGTAAATTCACTTTCAAAAAATTAGTTTAGTGCTATCTTATTTGCCTTATATTATTAATATGTATCTTCTTGTTATTCAGCTAAGAAACTTTAATGAGTTTTAAGCTGCATTTCAGCTACTGAGCTATTCTGTCCTAATTGAAAATTTCATATCAAGATCTATGGATATGGAACAGACTTTCTGAGATCAGTTTTTGTGTTGCTAAAATGGATTCTGGCTTTTATGTGTATCAAAGGTTTATACAACTGTTCAGGGGTGTTTGGACTACACCTCCTTACATATGCTTCCCAAACATTATTTAGGAATTCTTAGGAGTTCTGGGGTTTTCCTACCTTCTTGGAATTTCCTTCACTGTTAATGACTTGCTTGTTCATTTTATTCATAGTCTTTTTCTAAGCCACCACAATTTTCTTGAGCTAATTCTGCAAAAATTCAAATTCTGGTTAGGGAATAAAAATGTAGATTTGCATAACATAAGTTTACACAATTCAAACCAAATTTTTGGATTTCCTTATTACAAAACATGGGAAATTGGAAATATGCAGAGGTTCTAAAGTATGTGGAGGTATTAGATCTCCAAGAGAAGTAGAGTTATGGGCCAGAGATCCTCCAATTCTGAAGCAGGGGTGCAAGCTATCACCATTCCCAGCAGCCTCCTTCCTAGGGCTACCTTCCTCTCCTACTTACTCTGAGGAAATTGTTTGACAATGCTTGCTGCTGTAAATGATGAAAAATAAAATTCCACAGAAGGAATGGTGTAGATTATTCTGGTCTGCCCCCTGTGATTTAAGCCATAGGCAGACAATGCCCACCTTTGCAGCCATATGCAGCTTTCAGCCTAATTTAAAAACTCTGCTGGCAATCCAGCCATACTTCTGGCAAAACCGACATGCCATTGTCAGCCTGAATGGGAGATAGGAGGGGAGGGCACATATTTTTGCCCCTTCTATCATTCATTACTCATGTCTAACTTGAACATCTGCTGCAGTTGTCCAAAGTTTATTTATGGGAGCGTGGCCTTCAAGAGACAACAAATTCTGCACTCCTACTTCAAGCTTTCAGTGGGATGGGCATAATTTCCAAGTTGACATCTTGCTATACAAGTGACCAGTATTCAAAATCAGCTAGTAAAGGTCCGGTTACAATCAGAGTTCAATAGAATCATTTCATTGTTAAAAGTGGGAAGAAATTCATGTTGTCATTATATGCAGTAAGGAAAACCACTAGCTTGAAGACCCGTTGCTTCTGAGGGGATTTGGTTGGTTTGCATTTAAACATGCTGAGTGACAGATTCACATGCGGAAATGAACACTCCACATTATCTCAGCTCCACCTTGGTTAGAGAAGAAATTTTTTGACTCAGAGCACTTCCAGTGCTTAGTTTCTGAAAGAGAATATCAGTCAAAGACACCAAGCTCTAGTTCCTTTGTACCCTACTTAGAATTACAGAACAAACAAACAGCAGAGCAGCAGGCTGACATTCATGGACTCAGGTACCATCTTGTTTCAACTTGTGTTTTGTCTTCCCATTTTTGGAAAAACAACAAAACTCAAAGTCTATGCATATACACAACCAACTTGTTTTATAATTTTTAATTTCTTCATTTCAAAGCTCAATCAGGAGAAATAGCAATTGACAGATTTAGAATAATACTAGGAATTCCATCACCCCACAGATACTCTTAGAAATAATTGGGGTTGGCTATAGCCCAAAACCTTGTTTGAAAATATGGCCACAAGTCTAGTAAAAAAAAAAAGTTGATAAAACTGACTAGTGGAATATTAGAAAAGTTAGAAGGTATTGTGGGTTGTCATCATCTCTAGAAAGAAGACATTAGCAGCTGGATGGTAGTAAACTGGAAGCAAAAAATCTAAAATGCTCTGTAATTCCTTCCAGATTTCTAACACATACCTTTCCTGTAAAGATGCATTTGCCACACCCTGCGCTTATTCAGTCAATCTTCTCTAACTAGACTGGAACAGCCAAGAAGAACAGGAATTAAGAATGCAGAGGTACAACCATCTTATCCACATCTTCAAGCTTCAGGAGAGAAACTGATCTCTCAGACTGGAGAAATGTTCATTTGGATTTGCACTACATGTGGCATCATGGAGACAATATATCTTATCCTTAAAATGCCTTAGAAATAGACTCGAATAAGTTTTAAATGATTTCAAGCAGCAGAGTAAGATAATACAGTTGAATGGCATTCAAAGTTATCTTTATTGTCACGTGCTCAGTCATGTGCTCTGATACGTGTTCAATCATCTTCTTCCAAGATTTCTATTTTCTGTAGTCCAGCTTCTCCAGGTCTGTTCAGTTGCTCACTGGTATTCCAAATATGAAAGAACATTCCAAGCTCTACAGTGAAGGAGATGGTACTGAGGGGCAATGATGCCAATGAATTCTGTCATAGTCTCATTAGGGCCTTGCCAGAATCACAGGTTCTATCATACGGACAAAATTCCAGCATACTGTTTTAGGAATCCTTCAGTCTCTGTGGCTGTCCTAATGGAGCCTCCATTCCTACAGGAAGGGAATATAACTATCGGTCTCAAAGTATTTTGGACATAATAGTGGCTTGAGGACAAATCCCTCCATTTTCTTGAAACCCTGGCACAAAGGACCATTTATTCTGTTGTATCAAAGGTTCTAGTGGTGTTTGGGTTTGGTTTTTTTTTTTTTTTTAGAAAAATAGGATTCACCCATTTCTGTTTGGAAATATGCTTTAAAATCAATGAGCAGTATTCAATAATTCCTGTGAAGACAAATCAATGTCAAAAATTTTAAATTCAATGTGATTGAATTTAAACAAATGTTTTAGACCTTCAGTATAGATCCAAAGAGCAATCCCATATACTGTTCTAAGCATTTTCAAGAAAACAATGACAACTCATATAAAAATCATTGTAAAATATGCAATTATACATATTATGCCCAACAGTTGAATAGTTTAGTTAGATATTAATCTTACACACACACACACACACACACACACACACACACACAAAGAGAGAGAGGGGGGGAGGGAGGGAGAGATTTGTTTTGTTTCATGGAAATCAAGTAAATATTCCAGCTCTTAGCAACTTAAATAATTGTGACATTTTTAGCTTTTATGGCTAAAAAAATCTAGACAATCACTAGAAAGTATCAAAGATGCATAGAAAAATACAAAAACTCTGTTGCCATCTAGTGGTCTCCAGATTTTTGCTGCCAGATACTGTATGTTGTTTCTAATATAATATACAACAAAGTATACATGTAATATACAAAATATCCAATCCTGGAAGAAATCAGTGGCAAATTACTTTGAACAGATACCAAGAAAGCTCCTATGGGCTGTCTGTGAAATCATCAGGAGTTAAGTTGTACTTGAAAAGACATTTTTTTTACATGTGTTGGATTGATCAATGTATTTTTTACTTGTTTTCCTATTTTTGTTTTAAAGCAAATGTAATGTATTAACCTTTACACATCCATTAATTAAAGTAGTAAATTAGTAGAGGGAGCCTTTTAAGGACTTTACATTTACAGTTTTCCTGTTTCTTTGGCTTTAAATGTTTTTTATGGCTATTGTACTTTATAATGGGATTCTAATAAAACAAAAGTTGAGTATGCTGTGTATGTTGAATACGTTGAGTGGCAACATCGCTTTCAATAAAATAATTCAAATACCATTTTATTTCTTTTTATTTTTTTTCTCAATTACCTATGGAATGTTTTCAAGGGTAGGAGTTATATTTATAGTGCTGAAGTTTCAGTGATGTTCTTTTGAGGCCCAGGACCTGTTAGGAACCATGTTGCAGAGCTGGAGGTGAGTGGTGGGCAAGCAAGTGAAACTGAAACATTGCTCCCCCTCAGTCTGTGGAAAAATTATCTTCCACAAAACCAGTCCATGGTGCCAAAAAGATTGGGGACTGCTGCTTTAAAAGCTATTAGATAAAAATTGATTCAGAAGGGATGGAACAGGTTTCTAACCAACAGCAATTTGGGGCATGAATACAGAGTTGTGAACTCATATGACAAAATTTGATTTGGATTAAAGTTTCTAGCCTAGCAACCTGGAAAAATGGACCCTAACTTACATTAAGACATGATAAGCTAGATATATGGAAGCTGGAAAAGAGATGAGTGTGGCAATCTAAAATAATGTTGATTGTTGAGTTTATTATATGAATTTAAATTATGTGGAAATATCATAGCTATTTTAAAGATTTGAACATTTCTACTCTGGAAAATAAGTATCTGACAAGCTAGATGAATTGTACAAGTCAGAATTAATGGGTTCCAAGTGTATTTGGCCTCTCCTCCTTAAGCTCTTGCTCATTTTCATGTACCCATAAAAACCCAATTTAGAGAGCCCAACTGGACATTGCAAATTTCAAATAGATCTCAAATGTTATACAAGGTTTAGCAATATTGGACATCTGTAACAATTTGAGCTATACAAATCCTGTCTGCTGAAAGAACATAGTTTTTTCAGAACAGTGCTAAAAAAACTTTCAGAGAAGATTCATGCTATCCACAAGTGTGAAACTGGAAGAGAACAAGTCAACTTCCCATTGCATAAGTAATCCATTGATACATAATGATGTCTCTAAATTATTTCTGTGAAAGCTAGTAGGATGGAGGAATTCGCTCCCATTGGAAAATGACCCACAAGCTAAGTGGTCAGATAATTTAAACATTTATAAATTCATTCATAATTTCCCCCAGACCCAGTGATGGAATGGCATAAAAGAGGCAAATAAGTAAACTGCTACCACACATTTTAGTGACGGCAAGTGTCAGAGAGGGAGGGAAAAAAAGAGTGTGAAAACAAGAAAGTCTATTGCTTGTTTAAGGCAGGAACTCTTAAATAGGAGAGGCCCAGCAGTCATCGCAGGAGAATGGGACACATGACTGCCTTAATAAAATAGAAGGCAGGAAGGGAAAAAAGACAGTCAGAGAAGTGGATAAGGAAGAGAATAGGAGACATTAATTCACTCTGAAACTACCAGAGACCCACCCATGAAGTATCAGGTTGGTATTTTTTCTGAAAGGATTAACTGGACCTCGCCCTTTTGGGAATTCTCAGCTCTGTTTTTGTTATCGTCACCCAACTAAGGTGTGGTGATAGAAGGTCACATGAAAGGTGAACAAGATGTTAACTGCTCCTGCTTGCCCCTTGCAAGGAGAAAGGGAACAGTCAAATGAGGTGAGGTGAAAACAGGACTGGAGAGATTCATCATCAGAAATCACTAATCCATACTAGGCCTTCCCTTGGCAGATTTTTCTTGCTTAGTCACCACCATTGTTCAGTTGCTACCTTGCTCCTAGGTCTTTACCTACCCCCCCTCCTCATCTTGGGTTCTTGCAACTCCCTCTATTCTCCTAGTGCTGAGGTGGAATCTCCATGGCCTTTCTTTCTTTCTTTCTTTCTTTCTTTCTTTCTTTCTTTCTTTCTTTCTTTCTTTCTTTCTTTCTTTCTTTCTTTCTTTCTTTTTTCTTTCTTTCTTTCTTTCTTTCTTTCTTTTTCTTTCTCTTTCTTTCTTTCTTTCTTTCTTTCTTTCTTTCTTTCTTTCTTTCTTTCTTTCTTTCTTTCTTTCTTTCTTTCTTTCTTTCTTTCTGGATTAAGAATATTTAAACAGGATATGAGAAAAGCAAATTATGGTTTGAATTAACTGAAAGACTACACATATCCCATCAGTTTCAAGGGTTCCTTTCATTACCAAGGGAGAGATTAGGTGAGTTACGGAAGAGGTGCTGTCCCCAGCAGTAGCAATCATAGGTGGTCCTACTCACTTGCAAAACATCAAGAAGAAGAAGTATTGGAGAAGCTAAGGTTATTGGTACAACCTGGGATATGGGAAACCAAAACCTGAAGTTCCTGACTGAGCCAGCAGAGCTGCCAACAAAACTCCAGCAGCCCTTCTCAGCCCCTACAGGAGCAGGAGGAGGAGGAGGAGGAGGAGGGAGTGGCTGAAATCAATCAACTCCAGAGCCTTTTGCTGGCTGTAAAGAGCTTTACTGACAAGCAGGCAAAATACCTTGGGCCCCTTTTAGCTGAGAGAAAACAAAACAAACTGGAAAATGGGGCCTCCAAGAAAGGGGTGGAGTAAGAACAGGACATTGAGCAGATTTTATATCATTCTGCAGACTGGCTTACTATTATTTTAAGCATTCCTTTGGTTTTACAAATTATGGAAATTTTCTTTGTTGGTCTGCTTTCTGCTGGAGGTTAGTTTCACCAACTGGATTGATTTAAGAAGAGTTGGAGAGTTTTAATTGAACAATTGAAAATCTGGAATTATGTTTCTTCTATTTATCAGCAATAATGCTACAAAGTGAACTGAGCTGAAGAATTTTAAAGCAATATTATAGCTCTTGATATTCATATTCATATACATACACCTGAGTCTTCGTTTCAAGGACTCTAGTGTTCAGCAGGCTTGAAAAAGAGGCTGAAGAATTATAAATACTGTTTCACATTTCATCAAATGAAGTTTTCTTGATGTTTATTTTTATTTCTTACTTAAACTCGGGAGAATTCCTCTCTTTTCTTTACAGAACACGCCAAAATCTAATTTTCTGACTATAGCTACATTTTACAATATTTGTGTTTAAAACTTTCTCTCTCTTCAGGATTGATAGAGCTAGATTAATATTAATACTTGGAATTATTTTATGCAACATGATTTCAGATTACAACAAAAAGTTCATATGGCAGGGAGTTTTTTATACAAAAAAGAGGCAACATCCTTCACAGTTATAACTCATTTTCTTCTCCTTGGTTGGCATTTGGGGGGCTTAAGTTAAACCAGAACAGGTAAGACCTGTTACAAGGCAGGAGCTTATTTTGGAAGCTGCTACTGTGTCCCCATCTTGGTTCTTCTATTTATATATATACATTTTATTTTTTAAAGCTTTATGTATATCTTTCAGCTATTAAAATTAATATTTGTTTGTATTCACCTTTCTAATGCTGGTCCATTTGATTTGGGATTTACTTTGCCATGCTTCCTTATGCCCATGTATTGCTCCCACCCCTCCATTTAGATTCTTTTTTCTTAGATTTATTAGCTATTGATATGTAATTTTTATTATGATTTATCTTTTATGCTTTTTACCCCACCATCTTTATGCTAGTCTTTAACTGTAATAAAGATGTTGAAAGAAAAGTCTTCATCAGAGTCCAGTCCAAGCATGCAATAAATAAAATGGAGGCTGCTTTTAAAAGAAGGTTTATTGAAGAACAGGCCCACAACAGCATGTGGTTCTGGAGCAGTTGACCACATGGTGCTGGGAGTGGTGGGTTTTTATACTTTCTTGGGCTTTTGTGTTTGCAGTTGTTCCTTTTCCTGTGGCATGAACTTTGACCTGAAGTTCAGTGTGCCCTTTTTGTATTCTGATGGTGGTGGGTTAATCCTATTGTGTCCTAAAGGTCATGTCCTGCTTCTCTGTGGCTGTGGCTGATGGCTATGTCCTGTGTTGGATTTTTGGGTGAGGGGTTGCTGGTTCTAGGGGTCTTTGTCTTTCTAATTCCATCAGCTCCAAGCTTCCTGGCTCCAGTCTTTCTGAAAGGATGATCAAATCTGCATTTCTACAGAGCTGGTTTCTGCTTGGGGCAGAGAGACTTGGGGAGTGGTGGTTTCTGCCTAAGATTTTCTCCATTATTCCTTTGGGGAAATATAATATTCTGCCTTTTTAATATTCCCCAAAATATTTCTTCCTATGGGGGGGTGCTGTCTTCTTAAAATCCCCCCTTTGTGCTATATAACTGTGGGTGACACACTTTTACTGGCACAAGATTAAAAATTGTTCTGGTCAGGGAGACTTGATAAACAAGCTTTTAAACTGTTAATGTAAAGAGGGGAAGGCACTAATAGAGGCAGCAGAAAAAGATCCCTGCCGTGGTTCCCAAAAGGGAAGCCTTTCAACCATGAAGGTCTAAAGCAAGGGCAAAAGTTCTATTAGGTGGAAAATAAATTTATAGCGTCCAATATTCTGTGTCAATTCTTTTAGATCAGACATGTCAAACATAAGGCCCGCGGGCCGGATGCGGCCCGGGAAGGGCTCAGATTTGGCCCCCGGGACTGTCCCAGAAATGGCAAGGGACCGGCCCCTGCTGCTCCAGTCCTGGCCCACTGCAACCCGGCAGGGTGCCTTGGAGCACATGCAGGAAACAGCGAGCCAAAACAGCGAGAGCGCTCTAGGCTGGTGGCGTGCAGCAGCAGCTCATTTGCTTTAGCCTGCCCCTCCCCTCCCAGCTTAACCCCATCAGGCCCAGTCAGGAGTGGAAGAGGAGGAGGTGGAGGAAGCCGAGGTGTTACAAAAAAGGAGAGCTTTCCCCATTCTTCCACCCCCTTTTTTTAACTTCCTCCCACTCCGTGCAGCTCAGGAAAAGGATGAGGAGGAGAAAACAGGAAGGGTGTGTGTGTGTGTGTGTGTGTGTGTGAGTGTGTGTGTAAGAGAGACAGAGACACAGAGAGAGACCCAGGAGGGGAGGAGGAAGCTAAGGTTTTACAAAAAAGGAGAGCTTCCACCTTCCCCCCTCCTCTTTTTTATTAACCTTTGTGTGTGTGGTGTTTGTGTGTGTGTGTGTGTGTGTGTGTGTGTGTGAGAGAGAGAGAGAGAGAGAGTGATTGAGCCAGCAGGGAGTTGCAGAGTAAGCAAATTTACAAAAAGGAGATCTCTCTCTCTGTTTCTCATACACATACACGGGAAGGTGGTGTGCAGGCGGCTAGAGAGCAAACTTGCAGATTAGTTTTGTGGTCTATTCTTGCCTCCTCCCCTTCCTAAAATCCAGGCAATAATAAAACTCTTTGGATTGAATGGGAAGTTAGGAATTGGTGTGGGTTGAAATTAAAAGGCCGAATCAACTCCCCCCCCCAAATTATTTTGTCAGAGACAAAAATACTTCCCTTCATCTGCTTTTTTATAATTTAATCCAGCCTTACCCAAACTAATATATTTTGGGTGTCATGAACCACAGTTCCCATCATCCTGTGGCTATGCTGGCTAGAAATGCAATGCCTTATTTTCTCTGCAGTATGCGCCTAGGAGGCAGTAGGTCTGTGGGATTTAGATGTATTTAAACATTTGTTTCTTCTGCCTAATTTATTAAATCAACATCTAATTTGAAATTAAAAGTTTCTGAGAAATCCAGTGTGGTTTACAAGAAAACTCTCAAAGACAGCTATTGTAAAGCATCACTAGCACTGCTTAAAACAATATTAAAAGTGTGTATTTTAAGAAAGAAAAATAGTAATAGTAATTTACTTAGTGCTGTTTGAATGTGTTGTTGTTCTACAAATGCCTAGCTGAACAGTGTGTTTGGAGTTGCCTCTAAATGGGTGAGGGTTGTACTGTTCATATTTTCCTTGGGAGAAAGTTCTATAATGGGGGTGCTGTCTCTGAGAAGGGTCTGCTTGTGGCCACTGTTCTATAAACCAAACCAGGGGGACCATCTGGTCTAAATGGATGGTAAACATTATTATTATTATTATTTATTGGATTTCTATGCCGCCCTATTCCGGGAACTCAGGGCGGCTCACAGCATAATAGAAATCAACATTAAAATACATATAAAAAAGAACCCCTGAATTAAAAAACCAATCATCCAACAAACATGCACACAAACATACACTGGCTAGGGGCAAGATGTTAACTGCCCCAGGCCTGTCGGCAAAGATGTGTCTTGAGCAGTTTACAAAAGGCGGAGAGGGTGGGGGCGACACGGATCTCCGGGGGGAGTTGATTCCAGAGGGCCGGGGCCGCAACAGAGAAGGCTCTTCCCCTAGTCCCCGCCAGGAGACACTGTCTGGCTGACAGGACCTGGAGAAGGCCGACTCTGTGGGCCCTAACCGGTCGCTGGGTTTCATGAGGCAGCAAACGGTCCCGTAAGTAACCTGGTCCGATGCCATGTAGGGCTTTATAGGTCATAACCAACACTTTGAATTGCGTTCGGAGACCAATTGGCAGCCAATGCAGCTCGCAGAGTGATGCCGAAATGTGGGCATTTCTGGGCAGGCCCAACACTGCTCGCGTGGCTGCATTCTGCATTACCTGGAGTCTCCGAACGTTTTTCAAAGGTAGCCCCATGTAGAGAGCATTGCAGTAGTCGAGCCTCGAAGTGATAAGGGCATTGAGTGACTGTGAGAAGAGACTCCCGGTCCAAATAGGGCCACAGCTGGTGCACCAGGCGAACCTGGGCAAATGTCCTCCTCGCCACAGCCGAAAGATGATGTTCCAAATTTAGCTGTGGATCGAGGAGGACACCCAAGTTGCGGACCTTCTCCGAGGGGGTCAAAAACTCCCCCCCCCCAGGCTGATGGACGGATGGATTGAATTGTCTTTGGGAGGGAAAACCCACAGCCACTCCGTCTTGTCAGGGTTGAGTTTAAGCTTGTTAACACCCATCCAAACCCTAACAGCCTCCAGACATTGGCACATCACTTCCGCTGCTTCACTGAAATGACACGGGGTGGAGATGTAAAGCTGGGTATCATCAGCATATTGATGATATCTCACCCCATAGATGATTAGGGGGCTGGAGGCTAAAACATGACAAATGTTTGTGGGAATTGGGTATGTCTAGCTTAGTGAAAAGGACTAGGGGTGGTGACATGATAGCAGTGCTCCAATATTTGATGGGCTGCCACAGAGAAGAAGGGGTCAACATATTTTCCAAAGCATCAGAAGGCAAATAATAGATGGAAACTAATCAAGAAGAAAACCAACATAGAACTAAGGACTTGTGAAAACAAATAACCAGTGAAAAGGCTTGCCTTCAGAAGTTGTGAATGCTCCATCACTGGAGGCTTTTAGTAGAGATTGGATATTCCATTGTCTGGAATGGTATATGTCCCCTGCTTGAGCAGGAGCTTGGACTAAAGACCTCAAAAGTCTCTTCCAACTGTTATTCTTTGAGAGAAGTGCTGCCAACCTCTCCCCCTCTCCTCGTCCCTTCCTGGGCACAGAGAGAAGGAAGGAAGGAAGGAAGGAAGGAAGGAAGGAAGGAAGGAAGGAAGGAAGGAAGGAAGGAAGGAAAACAGAAAAAAAGTAAAGGAAGGAAGGAGATGGGAATGAAAAGGAGGGAGGCAGGAAAGAAGGGGAGGGAGGAAGGAAGGAAAGAAGGAAAGAGAAGGAAGGAAGGAAGAAAGGAAGGAAGGAGATGGGAATGAAAAGGAGGGAGGCAGGGAAGAAGTGGAGGGAGGAAAGAAGGAAAGAGAAGGAAGGAAGAAAGGAAGAAAGAAAAGAAGGAAGAAAGAAAGGAAGGAAGGAAGGAAGGAAGGAAGGAGAGAAGGGAGGGAGGGAGGACGGAAGGAAGGAAGCAAGGAAGGAAGGAAGGAAGGAAGGAAGGAGATTGGAATAAGAGGAAGGAAGGAAGGGTCTGAGGGAAATCCTGCTTTAGCACTTGGCCACCAGCAGCCCTGTTGCCCTTTTGCCATTCCCTGGTGATCTCCCATCCTATTGCTGAGGATGCTTTGGTTACAAAGCCAGGTTTCCTCGCATGGAGAGGGAGTAGGCCTCCCTCTGACCGATGTACTTTGTCCTCTTGCACCCACCATGAACAACCTGGCCAAGGAGAGTGAGCACAGCAGCAACAGCATTGAGGAGGAGATAAGTGCAGCTGGGCACCCCCTCGGGGAAGTGCAGCTAGGCTAGGCAGGGCTGTGGGGTCCTGGTGCTGTGGGAGCTCAAGGGCCGGGCTGGGCACTTGACCTCCACTGTCCAGGGCTCTGGGCAGTCCATGCCACCGTCCAGGGGCCCCATACACAGCCTGAGGCTCAGTGAGGCTCCTCCAGTGGACCATGCCCTGGTGCTCGCCCCCTGTCCCACCCACCCTTCCCCACTCTCGGATGCGCCTCATTCCTGCCCAGACCCGTACAGGTGCCTGACATGAGTGACATGGAGCTGACCATGCCCATCCAGTAGGCCATGCCCATGCCAGCCACACCCACCCAGCCCCCCAATGGCAACCACGATGCTGATGTGGTCCTCAATGAAATTGAGTTTGACACCCTTTTTTGATGTCACTTTGAACTTCCAGTCAGGTTTGCAATGCCTCCCAAAATTCTTCACAACCATGGTTTTTACAACCACTGACTGCCCATTTTCAAGGGTTGTTTCCTGCCTTAGCTCTTAGTTTAGTGCATCCAGGGTTTGTGATGTTCAATTGAAGTTAGCCAGTGTGCAAGCCAGGGTATTAATATTTCTTAAATTGCACACAGCGAACCCCAGGACTCCCACTCTGAGTCCATCAGTGCAACATATTCAGGGCTTGGTTTGGAGATCTCTTTCCTGCTACCTCCTCAGTGAAGACATATCAATTGTAAATTGCCTGAGGGGGCATGGTTCCCTCCCCTCTGGAATTTGCAGGAAGGTATGCATGCAAAGGTCTTAGTACCACAGAGCAAGAACCAGCCTGGGGGAACTTTACATGGAGGTAGGTGAAGGAGATAGCCTCAGTATGATTCTGAATGGTGTGTTTGTGTGAGTGTGTGTGTGCATGTAGCTACTTCTACTAGACATGTGAAACAAACATCCTGGACAAATTTTCTCTCCCACCAGACAGAAATCCAAGATGTGCAATACTTGCTGTGCCAACCATTCCCATATGCCATCCCTCCATGAATCCATTTGACTGGCTTATTACAGTACAAATGAGGCAAGAAAGAAAACCTTACAGTGAGTTTCTGCCCTCCCCACCCCATAGTTTTCCCAATTGTCTTCTGAGGCTTCACGTGGGGGGTAATGGATCCAGGAGTCCTTCCTTTCGCTGCAGCTTTCACAGGCATCTGGGTGATGGTAGGGCTTGGGAAGATCTGTTCCACTCTAGTTGCAAGGTGACTTTCTAGTGGATGGCTGGATTCAAACCCAATTTTCTGGCTCAAATGAATGGAGGGTCTTCTCTGGAAGCAGTGTTTGGGTCAGTGTGCTCTGTTTCCAAAGGTTGGGAGGGGTGGATAGTTTGCAGGCAGAGTTAGACCTGTAGATGCCGATTAAGTTAATACTTATTGTTCAGTTAGGACAAAATGGTAGATAAATTAGTGCTAATAACTTTCCTGAAAAAAAATCTTGAAAAGCTAAGTTGTTGGTGGTGATTTATTTTTATCATTCTTCCCTGTTCTTTGTCTAAGAAATTGCTGACTTCTACTCACTTGCCTTTGCCTTTCTTTTCATGCATACACACATAAAGCACAAGCTCTTTCATTCTTCTCATGGTAGGATATCAGGAGGAGGAGGAGGAGGAGAAGCAGAAGCAGCAGAAGCAGGAGGAGGAGAAGGAGAAGGAGAAGGAGAAGGAGAAGGAGAAGGAGAAGGAGAAGAAACAACACAGTTCTCTTTGCCCTGTTTTGCTCACCAAACAAACTAGGTGAAGGTATTTTTCTTTTGGTGGCTTATTCTAACATTTTTCTTTTCCTAGCAGAATTTTTTTAAAAAAATATCTAGGGATTAGGGACATTTAACAGTTACCTTCACCTAACACACAAAGACTTTGACACATACACATACACACAAAGACAAAGAGTTAAGGAGAGGAAAACAGAATTTTCAGTTTTCACACCCAGGTCATTCCCACCATAAATCTCAGTTAACTCAAATTAGGGAAGGCACAAATCTTAAACATATCACATGGTTCCATAGAAAGAGAGAGAGAGAGAGAGAAAATCACTGTTCCTATATATATTTTCCTTTTCTTTTAAATACCTTTATTTAGCCAAATTGATTTTTCCTGCTTCAGCCCTGAGCAAAGTCCACTCCTGCATAATTTCCACAGGCGCTTCTTACACATCCCACCTGGACAGGCAATTTGTCCCTGCCCCAGGTATTCATCCATCTCCCTAGAGGAGACTCCGATGACATCCTAGATCCTGAGCTTCCCATGCTCTTTCCCATCATCCATGATGAGACTCCAAGGCTTTCTCCTTGATCCCTTGCAACCTGCAGAATACACCGCCCGTGGAATACACCACCCCAACAGGTGGAAGTACTGTCCAACCTGTGGTAACCCCTCTTTTTTCAGGCAAATGCCTGGGAGGACTCTGTCCACCATGATTTCTGAATAAAGATACCTCCTTTCCAGAATAGGGCTCTGCTCAGTGATTCTTAGCTACCTGCCCAGCAGTGAAATGTTTTCTTTCTTTTGCACTCACATCCCACACAGTTTCTCTTCTCTTTCTCAAAAGGTCCTGCACTCTAGCCAAATCTCCATGCTTTCCAGGGTCTGTTGGTTGAACAGATCTTTCTGTGGTTAGGAAAAAGTGCAGATGGGACAGGATCCAGCTGTGCGAAGAGAGATTTCACCTACACACATATTCACACCTACATACACACATGTTCTTTCACCTATTGGGCTTTTAAAGTTAAAATTTAGAGATGCTCACCTTCTTTCCAAAGCAGCCTTTGAGCTCAAATCAAAACCCTTTACAACCCTTGCTCCAAATGGGCAGGTCTGGGAAACCCACCCACAGACACAAGGGATCTGCTGCCGGCAAGATGAAAGCTTACCCAGACCCAGTCCATTGGTGAAGTTAGCTTGAAGTCGCATCTGGTGTGCCAAACTGTTGAAAGAAAAATCTTCATCAGGGTCCAGTCCAAGCCAGGAATAAATAAAATGGAGGCTGCTTTTGAAAGAAGGTACTCGTTTACTGAACAGCAGAACCACAACAGCATGTGGCTCTGGGGCAGCTGATCACATGGTGCTGGAAGTAGTGGGTTTTTATACTTTCTTGGGTTTTTGTGTTTGCAGTTGTTCCTTTTCCTGTGACATGAACTTTGACCTGAAGTTCAGTGTGCCCTTTTTGTATTCTGATAGTGATGAGTTAATCACTAAACCTAAAGGTCATGTCCTGCTTCTCTGTGGCTGTGGCTGATGGCTATATCCTTTGTTGGATTTTTGGGTGAGGGGCTGCTGGTTCTAGGGATCTTTGTCTTTCTAATTCCATCAGCTCCAAGCTTCCTGGCTCCAGTTTTTATGAAAGGATGATCAAATCTGCATTTCTACAGAGCTGGTTTCTGCTTGGGGCAGAGAGACTTGGGGAGTGGTGGTTTCTGCCTAAGATTTTCTCCATTATTCCTTTGGGGAAATATAATATTCTGCCTTTTTAATATTCCCCAAAATATTTCTTCCTTTGGGGGAGGGTGCTGTCTTCCTACAATCCCCCCTTTGTGCTATATAAGTGTAGGTGACACACTTTTACTGACACAGGATTAAAAATTGTTCTGGTCAGGGAGACTTGATAAACAAGCTTTTAAACTGTTAATGTAAAGAGGGGAAGGCACTAATAGAGGCAGCAGAAAAAGATCCCTGCCGTGGTTCCTAAAAGGGGAGCCTTTCAACCATGAAGATTTTTAATATTCCCCAAAATATTTCTTTCTCTGGGGGAGTGCTGTCTTCCTACAAAGGTTTGATTTGATTCAGTCAACATGCACGTGTATTGTTTTGGAGGCCTGAGAAATGACTGAAGGAAATTGCATCAATAACAGCACAGAAAGCAATATGACTTTTTGCATAGCATAAGCAAAACATAGGATTGCAAAGAAAAAAGCCATTCTCTTTAATGCCAAATACACCTGCCACTTTGATTCTACAGTTCTGTTCTCAAGCTAAGATCCCACTGTTGTAGGATCTCCACTCCAGTTCATCCCAGTGCTATTATTTTGCTTACAAGCTTTGTATCCTGCCACAACTTTGTGAGACATGTTGGGCTGAGCTGGACTGTGCCCAGGTTTCCCTGGGAGAGTCATGACTGAAAGATGATTTGAGCCAGGTCTCTTTCAGTCCCAAATTCAACCCATCATGAGCAACAACCTCAAATGTAATTTTTGCTTTGTACTTGCTGCTTTCAAGAAAAGCATGCTAATTTTCTATGACACACAAGCATCAAATAGAAGTGCAAATTAAATGGTGCAAATGTCCATTCAGCTGGTGCTTGAGCAAGGATGATTTGAAGTGCTTCCTGGCTGAATGCCTTTTTGAGTGAGTAGTTGTTTCTAACTGGTTTCTAAGTCTGAAGTATAATTTGAGTAGACCAAACCAGTCCCATTATCTAGTTTGGGGAAAAAACTAAATGCTGGACAGCCTCTGCCTTTTCTTTTTCTTGTCTTATAATTCCTTAGAGGGAGAAAAAATAGTGCCACAAAATATGGATTATTATAAATTGATCAAGCCTGTTAACAAGGTACAAATTTGTGTGTGGATTTTCAAGTTAGTTTGTTAGTTACTGTTTTTCCCCCTAAGCTTTCTGTTTTTAAAATGGCCACTGGTGTACTGTTTTGTCATTTTCCAATCCCCATTTCTCCCTCAGATCCAAAATCACCCCAATGTAATCTTAAAAACCGCAACAGTTTTCCTGGGTTTTGACAAAATAATTATTTGTTTACAAGGCAACTTGCCATTATAGTAAAGGGCATTCTAAAAGAAAGCTGGGACCATAGTGAGCCTTGACTCAGTGAACAGGACATATTTGCCTCTGCAAACAAATCAAGGAGCCAACTTGCAACAACTTGAAGTGGACCTTCCAAAATCTCAGAAGCTTTGAAGCAACATAACATTGACAAGTGTTCTTCAGTACTGGAGCAGAAAAATGCACCCCAAGGTTATTTTCTCATAGAAGTGGTAGTTTAATAGAGGTAATAATATTCTGCAGGATCCAATCTGGATTCGTAACTGGGAGTAGAGGTTTTGTCTTCTGAACTTTCAAATTCGTGCTAGAGCCCAAAATGTTATTCTGCCCATCTATTCATTACTGCAAGGCAACTGGCGATGTGGATAAGGCTCTAGTCAATCTCTGTCCTGCCTCAGATCATCCCAAATCACTTTATTATCCACTAGAATTCAGCCCTAATAAGGTCAGTTATGATAGGCGTTAATATCCTTTTAAGATATTTAAAATTTAATAGCTGGAGCAGTGAAGGGTTGTACACAGTGGTGGGATTCAGCCAGTTCGCACTTTGGCAGAACCGGTAGCTAATTTTTTGTTGCCCAGGACCAGAATGGACTTCCGGAAGCGGCATCCACACAGAGAACTGGTTGTTCACATATTTGAATCCCACCACTGGTTGTACAATCAGTAAGAATACAGAGTTATAGCTAATTGGTTGAAAACAGCTGGCCACTGCATTAGACAACCCGAGATGTGATTGGTTGCTGTAAGTGAAAAGGGGGAGTTTCCTTATTTTGCACTTGTTTTCTCTCTATGCTATGTGTGCTCTCTGTAATTTACCTGATGATGTTCCTACTGTGTTGATTTACCTGATGATGCTCCTCTTTGCCTATCTAATTTACTGTAAATATATTTATTTATATAACATTGGTTCATGTCAGCATCTCTAACTCTATTTGGACACTCGCTGCACAATTCCCTAACATATCCCCTTTCCTCCTGGCTTTTAGAAAGTCCATTATAACAAGGCAATTTCAATCAAGCCATGTGGCTGGAATGTGATGAGTGTTCCTTCTGGTGAATCATAACTGTTAGGCCATTGTGGTATTCCTATTTTCTTTTTTTCTTCCCCAACTCCAGATATGCTGACTTGTTTAGATTGCTATATTAATTATCTGTTAAGTTACAAAAATGGGAATTGTACACTGCTCAGAGTTTATTGTGAACAGAGTAGCTTATAAACCTTGTAAACCTCCACAGCAAATTAATAAAATGAGAAAGAGGATTGGAGGAATGGTTGGTGAAGATAACAGAATTTGCAGAAATGGCAAAATTGACTTAAATTACAAAAAAGACAATAGCTAAATATGTATTACATATATATGTAGTTCAAATGTTTTCATAACTGCTGTAAAAAAGCTCAGAAGCAATTTCTTCATATTTTTTATATTTTCTTTTTCTCTTGTTTCTCTCTTTTTATTTCTTTATTCTTTTCTCACTACTTTTTCTTTTTCTTTACTTTCTTTTTTATTTAAATGTTTTTATTCTGTAAAATTTCTTTAATAAAAATTATTTTTTTAAAAAAGAAAATCTTTGAAACACACACACACACACACATATCTGTTATGCAGTGCTGAACAGCCATACCAATGTGCTTGATGCACAGTGTGCAAAACTATATTGAAGACTTATTAACTGTGAGAAAAAATTGGAAAATAACTCTAAAAATATGGTTCTTTCTTACATGGAACAAAGAAAACATATTTTTAAACAGATAAATTGTGTATATATGAAAGGAGGCAGTTGAATCTTCAAATTCCTGGTATCTACACTGATGAGAAAATATGCTTGATGTTTTAGAACAGGGGTGTCAAACTGCCGGCCCATGGGCTGGACGTGTCACATGGAAGCCGCGCCCACCCCATTGCCGGCAATGGCAAAACCAGCCTGATACATTGCACGACGTCATGTGACGTCGTGAGTTTGACATGCCTGCTTTAGAATGAAAATAGAGAGGATGATGTCAGCTAATTGTGTAAAGCTGGTTCTTATGTACCTGCTGGATAATCAGTCTGCAGAGAAATGGGCTTTGCTTTCAGTGGTTTGGAATATCTTTTTATTTATCAAATTAATTTGCTGACCATCTTGCGAATACCAAAATGCAAGATAATTTAAGCATTTGTTAAAATAACTAGAATCAAAGGTCATTATAACAGATATATTTTAATTTAACTATATAATTATAACTATAGATAGTCCCCACTTAGTGACTGCCTCGTATAGCAACCATTCATAGTTATGATGGTGATGAAAAAGCAACTTTGTGACCAGTGCTTCACAGAGGAAGCGGAGGAAAGCTGAAATAACATTGTAAGCACAAGTGTGTTTTCACTCAGTGACTGCTTCACTTAATGACAAAATTGCCAATTCCAAATATGGTTACTAAACAAGGACTACCTATATTTTAGCTGTCAGAATTCATCCTAGCTATTTAAAGTCATCTTCTCCATCCCCCTAATCTCCAAACAGGCAAAACTAAAGCTGAGGCTTGGTATTTACGTGCGCTGGATCTGTCTCCCGCATTTGACGGGGAAACAATAACAGGGATATAAAACACATATGGCTTCATGATTATCCAGGACAGCAGCTACACAAATGTTGGAAAACTTCAGATAAGTTTGGGAGGGATATGATTACAGGACAAAGTATCCAAGAAAAAATAGCACAAAAGAGCTCTGGGTAAAGGAGGGAAGGTACTGCGTTATGTAAGTCCCTCTTGCCACTCAGTGACATCATTATAAATTTGCATCCTGTCACCAGCACTTAAATCATAGCATCTGCATGTTGATGTCGTCATGCACATTTCATCACTAATAATAGTTAATAATAATTTATTAAACTTGAATGCTATTCACTCTCAATGAGTCTTGGTGGCTCACAACAAAGAAATTACAATAAAATTTAAAAAAGATAAAGATAGAAGATGGCAAGTGTGATAAAGGAAGGGGCCTCCCTCTCTCCCTCACCAAAAGCCTGGCCCTACTAAACAATTGCAGACTGGAGGGCCATCTGGATCCTGGGGCAGTCTTGTTTTAGAGGGCAGTTTGTACATAATGTGATTTTTTTACATAAAAATATGAACAATAATTAATATCAAAGAAAATATATTCAATATGTTAGTTATTGCATTTATTTTTTTTATAAATAAATAAAATTGTACCACAAAAGTTGGGAAATGCTTATGTTAAATAACAGTGTTTTGTATGTTGGCCTGAAAACTCTGCAGAGAAATCTGCATATGAATCAAATGAATTTCTTCCCACTCCTAATTAAGACCATTGAACAAAACTATCATTTCCTTGTGCTGCTTCTTTGAGACTCATAGGCTTTTTCCTGCAACTTTTTCAGAATCAGACCACAAGGTCAACAAGAATTTATACAATATATCCCAATATATCCCCAGACACTGCAGAATTGGAGCAGGATTTATTAAACCCCAGCATATACAGCACATGCATACATACTGTCTAGTGATAGCATATTTGTGTTAATCAGCTTGTGCTTCCTAATGCATTGCTTTGACTTTTATATAAATGCACCGATCCTTGTGTTCAGAGAATCTAAAATTTTGGTAGAATAAGTAGGACAAGTAGGACTATTCCTATTTTCTGACCTGGATTAATTATCAATTTGAAACTACTATTTCAATTGGCATTTGTACTATCAAAACCACATATGCATTCAGTCAATTTAAAAAAAAAACAAAAACAAACCCAACTCTCTTCATCAAGAAAAGCCTAATGAAATCTGAGTTCACTTATCAGAGCATATTGGTGACCCAGTGAGGATTCAAATGAATAAGCTATCAGAACTGTGCTGCTTGATGGAATTTTCATCTGTGGTGTTTCAGTGGAGGTGGGTTTATACATTCTGGCCTTGTTTTAAATAGAAGCATTGTGAATCACTTGGTGGAATCTAAAGGAGATAGAAATAACTAGAATTTCAGTTTGAAGTAGTGAGCAGTCATTTGGAATTCTTAACAAAGTTGAAAGACAAAAATAAATTGAAATCCCTTTTGAAGTGGTTTTGCTGTGCTTGTTTTCTCTCTGTAGGGGTATAGTTTTAAAAAGGAAAGTGTTCTGTAGTTTGGACAAAAACAAACCATTCTTTCATCTCTTAAATCACTTTAGCATTTTTGTAAAATGAGATTTATACATATATTGTCAATAAAGAAATAAACTCACTATAGCTTAACTTTGATTTAGCTAGCATTTTGTTATCAAGGTCTAAAAATAAAATAATATAATCACATTTATAAACCAGCCAGAGGTATAGTGCCAATAGATGGACAGAGGGAATACAGGTAGTCCTCAACTTACAACAGTTTGTTTAGTGACTGTTTGAAGTTACAATGGTATTGAAAAAAGTGACTTATGACCATTTTCCCCACTAATGACCATTGCAGCATCCCTATGGTCATGTGATTTACATTCAGATGCTTGACAACTGGTTCATATTTATGATGTTTGACATGTCCCGGGGATCACATGATAACCCTTTGCAACCTTCTGACAAGCAAAATCAATGAGGAAGCCAGATTCACTTAACAATCGTGTTACTAACTTAACACTGCACTGATTCACTTAACAAATGTGGCAAGAAATAAAACGGGGCAAGTTACTCAACAAATTTTTGGCTCAATTGTGGTTGTAATTCAAGGACTTCCTGTTACTGATGTCTGTTGGGATTATTGAAAACATTATATATCTTGGAATTCAGGGATACATACGTGATTCACTTACTTTAAAAGGAAGAATGGAGAAAAATGTTATTATACTGAAGCTGAAAAATGCACACAAAATGCACATTTTAAAAAATCTGGTTTATATAATATGATTAAGGAGACCTTTCCACATTTATTCTTAAAAAGAGAAGCAGTAAGTTATACACTTGTATTTTACTCTGTTATTCTCAGTTAATTGTATTACAGGTAATCCTCAATTTATGACTGGAATTACTTCCATCCATTGCAAAATGTTGCACCACCTCTCCTGTGGTCATCTCATCATGATCTTGGCAACTTGTTCACACTTACAACCATTTTGCCAAGCATCTCACAATCATGTGATTGCCATTTACAATCTTCTCTGCCTGCTTCTCCAGAAAATCAATGGGGAAGCCTTCAGAGAAAATTGCAAGCTGCTGCCACCTGCCAGGAGGATTCCTTTTTGAGGGGGGGGGTTGGCTGAAAGAGCTGCCTGCCAAGGGAAGCTGAACTCCTTTTGGAAGGGTGTAGAAACAGAACTGAAATCTTGACTTCAACTCCATTCCTGCATTCCACCAAAGGAGCTCCTTTCTGTGCATAGAAGGAGGAGGTTTTTCAGCTAGCCCCAGAGACAACAGGAAGCCAAAATCTCAAGCAGAAAGCAGAGAGGCAGCAAGTAAAGTAAGGAGTGCAGGGTGCCTCAGGTGGTGTGGGGGAGGCCCTGGGAGGCTGAATGCAGACTAGGTGCAGATGTTCCGGGGCCTAAATCCTCAGGGATGATTTTCAGCTCCTGAGCAGAGACTAACAGAGTGCATCCAACTCCTTTGGGACACCCTGCAATCCTTACCTGAACTCCATCTGTTTAAAACCCATGAGAGTGCTTAATTATCACAACCAGGAGTGCTGGGATTGCAATTGTTGAGTTGTTGTGGCTTAATGACTGCTTCACTCAACAATCAAGATTTGGCTCTGTATTGTGGCTGTAAATCGAGGACTACCTGCATAGCTAAACTAAAAATGGCAATTGAACAAGTATCAAATCATCATATTTTTGGTGCTGTTGAATGCAGAGAACTAGATGAAGAGGTTTCGGATCTTTTGATCTTGTGCTGGACTGTGCAATGATTCTGTGGGGGAGGGAAGGTAAGTGCTGATTAAAATAAATGTTTCTCTCCTCCAAAACCTCTGGCATTCAGAAAAGCAGCAGATCTGTTTATTTCCTTTAATATGTAATTGGCAGGTGCTTAAAGGAAGCTGGAGGAAGCAGATTGCTTCTAGGTGCCATCCAAGCTCACTTGATATTCTAAGTCAAAGGACTTAGGAAACTGGCAGGGTGGGTTATGTACCATCAAGTATTAGGGGTGGACGGGGTTTTTTCATGATGTACTGCATCATGTACAGCTGGTTCAAAGTTACTAAGAATGATTCAGATAGACCACATGGGTGGAATCCTTGTTTGGCTGTAGTCTGTTGTAGTCTGCCAAGAGGAGGGATACAGATGTAGTTCATTCAATGTTGTCTTATTTTTCTCCGGTATAACTTGACCCTCCTTACACTGAGATATAAATCAGCAGACATTCCCACTTACAGATCTGCTGTCAGGCAATTTCCATGTGTTTTGCCCTTCCCACTGAAGTCTTGAACTTTCCAACCTTGCAATGTTAAGTAAGAAGGTGCCACACCTGTCTGGACCATATTTCTTTTACACATTTACTGTGCTGAATGCCAAAACAATAAATTGTCAAATGTTTCATTCTTTCCTCTGGGGTTATAAAAAGTGAACAGGCAGGTTTCCCTCCTCTTTTAAATTAATGGCATAAGCTTGGAAGGTAAGAACAAAATACAAATGGTTCACATTCCTTCCTTGCAGATATGAACAGATAGGAGCAGTATATGGTGCAAGGAGTCTTGCATAATCTTCAAATGATATGCCCATATTTTTGGCATCTTATATTTGTATGTATACATGTTTGTGTGTATACTGTATGTCTGTGTCTGTGTGTATACAAACACATGCAGTTTATTACATTGCCTATTAGAAACCAAATATTAATTTGTATTATATTTAGTCAAGAGATATTTAGTCACAAACTTCCAACAGCAATTATAGCACTTTGAATGCTATTTCTGCTGCATTTTAATTATTTAGAAAAGATTGAAAGAATATGCTTTCATGAATCATCACTATTTTAGTATAAACATTATATTATATATAATTCAATTTAAATGCAATTGATCATAATTACCTATCAGTGGATACCGTATGTAATTCCATACCATATATTATTTTTGGAATGATTTTAATAGGCTTATTTTTATTATGTTTTTGATTTTGTCAAGAACAGAATTCTTTTAAAAAATTACAGAAGGCTTAAAATAAAAACAATATAAAGCTTTAAAATGGCATATGTTTATGAGAACCTCATGTCCCTAGCTATTGTAATACAGAAGTAAGTAGACCCAAAATGCTGCTTAGGTCTCTGGGAACTGTATTGCCCAGGGTTGAGAAGCTCCTGTTTCTCAAAGCCTGAAAGACTTGGAAAAGAAAATACAAAACCCCATGGACCAACAAGTCTAACCAGTATAAAGTAGATTCTTAGCTTCAAGGGATGAAAGAAATACAACCCTGAAATGGATGGTTAACATAGCAAAGATTGTGAAGAAACTTCGGATTATACAGGTGTACTGGTTTAGCGCCTGCCTCATATAATGATTGTTCACAGTTACATTAGTGATGAAAGAATAACTTTGCAACCAGTCCTTGTATTTACAACCCTGGCAAGCCTGTAAAACAAAGGAAAGCTGAAGTAAGATTGTAAGTACAATTGCAGTTTCACTTTTGCTTTTGCTTAATGACCACATTGTCTGTTTCCATTGTGGTCACTAAAAAACTAAATTATGTGTACACACAACTTCAGTTTTTCCTCCTCTTCCTGATCCAGCGTTGTCTTTTTTGTTCTTCCTGAATATTTATTTTTTTCTTGAAATCATTGAATAGGATCCCTTAATAGCCCAATAAGAACTGTTATGGGAACTCCCATCAATCAGAGGATTGAGCAATGCCTGGGGTGGGGATGAAGAAGACATGAGGTAGGACCCAAAAAATTCCTTCTGAAATGGGAAGTTTTGTGGTTCATAATACCTTGCAGTTCCTTAGAGTTTCCTGTAAGAAATGGCTTTTCTCTAGAATCCCTCTTCTCAGAAGAATTTCTGGAGCTGATTGGTGGGTGAAGCAAGATGAAACTTGCTGAAATGACCAAATTGTCTCTTTGATGAGAGAAAAGTCAGTATCTACTTTTATTACTAAATGGAAACCCCTTATAGACTTTTTGCATGAAAAAAAATGAACTTATGATTTATGGTTTTTATAATTAGAAAGAATAAATTATATTAAAAAAACAGATGTAACCATAG
This sequence comes from Bothrops alternatus, assembly GCA_034064705.1. Taxonomy (NCBI): domain Eukaryota; kingdom Metazoa; phylum Chordata; class Lepidosauria; order Squamata; family Viperidae; genus Bothrops; species Bothrops alternatus. The sequence continues at coordinate 2,523,042 of JARGCV010000223.1, forward strand.
AACAAAATGTAAATTTATAATTGTGCTTATGACTGCTATGAAAATATTGGAAGCTAGCTCTTTATATCTTTTTTCACCACAGGGTCAGAATAGAGCTGGAAGGGACCTTGGAGGTCTTCTAGTCCAACCCTCTGCTCAAGCAGGAGACCCTGTAACATTTCAGACAAGTGATTGTCTAGTCTCTTCTTAAAAACTTCCAGTGATGAAGCACCCACAACATCAGAAGGCAAAGCACCCACAACATCTGAAGTTGCCCACACTGTTAGGAAGTTTCTCCTTAATTCCAGGTTGTTTCTTTCCTTGATTAGTTTCCGTCCATTGTTTCTTGTCCTGTCCTCTGATGCTTTGGAAAATAATTTGACCCCCCTCTTCTTTGTGGCAACCTCTCAAATACTGGAATACTGCTATCATGTCCACCCTATCCTTCTTTTCTCTAGATTAGCCAAACCCAAATCCTGCAACAGTTCTTCGTGTGGCTTAGTCTCCAAGACTTTAATCATCCTAGTTGCTTTTCTCTGCACTTTTTCCAAAGTCTCAACATCTTTTTTGTGGTGACTAAAACTGGATGCAGTATTCCAGGTGTGGTCTTACTATGGTTTTATAGAATATTTGTCAGAACTGCCATATCAGGCCTGTACCTTGCTATCACTTGATGCCAGTCTGCCACAAACTCTGGGGAAAGGAAGCTAGTTGGGAGGGGGGAAGATACATTGGTCACTGTGCCTTCTAGAAAACAACTTCAAGGTCAGATGGCTAGGAATGGCATGAAGCTGCATACCAGCCAATCCACCATTGAAGAGACTATTCCCAAAACATAGCATTTGAATATGATTGGACAATGGGACACCAGTGGTGGGAGGTGCTTCGGGGGGAAGAGTTACACTTGGGTAATTTGGTGTGCAAATTTCAGTTCTGGCTTTGCTCTACTGTTTTCCACTTGGTTTTAGTAAACTATACCTTTTTCACTAAATGGAGTCAAGGATTTTTCTTATTTAAAGGCTTGAGCGAGGCAGGATTAACAGCTGTGCTAGTGATTTTGATTCTATGCCTCTATTTTCTTTCTTTGCTTTTGCACATTTAGTTCTTTTTCATTTCCTTTTTCTTTTTGCTCAATATTACTTTCTGTTAGATTTCATCTTATTTTTTTTAATAAAAGTATATATACAGCTTATGCTAAGGGGAAAAGTGAGGAGGGTAAGTGGCTTAGGGAGACCAGCCAGGTCTGAAAAGGTGCATAGCTGCTGATTGGACAGATGTCCAGACTTCTGAGGGCTATCCAGCCTACTTTTGTTTTGCCTCATGGCCTTTTCTCCTATGTTTCAAGTGCTCCTGTAACAACACATTGCAAAGGTAGGCAATGAATAGTTGACAACTCCTCTACTTTCAGAGATGATTGTCTCATTGTGTCACTGAAGAACACCCAATACCCCTTAAACAGAATCCCATAATTCACTGAAATTCAAGCTGTGTAACATTAACAATAGATAGAAGAAACTCCAAAATGTGCATGGAATCATTTGATCTGGTTCAATAAAAGTAACATTATGAAAGTGCAACACTAATAGCAGGACTTTTCCAAAGTGGCAGGACATGAACAGTGTGTGTGTGTGTGTGTGTGTGTGTGTGTGTGTGTGTGTAATGTAATCCAATACTAATGAACAAACATTACATTTCTTCAATGTTCATGGCCTGCCATTGGTGGGAAATTTGGGTGGTGCACTGGACAAAAGTCATCTCTTGATTATCCCATCAGGATGTGGGCTCAAACTCTCCAGCTACCAAAACCTCAAAGTCCAAGCTTGTTAAAAGTACCATGGCCCTCTGCTTTTTACATCTTGTAAAATGGAGAAAGTGGAAGACATACAGAGTAAAGTGGGCCCTCTATTCCCCAAAATTGCAGCCAATTCCCCAGGCAACTGTGACTAGATTGGAGAAAGGCATAATGTTACCATGTTGATGTGGGTGGCATTTCTTCCGAAGTTGGAGGCCAGAAAGAGAAGACTTTATTTAGTTTTGTTTCTACTTGGAAACCACTTCAGAAGTTTGTGCTTGAAACTGAAAAAAATGGAAACTTTGAAGAGTAGAAAGATGTTTTTTTTTATAGAAATGACTTGAAATATTTAGGAAATGTAAAGCAAAAGGTTGAGGTTGTAACTTTTTTGTATTCTATTGCACTGAAAAAAGTTGAGGTTGTAAAAAAAAAAAAGGAAGTTGGAGTCCAGTGAGGATATCTAGGGAAGAGCAAATGGTACTTGAGGGGACTACAAAAGATCCCAGTGCAGGACAAACTGTTTTGTGGCAAAGCTGTGTAGATATCACCAAGTTGCAATGAATACAACTCTAATGATTTTATTTCTAATGGTTGAAAAGAAAGGGTACAGAGCTGCCACATGCCAGTTCTGGGTGTCTTTTCCTGAGCGGTTGTATTAACCTGCCCTGCATTTGGCTTAGCACAGCTTTGCTGCAGGCAGTGCTATTAGTTCTTCTCTTTAATGAGCCAGATTCTTCTGCCAAGAATTAAACAGGCATTTATACATGCAAAATATGAATCATAAACAAATGGAAAGCAATAAATAGATGATAGATATCTTGTGCTTTATATAACTAGGCAATGTTCTTATGCCCTGGGACCATGGAGATTATTAGTGTCTTGCTATGAAGTGTGTTGTAGGAGAAAATTGCAGATCCATTTCCCATGGCTAAAAACAACACAGTAACTACAATTAGCATAAGTTTCTGAGTGGGCCAATCATATATCCTGAGGGCAAGGAATACCCTTCTAAACTAATGACAAATGAATATCAATAGCTTGACCTTGTTGTGGGAGAAAGATAAATAAAAATAAAATGAAATGAAACAGAAAACATATATTCTTATACTTCTAAGTAAATTTATTCCACCAAGGTGGTTCACCCCAGTTTAATTGGGGATCCAAACTAGATGTAAAGCAAATGTATGATTCGGGTTTATCAGATTGGTTTGATTAAGTTCTTTCAATTATCGGCTCAAAGACAGCAGTTCTGAAGAAATTTGTGTATGTATCTTTAAGTCAGAGAAATGACACAACAGAAACACAGGAAACAGCATGAATCAGATTATTGGTTATCTAGTATAGTAATGAGCAGGGCTTTTTTTCCTCATAGAACACCCAGAACGGAGTTCTGGCACCTTATAGGGTAGGCATGGCAGGTTGTATGATGTGTGTGAGTTCCGGCACCTTTTTTTTTTTTTTTTTTAGAAAAAAAGCACTGGTAATGAGTGTTCCAGGTGTCAAACAGGACTCTTTTCTAGCTCTACCTGAAATTACTTTGACATGGAAAGTATAAGCTACATAGAAGAGACAGACATGATTTGCGTTTTGGATCAACTTTTAATACAAACTGATTTAACTACTATCTTCCAAACCAACATAGAAACTGGAATATGACTACTGTATCCTCTATTTTCTGAACTTATCAAACTCATTATACCACTATTTGCTAATCAGTAATTTAAATTTGTGTATATAGGAAAATAATATGTACATTAGATTACACCATTTATGGAAAACATGTATATTATGGAAATAGATGCTTTATGGGCATAAAAGTACACATGAATTTTTATACAGATTTCCCAAACTAATTTGTAAATTTACATGGAGATGTTAATCTTTCCAGGTAGATAAGACAGGGAACAAGATCAGATGAGCTAGTTCTATTTTATTATAAGTCTATATTAACAGAATCTTTCCTGTTGTCTCTTTTTATAGCCTGATGAGTTAGAAAGAATCTTTTCCAATTTTCTTTCTCTGCTTGCTATGAAGCTGTGGGCTCCCACAATTTAACTGACTGTTCCCTAACCAGCATCTCTTCCCCACATCTTTCAAGGTCTTGTCCACATACCATTACAGGGAATTATCCAAAACAAACTTATAAATGAAAAAATATAGGGAAGCACTTGTTGCTTGTAAAAATTATGTCACATCCTTAAATATGTTAAGCATTAGATATTTTAACTCAGTTTTGAAATGCTGTTTCTTTAATTTTAAAAGCAATCATAAGCCTCCCAGATGGGTAACTGTTATTTAAAGTGAACAATGTAGGAGATTTCTAATCACTTAATTCTCTTGCATGCAGCTTAGCTATCCTGTGTAATGTCAGCAAATGGCTGTCGCTAATCTAGTTTGTAACTGAATCAATAGTTGCATTTTGAAACTACAGCACCATCATAATTTAAAGGTGATGAACTGATTTCATTTGACATCTAATTCACTGGAGATAACAAGCTTTTTTTAAAAATGATTGGCTATATTTACATATGCTGTTGAAAATATAGATAAAATAGTAACATTGAATGCTAGTATTAAATGTATAATATCAAACCAAAATCATAAAGTGCCACTACCAGAGAAAAGTACTAAAACTAATTTCACAGTCCACACTACAATAAATTACCTATCTGTGATGGAGAGTACAGATTTTAAAACCAGGTTTTAAAAGTCCAGAGTGAACGTAAGCATTTTCAGATTGTGCTGAAAAATGATACTGGAAATGTCAAAAAACCTCTCAGGTGAGACACGCCCCTAGTGGGGGCTGTTATGTTTGGTGATCAGTGAGGCATCAATGAGGCAGCAAGTGAAACAACAACTCTTTATTAAAGGTTTAAACAGAAGCCTGGCTAACTGCCGCTCCACCCCTATTTATACACGCAGCCACTAGGCGGCAGCCAATAGGATTCAAGTATTAGTTCCTGCTTTAACACAAGTTAATGAGCATGTAGACAGAAAGTCTGCCCCTTAACAGACAGAGTCTTATGACCGTTTTTTCAACATTTCCAAGTAATTCTCATCAATACATTACACCCCTTCCCCATAGATAGTTCATAAGGACAATTATTGAACATATTCTCTTAAATACGTTGGTGGCCTTCTTGCCTGTTTCGAATGCCTCGGAACTGCTGGAAGTCCTCGATCTGTCAGCTCGCCTGCCAGGCTTAGTAGACAGGGGCTGTGGGACCTGTCTGTTATGGGTAGACTCGAGTCTCTGTGGCTGGTCTGTCCTGGTAGACCCGAGCCAGTGTCCAAAGGTGGGGCAGACTCCACCGGCCCAGAAAGTGGAGCTGTCTGCTGGCATTGCCCATTGGTTGAAGTATCAGTGTTTGGGACTGACTCACCAGATGCTAGAGCCCCATCCCTCAGTCGGAGAGTTCCGCCGTTGCTGGCAGATTCTAATGCACTACTGCAATCATGCTGCTCCTGAGTTTGACTGCCACAAGAATCATGAGCTAGACTGTCATTAGAGTCATGAGCTGTTGGCTAGTTTGCTAACCTCTGCCGCAGTTGGTTGATGTGCCTGCGTAGCACGCGACCATCTTCCAGGACCACTTTGTAAGAAAGTGGGCCAGTCACCTTACAAACCACAGCTACCACCCACAGTGCCCCTTGCCCGTAGTTCCGCACCCAAACTGGGTCGCTAACTTGCAAGCGCTGTGGTGCTTTTGGCTGTGATGCTTGTGAGGCAACTCTATCTGGATGTAGACGATCCAGCTTTGTGATCAAACGCCAACCCTATCTTCTGCCCATGGAAGTGCAGTAGGTCGTGCATTGGCAAAGTAAGAGATCGGCTAGCCTCTGCTGCCAGTTGCTGGTTACAATCCTTTTTAAAGACTCTTTGATTGTCCTGACCATGTGCTCTGTTTGGCCGTTTGAGGCCGGGTGAAAGAGAGCAGATGTGGCATGCCTAATCATATTAGCCCTCAAAAAGGACTGGAATTCAGAAGCGGTAAACTGAGCCCCATTGTCAGAAACTATCACATCGGGTAATCCATGTGTGGCAAAAATCCTGCACAGTTCTTGGATGGTCCTGGCTGTAGTCATAGTAGGGACAGGTGCGACCTCCAACCACTTGGAGTGACTGTCCATCACAATGAGGAAGAGTTGTCCCTGAAAGGGCCCTGCGAAATCGATGTGGATCCTGGACCATAGGGCTTGTGTAGTTTCCCATCAATGGACTGGGGCGTGGGGCATCTCTAGTCTAGATTGCTGGCAAATGTGGCAGCTGTGAACCTGAGCCTCAATATCTTTATCCAGCCCAGGCCACCAAAGGTAGCTTTGTGTGAGTGCCTTCATCCAGACTATTCCCGGATGTCCCTTGTGCAGGGACTCTAAGACTCTAGCCCTTAGTGAGTTCAGGACTACCACCCGAATACCCCACAAAATGCACCCCCTGTGAGCTGACAACCCATCCTTCCTCCTACTGAAACTCTGAAAGTTAGACCCAGGACTAGTTTCCGGCCATCCTGTGAACACCCAGTTCAACACACAGCTCAGCATCATGTCTGAAGCTGTCTCCGCAGCCACGTCCCCTGCATTAAGGGGAGACTCAGGCAGTTCCTGGATAGCCAGGATGCGAGTGGCTGGAGCGGGGTCGGGCTCTAAATGCGGCAGGGGCAATCTGCTAAGGCCATCTGTATGGCCCATTTCCCTTCCCGGTTTATGAATCAGACTGTAATTATACGCTGATAGGAATATTGACCACCTCAACATCCTAGGAGATAGGATCTCGCTTGTTCGTTGTGAACAAACCCAGGAGTGGCTTGTGGTTTGTGAAGACTGTGAAGGGCCTACCATACAAATAGTCATGAAACATCTTGATTCCTGCCACTATGGCCAAGGCCTCTTTATCTATTTGGGTGTAGTTACACTCTGCAGAGGACAAGGTCCTTGAGTAATAGGCTATTGGAATTTGCCTTCTGTCAGCCATTAAATGACTCAGCACAGCCCCAACCCCATATGGTGATGCATCACAAATGATGCAGACAGGCAGCTTTTCGTTAAAATGCATCAAAACTGAGTTTGAAGACAGCAGTGATTTTACTGCTGAAAAGTCTTCTCGTGGACCATGGTCTACTTCCACTGTGCATGTTTGTCCAAGAGCTGGTGTAACGGCTCTGCCACTGTGGCCTTGTGAGGTAGAAAGGCATGATAGAAATTGAGCAGTCCTAAAAAAGCTTGACACTTCCCTTTAGATTTAGGCCTTGGGGCCTGCTGAATTGCTTTGAGCTTGGATTCAGCAGGATGAACGCCTTTGGCATCTATGCAGAAACCGAGGAACTCAGTTGAAGCTACCCCAATTTTGCATTTTTCCTGTTTCAGCTTCAGCCCTGCTTTGCGGAAACGCTGAAGAATGGCCTTCAGCCATTCTGCCAATTTCTTGACTGATTCCCTAGCTATGAGGACATCATCGAAATATGGGCACACGCCTGGAATACCCTTGAGCGTGCACGCTCCATCGCTCCCTGGAAAAGCCCTGGGGTGACACTGACCCCAAATTGTAGGCGCTTAATCTTGAAAGCTCCCCTGTGGGTTACTATGGTCTGAGCTTCCACTGTGGCATTGTCCACTGGCAGTTGCTGGTAGGCTTGAGCCAAATCTAACTTGGTGAATATGTGACCTCCCTGTAGTGACGCCAAAATGTAGCCGACTACAGGCACAAGATATGCATGTTGTTGGAGTGCTCTATTGATAGTGCACTTGTAAACTGCACATATGCGCACCTCTTCATTGGCCTTAAGTGGCGTAACTATGGGGGTTTCCCACTGACTGCTATCAACCAGCTGCAAGATGCCTTGCTGCACCAGCTTATCCAGCTCTGCATCGATCTTCTGCTTGAGGGTGAAAGACTCTCAGTGCGGCTTGATCCTTATTGCAGGATCAAGCCGAAGAGCTAAGGGAAGACCCTTATATTTCCCTAAGTGAGGGCTAAAAATGTCAGCAAACTCCCTGCAAACTGCTGCTAAGTTCACTGCTTTTATGCTATTTATTCCATTTACATTGATTCCCAATGCATCAAATCAATCAAGCCCAATGAGGCTTGTGCGGTTGCCCTCAACTACTACGACTTCCAGGGGGCCCTCAAATCCCTTGAATTGCACTCTGAGTGTAGCTTCCCCCTTGACTGTTACTCGGGAGTTTTTGAAATCCGTTAACACAAGGTTTGACGGCTTGAGCTTAACTCTTTTGCCGCTGTGACTACAAATGTGTTTGAAGGTCCCCTGGGAAATTATGGGTAATGCTGACCCCGTATCTAGTTCCATGTTACATGGAACTCCCTGCAGCTTGACTTTGAGCTGCAGTTTTTCCTTAAGAGGGCAATGGGCACCTGTTCTAAGTACGCTTCTCCTAGTGGTGCAATAGCCCACCCTGTGTTGCCCGGGGCCCCCAGTACCTTTCCAGAGAAACTCTTCTGCTGGGCTTTCTCTCCGACGACCCTGACAGACAGTGATGATGTGGCCTTGTTTGCCACACGCCCGGCACATTGCTGTGTGGAGCCTGCATTCTGCATGTTTGTGTCGGGCTCTACACCTCGCACATCGAGAGAAGGGAACTGCCTTGTCAGCTGGGTGTTGTGACCTTCTTTCTGGTGGCTGCTGTAACTGATTGACCTCTTGATCCGATTCAGAGTCTTCAACCCTCTCAGCACCCTCCTGGTGGATGGGCTCTACGCAGGTAGTGCTCCCGGTGTCTTCTTCGGCTGTGATCTCCTGTAGGGCGTCCTGGAATGAAATAGTCTCTTTAGCGAACAATTTCTGTTGGAGATCCCTGCTTCTCAACCCGCACACTAAGCAGTCTCGCAGTCTCTCCTTGAAGTCTTTGAATTCGCAGGGTCAGGCCGCTTGATGAAGGGTGGCTATGAACTCGGCCACCGACTCGCCCATTCGTTGGTCTCTTTGTTCGAAGGCGAGCCTCCAGGCGATGACTGAAAGCTTTGGCTCAAAGTGTTCTTTGAGCATTTTTTTGAGTTCGGAATAAGCAACAGACTCAAGCGGCACTGGAGCTATTAAGTTTTCGGTGATTTCGAATGTCACCTGGCCACAGACGCACAGCAGCGTTGCAGCCTTCAAACCGTCCTCATGAACTTGGTTGACTCTGAAATAATTCTTGACTCTCACGATGTACGAGCTCCACCTCTCTAGATGTGTGGCGTCGAATTCTGAGAGTTTCCCGAGTTTGGCCATGGTGAGTTGTTTTCGGCGTTTTCGGCACGCAATACCTTGTGCTGCCAAGGCTTCTTTTAATCTCCCAGGGATGGTTCCTTGGGAGCGCTCTTCCTCCAGTGTTTTCATACTGGCAGGAATGGGGGGGACATGGTCCAACCAAGGCGTCATCCCTTGGCTTACCCCCTTAGTGACTCAGCTCTTCGAGTTTGGCAGCACATTCCACCTTGGTCACCACTGTTATGTTTGGTGATTGGTGAGGCATCGACGAGGCAGCAAGGAGAACAACAACTCTTTATTAAAGGTTTAAACAGAAGCCTGGCTAACTGCTGCTCCACCCCTATTTATACACTCAGCCACTAGGTGGCGGCCAATAGGATTCAAGTATTAGTTCCTGCTTTAACACAAGTTAATGAGCATGTAGACAGAAAGTCTGCCCCTTAACAGACAGAGTCTTATGACCGTTTTTTCAACATTTCCAAGTAATTCTCATCAATACATTACAGAGGTCTCCACCATGGAATAGGGCACTTTTTTTAAGGAACTGTCCACAGTCTCTTAGTAATTTGAGGAAAAGCATTTTAATATAGGTAAGTCCATGGTATTTTGAAAGAGTAAAAATGCTGGGGAAGAGTAGTGCTGTCAGTATCCATGTGATGGTGGGGAGACATCTTTCCACTATGATCAACTTTCAGTTGCTAGTTGGGCAACATCCAATACCCCTTTGGAAGAGCAGTTGATTTGTCCTACTGCTGAGCACCAAGGCTGTTGATGGTGGCAACAATACAATCTGATTTTGAGGTATACTCATCAACAGCATTTTCTGGTGCTGTAGGCTTTTTCTAACATATTTCTACCTTTACATTCTAATACACAGCTATTTGGACCAACAACCAAGTACTTTGATGGTTGTAAGGCAATGGACATTAATGTCAACTTCCTTGCAATCTGGTTCTACTCCCCTAATGCAAATGTGGGCAATTTGGGGCTGCTATGTTTTCTTTCCTTAATCTAATACATTCCTCAAGCCCAATCAGATTGGCAACTTATTCCTTCAGGCTTCAGGTTGTGGAAGTTTGTGTTGAAGTTGCTTCACGAAGCTATGTGACCTTCATGCTTTTCCTGTTGGCAAGCCCCCCCTCCTTCTGCCTTCTCCAGCATTTGGAAAAACAGAAGGGGCTTCTTCACATGTAGCCTGTCAGCGTTTAAGAATGCTGGAGAACATGATGGGACAATGCTTTCCTCCTCACCCAAGGCCTGTGCAGAAGACAAATGATGGGGGAAGCACCCATGGGAAGGTTTCAGGGCAACCTGGGGTCCTTCAGCAAAATCAATCACATGACCTTGATGAAAGAATAATGTTGCCTCTGTAGACGAAACTTTTATACATTATTCTTAATAGCGACCTTGCAAAATCTTGTATTATTCAGAAGGAAACAACACAACGATGCGTATTATACCTACTTTTATTCATATTAGCACTAGAAGTTCTGAATAAGTATGTAAGAAATCAGGAAGGTATAAGGAGATAAAACATTAAAAAGGAGGTATATAAATTAAGAGCATTTGCTGACAATATCATATTGATACCGGAGGAGCCATTGACAGGAGTAGAATTACTAATGAAAAAACTAAAAGATTTTGGTTCTGTAGCTGGATTTAAGATTAACAAACAAAAGAAAACGTCACGTCCGGTGGCATGGTGATGGAGTAGTCTCAGAGGAGCTCCGGGACAGATCTCTGTTTATCTACTTTTTTCTCGGCTGCCAAGAGCGATTGCCACCTGGAGGGACAGGCAACATGGAGAGGAACTTCTGGTGCATCGGCAGAGGTGAGGCATGCCTCGGGAGAGCCAGAAATAATCCAAGCTGAGAGTGATCTGGGAGGGGAGAGCTGCCCTGGAGGATCTCCAAAGAGGGAGAAGAGAAAAGCAGCCTCAGTAAAGAAAGGGGGTGGAACTTCCCCACCCCCATGGACTAGCGGCGATAAAAAAAAGTAGCAGCAAATGAGGCTGTTACCTTAACCAGCTGGACCTCGTGGGCTGAAAAGGGTAGAAATCAAAGAGTAACCCTTATTCCTTCTTTCTCAAGAGACGCAAAACTGAGGGGGAGAAAGGGCCGAGGGTGCAGGAAGCCGACATTTTGGCTAACACGGAGGACCATACAGCATTGAAGGGGAGAAAGGAGAAGGGAGACACCTACTGGCCGAGAAGAAAATACACATAGAAATAAAATAAAATAAAGAAAGGCTGCACAGGAAGGGAAGGGATAGGCTGGCAGACTATAGCGTGGAGGAAGCCAAGGCAAAGCTACCAGGAAGAAGAACGTATGGAATTGAGTCACAGAAGGAAGGTAGGGGCAATATAATCCGAAAGAGGTTCCCTACATTGGGGAGAATCAATTTGATCTGGCTCCCTGATCATAGATGACTCCTATCTTGGAACTGCCTGAATATTGACTCTTATCCCTGAACTGTTTGAATCCTGAGCTTTCTCCCTGAAAGATCAGAATATTGGATCATCATCAGAACACTGTCTGGTGATTAATTTGGTTTATTTTAAAAATTAAAGAAAAGCCTGGCCAACAGTAGGCTGAACTCAGGATGGCCACCAAGCAGACCAAACTGATATCCCCAAAGGGAGCTGCACCCTCCTCAGCTCAGCTTCCTAAAACACCAGGGAATAATCTATCTGCCCTCCCATTCTCCCACATACCTACAGGCCCCCAGACCCCCCCCCCGTCAACCCAGGCCTCTCCAGTAACGCACATGATGAAAGAACTAAAAGAGATGATAGAGGCATTAGGAAAAAGGGTGGAGGAAATGGATAAAAAGTTGGAGGAAGTGGGCACAAGGATGGAGAGACGGTGCAAAGATATAGAACAGAAGCTGGAGGAACAAGCCAGAGATTTAGAGAGGAAGTGGGAAGAACAAAGCAGAGCGGTGACTGCAGACCTGGATCAAATCAAGGAAACAATGCAAACACACAACAAGAGAATGAGAGATGAAATTGGAAAAATTTTTAAGGAGATCTGGGAGAGGGTTGAAAAAAGGATGGAAGAGGTGGAGAGTCACATGGAGGGACAAATAGCGGAGATGAAAAGTGTGGCTCAGGACCAATCCACTATGATGCAATATTGGCAGATGGCGACAGCAATCAGATTTAGGGGATTGAGAGAGACAACAAACGAAAACCAAAAGGACCTGAAAAAAATCTTTGTAAAAGCCCTGGCAAAATTTCTGGGAGAGAAAGCCGAAAATATTTTGTGGCAAATCAACAGAATCCACAGAGTTAACTCATGGATTGCAGCAAACAGGCAACTACCAAGGGACGTGGTCATCCATTTTGCAACAAAGGGGTTCCGGGACTTTATCTCTACAACGTCCTATAACAAGAAATTATATGTAGAGGAGCAAGAGGTGGCGATACTGAAAGAGATCCCCCCGAAGATGTTAAGAGACAGAAAAGATTACAAGTTCCTGGTCAACGAACTGAAAGCACGCGCTATACAATATCGATGGGAAGCCCCGACTGGAATATCACTACTTTATAAAAGCAAAAGATACCATCTGATCTCAATCCAGAAAGCCAAAGAATTTCTTGAAAAGGAACTGAAGGCGGAAGGACTTCAACCCACAACGAGGGACAACGTAGACTGGCCACATGAAAGAGGAAGGGACTTAGAACAACGATCAAACTCCTCAGAAGCACAGACCGCTGCGGCAGCAGGAGAAGTGAAAGGACCTCCTTGGGATGCGACTGCACAGAGAATAGATGGCAATAAAAACATGGAAGCAGGGCAGATTACAGAGTCAAGGCAATTAAGGTCTACTACCAAACGCACAGACCAGCAAGAAAAGATCCCACAAAACAATATGAGCACCAACCTGGATACCATGGGAGCGAGACCAAGGAAGAAAGCAGGGGGAAAAGCAGATGCGGTCTGGCAGGAGTATCCTGAAGCCGATCATGGCAAGTAAATATTTGACTTGGAACGTTAACGGGTTAAACTCCCCACAGAAAAGGAAGAAAATATTTCATTACCTGAATCAAGGTAAAAATGATATAATTTGCCTACAAGAAACGCACATCAGAGCGGCGGACCAGAAATATTTAACCAACAACAAACTAGGCACACAATTTATTGCAGAGGCAGCAGGAAAGAAGAATGGAATTGTTATATATGTGAAGAAGCATATAAGAGCTAAGCTAATAGAGTCAGACTCCCAAGGTAGATACCTAGCAATCGAAATAGTACAGGAAGATAAGAAAATTCTGGTGATGGGCATCTATGCACCAAATCAACAACAAGGAAAATTCTATAAATTGATACACAAGAAGTTAACACAACTCAACTACAGATCATGTATTATAATGGGAGACTGGAACGGTGTCATAGAGGTCGTCCTGGATAAGAAGAAGACAGCACCTAACCCGCAAAAACACTCCAAGTTACCTAAATCCTTCTTCGACATAAAGGAGGACCTCGAACTGATAGACATCTGGAGGGAAAGACATAGCAAAGAGCAAGAATTCACATTTTTCTCAGACAGACATCAATCATTCTCCAGAATTGACTTTATATTAACAACTAGCGACTTGCTGGTTAACCTAAAAACGGTGAAAATCATACCCAAAGTACTGTCAGACCATAACCTGGTATGGATGGAATTAAGACATGGTCAGAAACCTAGGAGATCCTGGAGAATTAATGAAAACCTGTTTAAATATGAAGAAAAGGTGGCTGAATGCAAAAATGCTATGAAGGAATTCTTTAGCATAAATATGAAAAATGAGACACCTATAGAAATGATATGGGACACCAGCAAGGCATATATGCGTGGGATTCTCATGGACATGAATAAAAGGCACCGTCGTAAACAAGACCAAAAAAGAAAGGAGTTAGAAGATGAGATAAGTAAGAAAGAGCAGCTATTAATAAAAAGACCGGAGGACAAAGTCACCAAAGAAGGAATCAAGATTCTAAGGAAACAATTTGACTTGTTGTTGGCAGACCAAGTGGCAAGGAATATACAATATGCAAAACATAAGACATTCTGTAACTCCAACAAACCTGGTCGGTGGCTGGCTTATATCTTAAGGAAGAAGCAGAAATCCCGCATAATTGAAAAGATAGTGTACAAAGGCAAGGAAGAATTTCAACAGGAAGTAATCAAGAAAGCTTTTACCGAGTTCAACTCAAAGTTATACGCCGAGGAGAAGACACAAGACAAGGAGATAGATAGGTTTCTACAAAATGAAAAGCTATTGCTAATCACCGATGAACAAAGAGATGCCCTGAATGCATTGATCACAAAAGAGGAAATACATTCAGTGATCAAACAATTGAAAAAGGGAAAATCGCCCGGGACGGATGGGATAACAGCAACCTACTACAAGCATCTCCTAGAGGAAATGATAGAACCCCATAGAAAGTTATTTGTCAACATACAAGAAGGAGGCCAAGTTCCACCGTCATGGAAAACAGCTTATATCTCTCTAATCCCTAAAGAGGGAAAAGATAACGCACAACCCGAAAATTACAGACCCATCTCACTACTGAACACAGATTACAAAATCTTCGCAAAAATTTTGGCCAACAGATTAATGACTGTGTTACAAAAAATAATTCACCCGGATCAAACTGGATTTATACAAGGACGTCAGATGAAAACTAATGTAAGACAACTGCTGAACATAATAGAGTATTTGGAAAGGCACAACCAGGTGCCCGCTACTCTCATGTTTGTGGATGCAGAAAAAGCCTTTGACAGACTGAATTGGCCGTTTCTGACAAAACTGGTCAGGGGGATGAAAATGGGAAAACAGTTTCTTAACGCCATACTGGCAATTTACCAGAAACAAACAGGCCAGATCATTGTGAATGGAGATTTAACAGACTCATTTAACATAGAAAAAGGTACGAGACAGGGATGCCTGCTATCCCCCTTGCTATTTGTGTTAACGCTGGAGATTCTACTGAACAAGATAAGAGTGGCAGAGGACATAAAGGGCATACGGATTAGACAACAAGACTACAGACTATGTGCCTTCGCGGACGACCTGCTGGTGATAATGGCGCAACCGGCACAATCAGCTAGGAGATTGATGGAGATAATGAAAGACTATGGTAGGGTATCAGGCTTCAAAGTAAATATAGCTAAGACGAAGATGCTAGTTAAAAATTTAGATAACAAAGCAAAACAGGACTTGGAAAGAATAACGGGTTGTGAAATAGTTAAGAAAGTTAAATACTTAGGAGTGGAGATAGAAGCTACGAATGTGAAATTATACAAAAATAACTATGAGGTGCTGTGGAACAAGATACAAACAGATCTGGACAAGTGGAAAACATTACAATTGTCCCTGCTGGGCAGGATAGCAGTAGTAAAAATGAACGTATTGCCAAAATTTCTATTTCTCTTTCAAATGCTACCCATACTCAAAAAGGATGTGGACTTGGACGAATGGCAGAAGGGCATCAACAGATTTATTTGGGATGGCAAGAAACCGAGGGTTAAATTAAAAATCATCCAGGATACAAGGAAGAGAGGGGGTTTAAAAATGCCCAATCTGAAGTTATATTACTAAGCCGCGGTGCTGGTGGCGCTGAGCGACTGGATCAACATGATGAACGACAGAATATTGAATGTTGAAGGGCATGGTCTACTATATGGCTGGCATGCATACCTGGTGTATGACAAAAAGGTTGACAAGAACTTCAGGGAGAACCCACTACGAACCCTGCTGTTGTGGGTCTGGAAGAAATATAAGTACCTACTACATGAAAAGATTCCCATCTGGACGATCCCCGGGCACGCAATAGGGGACATAAATATATCACAAGGAAGTGGTGCCCTACAGTAAACTTGTATTGGAAGAAGAAAATGTGTTTTCATTAAAGCCACCAAATACGCTAGCAGATGAAGGAATAGGGGGTACCTGGCTTTCATATTTGCAACTGCAGTCTAGATGGCACAAAGACCTGAAGAAGGGCTTATCCCTTACATATGAGAATTTAATTGAGCAGGTTAGAGAGCAGGGGATCATGCATATAAAACGAGTGTACAGTGTACTGATAGAAATTGACTCTGAAACTGTACTAGTCAAGAACTGTATGGTAAAGTGGGAACAAGATTTTGGGCAACCTATCACGATGGAAACGTGGGAGGGAATCTGGATGAGAAATGTAGAATTTACGAAAGCGCAACATTTAAGGGAAAACTTCTATAAGATGTTCTATAGGTGGCATCTAGATCCGAAAAAATTATCATATATATACCCAGACACCCAACCTAAATGTTGGAGATGTGGTAGTATGGAGGCTACATATTTTCATGTATGGTGGTCATGTAGAAAAATTAAAGCCTTCTGGAGAAAAATATGGTGGACACTCCAAACCATTTTGAAAAAGCGTATTGAATTTCTACCTCAGGTGTTTTTGTTAGGGATCATAAAAGATTGCACTACCACAGAGACGAACTTAATTCTGAACTTGATCACAGCAGCAAGACTGCTGGTGGGACAATACTGGAAGAAGCCAGAAATACCACCTATTGAAGAATGGACTTTGAAAGTAATAAATTTGGCAGAAATGGCGAAAATATCGGCATATTTGAAGGATCGCTCAAATGAACAATATATGATAGAGTGGAAACAGTGGATAGAATATATACAAGAGAAACACCAATCAAATAAAATGTATCTGGTGTATAGTTGAGGCTTGACGTGAGGAGTGAAGAATGTTTACAAAATTGAATCGATTGTATTGGGTTGGACAGCAGGTAGCTTGAACTTTCCCCTGGTTTACGTATACAAAGACTAATACTTATTGTTGTATTTTATGATTTATGTCGACTGCTTTTTAGTATGCTATTATGATTAATGTTGATTGCTTTAATAAAAATTAAAAAAAAAAGATTAACAAACAAAAGACAAAAATTAATAAAAAAAACATAGGGTAAAAGGACCAATTAGAATTGATAAATAAAACAGGCTTCAAGGTTAAGAAAAGGGTAACATATTTAGGACCTACCCTGAAGAATATGGACTGTATGTTTTACCAAAATAACTATGTCAAAACATGGAATGAAATAAAAAAATACATTTCAAGATGGGTTCATCTATAACTGTCTTTGATGGGGAAAATTTCTGTAATAAAAATGAATGTATTACCAAGAAAGTTATTTCTATTTCAATCCATGCCAATTTTGACTTTGGATTTACCCTTCAGATAATGGCAGAAAGAGAGATCCAGATTTATTTTTGCAAGTGAAAAAAAAAACAGGAGTTAAGATCTTGTGCAATGCTAAAGAGAGGGAAAGTTTGATCTGAAGCGGTATTTTGCAGCCTCTTGCCTTGTTAGGTGAAAAGAATGGGGATACAAGTTTACTAGATCTAGAAGGCTAGGACTTGACATGTGGATGCTCTGCATACCTAGGGTATGATAAAGTTAAAGTTAATCTTGATTTTAGAAACCATTTTATTAGGAGAGCTATTTTGAGAATTTGGAATAAATATAAAATGAAATTATGCCCCAGAATACCTTTAAGGCTTTCCCCTCATGAAGCATATTACAGAAAGGAAATGAGGGTTGGACAAAAATGGTTAAAGTATGCAGATTTATCAGATTACTCCACAGATGATGTAAATTAAAATTCAGAGAACACCTGGCATTAGAAGGTTTCAATTGTCAATGGTTTTTGTATTTGCAATTGACAGAGAGATTTAAAGCTAATAAGAAAAAGTATGATTTTGAACATGATAAAATATATTTGAAATAGAACTGTATACAAATTAACACAACCATAAAATGTATAATCTTTTTTAAAATTGGAAAGAGAAGACAAATGAGTTACCGGTAAATATTGTATGATAAGTTGGATAAATACTATTTAATACAACATACCAATTGATCAATGGGAAAATATGTAGATAAAGGGACTGGAATTTACATTATGCTTTAACTTCAGAGAGAATTTCTATAAAATGATGTATAGATGGTCTTTATCCCCAGATAAATTGACTAAACTGTATAAAGGATCCCCAAATAGTTGCTGGAAATGTAAAACTCAAATAAGAACCTTTTATCACCTTTGGTGGATTTGTAAAAGGGCTAAGCAAGAGTAGAGGGAAAATAGTAATGTAATTTAAAAAAACTGAAAATTAATGTACAATTTAGACTGGACATTTTTTGTTAGAGTTTAACAATAATAACAATAAAACAGAGGAAAAATCACATGGCTTTTTATTGTTATATAATGATAATAGCAGCATGACCTTTATATGCCCAGCTTTGGAAAGATACTACAATACCCACAATAGAGGAATGATTAATAAAGATGACAGAACTGGCAACGATGAGCAGGTTAACAATCCTCATGAGAGAAAATTCACTGAAGAATTCATCTATAATTAGAATCCCTTTGTGGACCTTTTGCAGGAGATAGAGAAAATCTAATTTTGACATATGGATCTGAGGATTGTTATAATTTAAAAAGGGGAAAAAGATTTCTTTGGGGGGTAAAATGGACATTTTATTACAGTCTTAAATTAAGAGTCAAAAGTAGGTTCTTTACATCCTTGGAAGAAGGCAGAAGTCATTCTTAGTATATATTTGTGTTTTGCTTTCTTTTGCTATGTACTTTACCTCACTTCTATCTCTATTCTATTTTTACTCTTTATAGTTTCTTCTGTTAGTTGATGTTGTTTGCATGCTTTGTAAAATACAATAAAATTATTTGAGATAAACCTTTTCCTCCCTCTAGTCATGCCTTTGCTTTTTTTCTTTTCAAAAAACTTTGCATTTGTTTGCAATGATATTGCAATCTCCTCTACCCTAAATGTAATGCAATTGAACAAAGAAACTACAAAAAACTGACTTTGCAATAATTGATTGGACAAAAAATTAATAACTATATAATTTCCTTCTAAGAAAAAAGCACAATCCAGGCAGGATTCTTCCCTCAGCTGTGTGATATTTGAGGAGTTTCTTGCATGCACAACCCTTTTCAAATCACCCTTTTGCATCAAGAGGGGATTTACAGTAGATCTTGACTTGGTTGGCCATTCCAGCATTCTCCATTTCTTTTTTCAGCCATTCCTTCATCAATGTACTGGATGTTTATGATCATTGTCATTTCCATATATTGAAAAATCCAGTGGGGTATATTTTTTCACATGACAGTATGTTTTGAAGCCAAGATACTTCAATATACTGTATGCCATTTTTCAATATCAGTAGAGCTTCATAGCACTCCTGAGTTCAAACAATATTGTGTTCCTAAGATTCAGCACTATATGCTCTGATTACAGCTGGTAGTAGTCACCTGGACTCTCAGTATTGCCAAATCTGCAAAACTTAGAAAGTTTGAACAGTCCCTTGTCACCTCTATTCTATAAATGCCTCCTTTGCACTCACAGACATTACCTTAAACATATGTTTGCTGAGACAATAACCTGAGGCATAAGACAGATGTGGGGTTGCTGTTCTGTGCTTAAATATGGCTGGGATCTAAACAGCTTTTGACTATACCTGAGGCCTCAGGTCTGCACAATGATAGATCTTCCTTTTCTCTTTCAACAGAAGGCTTGAGTGCCATATGATGACTTCCATTTGTTTCTGACAATGAGAGTGAAGGAGTTGCAATTAAAGGCACATTATCTCCAAATCTTAGAACAATTAAGTCCTATAAAGACCTGGTACAAATGAACAGATGACTTCCATGAGGATAGGAATGGAAAAATGATTTTCTACAAGTACAACCATCATTTCAGAGAGGAAGAGATACAAAAAAGATCTTAGGTTTTGGGAAGGCAGATTCCAGCTGACATAAGGAGATCTTCCTATGGGAAGAAAGGTGGGCTCTCTTGCTGAAGGCACTCAAGAAGAAGCTGGATAGGAACCTTTAATTTGGACTTCTGCACCAAATAGTGAGTTATAAGCAATGCTCTTGTGGGAAGTCAGCCCTCCCAGAGATGGAAATATTTTGGGGCGATCTTAAAAAGGACAGAATATTATATTCCTCCAAAGGATCTTAAAGGCAGAAAAGCAGGCCCAGTTTTTCTTAATAGCCCCAAGCAGAAACTAGGCAGAGGCCGGGTCTGTAGAAATGCAGAAAGGTTGCATTCAGAAAGGTTGGGCCAGGAAGCTTGGAGCTGATGAGTTTAGAAAGACAAAGACCCCTAAAATCTACATCCCTCACCCAAACTCTAAAAACATGACCTTTAGGATCTAATAGGATTAACCCACCACCATCAGAATACCGAAAGGACATGCTCAAAAGCTGAGGTTCATGCCATAGGAACAGGAAACAACTCCATACACAAAAGCCCAAGAAGGTATAAAAACCCACCACCACATGCGGTCAGCCTTCCCAGAGCCACATTTCTGTCTGGCTCTGCTCTTCAATAAACTACAACCTTCTTTCTAAAGCAGTCTCCATTTTGTTTATTCCCAGCTTGGACTGGACCCTGATGAAGATCTTTCTTTCAGCACCCAGGATGGGACTTCAAGCTAGCCTCACCAATGGACTGGGACTGGTAAGCCCCATATTGCTGGCAAGCAGACCCCTTGTGTCTGTGGATGGGTTTCCCAGACCCTGCCCATTTGGAGCAGGGGTAGTAAAGGGTGTTTTGAGTTTGAGCTCCAGGGCTGCTTTGGAAAGAAGGTAAGTACTTCTAAATTTTAACTTTTAAAGCCCAGGGAAGTAAGCAAAATGTGTGTATGTCTGTGTGTGTGAGTGAGAAGACCCTTTTCCCAATCACAGTTGGATCTTGCTTCCTCTGGCTTTTCCTAACCCCAAAATATCTATTCAATCAACAGACTCTGGAAAGCATGGGAGTTTGGCCAGGGTGCAGGACCTTTTGTTAGGGAGAAGAAAGAGGCTGTGTGAGAATGGAATGGAAAAGTGAGTGAGAGAATTGGATTTGGGCAACAGCTGGTAAGGCCCTGTAAGCAAAGCCTGGTTGTAGGAGGTGTCCTTACTACTGAAAAAAAGCAGAGGTCCTCCCAGACCTCTCTTGGATCTGAAAATTGATGGTGGTTGCAGGATGTACCCGTACCTGCTAGGTTGGGGGCAGCAGATCCTCCCAGATCCCTTTTTGGTCTGAGAAACTGACGACAGTGTGTTCCCTGGTTAGGAGGTGCCCATACTCTGTGAGGGAACCAGAGTCCTCCTGGACATTTTTTTTTGTCCAAAAACTGATAGCAGGGCAGCAGAGTTAATGTAGCTAAGAGCAACTGGGTTGTGCTGCTGGAAAAAGAGACCCAGCTAAACCAATTGAACCCCACATTGTAAGGGGAACATGGGAAGCTATAGTTCAAGGGTCCTGAAAGGAACCCCCCTAGGAGATTTGTTGGTGGTGTGGAATGAAAGGCGAGTGCCCATCCTAGCCGGTATGAAGAGAAAATGAGCAAGGGAGGTATGTAAGGTATGGGTTTTGCTGAGGGACAAAGCTGGGAAACCAATTTGGCTAAATAAAGGTACTTAAAAATAAAAATAAAATAAAATATAGGAACATTGATTTTTTTTTCTCTTTCTGCTCTGTTTTCTATGTAACCATGTGATATGTTTGTTAAGATTTGTGCCTTCCCAGACTTCCGGTTTGCCATTGTGGTGCCGTGGACACTGGAAGACGAGCTCCATCTTTTGCATCTGAATTCGTCCAGCTGGGGGACCCTGGAAAGGGTCAAAAGTTGCCCTATAGGGCGATGAGCAAGGAGGGGATCCCTGATTGATCGTGGGAGGACAGCGGTCCTTCTGTTTGATCCTGGGAAGCCCTCCAAACTGGCGGGGGAAAGACCAGCCATAGCAATATGGCTCGTCACTAAGCTGCTGACAGCCGAAGTCAAAATCACCACCAAACACCTTTAAAGCAACACGGATGAAATTGGGTGAAATCTGATCTTCTCTTTAAGACTTTAAGTATTTTTTTCCTGTAAAAGCTGCCCCAAATATTTTTCCCCTGTGAGGAGAGAGGGAAGGGAATTTCTATCCTACCCTCTAAGAAAAGTGATGACTAACTATCCAGGGGAAACAGAGCAACTATAAGAACAATTTTAATCTAATTGGATGCATATACTTTTGAAACTTGGGGACTAAAAGTGTTCCTATTCTTACTGGAGACATTTGTTTTTATCTAAAAAAAGAAATAAGACCTGAAAAACTATCATTAAAACTTTGGACTTAAAAAGCTTTAAACTGCATCGGTGACATCTTGTGGCGAAGTATGGCATTACAACTTGTTATTGCCTAAAAGAGACTTGCTTGAAGCTCAGACTCCAGAAAAACTTTTCTGACCTTGACAGCTACCACCTGTAGAAAACTCAGCTGCAAAAAAAGAACTTCTGGGTGGCATATCTGGCCTGTTTGAACTATGAATGTAAACTTTTACTGACATCAGAGCTATATGTGAGGAATTGCTTTCCTATTTCTTTACATGAGAACCATATGTTATTATACAAAATAATGGAATACTGTGGATTATAAACTCTTACTTGACAATTTCTACTATAAAGACCACCTATAACACATGAAATAGATGTCCCATACCTAGCTATAAAAAACAAAAAAAACTATTTTTAATGTTTGATTCTAAAGTCTTCAACAACTTACTATCAAGAGAATATGGATGAAGATCAGGAAAAAATCCTCTCCATGTAGAAATCAATACATGAAGCCATTCTTTCAGCTTGTGACAAAATAAGATATAACATAAAGGAACAAGATGCCAGCTTAAATATACAAACCCAGATCTTGACTACACCCAAGAACTAACAATGCAGAAAATAACAGGAGAAGTGGAACAACTAAACACTAAGGAGGACTCAATTGACCAACAGATCCAGCCAACAGAAAAATCAGAAAAGGGAGTGACAACACTGAAAATGGAAAATACTTTTTACAAAAATCAGAAGAGGTTTGAGGAAAAGGAAGAAGAACAGACTGAATGGAAGATAAACCTATCAGGACAAGTGTAAGAAACTGGAGTAATAGGGAGGCGATCTAATGAATACAAATGGGCTAGTTCTTCCAAAAAAACCTGCAACCAAATAGTCTTTTTTATTCCAAATAGTATATATAATAATAGAGGGAGAACAATTTGATGATTCAAAAGCACTGACATGGAAGGTTAGTTGGCAAAGGAAGAAAGCCAGAGTAAGGCTGAAGAAAAGAAGGGTTTTGATTTATTAGAGGAGATTTCATATTACTAACTAGAGGGTTGAATATGGTGGAAAATAGATAATTTTTAGAAAATAAAGTAACATTATAATTGAATAGGTAAGATGTGTAACAAGACTAATAGACTTTGGTATGAAAAGTGAAAAAGGGAGAAGTTGAGATAAGGGAAATTTTGGTCACCTAATATAAAATGTTTGGATATCAGTTGAAAATAAGAATTCTGTTTGCCCAATATGAGATAATAGATATTACCAAAAAAAGAGAGGGAGTATTTGAGCTTTTAAAAATTAGACCTAAATGAGAAAAATATGTATATTACTGATTTATTAGTTAACCCAGATAATACATATAATGGTTTTGAATTATTAGAGGGAATATTGTATTATTAATTAGATGGTTTAATATGGTGGAAAATAGATAACTTTTAGAAAACAGAACAAGACTATATTCAAATAGATAAGATGTGTATTTAGAATATTAGATTTTGTTATGAAAAGGGAAAGAGGAAGAAGTTGAGATAAGGGAAACTTTGGTTACCTAAAACTTGGAAATTATAAATACCAAATGTTAATTTGAATATTGATGGGAAATTAAAGCTTGGGAAAAAAGCAATAACAGGACACTGATTGTATATAAGGATTGAATGCCAACACAAGATATGTATAAACTAAAAATTATTGATAAATGCAACAAAGATGTTTTTACTTAGTTGATAATAATAATAACTGTATTAGCCTAATATAAGATAGTAGATATTAAGGGAAAAAGAGAGGAAATATCTGATGTTGTAACTTGAGATTTATACCAAAGATTTAGGTATGTTGTTGAACTATTGATTAACCCAGTCACCACATTGCTTTTTAAATACTTAATTGTAAAATTAGAAAACTAATAAAATATTATTTAAAAAAAGATTTGTGCCTTCCTTAATTTGAGCTATGGTGAGAATGACCAGGGTGTGAAAACTGAGTGTTTTTTTTCCTCTCCTTTCCTCTTTGTCTTTGTGCAGCCATGCTGGTTTCTTCTTGGATTTTTTGTTTTTCTTTTTCAGTGGTATTGAATTGGATTGGGCTTTTATGATCATATTTTTCGCTTTCCCAAGCTTCTTGAGTTGTTTTTCTCTTTAGGATTTTCATCTAAGGTCTTTTTCCCAAGCTCTCTCTGAGTTTGTTTGTTTTTTAAAATCTAAGACTCTGGTATCATTATGTTCTATTGCTTGTGTTTGCATTATATTGAATTCCAATATGACATGGTCACTCTCACCAAAGGTTCCTACAGTTTCAACGCCATCACTTCTTTTCTGTTTGTGAGAATTAAGTCCACTATGGTTGTCCCTCTAGTTCCCTCCTTTACCCTTTGGACAACAAGGTTGTCAGGAACCTATTTGATTTATCACTTGGTGCAGAATTAGTTTTCCAGTTGATGTCAGGGTAATTGAAGTCCCCCATTACTATTGTATTGTTTTTCCTACATATATTTGTTAATTGATTAGCAAAAAGTACATCTATTATTTTCTGCTTGGTTGGGTGGCCTATAGTATACACCTATGGCAATATCATTCATATATATATTGCCCATATTCATTCTAGGTGGTTTTTGTTCTTGGTTTTGTGCAATTCTGTAGCAATATAGTGGTCTTTTACATATAGTGCAACTTCACCTCCCCTTTTGGGGGGGTTTGATTTGGGTTTTTTTGAACAGTTTGTATCCTTCTATCAGTATGTTCCAGTCATGGGTTTCATTCCACCACATTTCAGTAATTGCAACTATATCATATATAACCTAATGTATTAATAATTCAAGTTCACCCTGTTTATTCCCCAAAGTTTGAGCATTTCTATATAATGTGCATGTCATACAACAATCTCTCTCTTTCTCTGTCTCTGTAAATCCATAGAGAGCAGAGCAACTGATTTGCCTCCTTCCTCTATGTCACCCTGCAACTGACATAGCTGACACACCTTTCTGGTATCCAATATATATGTCTATGGAGATTCTCAATCATCCAGTCAAGGTTGTCCCAAAGGCACAAAAAGCACCTTTGGATATCTTATATATATATTTAACTATAGGTGTACCATATTTATTAAACAGTAATTCATCTTCCAAACCATTCACCAAAGAGGTATGAGATCTATTTTTGACATGAGAAACTTCATAAAATGAACTCTTTCATGTGAGAAGTTTATTTTTATTGGTAAAATATTAAATAGTATACAGAATTAAAAACTGCACATACACATTTGAGAAATAAGTCTTGGACAAATTTTATGCTTGTTCCTGAGATTCCCTACATTTAACTCCAGTAGCTGTGCACAGTACAAACATCCACAATATAATTATTTTCACAAAGTATTACAAAGTTTCTGTAACTCTGTCATATATATATATATATATATATATAAGATATATATATACTCAAACACTCTCTCATGCATTTTTATCACTCATATCCATATACCTTGCACACATACATATGATACTCATTTGTATGTATGTAAGAAAGGGGGAAATGTCCAGTTCCAGCAATTGTGGAAAATTAATTAGCGATTTAAGACTTTGATAGCAAACCAGGAATTGCTTTTGAATTTTACCATTCGGCTTTAGGTCTAAAACACCATTTCAAATGCTCCTAGAATTAATTTCAGATTATAGACTTCTGCAGTTGTGTATAAGAGCATAAACCAGACCTATACCTCTCATCTATAAATGTATCATTTCCATTCTTGGGAGTAAGATCATCTAGTTTTTCCATTTTCTACTTTGAATAAGAAATCCTTTTTTGGGCTAAATCAATAGCAGACATTCCTTTCCCAGCAAGAGTGAGCAGAAAATGTTTCTCCCAACAATGTGACAACAGGGGAGTACTTGCCCCATCTATTCAATAAGGCAGACAATATTGAATGTTCCGGAGTTTACCACAGGGACTATTCTAAGGGATTCTAATATAGATCATCTGATCCCAAACTCTTTCAAATATGGTAGGAGTAAACTCTAATGTATTTTTTGACCTGTTCTCTAACATTTGGGTTCTAAATCATATTATCATTAACTGAAAATGAGCATGAGTGACCACAGATAGGAAGGGATGTATGTTATTATAGTTGTTACTAAATTCTGTCCATTAAATCAAATTCAATCATAATACAGCCAGACTGGAAATCTATGGAGTACCAATTTTTATTATTTGTAAACATCCCAAATTGGCTTGTTCATATTTTCCCCACCCTGCCCACCGAGTCACTTCAAACACCTTTACAGTAAATAAAGCAAAGAATATTTTGGATGAGAATAAATACAAATAATATGAATATTTTGTAAAGCGTGATTTATACCCAAACACAAAATTTAAGTTGGAGGAAACAAGCAATTACAGAGTTTGAAACTGATCAGCAAATGGCAAAAGTGAGGAAGCTACTGGGAGATCAAAAACTGCCATCCTGGATGGAGTATAATGGACACATTATGTCATGTATCCACTTCATCATGCTTTCTGCTCTATACAAGACAGAAACTTGGAAAGCATAAGAACTGATGGCAAGCTGATATGTATCCCTTAAAATTCTAAGGAATCCAGTTCTACACCATGACCTAAATATCAGAGAGATTGTTCTCATACAGCATAGCAGCATTCATCCCCTAACAAAGTACCCACAAATCCTTTCCACACTTTACCAAAAACAAGTGCTTCTGGGGAGCAAAACACCAGGAGTCCATGGATTCCTTTTCCAGACCTCTCATTTGCACTAGATTCTGGAGAAGGAAGAAGCAGTAGGGGTCTCTCCAATTGATTCCAAGGATTCTGTTTCTCACAGTCTCTCTACACAGAGAAAAAAAATCTCAAGCATGCCTACTCATAAGTAAGTATTTTATGGGGTTTGCTCCCTATTTACTTGGTAAATTGCTTGTGAATCTGTCTTAAATCCCACTGGGTATGCCAGAAAACTGAAGAGAATGAGCTGGAAGAACTGTTGGTGACCACAAATGCAGGCTTAGCTGATGAGCTAGGCAATACTTGTGGACCTTCCTCCAGAAACAGTGTAACTCAATGCAAATCCTGATGAAGTGCTTCACTTCTTTAAATAAAAATATTTATTAAACTCTTGTTTTCTTTTGGCAAGTGCTTAAAATCAAAGGTTATTTTCCCCTATCTTGCACATACACATATCCCAACCCCCAAACAGCAACCAACCAAAAGTGGCTTCTGTGTTCAGTAACAGCTTCCCCCGCCAAATATTCACAAGGATTTTTATTCTGTACCTAAATACATATTTACAGCATAGCAGTCTTCACCTATTTGAGTAATAGGTATTAAAATATTCTAGATATATAAATAAAGCATGACATATAAAAAAAAAGCCCTACCATAATAGATAAGGCAAGAAGAATTAAAAATAAGCTTTCCTGGTGAAAGAATTGTCTGCCTTGTATGCTTCCCTGCAGACAAAATTCCCCCAGACATAAATGCCTAGACTGAGAATTTGGAATCTGACCCAAGATTTTTCAATGCAAAGGGCATTTCCAGTGAGGATCAGCCCATTTGTGTTAAGTGCTTTACCCAATGAAAAAAAAGAATGAAACCTCAACAAAAGAGGAAACAAAAATGCTTAGCTTTAGCAAGCAACCCACTAAGACCGCACCGATCAAAGGCACGTTATGGATAATAGCACTAAGAAGAAAGGGGTCACATATACCTATCAGTTACATCCCCACCACTGAACTGCTACATTTAAGTTTTGGGGCAGCCTTTGCTACTTGTCTATCAGCACAATCAAACAGGTAATCCAGGGCAAGGGCAGCTTTGAACTATTTGTTCCATCTCTCTGAGCTGTTATCCTATGTCTCTCTAGAGCAAAAGCAACAGCTAAAACAGGGTGTTTGAGACAATGGAACCCCAGTGTTTCTGAAAGGCAGCTTTCCTTCCCCTGCAGTGGGCTGCTGCATTTGGGGATATTCTTGGTCATGCTCCTAGCTCAAGTGAATCCGTGATGAATAGAGCTGTACCCCACAAGAATTTACATGAGTACCATAAGGGCATGCCCAGGATTCTCTGCAATGGGCCAGTAGTAAAAGTAACAAAGTGGATGGGGTTCCCTGAAGATTCAACTTTTAAAAAACAATGTATTAAAACACTGACCTTTGTCTGGGCAGCAATTTGCTTCAAAATGTAATGTCATTATTCAAACAATGTTCAATGCACTATAAAACTTTCAGAGAGATTATTGCACATAAATGGAACAATCGGTCTTTTCTCTCTTAAACTAAACAATCTGGATAGTGGCTCCAAACATGTTACAAGCATGTTCTAGTATTAAGATGCAAAAATACAACATTTTGGGTACAGAAATTTTGCCTAGGAATAGAATAATCCCAAAACTTTTAAAGCATAGACTTCCACTGGAAAAAAATGACACGTTTTTGCAGTTTAAATTTTTCTAAACAATTATGCATTAAAAGTTTCCAATCTGTCAAAAAGTCATACATCTTAAGAAAAAGAAAGTACAACCAGAAAAATAACATCAACATAAAGAAAGGCAACTGTTTAGTATTACAGTTCCACAGCTCTGTCATCTCTAATGATCCTAAATTTAAAAGTGTTAGAAAGATTATTTAGCTATATTTACCAGATCATTTTTCTTTTTTTAATATAAAACTACACTCAAGTACAAAAATATGTAAACACACTGTACAACCAATGAACAGATAACAAATTAAATTTAAAAACAAGATCAGGTTGCAGGCAACAAGAGCTATGATAGCATAAAACTGAAAATAAGAAAAAGTGGGCAGGAAAAGACCAAAAGAAAGCAGAATAAAATTCCTACAAGTAACACAAAAAAATAAATATGATCAAGATTTGGGAATGCTTGATAACAGGACAAATCTCTGATCATAGTTTCAAAGTTTTAATTACTACAACATAACTAAATCCATTCTCTGTTAGACATGAGTATCTACTTATGTCATATAGTATAAAGCTGAAACAAATTCTGAAAATCAAGGAACAGGATCCAGTGTTTGAATCTCATGAAAAAAAATATGTATTTTAGTATCTTCTAGTAAAATTAACAGAAATTAAACAATTGTAAATTTGAGCGGGACATGTCCCTAATTTTTTTTAACCCCAAATACCTGAATTTGGTGGACAAGAATCCAAACTAAAAACTTCAGTTTGAAAGGACAGTTTTCAGGGCTCTGCAGCCAAGCATTTTGGACAGAAACCCACAGAAATCCATGTCTTGCAGCCTCAAGCAATTCCCTTCTGGAGTTCCAGCTCTTAATACGGAACTGGAACTTGTTCTGGAAGCCTGGGAAAGGGATAGGAAAGCAAACCCTCCAAAGCCCTCTGCAGGGGCTTCAGGCCCAAACCCTTCCAGAATGTCTTGAGAAACTAAGGGTGCAGGTATTGATTTCTCTTGAAAAATACAGTAGAGCTTTTGGCACCAAAATTCCACTTCCACAATTTTGTTTGATACTATCAATTATGAATTTGTGGATATAAATCAAAACTTTATATATATTAATATATCACCACACGAAGCAAACAATCAGCACCCTTGCAGACTACTCATATGGATCCGTGTCTGTTTGTATTTTTTTGTAATAGTCCTCAAGAGTAGTATCTCAATCTAAGCAACAATCTCTTCTTAGAGTATTTTGGATCAAACAGCAACTTTTTAAGAGGTGGCTTTGAAACCGTTCCACAGAAAGAACTACAGAATTTGGTAAAAGCCATCTTTATCAATTGAAGATCAGTAACCGTAGACAAATTCCCTCAAAAAAATAGGGTGGCTCCTACTCTGAGCTATAGCATATTGGATGCATTTCAATTCCAAAAGGGCTCCTGGAGGCTCCTTAGGCTAGGTCTGGGCACACCATAAACTGTGTGAGTCCAGACTGTGCTCCATGCAGATGTCTCTGAAGCACACAAGTCCCTGCTTTGGGAACTACTGTTAATTCCTACTCCTAAGATAACTCACCTAAAGTTATTATAGCAAAACATATTTGACTCTCCCAGCATCTGTGTAAATCCTTTAAGAAATCTACACTCAGATTTGCGCTAATTAGAAGCTTTCATTCATGTGGCATTTGAGTTCCTTGTTCATAAGGAAAGGACATGTCAAAGTCAATCTCTGGTGATTTCGTAGGCATAGCCTGTAGTTTTCTGGGTCAGAATTTGGGAGCAGCTTCCTGTTCCCTTCTTCTGGGCTGTTTTCAGACTCTTTTTAGTTCTCAAATGGTCTCCTATGAAAGTCGGGACAGCAAAGTTTTCAAGTGGAGTCCTGGCTCTTCTTTAATTGAAAACAGCCACATTAAATTTTAATCAAACACGATCAAAATTATTTTCCTTATTTTAAAATGTTTTTTGCTGTTGTTGTTGTTTTTACTGTTGGAACAAAGGTTGTCCTATCAAAAAAAACCTAACAGGAATATTTTATAATGATAATTTTGACAAATACTTTGAAATACTTTCCTTTGCATAGTTCATCAAATTGTAAGTTGTGAAATTCCAATTTCTGAAAACCATCAGAAGTTTTTGAGCTGAAAAGAAACTCCATAACAATTGTTCATGATAAATCAAACTAGGGGTTCCTTTTCTGGTATCTCAATATTGATTATCTTTCATTTGCAAATTCCAATTATTTTTTTAGCAAATTATTGTTTTCCCTTTAAAATCCAATATTAGATTTCATATGCAGCAAAATTTTAAATGTTAATCATGCAAAAATATATTTCAAACTTTTTATAAGACCGATGAATTCAAATATATCTCACTTTGTCCATTTTGATCACAGTTCTTAAAATAATACTTAACACTCTTCTAATAAACATACTACACTGTTTATAAGAAATATTAAATATCGTTACAGCCCTTACTGTAGACAATATAGCATAAAATACTTTTGGGGAGAGATTGTATCTTTTCTTTTTTGTGATGAATGCAAAATGAATAAGAAATTCCTGAACCTGAAACAGAAAATGTAACGTATATAACTCCATTAACATTCTGTACACAGGCTAAATTTTATATATTTCCATAGGAAATAATAAAAGAAAGCATTATTATTTTACTGAAGATGGACCTCCCAAATATCTTCTTTTTTGTAATGAGGCTGCAAGAGATTGCATTCTTTTACTAACTCTCTAGGTATATATAATTTTAACATGTAATAGATCACTGTGGCTTGTGAGAATTTATTTGTCATGGTAATAACTTTTGAATGGCTTTTTGTTGACTCCTGCCAGGCATAAAATATTTCAGTTTTTGCCATTTTAGAGATATCAGTTTTTTCTTAAAATTCCTCCTCCATTATGACTGATGCAGGAACATAGAGGCACAATGAAAATAATTTTGAAAACTATTGTATAGGATCAGAGTGAAATATACTCCTGTGCGGGTTCATGAACCTTTTTGTTCCTAAAATTCTTTTTAAATTATTTTAAAGACAAGTGACCTTTCTAAACATATAAAAAGTAGGTCAGCAATTGGGTGCGAGAGATGTTCAGAAATGACATAAGAGAAGCAAGGGACACCTACAATCTGCTTCTTGAATTTGGACTAATTCAAGATGCTCAAATTCAATCTGGACTAGTTCAAGTGCTCAGAAAAACAACAGAATATTCATCTGAAATATATTCATTCATATCTTAATATCTTCAAATAGTAACCACTTTAATCTCCACATAAAATAGGTTCAAGTCATTAATCAGAATGACCAACTGAGCCTCTGGATAACATAGAGTTCCCGATTTAGCTTTGTTTCATCTTGTACAAGGGACCATGCAAATCATAAAATGTCAATGGGCACTATTCAACATCCAGAAGGTCCCCAAACTTCCAGAGAAAGTTTTTGGGATTCATGAGAAATGGCAGAGGGGAGGGGAAACACTTCTGTTGGAGAACAAAATATAACCCAAAATTTCTGGCAAGCAACTGTGAACAGAACTATTTGCTCTGGCACTTCCTGCCATGAAATTCTTCTCTGATATTAATACTAGCTGTGTAGTTTATAATCTTTGGCTTGTATTTGTTTTAGACAAATTTGTTACTTAAATCTTTATTGCTTCTGCATAAGACTGCAAGAAGCAACAGTCTAGCTTCAGGGACCCTGTTTTGGACATAGAATGTACAAGCTAAACTGCTTTCTGAAGGAAATGTTAAAGCAAAACCACTTTAATTTTTATCATGTACTAGAATGCATAGGATGGTTGCCCGCCATTCCCATTTTGTACCAAAAGAGAATAACAAACATACCTTTTAGTTTTTCAACTCCATTTTAGAAACCAATTAACTAACTCTCTTTATTCTTGAATATGCTGAATAAAATATGTAAAACCAAAGATTGCAAATGATTTGTTTTGAGAGGCAACCTATGGTGCTGAAGATATTTTTAACTGCAACTCCCAGCAACCGCTTCCCTTTGCTGTGCTGTAGTTCAGCAAAACCTGCAGGGTCACAGGATTCTTTCCCCATAATCTTCTAGTCAGAAAAGGTATGGTTTTTAATCTATCCTCTTTGTAATTTTACAGCCATATGTGCAAATATCTAAGGATGTAGAAAAATGTGAGGTAGTCACCGATTTTATTAAAAAAAAAACCCAACTAACTAAAATAGTTGAGGGGAAAAGATTGATAAAATTAAATATTATAAATCCAGATCATATATTCAGAGCTATATAATCAAGAGACATTAATATTAAGCCTTAATATTTCTAACCTAGTAATTCAGTCTTCGTTTGCTAATATGATCAAGGGAGTAACTAAAACCTGAAATTATTCTTCAGGCAAATAATCAGCCCATGCATAATCTAAGGCTCTTGGTTCGATTCAGCTTCATTTGGAAAGAGTGTTCTTCTATTTAGTAAGAAATCATTATTTATGACTATGATTTCTCTCTCTCTCTCTCTCTCTCTCTCTCTCTCTCTCTCTCTCTCTCTCTCTCTCTCTCTCTCTCTCTCTCTCTCTCTCTCTCTCTCTCTCTGTATGTGTGTGTGTGAGACAGAGAGAGAGAGAGAGAGAGAGAGAGAGAGAGAGGGAGGGAGGGAGGGAGGGAGGGAGGGAGGAAGGGAATGACAATTATTGGTAGATTAAAGATTGGTTTACAGATTAGTTTTCCTTGAGGAAGTAAGGCTGAGATTCAGAACTGGTGGTTTCCAAATGGGTCTGACCCATAATGGCAAACGTGATGAGAGATGCCTGGGAATTACAGCTGAGAAACAGGAAAGGACTAAATGTGTGTGTGTGTGTCTGTGTGTGTGTGTGTGTGTGTGATCTGTGTCTGTGTGCATATGGTTCTGCATGCTGCAGTTTTAAATATGTGTTGGGGAGAGATACTTTTGTACAATGTATATATTTCTTTCCTTATGTGTGTATCAAACAGGTGGCAATAGTAAAGTAGCTCTAACAGTGTCTGCATATCCTTATATAGTTAAATTAGTTATCAATTTGTAAGCTGCTTCAGTCATTAGGGCAGCTCTAACCTGCTGTTTCAGGATACAGATCTCCTAACTGAAATCTTAGTTTATTCAATTTCTTAATGCTTCATACTACAAAAAATAAAATGAAAGGTATAAGTATTTCATAGTTCAAATGCATTTGTAATGAGCATATTTGAGATTCTAAAGCAGCAAAACCTGCTAGATAAATATTCATATCTGTATTTTTAAACTAAGAATGTTTACTAGGAAATAAACTCCTTCTGAACTAAGTGAAGCTTATTTTAGTAAATATACCCAGACTCCAATAGTTAACACCTAAACAACTTTTAAAAATAGGCAGACCTATAGGAAGCTGGTAAATGAATGACATAAAAGCATCCTAGCAATTAGTTTTCATTCTTTTTTAAAAGTGCATATTGGGATAAGTAAAATAACATTTTATGTTTTCAGATTTCCTGGAGGATGTCACATCCCATGAAAAATCAAATCTCAGTTATGTGATTTAGTATTTAGATATAAACAATTCATTTACATTCCATACAACCAATACCTTATAAGAAAGAACCTCACCTCAGGAAATAACTTCCGAGCAAACCTTGATATTTATCGGTGCTCCTAAATCTACAGAATAATTGTTAGTTTTAAGTGAAACCTCTCCCTGCCCCTAAGCACATCCCTTTTGCTAGAATCTTTGCAAAATAATTTCATCCCCCATCCTGAACAAAACTTTAGCTACAGATTTAAAAGGGCTTTATTCTTTTGAAATTATTATTCTCCCCCCAAATGGCAACTTGCTAAGATGTCAGAGCACCTTGCTGAGTTAAGCATGTGAAAAGCTATATGAAAATTGTGACAGAAATGAACTCCCTTTCACTTTCCACTATGAAAGGGCAACATCCATTTTCGTAATAAAAACAATAAGCCAAACTACTCTCTGGTCCCTCCTTTCCTTCCTTCTCACCTCACCACTGGTAGTAAGGCGAGACTGGATCCCCAAAACAGCAACAACAAAAATAACAATAATTAAAAATAGCTGCAAGGAAGAGAACCAATGAAAAGAGCTGTGTCAACATTTGAGGAAAAGTGGGCTTGCAAGTGCAGTATTTCTTCATGTGCAGTATTTGTTTTTCTACTTCAGTGTCTCCTTTGGAAAAGAAGGCTTAGTGGAATGTATGTTCTCCTCGGACAATGTGGGAAGAGAACTCATATCGGTCCTGACTCCGGTATCCACAAATGTTGCATTCTAGGGGGTCCCGATAGCCATGACACCCCATATGAATGGTGTACATGACATGGTCTAGGAAAAGAATTCGACAGTGTTCACACTTAAATGCCCTTATCTGCTCTCCTTCTCCGTTGAAGACCTTATAGATATCCTTTAAAGAGCCCTTTGATGCTTTACTGACCTCCAAAGCCTTGGAGTCATCCTTCATGTAAGCTGGGCTTTGCTTTCGTTTGGGATTTAAGGCAAGGTTTCCTTGAAAGGACTGGTGGTCTTCGTGGCTGCTCTCCGAGTCAGAGGAATCGAGGCAGCTATTGCTAGGTGACGCCTCTCTTTCTTGGGGATGACTCTTTGGTCTGATGAGGGAGAGAGGGCCATCCACATTATTTTCATTGCTGTCAGTGGTTCCTCTGCTTACTGGTCTTTCTATCCTGTTAGGGTTGTACATCTGAGCATAAGCTGAACTTATGACAGGTGCCACATCAGCAATTGTGCTTGGAGTGTGCTGCACAAATGGGTGAAGTCCCTCTGCCCCAAGGTAAGAGATTGCATTGTTGATTGCTTGGTCCATCATGTGAGTTTGCATCAGCTCAGCATCTCTCTCATAAGGTAAGCTTGGATCAAAATGAATATCTGGATAACCATATCTCACGAGCTTTTCACCTACATGAGAACAACAGTAAGAAGGGAAAAAATACCACTAATGAGATAAGAAATGATAGATCAACAATGCAAATCCATTGGTAGAAACTGATACATAAAATTTCGCTTTTTTAAAAAAAAAATATCCCAGAAATGTTTACTCAAAAAGAAACTATATTCCATGGGATTTACCAGCCAGTAATTGTGCAAGGGACTCTTGGCAGAATCTGAAGTATTTGCTAAATTAGCAATAATGGAATACAAATATAATCAAACCATTGTCTTTAGATTTTCATTTTAAAATTCTGTGATTTATTTAACTTTTATATTTTACAATCCATAGGATCTCCATAAACTGGAAAATTCCAATAATTTGTGTCAATTCAATTCATTTTGTTTTGATGATGTGTTCTCATTTCAGATTTACATATTAGAATAAAATACATACTACTTTCCAAACATCAAAAATATATACATGCTGATTTATAATATTTCTAAACAGTGACATAATTGGACTGCTATTTTCAAATAATACAGGAACACAAAGTTTACATATGGAAAGAGATAACAATAATTATCTTTCTTTTAAAATACATTAGGTGAAAATCTATGTAAGATATGGAGCCCTCAAGCATTGAAGCAACTAAAATGAAGAAAAATGAGACATCCTATTATAGTTTCTAAAATGTTGATGCAAATGTTGATCATTTGAGAATAAACCATATAAAACAATATTGACATTATGTATTCACAGATGACACAATTTATTAGAATCAGTTTTTTCTAAAATATTATACATCAGAAGCAGTCGTGGGGTTCAAATATGTGAACAACTGGTTCTCTGTGTGGATGCCACTTCCAGAAGTCCATTCTGGGTCTGGGTAACAAAAAATTAGCTACCAGTGGTGCAAACTGGCTGATTCCCACCACTGATCAGAAGTGAAAAATGTGTGCCTCACAAATCAGGCTTCTTCCCATCTTCGGTGCAGATTTTTCATTCAAGGTAACATCCTTATAGTACCAATTTCAGAATTTTGGATCATTTGAATTTGTCTGTATATGCCCAAATGTCCTGACTATCTGAGCAAATCAAGAAATCAAGGAAGAAAGTTTGAAGTTTAGGCCTTAAGAAGCCTTAAAGAAGGAGGTTAGAAGAGGGGAAAGAACGAGATAGTAAAAGGATTGCATCAACAGAGGAACCAGATGGAACTTTTCCTTTTCTCCTATAGGTGACTTTTGGAGGGCATGCTGACCTTCACTCTCATAATATTAGAATAACACTCAACCATGATATGATCTTGGATGAAGTAAGCATGACTGAAGGAAAGCAAAGTCTGATTTTGTACTATCCTAAACAAATACTCAATGTAACAACAGCATAGGTCTGAGAAGGAGGAGGAAGAGGTTGTAAGACTTCAGTCATAAAAAAAAACATTTAAAACAATCCAAAACATACACCACATGCATAAATACACATATATTTTTCTGCTAATCACTACAAGTTGTATACAGAATATAGAGATTTATTGCTTATTTTCTACTTGTATCCTCATTTGTTTTGGCAGAATCAGTCTAGGATCGAAGATGATAGGGGATTGAAGATAGGGGATTTCAGTAACCTATGCTAACTAACTCCTTCAAGTCCAACTCAGGATATTATAAATATTCTGATAACTGTGGGACCATCTATACCAATTATAGAGCTAACATATTATATATAGTACAGTTCATTTTCTCAATTTGGTTTGGGGTTATTGTGAATTGATGGAGAGAAGACCACTTATTTGTCACTGATGGACTCTCTAGTAAGATATGAGCTGGCAATGACTGACACCTATTACGATCATCTGCTTCCAGAGATTTATAAAATCTAAGGATTATTGTTGGCCCTGAGTGATTTTACAGGCGATTTAGCTGACAATTCCCTTAAGACCACAGTCACATAATTGAATGGTGAGATGAGAGGGGCTATTGATTAAAAGTATCGCTTCAGAGCACCCATCTCTCATTCTAAATTCCACTTAGAATACTCCATAATTTTTCATGTATTCTGAACAATGAAATAAGACTGTATTCAGCTAAAATGGAGACAAAGTAAATTGTATACTTCTGGTTACAGGTTACCTTCCTGTGCTGGTAGTAGTGTTGTGAAAAAGGTATAAAGCTTGTTCAGGCCCATTTTTAAGTGCTTACCCATTGGTTAATAAAACATCATGCTACAGCTGGAGAATTAAAATGTTCATCATCCATGGCAATTTAGATGCCATAGTTATTGCAGGATCTATAGAGATTATAGCTGTCAGAATTTGTAATTGTTACCTACTGTAATTACTTATTTATTTACATGTCTTTGTATACCAGCCAGTTTTCAAGACTCTTGGTGAAATCTGTAAATTAGTTAAATTACTTGTAATGGTTAGGGTGATTACTTGTTCTATGACTATTTGCTTATCATGACCGGCAATACCTAGCAGGAAGACTCAAACTGGTGGGACTGGAAAGGAATTAATGCCTTATAAGGTGGGGTTATGTCTTCCAGTATGAAACATGTAGTGGTGTAACCTCTCTTTAAGAAGTTTTGCATGGACACTAAGTCTTGAACAATGACAATCCACTTGCAAATTCTCTTTTTTGGGACAATGTAATTAATTGGCTAGCTACAATTGAGGATGTTTATTATCTAGGCAAATTTCATTGATCAGTGCATCACTGATAACAGCCTTGGTTACCCTAATATTCTTTTCTAAGTGAAAAATGGGAGGAATATTACTGAAAATCCAGTCCCTGGATCAGCCTTCTGATTAAGGAACTGGAAGTGCAGTATTTCAGTAATTCAGTTTCTGTTTAAAGGATTGCTACCAGAAGTGGTATTAGGAAATTTTTGTTCCAGATTCTCTTCTTCCTGTTGTTTAGCTTCTATGTGAGAAGTTAGGGACTGCTTTTAACAAATCAAAAAGGAATGCTTTTCATAACAAAAAAAAATGATTAAAAAAGCTAATAAGATATAAGAAGTTACTATAGGACAGACATGTCAAACTCGCGACGTCATGTGATGTCGCATAACGTATTGGGACGGTTTTGCCATTGCCGGCAATGGGGTGGGCGCAGCTTCCGGATGACGTGTCCGGCCCACGGGCCAGCAGTTTGACACCCCTGCTATAGGACATCAGCTGGAGATCTGAAGCTCATTGTTATTGATTGATTGATTCAGTTTGTAAGGTTGCCTAATTCTACAAGTAATAAAAAAATAAAGTAAGAACAATGAAAAGAAAAAAAACCTGCATTGTGGACATTCAAAAGATTTAAAATATCATAACATTAAACATGATATACAAGGCCTGCTAGAAAATCCACATTTTAAAATCTTTTCTAAAGGGTTGGGCCCATTGGTGGATGGCTATTCCACAGGGCAAGAGTCACCATTCAGATTCAGAGAGAAGGCACAGCTCCCGGGTCGCATAAGATGACAATATTTTTTTTTTAAAGGATCTCAGAGCATGTGAAAAATGCAAATATTATAGAATGGGGAGAAATAGTTAGAAACATGCAGCCCTATAAAATCAAGCCCCTAAACCACACATAGTTTTATAGATGACAATGAACACCTTGAATTGCACCTAGAATCCTTCCTCTAATCCAGCGGTTCTCAACCTTTTTCAGGCTGCGACCCCGACCTGCCCCGCGCATGCGCGACGTGACGGCCTGCACTGCGCATGCACGGCGCGACGGCCTGCCCTGCACATGCGGGGTGCTGCCCCGCGCATGCGCGGTGCTGTCCCCTGCGCCAGCCGAGGCGTAGGCTGCCACCCGTTCGCAGCGGCAGCAGGCAGGCCCAGATGCTCCTGGGCGGCTGTGGCGGCGACGGTGAAGGGCGACCATGGGCTGGGCCACCAGCTGGCCCAGCCCAAGGGAGGTAAGCCACCCGCCGGGCCCCACGCGTGCCAAAAACTCTCCCTGCGCCCGCCGCTGCCCCGCTAGCATTGCCTTCGCTGCCGCCCATTTGGGGCGGCAGCAGGCAGGCCCAGGCGCTCCTGGGCGGCCGCGGTGACGGCCTGCATCGCGCATGCGCGGTGCTGCCCCCTGCGCCAGCCGAGGCGTAGGCCGCCGCCTGTTTAGGGCGGCTGCAGGCAGGCCCAGGTGCTCCTGGGCGGCTGCGGTGGCGACGGTGAAGAGCGACCACGGGCTGGGCCACCAGCTGGGCCAGCCCAAGGGAGGTAAGCCACCCGCCGGGCCCCACGCGTGCCAAAAACTCTCCCTGCGCCCGCCGGCCTCCCACCTGCCACCCCTGGCCCTCTTTTACTTACAGTTTTAGTAGTTCTCAGCAGGGAGGGGTGGAAACTTCCGGAGAGCTCGCCTTCGCTACAGACAACTTGCAGCACCATTTGCAGACTGGGACTTTTGGCGGGCTCAGCAGGGCGGAGACAGCCTGGACAATTCCTATTGGCTTTTGAAAGCCAATAGAATTAGACTCTATTCAAGAGAGTCTATTCTATTGGCTTTCAAAAGCCAATAGAATAAGAGGGAGTAGCACAGCTAAGGAAAAGGGGGGGAAAATGGCGGACTGCGTTGTTTGGCGACCCCCGTGAAATGGTCGTTCGACCCCAAATGGGGTCGCGACCCACAGGTTGAGAACCGCTGCTCTAATTAATGCAGCTTGATTATTTTCTTTTATGGTTTTACTCTGTAATAGTGCATAGTTCTGTTTTCATATGATTTCATAATCATACTCTGTAATTCTTTAATGTTGGGGAAAATGGACATTAAACTTTTATATATTTATTCAATAACATTTGTAGTCAATCACATAACAAAGTACACAAGGACATTATTTTGCATATTTTCATATAAACTTGATTAAAGAGCAATTGGAATGGATTTGCCTGCTTACTTTTTCCAATGATATACAATTCTACAAAGAATTATGGTGTTTTCATAAATTGGCAATTGCAAAGAAGATAATTATTCAACGATTGAATGATTTATAGTCTTAGATTATAGATGACTGCTCATTTCATGATTATGAACTGACACCCCATTGATGTAATGGAAAGACTGATTAATATTATTTTGAATGGTCAAAATTTAATTACTTTTTTAAAAAAATCAATATATGCTGTGTGATTATATATGTATGATATGCCTTACATATCTTACCTGCCATATATTTTGTTTTGTATGTACAAAAAGAAAAAAAATATTTTAGAAGATATGTACAGTATTGCCCTATTGATTTTCCTGTGATCTTATTTATTTATGACTGCAAATTGCAGTCCTGGCCATATCAGTGAAGCGGTTGAGGTGATGTGCCGGTGTCTGGAGGCTGTGAGGGTTTGGATGGGTGTTAACAGATTAAGGCTCAACCCCGATAAGACAGAGTGGCTGTGGGTGATGCCTCCCAAGGACACTTCTGTCTGTCCTTCGATTACCCTGGGGGGGTGAATCTATAAACCCCTCAGAGAAGGTTCGCAACTTGGGAGTCCTCCTTGATCCACAGCTGACATTGGATCATCATTTGTCGGCAGTGGCGAGGGGGGCATTTGCCCAGGTTCGCCTGGTGCACCAGTTGCGTCCTTACTTGGATCGGGAGTCACTCCTCACAGTCACACATGCCCTTGTCACCTCGAGGATCGACTACTGCAATGCTCTCTACATGGGGCTACCCTTGAAGAGTGTTCGGAGACTACAATTAGTGCAAAATGCAGCTGCGCGAGCAGTTGTGGGCCTTCCGCGTTGTGCCCACATTTCACCAACACTCCGCAGGCTGCATTGGTTGCCCATTGGTCTCCGAGCCCAATTCAAGGTGTTGGTTATTACCTATAAAGCCCTTCATGGCTTGGGACCAGGATACTTACGGGACCGCCTTCTGCCACATACTTCTCTACGACCGGTGAGAGCGCACAGGGTCGGCCTCCTCCAGGTCCCGTCAACGAAACAATGTCGTTTGGCGGGCCCTAGGGGGAGGGCTTTCTCTGTTGCGGCGCCCACCCTCTGGAACCAACTACCTCCTGAAGTCCGCGTTTCTCCGACCCTCCTGGCCTTCCGAAAGAATTTAAAAACCTACCTCTGCCGGCAGGCCTGGGGATGATTGTTGATTGTGGTGTGATTGATGAGTATGTATGGGGTTTGTATTTTTAATGTTGTTCGGATTTGTTCAATTGTTTTTATATATATGCTGTGAGCCGCTCCGAGTCTTCGGAGAGGAGCGGCATACAAATCCGAATAAATAAATAAATAAATAAATAAATTATATGCCCCTCCATTTGCAAAGATTTTCAGAAGTTTATAGCTTTTAGTTGGGATAGCTTGATCTTACATACCTCAAAATACCTTTCTAAAGAGCCATGTTTCTACAGCTCTATGGAAGTATAATAAGGATGCTGTGATCTGGATATCTGGGGACAAGGTGTTCCAAAGAAGAGGATTTCTCACTAAGAAGGGTTGAACCTGAGATCCCTGAATCCTTAGCAAGCCCACTCTTCCAGATCTTATTGGAGACACTGATTCAACATGGAGAAAACAATCATGGCAATACCTAAGGTCTAAGCCACAAAGAGCTTGAATTGTATCCCAGAGGCTAATTGGCAGCCACTGCAATTCCTGTAGTAATGCAATTAAAGAGGTGAAGCTCAAGACACTCACCCATAACTCCCTGAAAAACTGCATAGTGCATTAATGAAGCTTTTGAATGGTCTTCAAGGCAGCCCCATGTAGACTGTACTACAGTAATTCAGCTGTGAAATGCCAAGGCCTTGAGCAATTTTAAGTAAATTCAAGAAAGTCCACAACTACTGCTGATGGCCAGAACCTCTACTTGCTGTTCAAACAGGATCCAGGAGTTCAGGACTCCCAAGATGTGGGTCAGCTTTGCCTGGGGAAGCACTACCTCACCAAAAGTCAAATATAGACCATCACTGGACACAAATCCACAGCCTTCGTAGGGTTTAGTCTAACTCTGTTTCTATCAACACTAAGGCACCAGGTCAGACCCTCCATCACACAGTATCTCTTGCCTATCTGAGACTGGAGACAGATCATTTAAAACTAATTTATAATTAAAACCTGATAGATTCCCAATATCTCACTGGCATTTTGGTAAGAAATATGTTTACATAGCTAATTCTTCATCTGCCTCTAAATATTTAACTATAAAATATAAATATGGATAAAGCTATAGT
Source organism: Bothrops alternatus (assembly GCA_034064705.1). Lineage (NCBI taxonomy): Eukaryota > Metazoa > Chordata > Lepidosauria > Squamata > Viperidae > Bothrops > Bothrops alternatus. The sequence continues at coordinate 2,565,677 of JARGCV010000223.1, forward strand.
TAATTTTAATACGTGATCTGAAGAAATGTATACAGTATTTATTCACTTACAATAGTTATTATGACACTGAGTGAAGAATTATTTTATTTTCTCAGATTCTAGGGGATTATATTTTGTATCTAAGGTTTTATTTTTATTTTGTTTTAGTTTTTCTCTGAAGCATGACATTTTTACTCCCTTTCTTTACATTTCAACTGTAAGATTACAATACTGTCTTAGTTTTATCTGAGAGTAAAAATCAAACTCTAGATCCGAAAGACATAGTGTACATCGTGTTTCAGCTTTCTCTATACTAGAGTACAATTCTTTTTTTTGAAAAGGTAGAACTATTGATCTTTGCTCAAATTATCATCCTATCCACGCAGAATAGAATTAGCTTTCTTTACAGATGTTATAAAATTTAATATGTGATTAGGCATACATTGCCAAGATAAATATATTCATGCATAATTTCTGAAAAAGAAACACATATTTTCATAATTATTGCATTGTGCAAATATTTTAACTATTTTAACTATTGCACATGAAGCAACTTTGTTCCGTTGTTATATATTTTTATAATATACATTATTTCCCCATTTTTCTAAGAAATAATATGATGGATTTTATCCTTATTTTTTTGTGTTTCTGATCTTATTCTGTTGGCACAGGCGGGAATAGCTGAAGCTTCTACCAAAATAACCTGAATCCAGAAAATACAATTCTAAACCATCATAACAGGCTAATTTATTCTTCAATCGAAGTAAAGCTTTGGTAAACAATGTAGAATAAATATTCATTAATGATGGGGATTACTGCCAATATATTGATTTATTACATGTCATTCAGTGTTAAAATCAGAGTCCAATACGATTTAAGAGGATCAGGCTGAATATGTTTACATTTCTTATGAAATATAACTCTTTCTGCAAGGTAACCCTTTTTGTGAAAAACAGCCAATTGGAGCTGCCATGTTTTTATTTATTTTACTGGTCACCCAGGAGCTCTTTCAATCACTAGGGCCGATACAAAACCTTCAAGTGAATGCTGGGATTGCTTACGACCATCCAAAACTCATTAGTTACCTTACCTATATCCAGGGTCTCAGGTGGGATGAGGGATTGCTACAGCAAGCCCAGGGCCCAAGTGGAGAAACTCCAAGCCCTAAGCCTGCAGGGTCCTTCACAGCTGAGCAGCCTCACCCAGGACTCTTCATCTGAGCTTCAGAGAATCTTGGCTTGTTTTATTTCCTTTTTTTGTCCCTGAGAATTTAAACATTCAGCTACCCTGCCAGTTTTTCATTTATTTTCCAATATGGATTCAATTCATTCAGCTGGATTTCCTTTTTGTTCCTCGACTACTTCAAATCCCTCATAGAGCATACAAAATTATGTGCTGTACCTCATGTCTTGTCCATGTACTCACTTCCCACATCCTGATTTTGTAATAAGAGAAACCAATATTTACAAGGCAAGCTCAATAATGCTTAGGTTAGAATACTTCTATTGTGGTTTAGGCAGACTAAAGAAAAATATTCTATCAACAGTATGACTGTTTTAAATAGCATTGTATAACATAGTAGAGGGTAGAGTAAGAGTGTTAAATATTAATGCTAATTTAAAGAAATCCCTTCTAATATAATGTGAACAAATGTTCTACTCAGAACAATCTGTCATACTTTTTTACCACCAGATTTTCAAGCTTGCACATACTCCTATGATCTAAAATCATGCCTTTTTATTTAAAAAGTGAATGATTGATATTCACCAGTTCATGGGGGCTACAAATTATATTCCACAGTATTGGTGCTATGACGATTTTAAGTTTTTAGACCTTCTTAGTTTACCTCATCTCCCCCTCCCCCAACTGATTTACGCCCATACTGAAATTGCCAATGAGAGCATTGAAAAGTTTAGGATTTAATCATAGGCTACCCTTTTTGCTACACACAACAAAAGTGCTCATCTGAAGCTTACCCACAAACTTCTGTGGGGTGGAGCTTTTACGCTTTCCCATGTTGCTTGTCAGCTTCTCTATAACAGCAGGTCTTTCAAAAGGCACCAGAGTAACATTGTTGTCCATCCCAGCTTCTTGCTCCTTACAATCTTCCATAGTAGAGACTACATAAAACCAAAAAGCCAAATCAGAAAGATCTAACTACACTTCCAAGAAATGTTTAAATGATAAACAGAACGATCAACATGGTAAACTTTGCAAACTATAATTTATTAACATGTGCCGTTAAAAGCACGAGGGAGAATTAAGAATCATTCAGTAATGATCTCCTCCTTTGGTTGGGGACCCTCTGGGCCTGAACTCACATCTGAAGAAAAAAATATCAGAGTGGGGAAAACAATGGCACCAATTCTCCTAGCAAAAAAGGCAGGGAAGAGGAAGATTTAGGAATGTTACTACCAGATGGTGATCACAGATACAAGGGTATGTTACTTTAAGTAATTGCATAAGCCAAGAATCTGCAAGATCTTTAGGTAAAAACATACATTATTCTCCAACATATTAACTCTCACAAATCAATAAAAAGTTAAGTAGCCGGATATGAAACACATTATAATGGCAACATTTCAAAATACTACTAACTTTATTACCAAAGACAAAAGAAAAATATCCTTCTATGTTAGGGAATATGCTGATTTCTATATTTTATTTCTAAACTGACTCTGCTTTTCTAATAATCCAAAGTGATGCCAAAACATACACAATATTGTTCTCCCCAACCAAAAAAACTGTGAGTCCTAAGCAACCCTATTCTTGAAGATTAATAAATGAAGGCTTACATGATGCAATCTAAGTCAAAGCATGAAGGGAAGGGATGCTACTGAAGGAGAAAAAAGAAAGACTGCAAGTATTTCATTTTTTCTTCCCAGGGTAAAAAAAAGAAAATATTTGTATCCCCGTTCTGAGGACAGATCCAGAAGGAGTGGATGTGGAGACTTGACACTGGCAGATTCTTGTCGTCACACCATTCCTATACTTTCTGTGGAATGCCTGTGTGCAACATTTGTTCTCTACCAACACTATTTTTACAAATATTTGCTCCTTCAGGTAACACCTAAGAGGTTTGGAAACTAATTAAACTGATGCTTAAAACTTACCAGGTTAACAGCAGCAGGACAGATTGTCCACTACGTTGAGGAAAGCAAGTGAGTTGTGGCTGTCCTCTAGGAGCATAATGAGATGCTCAAGAGGAATGCTTGTGGGATCTGCCCCACAGCCTATCCTGAAATGTGTGGGGAAAGTCAGTTCTCAGAGTGGAATCGATTAAATCAAGGTGATATATAGGCTTTATTATGTCATTAAAACGTTTATTATCTCATTAAAATAATCACATAATTTGCAATGAGAAATGCCTTTTCTTTTTGGTGTCTTGCATTCCCACCCTGCCCCATCTTCTTCATTTATGAGAGAAGTTTTCTTCCCTGTTTTATTGCATCATTGTCTTATCCCCCGTTTTGATTTCCAAAGGAAAACAGGCACAGGAAATAACCTCAGCTCCATTACCTATACTAATTTGAGATCTTTTTATCTATGAGTATCTATGCTTACATCATCTATTGCTTATGCATTGTCTCTCACACTTATGAATATATAAATATGAGTGCCTCCCTTTGATGGGTGGAGTCTCTCCCAATATTCTTTGGAGGAAGTCCCACCAGCATGTGATGATTAATAAACACTGAAGTAAGTCTTGATTATTTGCTTTGGATCCTGCATTTGATTCCATAACTGTTTCCTGAATAGTGTAGATTAATCTGGATCTGATCACTGGACTATGGGCCGATGTGTTATGTTATATCAGTGGCGGTGAATGTATGGCATGGGTGCCAGAGGCGGCACTCAGAGCCCTCTCTGTGGGAATGCATGCCGTCGCCCCAGTCCTAGGCCTTCAGCTGGGTTTTATAAAACCTTTTCGCTTTAGGCCTCCACTGCCAAGTGAAAAAAAAAAAGGTTCAATCAGTCAATTTCAACTTCGCGCGGGGAAAAAAAAGATCTTGCAAAGTTGGAATTGATTGAACTTTTTAGTCCCACCCAGTCTGCCGTTACCACCGTAGCCACGCCCACCCAATTGGCCACATCCAGCCAATGGGCCACACCCATCCGGCACTTGACGATGCATAAGTGGGTTTTGGGTTGTAGTTTGGGCACTCGGTCTCTAAAAGGTTCGCCATCAATGTGTTATGTTCATCTCACTGATTGAGCAGTGTCTCTTTAAACTATATCACTACATATCACTACCATCCAAGTCAAGAGTAACCACCTAGGCAACTTAATGGAACCTATCACATCTTGTGTTAAATTAGGATGTATATTTGCCCCAATGTTCATTTTTATATTAATGACATCATTGAGGTTTTGGCCAAATCAGAACACTATCCTCCATCTCTTGTCCATTGCCTTATTTCTATTATTCAAAATGGGAAATAGAAACTTAATGAATGAAGGCAAAAAGAAACTTCCTCCTTCATCCCCAGCAAGGTATACTCAACATTTTATCACTGTCTCTTAAAATACAACCAAGTACAGCTCCATTCCATACCTAGCATCATTTCTATAAACTTATCTCTAAATCTTCATTCTCCTTATTAACTGGCAAAAGGTCAGTAAAATCAACAAAAACAACTTGTATGTAAACTCCCTGTTCATTTAATAAATGCCCTCATCCCTTTCTTAACAATCAAAATCTAATTCCACTTAATAATTAAACAATACTGTACAAAAAATTAAAAATAATTAAACACTATCTGAAAAAACTCATGAATTCTCCATAGGAAAGCCATACTTGCCCATGTTCAGATACAGAGGCTGAACTTGCATCATATGGACTATTCTCATAAATTTCTAAGAAGGTTGTAAAATTTCTATTAATAGCCAACTGTTATTCCATGTAATTTTCTATAATTTTTTTTATTTACCATATTTGCTGTACATTATTTTATTATTGATTTGGGGCAATAAATAAATAAACAATCATAAGCCCAAAACATTAAAAGCAATGCTATTTAAAGATAATCAAGGTGGAAGTTATATAAATTTCTATTCTAGAAGATAGGAACCATAACAAAGAAGCCACTCCTTGGCTCCAACTAGTGAAGCTGTTTGATTGATGGGACTTAAAAAGTACCCATGCTGATAATCATACAATGTGGGCAGAAACTATTTTTTTCTAACTTATCAACATCATTCTGATTTTTTTTTCTTCCAGAGTATTAGTTGTCCTAGCCAAAATTTGGGTCATGTGCAGACTTGATATAGATTCTTTCATTCGGTCATCCAAGTCATTAATAAAAATGCTGACAACTATCAGGCTGCAATACTTCCTTGAAATAACACTTCAGTTTGATAACCACTCTTAGAGTACATGTTTCAGGCCAGGGGAGAGTTAATCCAGCCCATATTATAGATCACAGAGTCGTGGAAGTTATTTATGAAATGTTTTGCTGAAATCAAAAATGCATTATTACTACAACAATTAGACAATTAATTAAGAAATTTATTTTATCAAAAATGAAATAATAATAGTTAAGCAAGACTTCTTTTTGACAAATAAAGACTGCATGATATTTATGGGGCTTAAAGATGAACTGATGGATTATTTGATTACTTATTTATTGAGTAATTGATTTATAATTTAGAATCTTCCTAAATCTTTCGGTTTCTTGGGGCCTTTCCCCATAGTAAGGATCATCAACCCAGTCACAGTGGAACTAAAACTCCCTAGACTTTTAGGGAAAATTCATCCAGTTTTCAATTGTAGCTTGTTGAAGCCTTATCGAGCCTCCACTTTAAGACCTCCTCCGAAGAAGGCCTGGGCCCCTTGTAGTTGCGGGACAGACCCACTATGAAGTAAAACGTATTCTTGACTCTAGAATTTTTAAAGGGAAATTGTAGTACCTAATACAATGGAAGGGATACCCATTGTCTGAAGCCACATGGGTGAAATCGAGTGAAGTGAAAGCTGACAGATTGGTCAAAAGGTTTCATGTGAAACACCCCAACAAACCGAAAGATAACCCTTAACATATGCTTTGTTTACTTTACAGGATTTGCCCTTCTTGTAAGAGGAGCCGAACGTCAACGCTGCAAATATTGTATATTCTTGCTTTGACAATATGCAGAACTGTCTGGTATTTTTGGAGTTAATACAGAGCAGATGGGGGTGGGAGCAAAGCGCGGGGAAAGAAAGAGGAAGGAAACCTTTGACCTTCACACTCATTGGATAACGTGAGATATGACAGCTAATTTAGGGAGGGAACATGCTGATAATTAAACTGCTCAGAGGAAGAGAACTTAGTTCTTAGCATAAGCCTCTGTTATGCCTGTGCCGACATTTTGTAACAATAAAAGACCTTTAGGAAAATAAAGGCCTGGAAGTTCTTTGAAGTGTTTCATTAGCCGGAACCATAACAACAACACTGTAAGTGTAAATGATCAATAATTTGATGGAACTCTCCCCCCCAATATATATTTTTTAATATAAGGGCAACCTCTCTTCCAGTCATTTGGGGTTTTATCTGTTCACTGGGATTTCTCCCAAAAAAAAAAAACACCTCCAAAAATTAAGAGTTTGGCTAGATCAATACTATAGGATATAATTCAATACTATATAGGATATAATTTATTTGGTCTTGAAGACATAAAACACTTTCAAGGTAAATATGAAACTGTCTCATCATATTTTTATAAATATCAACTTACAATCCTGCCTATTCCATTATTACTAAGTGTAAAACATTATAAAAAGAGTGGAGTAAATATCCAAGTTTTACTTAAAAGGTAAACAAATAATTAAAATGGATGAATAATATTCTAGTTTATTTTAGTGTTTTTATTTTTAAAAGAAAAGCAACTAAGGAAGGCTTCAGATGGAAAGATTTAAATGTTAGATGCAATTTTAACTTTGCCTTTTCTGTTTGCCTGACTTAGCCAATGTTCAATCCAAAAAGAAAAAAAAATGTTAATGATATAATGTTCCAAATGGGAAAGAAAGAAAGAAAAAGGAACCAGGGTGCTTTCTGTATGACCTGATCGAGCCAGGCTTTATTATATTTATGTAAGAAAAGTGGAATATGCCATTCTATTCTAACAAAGGCAGAAAGCAGTTAGGATTGCCCAATTCTGAGTAGAAAAATAGTGATAAAGAAAAATTGATTAACTTATCTCTTCTTACTGCTATCTCTGTTCTGACTGAATAAACAACAACACAGTTGCTTTTTAAATTTTGTACAAATCTATTCATGAATAATAACTATTTTATACTTAAACTGACAATTATTGTACTTCTTGGATCAACTCCACAGTTTGACAGCCTTTCAATTTAAATCAGTTCTTGGGGGGTTGGGGTGTGCCTTCAAAACAGTTTTTGACTCGTGGTGATTGCCTGAACTAGTCCCTTGGCAAGAAGTGCTTTGCCCTTGTCTGCTCCCTAGGGATGAAAGTGAACGACTGGCCCGAGGTCACCCAGCTGGCTTCTCCCTACTGGGAGAACTCCGTCTCCCAGTTACTAGCTTGATGCCTTTACCACTTTACCAAACTGGCTTTCCTAAATCAGTTTAGTCACATTGGATTTAAGGAGTTAGAATTGCTAATTGTAAGCTTCGGGATGGACTAGTTTGGAAACTGAATTTGCTAGCATCACAAACCCTTGTGCTAAGCAGATAGCAGCAGAAGCATATATTTGTACATAAAGGAATACATTACAGTATGGGAAATCACTTTAATGTACACTTAATTTTATGCACTCTAAGAAAATATATATATTAATTCTATATGGAATTGACTAAGTAAGAAATTAATCCTAAATCCCCATTTTTTCTTTCCCACCATGGTTCATAGATATATAGGCAATAGAGAAATCCTAGCAAATCTTTGGCCAGTCTTCAATTCCCTCAGATTATACTGTTGTTTTTTGTTTTTGTTTTACCTTGCTACTCTTCTTATGTCTTCCCATTTCTCTTTCCACAAGAGACAGGAATAGAGGATGTTACAAGAAACACAGGGTCTAGAGCTAAAAAATATTATTTTATTAGCATTTCACCTTGAGGAGTGCTTGGTTTTTCTTTTTCTGCATTTAATGATATTTGATCCAGTTAATATGGTCAATATTGTTGCCCTCCTTTACCCCACACCCCATCATCTGATATTTTGAAACAGGTATTTCAACAAACAACTAAGTATTTTGGCCACCTAAGGAAAAGGAAGGACTCACTGGAGAAGAGCCTAATGCTGGGAAAGATTGAGGGCAATAGAAGAATGGAACAACAGAGAATGAGATGACTGGATGGAATCACTGAAGAAGTAGGTGTGAGCTTAAATGGACTCCAGAAGATGGTAGAGGACAGGAAGACCTGAAGGAATGTTGTCCATGGGGTCACGATGGGTCGGACACGACTTCGCAACTAACAACAATGTCATACAACCTACAATTTTTACGCCATGTAGCCTGATTATTTGAGGGATTGCCTAGCTCCAATAATTTTTCTTCTCCCATAAAATTTGACAGAGAGAATGCACTTTATCTCCTTTCTATTAAACAGTGTCATTAGTAGAACCCCTGAATACCAGGCCCCACAGATTCATTTTGTTCCCAACCTGATAGTGAACCCTGTAACATTTTGTTCTGTTTCTATGGTTTTTCTTTTTTCTGAAGGCATATCTCTTTGAGCTCTCATTTTTTTAAATTAAGTGTTTATGAATGTCCTGCAGTAGGTGTGACTGAAATATGCTGATTTAAGATAAACCTACAATATGTGTCTGTAGTTGATGGTGATGGTGATGGTATCCTCTTTAATAGTAAAGCATTCTAATAAAACCTCCAGTTCACAGAAATGACAATTAATAATTAATTTATATCTATTTTATAAATAGGCTACCAAGAAAGAAGAATGTCAATTATTTCTTTGTTACTATTTGCTGAGACACACATAATAAATTTTCATTTACTATGGGAATCCAACTGCCAGTAAATGGAAGTACAAACAAGAGTTCAGGTTTATTTTCAAAGGGACTGAAAATGGGTGTTAAGATATTGAATTATAAGTATTTTTCCTTGTAATCATGAACTTTTAAGTCAAAACTATTGCGATATCAACAACTACGGTATCTGATGTTTATATACATTTTTGTCTTCAAAACACCAGCTTGAAAAAACAGGTGTACTATATTCAGCAGAGTTTATGCTTAATGAAGAAAGTATCCATGGGACCTCCTTTTTAGATTTTTAATTTAGCATCTACTCTTTGTAGCTAACTTCCCACAATTCATAGTGCTATTTGTTGTGAAAATTCTCTGAGAATAATAAATTTAAACAGTAAGACACAAAGAAAATAACATTATCACCCTAGTATGTAAGTATTTAAATAGTTTTTTTCACAATATGGGATCAACAGGTTCTCTGTTTCTAGGCTTTTCATCTGTTACAAAGACATGCCACAGCTATGTTTGGCCTGAAAGAATGTTGAAATATTTGTCACACTTCTTCACTCACTTCCCTTACTCTTATCTCAGTATTTAAATGATTCCAGTCAATAATTTCTTGGAATGGAGAGTATGAATACTGCTCCAATACCATAGTCCAGATCAAAATTGGGTCAGCCAGAAGAGTAACCCAGGCAAGTATAACTGTAACAGAAGTTTGAGTGATGGGACACTGTTCCTGAGAATTATATTGTTTTGTATTGTTTAAATATTTACTCAAATAAGCCTTGTTCTTTTCATGCACCAAGCCTTCCCTCCATCATTTAAAAATAACACAGAGAAACCTTAAATAAAGGTAAATAAACAAATGAAGAAACTTGTCACTTGTAATGGATACAATAAATAGCCTATAAAAAACTGGAAAACACATTCAGACACAAACATTTTTGGGGAAGTTCTCTGAATAACTAAAAGCCACCATGAAAAGGGTTTGACTAGAAATCTTGGCAAAAGAGAAGCCATGACTGAGTATATTGTCAGGCATTATACATCTAATGCATCTAGATTTGCCAAAACCATCATCAAAATGGAACTATTTCTTATATATTGAAAACAAAAGAGAAAAACTTTCAAAAATATGACTTCCAAATATATTTAATTTCTTGTTTTATAAATTAACTCTACATGCAGGCACATATTCTAGAAGCCTAGAAACCATACTGCCAGGACTCTGAAACCCAGAAAAAATGATATAGGAAGCAGAAAGAGTTGACTAGTAGGCAAAAAATATCTCTCCTGCTCATTCATCAAAATCAAAGTAGCATTAGAAGCCCAGCTGACCTGACTCAGTCACTCATTGTACATCGGTCATTGACCAGCCCCGACCTTATTCACTCATATTCCTGACTACATGATCCTGGTCACAGATGGTGCCTATTCTTTCAGATGATCATGCAAAAAAAAAAATTGTTAAGGGATTTTGTGTGTGTGTGTGTGTGTGTGTGTGTGAGTGTGTGTGTGTGTGTGTGTGTGAGAGAGAGAGAGAGAGAGAGAGAGAGAGAGAGAGAGAGAGAGAGAGAGAGAGAGAGAGAGAGAGAGAGAGAGAGAGAGAGAGAGATTTCTTTTCTAACAATGCAGCAGACTAGTCACCTGCTTCCAAGTCTACTGCATGACTAAAGAACATCAAAAGGCAGAGAGAGTGGACTGATATTCTAAAACATTTACTGCAATGGCTCAGGTAAAAAAATAGTCTGGCAAAGCAATGGTAGTTCTCCTTCCCTCTTCCATGCAGATTTCCTCTTCCTTTCTTGCTTTTTGTTAACGGTACAGTTTTGTCGGGATGTCCAAATTGGCAAAGCAGTGCCTTCTTCTTTTTCTTTATAATTTACAAAGACATTAACAAAGTTTGCCAAACTATATGTAAAAAAAAGCACTGTAATGATTCAACATTATGTTCAAATAGAGGCCATGAATGATCTCTACTAGTTTTCTCCCATACAGGGAAGGCTCTTTCATCTTTTTAAAGCTTGTATGAATCAAGGGGAGGAGGTCTCTCCTTGGAAAAACCTACAGCTCCAAAGAAAGGAAATACCTGTTTCAATAATGTGACAAGCAACAAGTGACACTTGAGACTTGAAAGTGGCATTGGTGAACTCATTGCTTCCTTTTATACAAATTATAGATCACTCTGGGCATTACAGTAATGTCCTGGACCTATAGATGAAAAATATCTGCAGGGTAAGATACCCATTCTTCAGGTTGACTGGGTAGAATGTGCAGTTAATAGCTGCATTTGGTCTCCATTTGCAGCCCCTAAAACTGCACTTCCAAAGAAAATGGCTGCTTTTTTTCTATGGATTTTCTGTTTTGATATTGTTGTTTTTCAGAATTAAGGATAAGAACGGCAGCAATATGCCCTCTAAAAACCTCCTTTGCATCCTAACCCTTGCAACTCTGAAGGAAAAAGCCCCCAAATTTTACTTCCAGTGATGTCTCTATGTCAGGGGTGTAAAATGGGCGGCCCATGGGCCAAATGTGTCGTGCGCAGGTGATGCCCACCCCGGCTCCGCAAAGGCAAAAAATGTTGCAATATATCACGATACATCACTTGATGCGATCAAGTTTGACACCCATGCTCTATGTCATTCAATAGCCTTCTGGAAAGGCTATCCCTCTTTTAATGGATTACATACAGATAGAGAATGTCTAAAGAAGGCTTACTAGATTACATTATACTAGGCAGTGAAAATACACATTTAATGATATTTGTGTTTCTTTTAATTTGCTTTTAAAACTTGACCTACATCTCAGGTAAGGTCATCTTTATCCAGATGCTTCACTGCAGAATATTTTTCAATTTTTTGCAACAACTGCCAACATCATCAATCTGATAATGCACTTTATAATGCTCCATCTGAAAAGCAGTGTCTCCACCATAAAGCAATATGTTACCAAGAACATGAAAAACTGTATTTGTATAAATTAAAGGGAAAAAGCATAGCATTGCAACAAATATCTGTTGTCAAGTTTAACAATTGATGATACATAAAATACTATATTATGTTCACAAGATGACCCATTAATTAAAACAAAATCTTATGCTAATATTCATTAATGCCATTTTACAGTCATTCAATTTAAGGAATTAACAAAGTAATTCTTCTAACCAATAGAAACTTTCCCATCTTGGAGATCAATCACCTGTGGCCAAATTCTTTGTATTCTCTTTTTGTTGTTGTTAGTGGAACAGGTGTAGGGGTAGAGAGAAAGCATGGGAGACATCAGCCTGCTCCAGGTTAACAACAGAACAGGTGGCCAGTTTGTTTGAGTGTGGCTCAAAATTAAAAACCACCATTTGCTTCCTCCACCAAACAATTCTGAGGATGTTAGGATATTTCTTCTGTAAAAGTTGAGAGAACTACAACTTTATACTGCAACATTTTTAGAAGTGGGTTTTAATTAAAATTCAGACCATGTTAAGTAACATGAGCCTACTTCTGTACATATTTGTTCCTTTCTTGTATATTGCAAGTAGGAGCAAAAGAAACATTTGCAACATTTCTGCTCACCATGACTTATCACTTGCCCCGTGGCCTCTATGGTGACATTTTGAAGGTAGTTATGACAGCGTTCCTTGTGTTCCTCCAAAGAACTGCGCTGTTTGTAGCTTCGTCCACAGTAGTTACATTTATGAGGTTTACCTACTGTGGGGAAAAAAAGTACTTTATTATGTTAAATCAGTGTTGCTGACACCATTACCAATGGTCACTTGATATTATAATTAAAAATAAATATACAAACCTATTCACTTTTGTAATATTTATCCATTTACCTTTTCTCCATTTCACTGCAATACCTCTATGAAACAGATTCATAAAGATCCTGAAAATACTGTCTTCAAATTATTTCTAAAATGGATTGCATTAATGCAGGTAGACCCAGTATTGCCAAATCATGCAGTTTAAACATTTTTTTTGTATCAAAATAGAGAAGAGTTTGAGATTTCAACATACAGTAGGCCAGGGGTCCCGAACTGGGCCATGGCCTATTCGCAACTGGGCCACATGAGTGGGCGCCAGTGCTTGCAGCCCCACTCACGTACCCGCTGCCACCCAGAAATGTTGGGGAATGCTGCTGTAGGCCAGAAAGATCTCCTGGATGGGTAATATTTTCTAAATGTAAATGAATGGTCCAATCAAAAAACACATTTCTAATGCTTTTGCCAAACAAAGTAGAAACAGAAGGTCATTAAATGCAAGGCAATGGTGTTATCCTAGTATTCTTATGGCTTCAGATATAAACTTTTGATGTGCTTGCTGGCAGATGGACAGAAGCTTTATAATTAAATGTATAGCAAAGCAGTATTATTTGGCTAGTGTGATCTATCTAGGATAGTCAGTTGGGCTGACTATCAGCTTGCCCTAAGTACCTACTATCCAGGGATATTCAGCTCTTTGTATTCTAAGTACAAACAACAAAGAGAAAGGCATGACTTTTAAAACTGATTGGAACATAGCTAATGCTTTGAAGGAATAAAATCCACCATTGCCAACCCTTTCAGAACTCCACCCAGAATTATCCAAGTCCAAGCCAGCCAGCAGCTTCCTGATGTTCAGTTGGCCAAGCACATTCCTGCAATCCCTGTCAAAGAAAGAGTACTCTGCCACACTGGAGTAGGTGAGGAATTTAAAAATCCTCTTCTTTGAAACCATTTTTGCATTTTCCTCATCTGGAAAATCAGCAATTTCTCTACCTAAGTCACCCATGGTTGCATATTAGGACAAGACAACCTACAATAATGTTTGCATGCTTTTTGCTAATTTTCAGGGGAGAAAAAATGTATTATATTTGAAGCAGAAAAGTGCATAGCCATTAGGTCCATAAAGATAAATTTTTTAAAAACAAGATGTGAATCTGGAATTCAACAGGTAAATTCTAAAAAATAAAGAATTTCAGAAAGTCCATGCAAATTCATGAGTGGTACTAAAGAGATAAGTGACAAAAGAAGTACCATAGATGGAACTTCATGCATCTTTTGATGTGACTTTTTCACTTTGGAAATCAGAATGTAACAGAATCATAAAAGGGCCATTTACGCTATTGAGTGCCACCTTTTGCTCAGTGCAGGAATCCAAATCAAAGTTTTTGAGACCCTTGGTTGCTTACTCTACATTTAACAAAGACTGGGCCCAATCTAAACAACTTGTTGTTTTTTCTTCATTTATCAATGTGAAATAGAGCAACTCCTGTTTCATATTCTTTTAGAGAGTTTTCTTCAAATAGTTTAAAAAATTGAAATGCATTTATTTGTTGCTTTCTAATAGAATTGACTGTAAAATCAAAGAACTGAGGGAATTCAGACATTAAAGGTATACAAATGAAAACAGTATGCTAGTATGATAAAACAAGTTAAAGAATCAAAGAAAATTTAAGATAAGAACTTTAAAAGCAAACATTCGTAAATCTTATAATTTCCTATTGTTAATAAAATGGCCACTTGATAAGTTCACTGTATTCCCCAGCTAGTTACATCATGGGAGATCTATGAAATCATTCATAGGACATGGAATAATAGGGTTAGAAATCTTCTAGTCTAATCCCCTGCTCAAGCAGGAGGCAAATAGCTGTCCAGTCTGTTCTTGAAAACCTCCAGTGATGGAGTACATATACCGTAACTTTGGGAGGTAAACCATTCCAATGATCAACTGTTCTCACTGTCAGGAAGTTTCTCCTCCGTTCTAGGTTGGATCTCTCTTTAATAATGTTCCACTTGTTACTTCTTGCCAGATCTTGGATGCTTTGAAGAATAGGTTGACCCCCTCTTCTCTGTGACAGACCCTCAAGTATTGGAAGACTGCTATTATGTCACCCCTAATCCTTCTCTTTGTTAGATTAGACATATCTAATTCCCTCAACCATTCATTGTATGGTTTAACCTCCAAACCTCTTAACACTTTTGTTGGTCTTCTCTTCACTCTTTCTAGGATCCCAATGTCTTTCTTGTATTGAGGTAACTAGTATCCAAGAAGTACATTAGAAAGAGATCAATCTATTGGGAACTCAGAAAAAAATGCAGTAATTATCAGATATCAAAATGGATTTGTTAACAAACCTTGCCAAAGAAATTGTATTTCCCCCTCATTAGGTAACTTCTTTTAATATATGGTAGGAATTGAGGAGACATCAAATGATAAGTATAGACAGTCCTCAACTTATGCACAATTGGGGCTGGAATTTTGATCATTAAGTTGGTAAAGTCATAAAGGGAATCATCATGTGACTAGACCTGATTTTATGATCATTTTACTGTAGGTTAAGTGAATCACACAATCATTAAATAAATGGTGGTTAAGCGAATTTGCTTCCCCTTTGCTTTTTGGAAGCTAGTTGGAAAAGCTGCAAATTGCAATCACATGACCACAAGATGCACAACCATCATAAATGCAAATGGGTTGCCAAATATCCAAATTGCAATCATGTGACAGCAGGTGAGCATCTGTGCAATGGTTGTAAATTTGAAGATGGGTTCTAAGACACCTTTTCTTAGGTTGTCATAACTTCAAACAATTGTTAAATTAATGGTTGTAAATTAAGGACTATCTGTACATAAAAATTAGGAAGCTTTGGAATTCCAAATCAAACAAAAATCTTAATAGGTTCAAAAAAATGAACAGTAAGAAACTTAACAGTCAAATTAAATGTTCTTTACCTAGGAAACTAAAACCCAAATACTTGTGAAAAATATCTTGTAATAGTAGTTGATCATAAATTGAATGAGTCAGCAGTAGATGTGACTGCAAAAAAAAAGGCAAATGCAATTTTAGGCTATATCAACAGAAATATAATATTAAAACCATAGAGCATGGAAACATAAAATTCTACTTATTCTTCTTTGGCTAGAAGCTATCTCAAATACTATATTCAGTTCTCAATAACTTACTTTAAGAAGGTTTCTGACAAACTAGAAGTGATTCAAAGAAGGACAGTGAGAATGATAAAGGGATTAAGTCAAAGAAGAGAGCTGGAAAGAGCTGGGAATCTTTACCCTTTAGAAAAGACAACTGAGAGACTATGACAGAAAGTACTCTTCAAATATTGGGAAGGGTCACTTATAATTTCAAAATCAGTTCCTTCCACTCCAGGATGAAAACTTTTCTCTTCCTTCTCCTTGTTGATGCCTGATCTTTTATTTGATATTTATTTCTTCACTGAGATCAGCTGAGATGGATCAGAGGAATGATGGAACAACATTGCATGTCAAAACAAGATGAGCCTCCCAAAACATGGAGCTGGTGTAGAACAAGGTTTTCAAAATCCATATAGCCATACATCTATACATCTTTATTTACTGAAGAGAAAAAAATGAATAGACCTGTTTATGTATACAGGTGATTTTGGTTACATCATCATTTCCCTTGTGTTAAAGTAAGTTCTTTGCTTAACATCAAGGAATAGATGGGCAATTTGCCAAGGGCTCAAGGGCCACAATTTGAATATAAATCTTAATTTGTTTGAATCATCCTTGCCAAGATGTTTGTTTGAACTTGTATTTTCCTTGAAAGTATTAAACTACCTTCATCTTTCTAGCTATATGCAATAAGACTACATTATAGGAGACAAATGAAGTTGCGAAGTAAGACCATTAATAACCTAGACTAAGAAAGCTATTGCTATCATAGAACATGGGCCCATAACATTTAACTGCTGTATAAAAAGCAATGGAAGCACCTGGACAAAGACTGAAATAAGCCGTCAGGGGTGCTTTGTTTTTCTATTGAAATGAGAAATAGAATGGAGAATTTAAGAGTCACCTTCCTACAAGTCTTCAAGCAGAAGAATATATTTCATGAAACAGGACATGTGCCCATTGCAAGATACGACCAATTATGCAATACAGATATATAGGTAAATAGCTTACTTATATACAAACATCCAACATACAATTTAATGTAGGCATAGAGACAGAACAGGCATACCAAACAATAAACTAACAAACAAAATAAAGCTGTATGAAGTGTTGTTATGAGTATTTGTGATACCCCTAGAATTTGTCAAAAGAAATTGATTGACATTTGAAGATCTTTTTCTTTCTTTTTTTAATGTATGTCAGCATTTTGAAAAATAAGACTGAAATCTAGTTAATCTGTACTTTTCTCACTGCATCCATCCAATCACCTATAAAAAAATCTTGATCACTGAAACTGTATTATTTAGGAAAAATAAATCTAGTGCAGCGGTTCTCAACCTATGGGTCGCGACCCCATTTGGGGTCGAACGACCATTTCATAGGGGTCGCCAAACAACGCAGTCCACCATTTTGTTTCCCCTTTTCCTTAGCTGTGCTACGCCATTTTTTCCCCTTTTCCTTAGCTGTGCTACTCCCTCTTATTCTATTGGCTTTTGAAAGCCAATAGGAATTGTCCAGGCTGTCTCTGCCCTGCTGAGCCCACCAAAAGTCCCAGTCTGCAAACAGTCCTGCAAGTTGTCTGCAGTGAAGGCGAGCGGTCCGGAACCTTCCACCCCTCCCTGCTGAGCAACTACTAAAAATGTAAGTAAAAGAGGGCCAGGGGTGGGAGGTGGGAAGCCGGCGGGCGCAGGGAGGGCAGCTGGAACACGTGGGGCCCAGCAGTTGCCTTACCTCCCTTGGGCTGGGCCAGCTGGTGACTCAGCCGGTGGTCACCCTGCGCTGTCGCTGCTGCTTGCCGCGGCCGCCCAGGAGCACCTGGGCCTGCCTGCCGCTGCCCTGAATGGGCGGCAGCGAAGGCAAGGCTAGCGGGGCAGCGGCGGGCGCAGGGAGAGTTTTTGGCGTGCGTGGGGCCTGGCGGGTGGCTTACCTCCCTTGGGCTGAGCCAGCTGGTGGCCCAGCCCATGGTCGCCCTGCGCCGTCGCTGCCACGGCTGCCCAGGAGCACCTGGGCCTGCCTGCCGCCGCCCCAAACAGGCGGCAGTGAAGGCAAGGCTAGCGGGGCAGCGGCGGGTGCAGGGAGAGTTTTTGGCGTGCGTGGGGCCCGGCGGCGGGTGGCTTACCTCCCTTGGGCTGGGCCAGCTGGTGGCCCAGCCCGTAGTTGCCCTGCGCCGTCGCTGCCGTGGCCGCCTAGGAGCACCTGGGCCTGCCTGCTGCCGCCCCAAATGGGCGGCTGCGAAGGCAAGGCTAGCAGGGCAGCGGTGGGCGCAGGGAGAGTTTTTGGTGCGCATGGGGCCCGGTGGGTGGCTTACCTCCCTTGGGCTGGGCCACCTGGTGGCCCAGCCCGTTGTCGCCCTGCACCGTTGCTGCTGCGGCCGCCTAGGAGCGCCTGGGCCTGCCTGCCGCTGCCCCGAACGGGCGGTGGCCTACGCCTCAGCCAGGGCAGGGGGCAGCACTGCGCATGCGCAGCGTAGGAGGTAGCACCGCGCATGCGCGGCCAGGAGGTAGCACCGCGCATGCACGGTGCTTGACAGATCGGGGTCGCGACGTAAAAAAGGTTGAGAACCGCTGATCTAGTGGATTACAACATCATCAATATAAGCAGATACTTATGATGGTATCTGGTAACATCTCTCTTTTTTTAAAAAAAAATTACAACCATATCATAGCAGATATATTTAGCAATGCCTATCAGTTAACTTTGCAGAAGATCGTCAATGTAATTAAGATGAACTTCGATGGTTTTCTTCTTCACAAGCAACTGCATACAGTACAGAATACGTACAAACTAACTTCTGTCATGCAAATTCCCACAGAGAAACTCAATTCAGTGTTCCTTCAACCAGGGGAAATGAGGAATTTGGCAAAAGGCCATTTCTGTTATGGATCCCAGAACATTATGACATGTTCTCCTGAAGTTGGCTTATTGGATATAGCATTGATATTTTGTTCCCAACCGGTAGCACCTTTTTAGGCCTGCATAAAACAAGTTATATTTACTTCAATGGAAGCCATGTGATATGAAGGCAATGTCAAAGTGAGACAATGCAGCTTGTCTCCACAACATGCCCTTTGGGTGAGGAGAAGACTTTCTTCGACTTTCTCCCCTGCACTGGTCAAAGTATATCCAGGCTTGGTGATAGTGGCACATACTACAGAGTTTCCAGGCTGTTCAGCTATGAAGATACCTGCAAGGTTTGCTAAAGTCACCCAGCCTGGATATATTGTGAGGGCCACAAGCTGGGCAGGTTTGGTATGCATTGCAGGTAGTCTCAGATTTTGCTAAAGCTGTAAAGCTTGGAGGCAATTTGGCAAATGATGTGAGTCCCTGCAGCATTTGCCAAGGCAGCCTGCCGATGCAGATTTAGTATGTGCTATGAGGGCTGCACACTGGACAGCAGTGATCTCAGCAGCTGCTTTACCTTGAAGCACTTTGTCAATTGCTGCAGAATAAAGCTCTTCACAAATTTTCTTCTAGAATAATTGCCAAAATGAGTTTTTTCAGTTTCCTCCTGTTCAACTCACATTAAGTGCATGGCACCTTATAAAGATTTGCACAGCCTTAATGTTTTTACAGACCGACACCTTTTGCTAGATACTTTTTAATTTTACTTTATAATGGAACCTGATGCTCCAGCTTGAAATCATGGGGTTGCTTTTTAAAAAAAGAATGTTATTCTGATGTCATTTGTGTTTTAAGTCATATGCACTTCTAGAAGCCTTATAACACATGTTGTTTAAATTAAATACAGAGGAAAGACCAGCTATAAAAAACCACAGAAATAAAAGTTCACATACATATTGAAATGAAATTGTCTACATTTTAAAAAACAATATATAAAGTGATCCTATAGAACAGGTAAAAAGATCTAATATAGAGTGACCTGAACATGTTCTTGAGTTCCAAGTGTGCCTTTCAGCACTAACAGGACCAGAGAACGGTCAAGAACTACTAATCAAGTTTTATGTAGATTATCAGGTAGCTCTTTCTAAAAGTGGGGACATTATATTAGATAAAAGAGCTACTTGCTGCTTAAGTCCATATCAGTCCCTTTGAAGTAACTGAAAACTTCTGTATGATACAAATAATTTATAATGAATTAGTTTTTTAAATTGTTTACTCACTAATCTAATAGTTTACCATTGATGAAGCACTTGAAGGATGAGGAAAGCTTCTTCCCTCCTAACAATATAGCTACAGTATCATTAGACTTGTGGCTGAACTCAAGTTACATCACTAATCATTAGGTCTGCAAAGCATTTGAAAGAGGTGCTTCACAAACACATTAGCACGAGCTAAGCGCTTTGAAGTGTTAAAGCAGCTGTGATCTCTGGAAAGTCTGTGTGGCTCTTTCAATGATTGCCCCCCGCCCCCTCCCCCTCCCTCTCTCTCTCTCCCCCTCTCCATGCAGAAAAAGCATTTTTTGCTGAGAGCCATGCATCTCCACAGTAAAGGACACTTCTTCCCCAAGGCCTTCTTCAGGACATAATTGGTTTAACGCTTTGAGGAAAAATGCTTCACTTGTGGTAACACTTTTTCCAAATGCTTCCCCAGCCCTATTACTCACTACTAAGGCTTACAGAAAGTAATTTCAAAGGTATATTGTGTTGAAACTCAAAACTTTAAATATTTTGTATTTTAAACAGATATATAGGAATATACATATATCTATTTTTCATCCATTGAGTCCAATTTGAACCAATCAATTTCTCCAGACTAAGTTCTTTACAAAAACTCCTTATTTATTTTGTTTAAAAAAACCCTCTCAATTTTGTTGTTTGCTTTCCTCTGTGGTTATTCTTAATTGAGATCTATTTCTTTGCCCTTTTTTGCTTCTGATGTATTCAGTGGTCATATATCCTTCTTGCCCAAGGTGTTCATCTTATATCTTTCTTGGCTATTACGGTAACTTATTCAGAAGGCTACCTGGATCTTATTTTTTAAAAAAACAATCCCCCTTCAGTTATTACAATGTCTCTTGCCTTTTTCCATTGCTCCTCACAATCACTTCCACATTAAGTATAATAAACCTGTTCCTTTCACAGATGCTATATCCTGACTGTATATCCTACAGGTCAAAACTTGCTTTACAATTGCACCGATAGAGTAGTCCCGATAGAGATTGGCACCCTGCAAACCCAGGAGCTCACCCAAGAAGCCTTCAAGATGTGGCTCCCCCTGCGACTTCAACACTTTTGACCATGCCGATAGTTTGTGTCCAATAAACATGTTCTTAGAGGAAAACTAAAGCCTCAGAGTTCTGTTTTAATTGGTCTCATCTATCGGAACCATGACAGCGATTCTTTTTCATTGTTGTCAGGAAATCTTTCCTTAGTTCCACCCATTGCTTCTTTTCCTCAGACGTTTTAGGAGAATAAACAAATCCCCTCTTCTCTGTGATAGCTATCTTGTCACCCCCTGATCCTTGTCTTCATTAGGCCAGACATACCTAGTTCCCTTAACAATTAATCTTACAGTTTAGCCTCCAGACTCCTTATGATCTTTGTCCTTCTTCTCTGCACTCTTTCTTGGGTCTCAGCATTTTGTTTGAATCATGGTGACCAGAAATGGATACAGTATTCCAAGTGTGGCCTCACTAGTGCAGTATAGAGAGGTACTGTCAGAATCCAATTATATTTCATCTCTAGTTATCGACTATGGAAAACCCCATTTCTGCCCTCTCTGGATTCTGTCATACGATGAAGGGGAAGGGGGTGAACAAAGGGGTTTTACGGCCCTCACTTCCTTCGGTACAACTTCAAAGGGATTGAATGGTGGTGGATACCACCAAAAGGACTAAATCATAACAATGGGGCCATTAGCTTTCATCTACTCCTCTCTGAAGTCTCCCTTCCACTGGCAGTGAGGAAAAAGGGGATGGAAATGTAACGCCTGGGATTGTTGCTGGAAAGATGGTGGGGTGGGGTGGGGCTGCTGGGGACCCCTTAAAACCTTGAACCGTAGGGCTTGGCCCCAGGTCCTGTCTAGAACGCCTGCAACCATTTTCCCTTAATAAAGGATGCCTATTGGAAGAAATATTCCAAGAGTTCTGTCTTCTTAAGATGCAAAGAGAAAGCTATCGACCTGCTGAAGAGAACTCTCAGCTCCCTAGGAGAGGAAAATTCTGAGCCCTATGGCCTCCCCAGCTCCTGGAGCTGCAAAGGGAGAGATACCAAAGGGGAAATGGAACCTGCAGCCCCGGGGACATCTGCTGATCCAGTAGTCTCCACTCCCCACCGACCCACAGATGGTGATCTGGATGGAAGACACTACCACCGACAACGAAGGCACCGGTCCATTCAAAGACTCCCGCCACTGGATGTGAAATTCAAGGGGGAGCCAACATGCTTGGGGTTTTTCCTAACCCAAGTCTTCAGCTACATGGAGGAATACGGGCGGGACATCCCCAGCGACAAAGCCTGTATCCGGATCATGCAATCTGCCCTGGACGGGCCGGCCGCAGATTGGGTGGTGAACTTGCACGACTCCAATGCCCCAGAGCTCAGTGACTTCAACCGTTTCATGTCCTCTCTGAGAAGGTGATTTGAGGACCCACTGGCTGATCGCAAAGCCCGCGAAAGGATAAAACAATGAGGCAAGGCAAACACCAGATAGTTGAATATACGCAAGAATTCTGGGCCATTGCCAGCAAACTGAACTGGCCGGAAGACATCCTGCTTAGCCATTTCAAAGACAAACTAAATTATGACCTATATGATGCTTGCCTGCCTCGAGGGGACCCACACCAACTTGAGGAATGGTACGTCTTGGCAGAGGAAACAGAAATTGACATATTGAAGAGGCACTACTGAGGAAAAAAATGGAGCTGCTCACCGCCTGACTTGACACATGAACCAGTGAAACCATCGGCTACGGCCAAGAAGCAAATAGGGTGTTTCAAGTGTGGGAGAGAATGACATCGGGCTGTAGAATGCCGCTCAAAAGCCCCCCAGCACAATCCAGACAGATCACTGGCCAGCAAATCCAGAAAGTCTCCAGATAAGCCAAAAGAACCTGCCATGAGAATGATGGAGGCTGTGGAATCCCCCACCTCTATTCATCAGGGGGAAAGAACTCCAGCCTACACCACAGGGCCGGTGGACGCCTCAGACAACATCTCAGAGGGTGAACCCCTGGTAAGTGGACGCATCGCACCCATCCTCAAGATAGTGACTATATTAATTCCCCCCATGCCCAAAGCCGTGAAGGTGAAAGCCTTAATAGACTCTGGCTGCACCCGCTGCCTCATTAGCCCGACACTAATGGGGAATCTGGACATTCCGTCGAGGGGACTGGAACAACCAATCTCATTTGGCCAGTTAGATGGGTCCATAGCAGGGGGAGTGCCAGCTACCCTAGCCACTTTACCAATATACCTCTCCCTGGGCAAACATAAGGAAGACATAATGTGGTGATCCCAGGCATGGAATGCCCAATGATCCTAGGGATGGAATGGTTAAAAGAATGGAACATCTGGGTGAATTGGAGGATGGCAGAAATCAAATTCCCGAAGGGGGACCCTATGGACTTAAAATCCCAAGGGGGGCTACCAGAATCAAGAATAGAAAAAGCATCCATGGGAGAGGAAAAGGGACTACCAGAAATACCAGAGGAATACAGAGACCTTGCTGAGGTTTTCAGTGAGGAGAGGGCGGATGAGCTCCCCCCCCCAGACTGTGCCATTGAATTCAAGCCTGCGGCAAAACTCCCAAAGCCCAGATTATACTCCATGAGCCCAAAGGAGAAGGAGGAAATGGAAAGATTCATAAAGAAAAACCTAGAAACGGGGTTCATTGAACCAGCCAAGCCTAAAGTGGCTGCCCTGGTTCTCTTTAGAGCAGCGGTTCTCAACCTGTGGGTCACGACCCCATTTGGGGTCGAACGATCATTTCACGGGGGTCGCCAAACAACGCAGTCCAGCATTTCCCCCCCTTTTCCTTAGCTGTGCTACGCCATTTTTTCCCTTTTCCTTAGCTGTGCTACTCCCTCTTATTCTATTGGCTTTTGAAAGCCAATACCGGTAGAATAGACTCCCTTGAATAGAATCTAATTCTATTGGCTTTCAAAAACCAATAGGAATTGTCCAGGCTGTCTCTGCCTTGCTGAGCCCGCCAAAAGTCCAAGTCTGCAAACAGTGCTGCAAGTTGTCTGCAGCAAAGGCGAGCTCTCCAGAAGTTTCCACACCTCCCTGCTGAGAACTACTAAAACTGTAAGTAAAAGAGGGCCAGGGGTGGGAGGTGGGAGGCCGGTGGGCGCAGGGACGTTTTTTGGCGCGCATGGGGCCTGGTAGGTGGCTTACCTCCCTTGGGCTGGGCCAGCTGGTGGCCCAGCCCATGGTCGCCCTTCACCATCGCGGCCGCAGCCACCCAGGAGCACCTGAGCACCTGGGCCTGCCTGCCGCCGCCCCGAACGGGTGGCAGCGAAGGCAAGGCTAGCGGGGCAGCGGCGGGCGCAGGGAGGGTTTTTGGCACGCATGGGGCCCGGCGGGTGGCTTACCTCCCTTGGGCTGGGCCAGCTGGTGGCCCAGCCCATGGTCGCCCTTCACCATCGCGGCCGCAGCCACCCAGGAGCACCTGAGCACCTGGGCCTGCCTGCCGCCGCCCCGAACGGGTGACGGCCTATGCCTCGGCCGGCGCAGGGGGCAGCATCGCACATGCGTGGGGTAGCAACGTGCATGCACGATGCGGGCCGTCACACCGCGCATGCACGATGCAGGCCGTCGCGCCGCGCATGCGTGATGCAGCCCACTGCATATGTGCAGTGCAGGCCGGGGTTGCAGCGCGCATGCGCGGCGCAGGTCAGGGTCACAGCCTGAAAAAGGTTGAGAACCGCTGCTTTAGAGAGAAGGATGGCTCTTTACTCTTATGCGTGGATTATAGGGCCCTGAATACAATCAGTGAAAGCAACCTATACCCTCTGCCCCTCATGAAGGACATGTTGTCACACCACTCGAAAGGGAAATTTTTTTCTAAACTAGACCTAAGGGAAGCTTACTATCGCGTGATAATTAAGGAAGGGGATGAATGGAAGACCGCATTTAACTGCCCCATGGGGTGCTATCAATTCAAAGTCTTGCCATTTGGATTACAAGGGGCCCCCGCAGTATTTATGCAATTAATCAATGATGTTCTAAGGGAGCACCTATTTAAGGGGGTCCTGGTTTACTTAGACGACATTCTTATCTTCACCGAATCAAAAGGAAAACATGTCATCCTAGTCAGAGCGGTTTTAAAGAAACTGCGAGCCGCCCACCTATACGCCAAACTCTTGAAATGCGAATTCCACCAGGAAAGGATAGACTACCTAGGTTATCGCATATCCCCACAGGGCATTGAAATGGACCCAGAGAAGGTCAGAGCAGTATTAGAATGGGCACCACCCCGCACAACAAAGCAACTGCAAAGTTTCCTGGGTTTCGCAAACTTTTACCGCCAATTCATCCCCTCATTTGCCCAGATAGCCCTGCCCCTCACAAACTTACTAAAAACGAAGGGAGCATCCTCAGTAAAACCTAGCCAGCCACTAACATGGACAATGGAGTGCCAAGCAGCGTTTGAGAGATTAAAGAGACTTTTTTCTGCCGAACCAGTACTGAGGCACCCAGACATGGATATGCCCTTCGTAATACAGGCGGATGCAAGTGATGTGGCAGTGGGGGCTGTACTATTACAAGAAAATGATGAAGGGGTATTGCAACCCTGTGCATATACATCCAAGAAACTCATGGAAACAGAACAGCGCTGGCCCGTATGGGAGAAAGAGGCATACGGGATACGTTGGTCATTACTCACGTGGTGCCAGTTCCTTGAAGGCAACAAAATCCCCTTCCAGGTGTGGACCGACCACAAAAATGTGAAAGCCCTGAAAACACCCAGGAAGCTCAACCCCATGCAAGCCCACTGGTCCCAGCATTTTCACCAGTTCCAATTTACGCTCAAGCATTTGCCGGGGGGGAAAGAACTTCCTGGCAGATGCACTATCTCGCATGCCCCAATATAACAGCACGTGAGCCACCGACTCTAAACCGATGATGGTAGAATCACAACTGGCAGCGCCAGTAACCACCAGAGCCCAAGCTAAATTAAAACCACAGCTGGGCAGCCAAACTGGAATTGAATTCCGGAAAAGTTTGGAAACAGATGAAAGGTTCCAGAAAAACAATAATGTGTGCACAATGAGAGACGGGCTGCCTTGGGTGGGGGAAAAGGTATATATATACCAACAACCCAAAGAGTCACATTCATGCAGCTTTGCCACAACACAAAATCAGCAGGGCATTTTGGATTTGTAAAAACATTACACTCAATTAAACGGCAATTTTGGTGGCCATCCATAAAAAAGGACATAGAAAGTTACGTGGCCAGCTGCCCAAAGTGTGCAACTGCAAAGAGGTTGCAAGTGAAATCGCCTAGACTGTTACAAACAGTGGCAAATCCCCCCGCCCCCTGGAGGGAAATAGCCATGGATTTTATAGTGGAATTACCAGAAAGCAATGGGAATACTGTTGTCTGGATGGTCACAGACTTGTTTTCCAAACAGGTGCACTTTATCCTTTGCCAAAAGATTCCCACTGCAAAAGCCTTAGTGAAACTTTTCATCCAGCATATTTACAGATTGCAAGGGGCACTCCAACACATCATCTCTGATAGGGGAATGAAATTTACGTCTGCATTTTGGAAGGAATTTTTATCCCTCTTAGGGACCACTCAGGGATTGACATCTAGCCGTCATCCATAAGGGGATGGAGAAACAGAACGGTGTCACTCAGTACATGAGCAATATTTAAGATGCTTTCTTAATTTCCAATGGTCCGATTGGACGGACCTACTCCCTTTCGCAGAAGTTGCCTACAATAATGCAGTCCACTCCAGCACAGGTTACACTCCTTTTCAAATAGCCATCAGTCAAAGTTTCAACCTCATGGCAAAATTAACCCCAAACGAACCGGCGATCCCATCACTGAAAGAATGGATGAAACAATTACAAAACACCTGGCCAATAGTTAGAAAAGCACTAGATGAAGGTAGGCAGGCATACAAAGCACAAGCCGATCAAAAATGGGTTGAGCCTACACCATTCATTATAGGAGAAATGATGTGCTTATCTATAAAATACCTAAAGTCCCTACAACCCTGTAAAACACTTGGACCAAAATATATAGGGCCTTTTCCAATTAAAAGAATCATAAACCCAGTAACAGTAGAATTAGAATTACCCAAAAATCTCAGGCAAATACACCCAATTTTTCATTGCAGCTTGTTGAAAAGAGAGCATCAGTCATTGTTATGGCCAAAAATCCCACCACCACCACCACCACCTCCAATCATGGTGGAGGGCGAACAGCACTTCGAGATAAAGGAAATCCTAGATTCTAGGAGATATCATGGAGCGACTCAGTACCTAGTAGCATGGAAACACCTCCCTGCCTCACAAAACGAGTGGGTCCATAAACGTCATGTCAGAGCCCCGAAGCTATTAAAGAAGTTTCACACAGAGTATCCTAACAAGCCTGACTAACTTGTATACCTGCTTTGTTTTCTCTCAGGTGGATCTATCTTATTTTTAAGGGGGCAGGATGTCAGAATCCAATTATATTTCATCTCTAGTTATCGACTATGGAAAACCCCATTTCTGCCCTCTCTGGATTCTGTCATACGATGAAGGGGAAGGGGGTGAACAAAGGGGTTTTATGGCCCTCACTTCCTTCGGTACAACTTCAAAGGGATTGAATGTGGATACCACCAAAAGGACTAAATCATAACAATGAGGCCATTAGCTTTCATCTACTCCTCTCTGAAGTCTCCCTTCCACCGGCAGTGAGGAAAAGGGGGCGGAAATGTAACGCCTGGGATTGTCACTGGAAAGATGGTGGGGGGGGGGTGGGGCTGCTGGGGACCCCTTAAAACCTTGAACTGTAGGGCTTGGGCCCCAGGTCCTGTCTAGAACATCTGCAACCATTTTCTCTTAATAAAGGATGCCTGTTGGAAGAAATATTCCAAGAGTTCTGTCTTCTTAAGATGCAAAGTGGGGTGGGTCCTTACAGGTACTATCACCTATTGTGATCTCAATGCTATCCTTCATTTGATGTGGCATAGCATTGGCTTGTGAAATAGCTGCTTGGCAGAGGGACTCCACCTGACACAAGGCCAAATCAATCTGGCAGGCAACTCTTTTGCTTTCCATTCTTTTTTTCAACTCATAATTTCACGTTTTCCTTGGTTTATGATTCTCCCATTCCATGTTCCAGCGTTATGTAGTCTGGTGAAAGGGGCAACTCCTCTTTCATTACTGGCACTGGCTTCCTTGTAGTTTTGGTCTGGGAGTGTCCAATTCTATCTGTCAAATGTTGCTGTTGTTCTTCAGTAATTGGATAAGTGCCTTCCAACCTGGATGCCTCATCATGTGCCACCCAGATTTGTCCAAAGTTACCATTTTTGTGGCAACAATATAGGTATGTATGTTATATTGTCTTCTTCTGGTTTTGATTGTGGAGTTTCTCCTCTCAGGAGGTTTGACTTCATACTTGCAAAGCCCTATCTTATTTTCAACTAAGCTACTGATCCTTCCCATCATATCAAGCAATAATCCCCTGAAAGGGAAACCAGAAGTACACTCATATGTACCAGCAGAAGACTGTATTGGGAAACAGATAATAATCTCTTCCAAAAGTAGTTATTTATTTAATGTCAACTTTATAAACCAGTTTTCTTCACCAAGGTATGACTCACTCAACTGTTATTAAATAATTAATGTAGAAATAGCCTTTGTCTGACATACAAGGAAGTGTAAGAAAGTTCACAGAAAACAATATGGATATACCTTTAACCTTTAATCCTATTGGAGAATTGCACAACACTTTTCAACAAGCACCCATAGCTCCTTAAAATATATGTTGGCCTTCCTCCTTTTATTGGGGAACTATTTCTACAATACTGTCACTTTAAACTTTTATATCAATGCAGCATCTATATTGGTAGCATTATTAAACAATAACATGTGTATCTAAAAGTTGGAGGCAGTTACAGACATTATAAATGTAATTATCTTATTCCCAGTATATAAATGGACACAGAGCAGCTTTCAGATGAGAAAATTTTTCAATTCTGATCCACAATAGTGGAAAGTAGAAATGGTTCAGAGATCTCTGAATTTGACTTAGAGAAGTAAAAATTAAAAATGAAGCTGTCTGTAACAGTAGCTCTGGGAACTGTTGCATAATGTTATACTGGACTTACCACAAAGACTCATTTCCTACAGCAGAGGAGTACATTCTGAGGTAGGAATCTCCTTCCCCCCACTTGTTTCAGAAGCACAGCAAAAAATGTTTCTGGCATTCTGATATCTGCAGGAGTAGATAATTCCTTGCTTTGTCTTGGAAGGCTAAACCAGAAAGATTGCTCAGGGAACTAGAACTTGAGAAAGAAGTAATACAGATGGGATACATAAAACTCCATACAAGATGACAATACTGAAAAAGCCCCAGAGAATAATCTCAGAATTTTTTCTTGATTATTCTTGGATGGGTTGAATGAGCTGAATCTATGGTAGAAAAATAATCTTCATAATAAGTCCTATATATTCTTTTTCTACAGCAAATCAGGATGCCAACTGGAAGATACCAGAGCTATCGCCTGGCAGTGAAATTTTATCTCCATCCCTTTCTACAAATATGTTCTGTAGCCTCTTCATGCTGAAAGATGCTTCAGATGAGGCATAAGAGTTAATTTGATAGTGTTTTATCACAGAAAATATGGAAGACACATGGCAACTGTTGTCCCCTAGGATGGCATTAGTGTTGAGAACTACCAAGATGGTTGTATTTCTCATGGAATGAGTGACAGTTCCCTGGGAAGCAGGGTTATTCTGAGTCTTGCAGAATAGTTTGATACAGGCCAAAGTTTGGGGATCATGGTGATAGTGATAGTGGGACTCTTGAAAGGAAACTAGTAGATTTTCCGATAATCTGAATTCCTCTGTTGTGCTCAGGAGGCCCCCCATGGCTTTTGCTATTTTAGCCAGAAAAGTTGAAATGATCTGCTCAAAGTCCAGATATATAGTTGTAATCAGCTAACTGAGAGGAGAGGAAAGGCAGAGGAAAGCGGCCACATCTTCAGCACTCATTGTGGGGAACAGGGAATAAAGTAGATAAAGTCTGTCTATCTGTCTCTCTCTCTCTCTCACCCATCGTTGTCATCTTCAGCCAGCTAACAGGGACAGAATTGTGCTGGAATAAGCAGAGGCAGGAGATGCGATGACTTGAGATGCCTGCTGGAGTGAAGGTGGACTCGGCAGCTCTGATGGCTTCTCTGCATTTGCTGCCTTCTCCCACCCTCAACCTGGAAATCAAGCACACCAAAGTAAATGGCCTTTCTTACTTCTTTCCTGGAAAGCCTTGAAAACTGGGAAGCCCTTTGGATGCTGGGAAATTGAAGCAGCTTTCAAAGGGATTTTCTCCTCTGCAGTTTCCCCCAGAGCTTCTTCAGAGTCTGGGCACAAGCAGTTGATTGCTATACTGAATTAGACAGGGAGATTTGCACCATAATTTGCAAAAAAAAAAAAAAAAAAGACTGCATTTCAGTCTTCCAGATTTCCTTTTAACTTACTGCATCAGATTTTTCTTTTTTTTCTAAGAATTTTTCTTTCTTTCTAATGTCAGTTGTTCCAGATGAGTCTTAGAGGAACTTATTTGTTCCTTTGTCCAAACTTTGTTCTTTACAACTGAAGCTGCAAATGTTTTCTTTTGTTTTCTGTTTAAACTGGTCAATAGATTCCCTCGGCTTTTCCCCTTTAGCATTCCTGCAGGAGATGCAATCCAGTCAAATCTGGTAAATTTGGAAGAAGTCCTCTTTTGCTGAGCTCCATCTTAAGGAAATATAATGTAAAGACTGTCTGATCAGGGAAATGCCTGTTTCTTGTTTTTCAGCACTAGCGAGGTTCCAAGTTCTTGTTTTATGTATTTATACAAGAGGCAGACTTGGAGTTTTTCAAAGGTTCAGATAATTATCCCAAATTGAAGTTCTATTGGCCAGTTGAAGTTTGCAACTTTCTGGCTGTGAATTCCTGTTCATATTACTCAGTGATGTTGGGCACGATCCTCTGGAAAGATTCCTTGCAGAGGTTTCGGAGTGATTTCAACTGGGAGGAGTCCTGCAAGAGATGCTCCCACTAGATCATAGTCTAAGTTCAAACCTTCCTTGTACACTAATCCTGAAATGCTTTAAAAAGAGATTCAGTGCTTCAAACTTGAAAAAAAAATGATCCCAGTTGAAGAGAGGTGCAGAGCTAAAGACAGGATGGTTATACAGGGTGTATTTATTCCCATTTGCTGAAAATATCATTTTAGTTTCAAACTGAATTTTTGCATTTATTTATTCATTTCCCACTTCTTTTAAAAAATTAAGAAATAGCTAGGCTAAGTATATTTAAAAGCCTTTTTTATTATTATTAGATAAACATTTGTACATGTAAACAAAGAAAAAATTCAAGTTAAATGCCATTCAACTTAATACAATCATTTTAAAAAGCCTTTCTGTAGCCCTGCAGGTCATTTGAATCAATTGTCCACATTCATCTTAAAAATAAACCCTTCAGTTTTTTGCAGTAATTTTTAACACCCATTGTAAATCACTGACCAGATTCCAGGGAGGGGATGCAATGGCCTCAGTGAGAGAAGGAGATTCAGGTGGATTGTAGCCACAGTGAACTTTGCCAAAGCACCTTGTACGTCCTCTGAAGATCGGTGGGCTGTGGGTACACCCTCCCTTGGATGTCTACCACATTTGCTTAATCCTTTTGTCTGAAATGGTATAGGGCTTCTTGCTTGAGCAGGAGGTTGGACTAGAAGACCTCCAAGGCCCCTTCCAACTGTTATTCTGTTATTCTGAATCCCTCTTTGCAGCTGGAACACTTTATGGTTGGAATTTTGGCAGATGAACCATGTTCAATTAATAGGACAACCTGGGCCAACTGCAGCCTATCCACAACAATTTTCCTTCTAGGGAAATTTGTGGCCAGCAGGAGTGTATTGTTGCATAACTGGAGTTTGAATCTCTTGTTCACTCCTGTCACTGGAAATGATTCTTGGAGGTATCCCTAGATGTTTGTTGCTGTCAGTTAGTTTGCAAGTCATTGGTTCTGCTGAAAATTCAAAACAGGAAGGCCAAAACCAAATGCAAAAAGTAAATGAAGAACTCTTGAAGTGGTCCTGACCATCAGAACGACAGGAAGAGCTCACACTTGTTCAGCTCACACTGAAGCAAGCCAGAGGTTGGGACTGTGAAAAGGAGAGTCTGTTACCAATGTAACCACATCAAAATCTTCTCTAGGCACTCACCCCTTTCCCCAGAGTGAGGGAAAGAATGTAGGACTAAGCTATAGGAAAATTAAGAACAATTTTATGTTAAAAATTGATTTAACACTATTACAACTTATTTACTATGTGCACGTAAATAAAATATATGTGATTGTCTTAACTATAGCAAATGAAACTCCTAATACTAGAGTTTCTTATTAGATTTTAAAGTAGGGAATATATAAGAGCTATGCGTTCATACATGACATGTTCACCAAGACTATAAAACAGAATGTGAATAAAATTTGTATGAGTTATCCTTGATCCTTTTAATAGAAGATTTTAAAAGACAGTTAAAAGAATGATTTCTATACTGTAGATGTCCCATACATTATGAACTCAGAATTTATGAACTTCTAGGTCACACTGGAAAAAGCATTCTTAGTACCTATGAGGTTTCATGCCCATAGGCTGTTATGTGAGTTTCTTATGTGCTGTGGGGGAGCATAGAATGCTTTAATTTCCATTAGATACTTGAAAGAACACCAATAATCTATAAATAGCTGATCAGAAATGTCATGATTTTGTCTCCTGGATGATACTAAGTTTCTTTAATAGTTGCTTTATATTTCTGAGTTTTGTTGCTTTAGTAATATATCATTTATTTAATGTTTTTTTTACACTGCTTTCTCATTACAAAAATTCCAAAAGAAAAATGTTTGGTGGGGTAATAGTGAGAAGTTTATTCTAAAAAAATCATTTTAAAAAAGCTTGAAAGAAATCAACCTTGGGCTCTGGCATACTCATTTTCAAATCACTTCAGAGAATATGACGATCGTGTAGCCACATGAAACAAGTGCTCTAAAACTACTTGTGTATGTTTCTTCGCAACTTCCAGTGATGTTCGTTTTTCTTCAGTCAAAAACTCATGTATACATTTAGTTAATGTTTACATCTCAAAGAAATCCTTGAGAATTTCTTTCCTTGCAATTTATACATTTCCCACAGTATAGTTGTATTTTATTCTATCCCTTAAGTAACTCACTTTCTTCCACAAATATCTACATGTGTCCTCTACTCATCTATAGGCATTGTGGAAACCATAATTTTAATTATTTATAATATATCTCTTCTTATTTTCAATCTGGAATAAAAAGCTTTGTGTATATTTTTTTGTATTAATAACAGTTTGAATTAGCCACCTTCACACAAAAAAGAAGGGAAATAAGGCCCTGCATTTGGGATGTCAAACGTCTGAAATCAAACAAAGTAAGAAATCCACAGGACAAAACCTCATTGATTTTTGTGCACAATAAAACCTCTATTATTTCTGTATCCACCTTTATTACTTTTCTAAATAATTCAAGATGGTGAACAGGCCTAATACTCCTTCCTTCTCCCTATTTTCCCCACAACAACAATCCTGTGAGGTGAGTTGGTCTGAGTTACTGAGACTTGCCCAGCTGGCTTTCATGCCTAAGGCAGGACTAGAACTTAACCACCAGCCCAAGCCAGCTATATAGTGCCAAAATCATATGATTCCTGGTGGCTTTAAGAGCGTCATTAGGACAGATTCAGGATTGATACTTTAAAAAAAATTGATTACATTTAAGAACTTTAATTTACCAATGTTAAGCCTAGGGCAGTGCTTTTCAACCAGTGGTATGGGTACCACCTGCTGGTACATTAGCACCTGGCAGGTGGTAGGCGACCATCCTAGAAAAGTGGTAGCGGGGGAGGGGAATGAGGTGAACCAGTGGCAGCACTGCACAAGCCTGAGCGAGAGATGGCTGGAACTGCAGGGCTGTCAGGGCTCAGTGGAAGCGCCAGGATCGGCACCAGGCTCCAGCTGGAGCTGAGCGCTGATCCTGGTGCTTCTGCTGAGCCCTGAAGAAGCACCAATCAGCTGGAAAGCAGCACTGATCCTGGTGCTTCTGCTGAACCCAGAAGAAGCGCCAATCAGCTGGAATGTTGCAGCATCTGCAGGGTCTTGTGATTTACATTCAGATGCTTGGCAACTGATTCATATTTATGACGGTCACAGTGTCCCAGGGTCATGTGAAGTGACCAAAATCTGCTGCAACCACCCAGCAGACGGGGGGAAATAAAAACCAAACACCCCCACCCCACCCCCGCTGCCAATCCTCAACAGAAATGAAACCTCGGACAGGAGGAAGAGTACGGCCAGGCGGGCAGGCAAGTGTCTTGCTCAGCTGTGGCTTCGGGGGCACTTTTTCAGTGCCATTTTAACTTCAAACAGTCACTAAGCGAACTGTTGTAAGTCGAGGACTACCTGTACTTTATCACTTTTTCCTTTTTTTTTTGGTTATCAAGTTTTTGACACCTTGCTAAGCAACTCAGATGTTGCCATATCCTAAAAGTGGTACAATGGGTGAAAAGGTTGAAAAGCCCTGGCCTAGGGAACTTAACAAAACTATGCCATCCCACCATACAGTACCTTTGTAGCATGGTGTAACAACAAATTGATTCTTTTGGATACAAGTCAGGTACTGACAGGGCTGGAGCCTGACAAAATGTTGCTGAAAAATAGACTTTACTGAAATTGGTGAAACCAAGATATATGCTTATAATAGAAAGAAGCAAAAACAGAGAATGCATTTTATACTTTTATGGATTATGAACAGTTTGAGAGGTTATGGTTTGCTTTTTATTTGTCTCTTCCTTTAACTATCTTGCATTTTAAGTTATTCTGGATCCATTTGTTTTGTTCTAAACAACCAACAGTGATTTACTTCATTTTGATAACTTGAATATGCAAATTTCATACCCGTTGCCCTAGTTCCATTTTACTTGTTGAAACTAACATCAGTCAGAACTCTCTTAGAACTTCCCAACTTTACTTGAAGTGTGTTAGCTTGAAACAACAAACAAAATATTAACTTGAAATATGTCTGTTGATATAAGCACTTTTGTATATTTAATCTATCAAAAAATAAACAAGTAAAGCAATAGTATGAATCAACTCACTATGCCACTTAAATGAGCTGATTTCGGTATTGTTAACTCAACTTTAGCTTAATAGCACAAAAAGCAGCTCCCTAGATTTGGCAACTTTTACAGAATTGTCTTCAGATGGAGTAAAATTAATTGAGAGTATCCTGAAGTTGAAGATAATGTAAATTAAAAATTCAAAGGCAGAGTCTCATCAGAACAGGATAGTATTTTCCTCAGACAGAGAAAGCAGAATTTATTCCAACTCCTTTGCTAAGTATTGGAAGTACTTTTGGAGAGGCAATTATCACGCAACCACCTTACTGTAATTCATTCACTGAATTTTACAAATAGTCCAGGTAACAATATCATCAATTTGTAACCCTTCCATCTTTCTCAGAACTATATCTTCTTTTTCCTTTCAAGGAAAAAAAACTTTAAACACCGATAGACTGATAATTGCCCAACATTTTTCTTTCAGATGTCAATGCTGCTAATATTGAATATTCTTGCTTTGACAAATTATGCTGAACTGTCTGGCACTTTTAGAGTTAATTCAGAGAGGAATGAGGGAGGAGGGAAAAGCCCACGAAAGAGGACGGAAGAGAACCTTTGCCCTTCAAAGTAATTGGAGAATGTAAATCATGACAGCAAAATAAGGGAGGGGAATGCTAGCAAAAATAACTGCTCGGTGGGTGGGAATTCCAGATCTTAGCATTCCTTTTCATCATGCCTTTACCGACATTTTGTCACATAAATAAAAAGACTTTTTTAGGATAAAATGCCTGGAAGTTCTTTGAAGTGTTTCATTAGTCGGAATCATGACAACATGCTAAGATCTCAAATTCTTTTCAATCGACCTGGGGTCCTGAACCCCATCCGCTGTCTCTAGGCTTGAGAGGAGCTGGTAAAGATTCAGGGAAGAAAAATCCATCATGAAAAAAGTGTGTTTGCTTCAAGACCCAGCAGTTGCTGATAACCCAGAGGAGGAACCAACAGACAGTATGCTGTGGGAAGATGAGTTCTGGCAGATCTCCCAGCTGGGAGCAAAGACTTCAAAAGCAGAACGGTACAGAGCTAACGAATGGCCTGCTACTCAAGGTTTGGGTGAGTCACTGGAAAGATTTCAAACCCCAGATGTGAAAAGCAGAAATCAATTCCTGCAGAGAGAAGCCTACAGCCCTTCCCTTGTAGATCAGATCCTGGTTCCCCCGGCCAGGAACTGCAATCCTAAAGACAGAGGGAATCCCAGACTGAGGCCTCTGCAGCAATGGGCAGATTGGCACCCCCACAGGTAGATGATCAGCAGCAGCTGAGCATGCCACAGCTAATAGAGGCCTTACAACAGCTTGGGGTGGTGCAGAAGCTAGGAGATCAGCAGCTGGTGGGAGACCAACCACAGCAGGGAGATTGGCCACAGCCCCCGAATGTGCAACCCTTGGGCATAAATCTGCAGCCAGGGTGGGGCCAGCAGCAACAGCCACAGCGGGGGCCGCAACAGCCTATGATTGCACCACTTTTCAGAGCAACCTTCGATGGGGACCCAGAGAAGCTGTTTTTTTCCTCAACCAAGTGTGCTCTCATTTGAATTGCTGGGTCTATCTCTACCTGGACCCGGGGGCCATGGTTGATGTCATTATGTCCAGCCTAGAGGGAGAAGCATCCAAATGGCTGAACTATTTATATGATGAGCAAGCCCCCAAATTGGAAGACCCCCAACTCTTCCTCATAGGGCTGAGGGAAAGATTTGAGGACCCATTATTGGTCTTAAAGCAAGAGAACAGATCCACAAAATAAAACAACACGACAGGCCTGCCCTGGGGTACGTACAGGAATTTCGCAAGCTAGCAGGCCGAATAGAGGGGTGGCCTGAACAATCCCTGATCCAACACTTCATTGAGGGATTAGATGACCACCTCTGTCAGGCATGCATCTATCGAGCCATACCTGATCAGCTGCACGAATGATACCAGGCAGCCGTGAAGCTAGACCAGGGGTAGGCAACCCAAAACACTCAAAGAGCCACTTGGACCCGTTTCCCACCGAAAACATCGGGAGCCGCAAAACCCTTTTTATATCTAAAATGAAGAAAACACTGCATATATCCTTTTTTACCTTTATTATAGAGGTGTGTGTGTGTGTGTGTGTAAAAAAAGATATATGCAGTGTTATCTTCATTTTAGATGTCAAAAGGGTCTCTCTCTCTGTCTCTCTCTCTCTCCCTCCCCCTCTCTCTATCTGCCCTTGGTATGCCAGTCCTCTTCCCCCACTCTCTTTCTCTATCTCTCTCTTTCCTCTCTCTCTCTCTCTCCCCCCCTCCATCCCTCTCTCTCTCTCTCTCTTTTTCTCCAGCCCCCTCTCTCTCCTATCTGCTGCTCACCTGGCAAACTGGCTTCAAGCTGTTCTCCAACAAGCTCAGGGGTAGGCAACCTCGGCTCTTTTATGACTCATGGATGTCAACTCCCAGAATTCCTGAGTCAGCATAGCTGGGCTAGCTAGCTCTCTCCTGCCCTTCCTGCTTCCTGCTTCCTGCAGAGATGCAGCAAAGGGAGGAGCTCCGCCCAATAAGCTTTTTAGCTCCTCGGAGAACACTGTGAGTGCACTCTCTTTTACACACACACACACACACACACACACACACACACACACACACACACACACATATACACAGAGAGAGACAAACAGAGAGAGAGAGAGAGAGAGAGAGAGAGAGAAGTGCAATTGCCTCTCTCTGTCTCTGTCTCTCTGCAAATGACAGAGGAGGCTGGGAGCCACAGGGGAAGGCTCAAAGAGCCGCATGCGGCTCTGGAGCCACAGGTTGCCAACCTGTGAGCTAGACGTTCAGCTCACCCGCTATAAGAAGCCTCCCCCACACGAATGCGAGCAGCAACCAGAGCTACCTGGACAGCAATCACCCCCACGAAAGCCTTCAACTACTGCAATGGTTGAGAGACCCAGGCCACCTACAGGCCCATCACTTAAGTGTTTCCAGTGCAGACAGGAGGGACATCGAGCAGCAAATTGTTCAATCCCCTACCCCCATTGCAGAGCAGATCAGAACCAACGGCAAGAAGGAAACCTGCCCAGTGGCTGACGAGAGAAAAATCCAACCAGCTCACGCAGGAACCTGTTGCCCAGATTATACCCCCCACGCAGGAGAACACCGAGACTCCGGGTGGACCAGCCCCTGCTCTATCCTCCTTTGACAGCGATGATGAAGCAGAGAACGATCTGATGGTGAGTCGACAAATCCCGCCTTTTTTGCTGGGCATTAAACTTATAATCCCTAAGTCTGGGGCACAAATGGACTTAAACATGCTAATTGATTCTGGATGCACCCGCTGCATTATTAGTCTGCCATTTGCCATGAAAATGGGCATACGGCAAAACAGCTTTCCAAACCTGTGAGGTTTGAGCAAGCCGATGGGAGGAACTCTTGTCACACAATTAACCGAGCCCTTACGCCTAGAAATAGGTGCAAATAAATAGTTTATTTGCTTCCTAGTGGCTCCAAAGATGACTGAGGCGGTGATCCTAGGGCTAGCCTGGTTAGACAAATGGAAACCATTTATCTAGTGGGAGAAAGGAATGAAAACCGTGAGACTACCTATAGGGCCTAATTCCCCCATTGATTCAACAGATGTTGCAGGGCACCTTAGGCCACCCAATGAGCGAGCACACATGGATGCCTCACCGCCACTAGGCGAACCAGTCATGCCCAATG
The DNA here is from genome assembly GCA_034064705.1 of Bothrops alternatus. Classification (NCBI taxonomy): domain Eukaryota; kingdom Metazoa; phylum Chordata; class Lepidosauria; order Squamata; family Viperidae; genus Bothrops; species Bothrops alternatus. The sequence continues at coordinate 2,604,458 of JARGCV010000223.1, forward strand.
AATACCAGGACCTAGCAGAGGCATTTAGTGAAAAAGGATGTGATGCCCTACCCCCTCACAGACCCAATGACTGCTCCATCGAACTGGTGCCAAGAGCCAAACTCCCATGACCAAGAATGTATGCTATTTCCCCCCTCGAAATGGAGGAGATGCAGCAATACATGAACAAAAACCTAGCGAGGGGGTCCATCGAACGGGCCAAATCTACCATGGGAGCCCCTGTGCTGTTCAAACAGAAAAAAGACGGGTCTCTTTGTCTCTGCGTAGACTATAAGGGTCTCAACGCTGTGAGTGTGGAAAATAAATACCCCCTCCACCGCCTAAAGGACTTATTACCCATCTGGCTAAGGGGAGTGTCTTCACTAAATTAGACCTGAGAGAGGCATATTACCGGGTGAGAATAAAGGAAGGAGACGAGTGGAAAACTGCCTTCAACTGCCCCATGGGGAGCTATCAATTCAAGGTCATGCCATTTGGACTACGGGGGGGGGGGAGCTGTATTTATGCAGTTGATTAATGAGGTCCTACATGATCACTTGTACAAAGGGGTTTTGGTGTATCTTGATGACTTCTTGATATACAGCATGAATATTACTGATCACATAAAGCTGGTTAAAGAAACTATTGAATGCCAAGCTTTATGCCAAATTGTCAAAATGTGAATTTTACCAGACCTGATTAGACTATCTTGGCTACAGAATTTCCAGCAAGGGTATTGAAAGGGACCCAGCCAAGGTGAAAGCTATAATTGAATGGCAGCCCCCAAAGACTTACAAACAGCTCCAGAGCTTTCTGGGTTTTGCCAACTTTTATCGTCAATTCATCCCCTCTTTTGCTGAGATTGCCCTACCCCTTACAGAACTACTCAAAACAGGCAAAGGAGGGGGGAAGCCACGTCTAGGCCAACCACTAGCATGGACAATGAGCTGTCAAACAGCTTTTGAGAATTTAAAGAGACTATTTGCTGCTGAACTCGTCCTAAAGCACCCCTGCCCAGGGGAGTCCTTTGTGATTCAAGTCGATGCCAGCGATATGGCAGTTGGAGCTGTGTTACTGCAAAAGAACAAAAGTGGGATCCTACAACCCTGCACCTACACCTCCAAGAAATTTACTGAAAGCGAGCGGAGATGGGCAATCTGGGAGAAAGAGGCCTTTGCGATTCAGTGGGCACTATTAAACTGGTGACACTATCTAGAAGGGAGCAGGGTGCCATTTGAAGTATGGACAGATCACAAAAATCTAGAACAGCGGTTCTCAACCTGTGGGTCGTGACCCCTTTGGGGGTCAAACGACCCTTTCACAGGGGTCGCCTAAGACCATCGGAAAACACATATTTCCGATGGTCTTAGGATCCGAGACATCGTTCCGCATCCATCTCCGCATGGCCTCCTTCGCCATTTGCAGAGAGAGAGAAAGAGAGAGGCACTTTCGCTTCCCTTATCTCTCTCTCTCTCAGGCGGACTTACCTCCTGCAGGGCTCCTGATTGGCCCTGCACTCGGGTGACCCACCCCCTGGGAGAAGTACGGCCAGGGCCTCGTGGCCATGGAGCTGCCCGGGGAAGCCCCGGGATCCCTGCTGGGAGCGGCCTGCTGGAGGCTCCACTGAGCAGGCCAGCCCTCCTGCAAGCCGCAGCCCAAGGGAGACCAGCCCCTGCGATCCCCAGCCAGCCCGACCATTAGACCCGCTGCCCAGGAAGGCGCGCTGGAGTCCAGGATGCCGGGAAGGAAGAAGGAGATGCAGCAAAGGTAGTAGAGGAGAGCCGCCTCCTGGGGCCTGGCGCTGGTGGTGGCTTCCTTGCTCTCCTCTTCCTCCTCCCCTTCTTCCTCCTGCTGCCCCCAAGGCGGCTCAGGTGGGCACCAGGACAAGAGGGGTGCCTGGGGGGGAGCAGCCGGGCTGGCAGAAAGGCTGGCAGGGGCTGTGCAGCACAAGCCCCCCACAGCTCCATCGGATGGGTGGAGGGCGAGGCCAGGCAGCGCGGAGTCCCGACTGCGGCAGCGGTTTCCTCGCCCTCCTCCTCTCCTTCCTCCTGCTGCCCACCAGGCAGTTCGGGTGGGCACTGCCTCCAACGCAGCTCCATCAATGGGCGGAGGGCAAGGGCGGGCAGCACAAAGTCCCAGCGGGGGCAGCGACTGGGCCGGGGGCGGCGGGGACCCCTGACAATACTGCTGTGCCGCCGCCACTACCAGAGCCGCTGTCTCTCATCCTGCTCCCCCTCCCCGCCCGTTCATCTGAGGATGCAGTGGGGCGGCAGCCGGGCTAAGGGGGGCGGCGAAGAACCCTGACGATGCTGCCGTCCCACCGCCGCCGCCACCGGAGCTGCTGCCTCCCATCCTGCTCCCCCTCCCCACCCGTTTGGCTGAGGATGCGGCGGAGGCCGGGCCAGGGGCAGCAGGGATCCCCAGTGATGCTGCCATAAGAGAGAGAAAGAGAAAGAGAGAGAGGAAAGAGAGAGAAAGAGAAAGAGGGAGGAAACAGAGAAAGAAAGAGAAAGAGAGAGAGAGGAAAGAGAGAGAAAGAGTGAAAGAGAGGGAGAGGAAAGAGAAAAAGAGAGGAAAGAGGGAGAGAGAGAAGAGAGAGAAGAAAGAGAGAGAAAGAGAAGAGAGAGGAAAGAGTAAAGAAAGAGAGAAAGAGAAAGGAAAGAGAGAAAGAGGAAAGAGGAAAGAGAAAGAGAGAGGAAAGAGAGAAACAGGAAAAGAGAAAGAAGAGAGAGAGGAAAGAGAAAAAGAGAAGAAAGAGAGAAAGAGGGAGAGGAATGGCGCTTCTCTAACCAGGCTGGGCGGAGCGGCCTTCCTGCCCCCCTCCCCAGCCAGCTGGATGGGGGGTTGGGGTCACCACAACACGAGGAACTGTATATTAAAGGGTTGCTGCATTAGGAAGGTTGAGAACACTGAAAACTCCCCGCAAATTGTCCCCAAAGCAAGTGCAGTGGGCACAGTACTTTAACCACTTCAACTTCACTCTAAAGTACATACCAGGAGGAAAGAACTTCCTAGCTGATGCGCTATCCCGATTACCCCAATACAAAAGCGAACGGGAGGAGGTTAACGAGGCAATTATCCCCAACCCACAAACTATTCCTCAACTTACGCCTTGCAAGGTCCCCAATCCTGATGACCCTAGGGCAGTGGTTCTCAACCTTTCTCAGTTTGAGACCCTACTTGCCCCGCCCATGCGCGCCGTGACCCCGACGTGTGCGTGTGCGTGTGCGTGAGCGCGCGTGCGCGCCAAATTTTCTTTTTTAAAAAAAATGTAAACCCCCCCAAAAAATGGCGACCGCAACGGGCGGATCTGCGCATGCGCGGATCGGCCCGTTGCGTGCGCCGCGCATGCGCGGATCTGCCCGTCGCGGCCGCCATTTTGTTTTTTAATTTTTTTAAAAAATTTTTTATTTTTTTTATTTTTTTTTTCGGCGCGACGGGCGGATCTGCGCATGCGTGGATCGTCCCGTTGCGTGCACTGCACATGCGCGGATCCGCCCATCATGGCCGCCATTTTGTTTTTTTGTTTTTTTTATTTTTTTTTTTTATTTTTTTTCGGCGCGA